>CM037830.1:1770039-2511910 GCA_021234535.1 Stichopus chloronotus
TATGTATAAGCGCCACTGTGAAGTCTGAGGGGTTAGATGTCCTGCGGTGACGTCATGAGTGTTGACTGTGACGTAGTAGCATACCCTGGTCCGGTTGGGAGATTTCAACGCAAGTGATCAAGTGTTCCGTAGTTGGCCAGGTTTTTTGGTGCTTTTTGATATTTTACCAAATAAGTTGGACTTTTTATTGTTACTTGGATATCGAAGCAGGCGGGTTAAAGTGTATATACTGCGAGAGTTGAGCCAATTGATGCAATTTTGACGCTGTCATGGCCTTAACAGCTTTTAATCCTGGAAAGAATTTCCATAGTGCCTCCTTACCCAAGTCGAAAGGTGTGTTGCCCCCTAGCTCAAAATCTATTCAACTAAGGTGCGGTGCATTGAAAGTGCCATGAATGGTCAAAATGTCAATTTCCATGTAGAGAGTGGCACCATTAACTCTTATATGGTGAAGACTTCTATACCTGAGGCTTTGTAGACCACATTACTGTTATGATTCAGTGTGTAAGTTAACAGAACAATTAAAAAAAGGAGCATGCTACCTGTACCTGTGATCACCCGATTGAACAACCAGTTGACTCAAGCTGCTTTTACAAATGTGGTTAGGCTTAAAGATGAACGTCTAGGGTTATCATTGACTTCAATCAAAATTAACTTCAAAATACTCGAAACATGGGTTTTTAAAGCTCGCTGAACCTTGGCAAATACAAATGCATTTGACCGCTTACATCACTATCCCTTTAATGTTGTTCAACCTGCGTTTCCTCATACACCTTACATCTTCACAGTGAACTCTTTAAATGCAATCTTCAAGAAACTCACCCAGATGACAATATTTGGTAGGAAGATCATTCTCAACATCCAGCCTGAAAGTTGAGAGACTACATGCTCATAATCGATTTTTTTTTTTTATTTTGCTGTCTTGCCTTGAAATCTAACCAGTGCTAAAGATGTACTGTCAAATTTGGGGACATGTAAAGGCGGTAACTGGAGGATCTAAGAAAATATATAACTTCGACCTCTCAAAGTATTGTCTTGAATGAAGTCTGCGAGTGGTGGTAACTCTGTGTGGTATTCGACTTTATTGCCAATGTCTGCCAATAATTCATGTCTACCAAATGGACAATATGAATACAAAAGAAAAAAGGTATGGCAAAGAGCAGGAATAGTACCTATAGCGCACTGAACCTGTTTTGTAAATGTAGCACTCATCATTACTTTGTTGTTCAAATGTCCATTGCATTATATGGCGATAACATTGACTATAAGATACCTCTGTTGAGTATTGCGGTACTTTGATATCAGACCTTTGACGGGGATCTAAGCCGTTGTCGTAACCTGCAAGAACCTGAAAACAGAATCATAAAATTTAAACATGGCATAGTTTGGATTTACTCTGTGACGGAATTACATATATGTTTATGTTACATATCCTTCTATTTTTCTGTTCGTATCATGGACTGGCATCATCTTTCCATACGAAGCAGATAATTATGACACATTAATTATAGTGAACTCAATTTTGAAAAAGCAGAATCTTGTAAATTAACTAGTCTATCACGGCATTTGAAGCTTTACAAGAAGATTGTATCGACACTAATAATAAAGCAACGCCGGGTCCAAGCCCTTTATTTATGAAAAGGCAAAATTGGTAGCACGAGCGTTTAAGTGGGGTGTCCCCCTTCCCAATGAAAAAAAATTCTATAAGTGAATGCAGGGGCGATTTGGTGTGACAAAAGTGGACAATTTTGAAGTTAATATTCTGTTAAGTAAATATTCGTTTGAAAAGGTCACTCTAATTCCATAAACAATTTTTTTTTAGGGGGGGGGGGGGGAAACGGGGTCTTGGCGTCAGCTGCCAACCCTCCTCGGGCATGAAGTTAATTTACAGAATTAATGCATTAAGGTCGTGTAAACCTTAACAGTAACATATTCATATGATTGCTTTGAGGTGTAGTAGTCCCAATGGATAGGCTATATACAGGTGGTACACTGCTTTGGTATCTGCTCATGCATATGTCAGCCGTTAAATTTCCAGTTCCCCGACAGCCAGGCGTTGGTTACTTGATCAATACACCAATATTAGCCTAGACAGTACCCTTGACGGTGTAGACTATCCAGATCAGTGTGTGTATGACTTAAGGAACATACTGCTAAACGAAACCGACTAAACTGCTGAAAGATGACGTCCACGATGGGATGTAAATCCTACCTC
This sequence comes from Stichopus chloronotus, assembly GCA_021234535.1. NCBI lineage: Eukaryota > Metazoa > Echinodermata > Holothuroidea > Aspidochirotida > Stichopodidae > Stichopus > Stichopus chloronotus. The sequence continues at coordinate 1,772,255 of CM037830.1, forward strand.
CAGAAACAGAGCACAGTCGTGAACTGTTCTAGCAAGAGGTCCCAAGTGATCTACAGAGGGCTCAAATGCCATTGAACCAGTGTAAGGTACCAAACCGAAAGTTGGCTTTATGCCTGCAAGGCCACACCAGCTGGCTGGGATACGTATTGAGCCCCCCTGGTCACTCCCTAGGGCAAGGTCCACTTCTCCAGAGGCCACCTGCAACAAACGAAATAAAGAAAAGTTCCAAACTTGGTAATAAACATATATCTAGCTCATAAAAGAACAACGAACTCATTATTGAGAAAGAGACGTACACATATCACACGCCTCAATACAGACTTGATGGTAATGACCATGGGAGCTATAGGAGGCTTAGATGGAACATCAGGAATAAACCAAAAATGCACTAAAGGAAGGGGAAAAAAAGAAGGAAAAATTGGTAAAATGTTGACTACCGCTGGGAAAATGTTATTTGATATAATTTAGTCTCGAACCAGAAGTCTCTGAAAATATTTCTAGGACAAATAACTTATCCTCAGCACTTGACTCCTTGCTCCCGTCTCTTATCATCTGTATTTTAGGTATAATTGGACATTTTAATAGCTATGTTTGAATTGGATTTCATAGATGTAGGTATCAGTATCAGTTTAATCATTCTAAATACAAGGACAAATTATACATAAATATGGATGAAGAGGACACAATAATACGGCTGACACCTTTCTGTACTCTGAAATACTTAGCAGGAAAAAGAGATTAGAGACAAAAGCAATACCAAAGGAGTTGCAACACAATTCTGTTATGTCTAAAACGTATGGGCCACTCAGTCGAAAAGTGAGAGCGGTGTCCGTTTCAATTTTTAGGAGGATCCGCGTTGAACGCATGGTACATCTTGCACACAAAAAATATACTCTATGTCTGAAGTGCGTGATTTATATTCATATATATATACATAAAGTCGAAGCACAAGACCATAGATATTCAATTGAGAGAAAGCATGCCGCTTATGACAGGAAGTGCTCTTAATAGCTAGGGTTCCTGGAGACCCCTAGACACCCTTTAAGTAGCTAACGGACACTTCCGTCCCTAACTTTTCGGGCGCGTTGTCCCTTAAACAGGCCGGAGAGAGCATTGTGTATAAAGTTCTAACACAGAGGTGAGAAAGGGAAGACCTCCATAAATTTAGTGGCTATCAGAGTAATTGATGAGGATAAGCATCGTATTTAAAGGCCCTTTCAAAAAAACAAAAGAGCCCTGTCTGCATGGACTCACATGAAAGGACTTTGCTCACACTGATAGTCATACGTTTTCCCATAGTTATGTCACATCACAGAACAATGGGTGGATAGTTTCAGAATAGACAAAGGTCTTTACATGGCTTGGGAATCAAGGTAAGGTAACACTCTACCTTGTTCAGCTGAAAGAAGGTTAAATTACGCACTCACATTGTGTTCTGAGTAAATTATCTATTCATCCTATTTTTCATAATCTATCACTTGTTACAGCATTAAGCAATTTTCCCATATTTTTCCTTAAGAGTCCTTATTTTCAGAATTGCTTTTTCGGCTACAGTATTTGCATTCGTTATTAATATTTAATCTTTGTAGTTTCAGCCGGGGCACTACTTAACACAGCTTAAGCAGTGATTGGGACGATTTACATGGTATTTTTAGACACCCTGCGTGATGTGTCTGCATAGCGACCTATATTGGGCCTGCAGCACAGTAAAAGCAGGGCAGGAAGTAAAATATTGCTGGCTTGGAAAGTACGACGTGGCGATGGAACGTAACTAAGCACTCGTTGATAGCGTAAACCGATGCACAATAAGATAACAAAATTACACAAATAGAACAGCGAACAAACTGTCTTAATGAACAGTAACTATACTATAAATGCTATAGCCTACAATATACAGCCCATACTATAAATATACGTGAGTGAAATTTGCGGGACTCTGTATGTGTGAGCGTTGGTAGTCAAAGCTTTTAGTTACACATATGCCATTGATTTGTGTTGGTCCAGATGATTACTAGTTACATAAACTCGCTCATTACACGTACAAACCTATGTGACCAACAGTAACAATCACATTTAGCTCATACCTTTTAAACACTGTCAGTGTGGGTCAATCAAGGATAGCAATCAAACGATGTTAATATTTTTCACAAAGTTTTATCGAAGGAGGAATGCAGACGATTGACAAACCAAATGGCGGCAAATGAAATAACGTTTCTGTAACAACACATCATTGCCCACGTAAAAGTATTCTACATTCAATGTTAAGTATGGCCCACTGTAACTTTCAATGTTGGAAAACATTAGATACGCCAGTTAGGATACAGAGTATTTTGTAATTGATGTTGCCTCAATGATACCATAACATCAGTTTACGATACTAGATATAACGCTAACGTGCTGATATCGTGACTGGCAGTACACTGTCTGACGATGTAAGTGCACTTGTGTAACTATCACTAAAGACATTGCTGGGCTGGACGAGACAACACGTTTATTGTAATTACAGATAGAAAGTCACTACAAGCAACAACACGTTTATTGTAACTGCAGATAGAAAGTCAGTATAAGCGCTTATAAGAATGGTCGAAAGATAATCAGACTCAGTTTAAACATCAAAAATAATCTGATAATCACACTCAGGATATTGAATTTCATGATTTTCCTTCACGAATGCAAAAGTCATTAAAACTTCCCACCATTTTACCACATTAAAACAAAACCGGCTCATACAAAACTTCAACTGATGACGTATAGTGGATTCATTATTGATTGCATGCACTGGCTAAATACTTTCGCTAATCAACACTCCTTGCTGTGTACAATGCCCTTTTATGCTAAATGTTTGGGGGTTCAAACAGGGAGATGTTTTCCAACTCCCTGGTTCAAATGTGGCTCAAAAAGCCTCTACTTAGACTTTTTATTTTCTCAATTCCAAGCCCTATAGGAAATCCAGTTAAATGTCCAATATGACAGTGAGTTTTCGTTCATCTTTCATTAAAACAGCAAAAGTCGGGGCAATCGGACCATTTTGAAGAGCATTGTTTTGTGCTCTAAACTCATTGTTTGATCACCCAACTTCCAAAGGAAATTATTGCTTCCACATGAAATGCCAACGATATTCGTGCTCAATGAAATTGCGACAACAATTCCAAAAGGAAGACCGAAGAGGGCGTGAAAATCTTGATGTATGTAACAGCGAAAAAAAAAGTTGTTATTTTTTCTCTGTTATCGTTTTATCGAACGTTGAGTCCGTATGCCTATACATCCATCACAGGAGCCTGGTGACCGGTGATGCTAAAAACAATCAAACGAATTGCGTCGTTACTGTTGGAGGTTAAAACCTAAGTTGGGGTCATGTGGACGTCATTGCAGGAGCCATACATCTATTCGAAGATGTTCTTACGATGACAGAATTGAGAGGTGGTTATGTCAGTATGCAGTGTTATATGCTGTGTCCATATGCAGTGTGGTTGTGGTCGGTGCGTCGATGGTACCTCTAGGGTTCACTACTTCTGAATAATCTTGGGGCTACTGCCACAAGCTGTGCAGTTTTTCTAGGCGCATTAATTCAGTAGGTTACAAAAATAATCAGTAACGGTCAAACTTTTTTAAAAGGTACATTTATCCCATAAATCTTATATCTTGGGATATGTACTTTCATGTTTCTTTCCTTCATTTTTATGCATATTAAGTAGGACCATTTAGACTTCTTTTAATGGCACAGTGGTGTTACTCTCAATGGCAATGCAACTCCTTTACTCTGGTATTAGCAGGGAATTGGTACATACCAACGTTGCACTTCCACAACTTGATCCTCCCGCGTTGTGATTCGGGTTATGGAAGTTTTTTACAGGTCCTTTGTTACATGTATAACTAGCCCCTGCTGCACACAAACCTTCACAGATTGTCTTTCCCTTTACATGTCCACCTGAAATACAAAAATGTAACATTGATGGTGGATAATAACATAGGTTTACACGTGTCGTTCAGATTGAAGTGTTTCACCTAAAAAAGAGAAGTGTTTCACCTTAAAAAAGGGAAAGAAAACACACGTAAGATTCCCCTTCTCCAAACAACGGACAATCACGTTAGACCAGGCAGTAGCCAAAGTTGATGTTTTTTTCTTCTTTTTTTTTTTTTTGAGTTATTGATCTTCCTGGGGGAAGGGTTCTAAAGTGGACGGATAACCCTTTTGTATATCACTAAGATACATTCAACAAAATATAAACATATACTAGTTTTCTCTTTTACATTTTCGTGAGCCTCTATATTGTATTAACCCAGAAGTTGAATGACTTTCAGATTCCTTGCCAATACTCACGGAACAAAAAGAGCAATTCATACCAATTATGAAGTTAGTTACCATGTTTACAAAGTTACAGACTATGATCTCTACTGGCCTCACATGACCTTTGACCTCCATAAAAATGACAGAGCTCATCTGTTTATCAAAGGTTATCAATGGTAACAGTTCGAATTAAGTTCCAGCAATATTCATCATAGCTGAGATACGTTCCTTCATAGGCTTTCATACTTCAACATCTGGTGACCTCAAATGACCTTTGACCTCCATGAAAAACAATATGGGTCATCTTCTTACAATGGATCACCTACATATTAAGTTTGAAATTCAAGTAACATTCAGATGCTGAGATGTCTTCCTTCATCTGTTTTCAGACTTTAACCACTTGTTACTTCAAATAACCTCTGACCTCCATGAACAACAACAGAAAACAACTACTCACTACGATAACTTACAAATACAGTTTGAAGTTCCAGAAACTTTCCCTTATGGAGATTCTGTGTTTAAAGGTTTTCAAATTATAACCTAGATTGACATCACACGACCTTTGACTACCACAAAAATGATATAAAATCATCTACTCGTTAGTATAAGTTATCATTGTTAAGTTCGAAGTTTGAGCAACATTCATTTTCTGAGATATGTCCCTTAGTAGATGTTCGGACTTTAACCTCATGTGACCTCGCACGACATTTTACCCCAATGAAAAACAATAGGATGGTCTACTTATACTGGAATTTCCACACACCAATTTTGACGTTCACACAACATATTTACATGCTGATGTATCTCTTTTTGTAGGTTTTCATACTTAAAGCTCCGGTGAGCGATCTTTGACCTCAATTAAAAGAATCACCTATTCACAATTCACTACCAGCTTGCTAAGTTCAGGCACCTTTCCATTATTGAGAGATCGTGTTTCCAAGACAAGGCGTCACATATGTAAACACACCCTACACACACTCAGACACGTTATCGTGACCGCCTATATTCCTTGTCTGCCCTAGGCAAGGAATGAAAGACTGAGCTCTGAAGGCACGTGACTCCCCTCTGTATGACCCCCCAGAAAATCACGGCCTTGCCTAAGACTGAGGGGTAACCGGGAGCCTTCCATCCCGTTGCCATGGTGGCCAATTGATAGGTGTTGGTTTAATTGCATATGGAACAGCATCTCAGAGTCACATTGCAACAAACTGAATCAAGAACATTGAACAATATTCAGCCCACAGATATTATGCTTGACCTGATTTCAATTGATGACCCTCAGTCCTTAGATAGTGCAGAAAATATAATGAATCGTGGCATTTTCCTATACCATTTTTGTTACAAAGTTCGTAACGCTCATACCGTTATAGGAAACTAAAAAGTATTGAATAGGAAGCCTTTAACACTGTGATGGGATAGTCGTTTACTTTTTTGGTAACAAAAGCTGTTAATCAGATGCAGAACATTGAACGTGTAGTTTGTGCTACGATGTAGTCAAGCTTCACATATGCTATGAAGACACTGTTAGAAGGATTTTAATCTTCTCATATTAATCTCCTCCCATTATTTGAATCACATCATCATTCGCTTCCAGAGTTTACCTTCATCAAGAATCCTTGTTACTACCGTTGCGTCAAATTCAGGCACATATCCCTCTAAGGCGGAGCACCCCACCATCATCGGTACACCAGCTACAGCAATATTGTCCTTGATTGCAACCGTTTTCCCCAAAAGTTTACCTCTACTAGCACCAACGATGTCAGTTTTCCAGTACCTAAAGACAAATAAACGACGAAAACGTGGAATTATTACGATAATAATACAAATCTTAATGTCTATATAAAGAAGAGAGAACGTGTAATAGAGTTAAGCAGACTCGTGCACAAGGGATGGAGGGAGCAGAATTGTTCGTTTTAGGTCCAATGAGCCCGTTCAAACTTTCTTCCTCTCCTTAATAAGTAATCGAACCCTGATGGAACCCAGGGAGTTTTTGTCACAATATATTGCCACTATAGTTGAGCCTATAGTCAACCATCACCTACAATTGTACTGTGTGCTGCTCACAAAGTGCAGCACAATATTCATCAATAATACATCTTCTTCCACCCGTTTCTAGTGTGGCAGCTCGATTGGTTCAAAAGTCCATTTATATTCGGGAGTGTAAATTTCTCTAGTACGACATTTCAAATAAATACAGGAAGAAATGTGATTGGATATTGACTTTAACAAGTTAATAGTTATCCTTGGGAAAAGCTCGACACCAAAGGCCCGTTCACACCAGAACCGCTTTTCCCGATTTTTGTCCCAGCAAAAGGAGCCAATAATGTGCGTCCTCCGCTGGTTAAATGGAGTTATGACCTTTCACGTCTGGCAAGCGTATTTCCCCAAATCGAATCCGAAATGCCAAGAATGTCTTTGGACCAACCTACTGTTAGTGGCCATGGGCCATGCAGACATGACAAGGGTTTCGTCCCACCCCACCCCACATTCTTGTAGCTCTGTGGGGAGAGTGTCTTTGCACCAATAGTTAATGCACACACACACACACACACACACCAGTGGTTGGGGAACCGCGTTGTACATAAATATATATTGAAGTATGCATGCGTGTATGGGAAGTCAGGTAATAATGTTGAAATAATCAGAGACCCATACCACGTGACCATGACAATGATCGATCGATATTTCATAGTCAATGAACACACCTAGCCAGTGAATGGCATATTCCGGTATATCACCTCACTGTTAGAGATTTTTAATGTGTGAGTTTAGCAGAAGATGAATTTCACCCACTTGTTTTTCGTTTTGAAGATCTTGAATCACACACCTATGGGATATCGTCTCCGTTACGAAGACATTTTAGGATTTTAGGATCCGTTGGGATATTCCGTGCTTTGATTTGGGGCATGAAATGTCACAACTTTCTGATGATGTGTGGATTTCCAAAGCGTTGTGACTGTTCGTTACACTAAAAAAGGGTGAACTTTGAAGAGGCTCATTGACTTGTTTCGTGAAATTCACTAACTTTTCTAAACCTCCCAAGTTTTCTTCACATACTTATGAAAAGAATGCTCAAACTAAGAGAATCCCCACGTGTCACATACAAAGGAACATTAATGAGAGAGTAATTAACTATTCAATTTGGTATTGAAAATTCGTGACCAGACACTTTTCATACTAATACTTTATTCACATGCACACAACCAGTACAAGGAAAGGTCAAAAATGTAAAACTTTTAACAGCGTGCATGCGTAACTATTCCATGTGAAATTGACAAATCATGCTAAATAAAAGTATTGTCATGTGTACACCCCTCAAAATTACCACAACTTTATTGATATCAACTCAGTGAGCCCCTTTAATACTTTATGTATGACGATGAGTTGAGTGTATGAGATAAATTTTATTAACGTACAAGGTTTGGTTCTGCCTTTGTAGAGATTTCTTGACAAACACCGAGATAGCCTCATATTAGGTAATGTTGGTTAGCATGTAGGCAACAACATCGAGCTTATTATTTATGGTAGGTTCGTTTAAGTGTTCTTTGTGTCATTCACGTGCGTGTCTATAGATTGATTACAAGAAGAAGCAACAATAATCTATGAATTCAGAGTTTTCCACTGCGGGTAACCCGACACCACTGATTCTGCCTACCAGCAACTTTTGAATTAACTAGGGGTGTCTTGTGTACTTTAGGTAGCAGATGACTCGAGTGAATGTTAAGTAGTGACACGGAGACAGATACTCAAAATTGTTGTGTACTTTCTCGGTGAAGTCATGTCACTATCTTTTCTTAGTTTGACCAATCTTCAACAAGGCTTTCTGTGAAGTTTTAAAAATCCGCTATTCTTCATACCAAGAAGGCGAATTTTCCCGCTTTCTCCATACAATCAACGATAGTAATGGTGAGCTGGCGCGTTGCACAATATCAGCGTTAAGAGCGAAACGAACCGTACATCGTACGTGGATCGTCACATTTATGTAACCGCTTAAAGAAAGTTCCCAGCATAAGAGTTTCAATGGGTGTGTATATAAACTACAATTGGGAGGATGAAACTAGTCAGGACTTTTCGTGACTAAAAATTAAACCTAATGAAAGAGACTATTTCCTCTTTATCTTATTTATCCCTCCTTCGCTCTCTTCCGTATAATATAATCACTTTGTATATTATCGATTTGTTATGGTTTTATTCGTTTCTAAGAATAAAAAATGTAAATAAAATGTTTTCAGTTTTCGAGTGAATTTTGGCATTACACATGAGAATTCCATACCAAGCGTTCAGTTTATTTTCGTCAGCTGAAGGGCGGTATCCTGGTGTCCTCGGGTACTTTGTAGGTAAGATAGGTTCAGGAAGCATCTCTACGTCATTTATTGCGTCACAGGCTGCTTTGGCAGATTGATGATATGCGGCAAGGTCATCATCATCGATGTCAAGACCAGTTCTTTCTGCTATCCTCCGTAGATGAGAAGGAGTTGGGGCTCGCACGGTGGCTTCTCTGTACAGAGAGTCTTATGAAAATGAAATCAACAATCAAATTTCTCTAAAAACTGGAACCGTCCTTCAAGTCGTCATGAAAACTATAACATTCTAACAAGAGATGAAGCGTTTTGTAGGCTCCTAAAGTTAGCATCTCAGCAAAATCTGAGACGAGCAGCTCATACCTCTTCAGACTGCAAACTTATCCCAACGAATAGGCAATGCAAGTTAAATGCCTCCAACTGTTGATATAGGCCTATATCAAAACATGATACTTTACAAGTTAACACTGAGAGTTACTTTTATATACATTATAGTCGAGATGTGCACATTTTTCAAAACAAAAAACGAAAGGAAAAAGCGTCTCTGCCATTACCGATGAATTGCATAATATTCTAGAGCGGGGTGACCAACCTGCTGGGTTGCAGGCGAAATTTCAAGTCGCGGAAAGAAATCATGCCTCAAATGGGACCCATGATTTGGAACTAAAATATCTAGAGAAAAAAATGGAAACTTAACGAACGTATAGGTAGGGGATAGGCTTAATGATTTTATCCATGCAAAAGCTTGTGATAACTAAATATATTGGCAATCGTTAGCTTCTCTCCAAACCACTGGACTACATAGAATGCGGCCGAGAAGAACAATTAGAAGCTCAAAGGATTGCAATGTGACCCTTGATCCAAAATGTCTGGACACTCCTGTTCTAAAAGGTTTTAAACTCTTTACACCAGATATGGAATTGTTCTACCTTAATGACTTAATCGATATTTCACCAATAAGTTCTGTGTTTGTGAACTGAATATTGTCCCATGCAGACTGAAGTACAGGTTGAGTGGAAATGGAGGAATTTGTTGTAATTCTCACGATACTATAGCAGAGGAGGGCCCATACATCGAGATATCATCCAAGAGAGGACTGTGACCTTTGGAAGGTAAACACCAGAACAAAAACAAATCTCAGGCACGCTTTCAGATAAGAAATAATACACATGCGGTAACTCTATATTAAACTCCAAGCAGACTTACACGCAAATTTCGTACACGTCTATGCCATACAGGCATATTGTCATGCAGTATAACTCCGAATAAGCAGGGGCGCTGTAATGTTATAAGTAATTTGTATCGTACAATAAAACGGAATTAGGCATTTAGTGTCATGCAACGTTTTTATGCCTCAACTGTCAGGCTTTAAAGTCTTAGTAGCTGCTTCTTGTACAAAGGCCAAGAAGTAAGTGTACTCAGTAAACAACTTAATCTGTGTACTAAGTCATTGAAGTACCTTAGGCTTTCCGGATCTGTACAAGTATACCCTGCAATCTTTTTATCGGTAATCTCAGTTACTGTAGGCCTATGGTATAAACACAGCATCACGTCTAAGTACAAACTCAAACACCTACACACAGTGAGACGAGATTCATACAAATTGTTGTGATGCATTAACAGCTGCATCACTGATAGCAAAATTTGGTCGACCGCTTCGTCGCTCTGCACGGGGAAACGTCCGTTGGCTCAACGGAGGTTCACAGATGCCTGCGATAACGACCGCTTAAAATCCTGTGACGCATCATGCAAGATGATGTTCAGCCAGCCGACCCGTCCGAAGGCCCTTCGTATGTCGCATGGACACCGACGACCTAACTACGACTTCTTGTAGTCCAAAGTTGAATATTCTTACACCTATCTGTCAGTCTAACGTTACGCGTCTTGTATCGTTGATATCCAAAACAGTCAGCCACGTGCCGAACATATATCATTATACCAGGGAGTCTAGTGGTAACTCCCTGATAATACATTAGTCTACCTGACCTCCCAATCTATATCCAGGTACCTGCAATTACGATCTCGCCTTCCCAGTGTCCACCTACTGAAAGGTCCTCCATTACCTGACATTGCTCTGACTCGTCACGCCTATCCCTGATTGAAGCGACTGGAGACTGACAACAAAAATCGGCAGCGATGAGGATCAGGCTAACAGCTGTGTGACAGAAAAGAGCCTCTTCCAAATCAGCGATGAACTTCGAATCCATCAGTGGGTAGTCTGAACAGTCTGCCGAGCTGCAGTAAATATGAAAATCCCCTACGCTGACAAGGTGTCATGTACGGAGGCCGAGAAGTACGGTAGGATGGATAAAGCAATATGGTTCAAATCGGCTGTTTTCTCCATCCCATAGTTGAAATGATTATGAAAGGATAAAATCAAAGTAATTGAAGGGGAGGGTACTCAAAAGAACAAAGATTTCATCCTTTACATTTCGTGACATACTCCAAATAAATGGCTGTGACCAAACATTAACAAGAAAAAGCCATTTTAGCCAGCATGCAAAAATCATTGTTAAAATGATACGGAGAAATCGTCCTTGAAACCTAAATCGTGGTTACTGAGTTAAAATTGGATACATCCATTTCATTCGAATATGCCATGGAATGGTAACTACGTGATCTTCATTTCTTGTTGTACCATCTCACTTAATTTGGTTATTTCCTTGCACGAAATTTGAAAATTCGGATGGAGAAAACGATCGTTTTGAACCATATCTTTTTCAACAACTAACCCATTCTTTCGGCTACTGTAATACTGGCATTGGCATGGGGCAACTGCCCATATTGGAAGCGAGGGCGTCATTCCAGAAATATTAATCAGAGAAAGTTCATCAAAGCGGTTTCCGCGTGAAACGTACTTCTTACTTTAGACATTTGCTTGCGACTTACCTAACATTTCAGCGCACGTGGGGTAATGGGTAATCTGCACACTCGCTGCTTACACATGACAGTGAAGTTAAATGGAACGGAATTTGAAGTACTTTTAACAGTGTAAATTGTCGTTATCGGACACCTTGATCAGGTCACAAACAAGAGATATCAATGTAAATGCTGTCAATCATTTTTCTACTTTTTAGATCTATGCGTACTATTTCTTCTTCTTAGATCTATACGTTTGTTAGGCTCTGATTATATCGGGAGGGGGGGGGGGGGTTCCGTTTCTCTTTTCGTCACCCCAACAATGACATGTACTGAAATATTAGGCTGCATAATGTTAGTCTAAGGAAAATATTCAAGGAAAATATTTAGACTCACCCATCCTTTTCCTCCCAACGCAAATACCAATTACACGAAGCACTTGACACTACACTCAGGAAAATATTTACAGGGGTTCCCTTAGCCCCTTAACTTCGTCAACACAACCGAGGTTTGATAATAAACCAGTTAAGAGTCCCCGAGGCCAAGAGGTGCAATGGGGGGGGGGGCTGCAATGGGAGTAATTGAAACGCTCCTAAACGATTGATTCTTCCGTCCGTTTGTCGAAAACATAAGAAAGGGACATTCCGATGAAATGACGGGGTGCTTTAAGAAATATCGATTTCAACGGATGTAGTGAGGGCGTATACAATACTACTAAAGTGTTTTAGCTTCAATCTACTAATCTATCTAACTACAGTAAGCAGTCTGAGACTAAACGTCTTTTGGTCAATCCGTGACATGAAAGGTAATTAACATTGAAAACAGAATATGTTCTGTTGATGACGTAGAGAAATGTTCCAGAATATTGAAGTAAATACCGAGTGTTTTCTGTTTCAAGCTAAGTCATGCTAGTGTACGCCTAGGCCCGGCAATGTAATGACTAAGGCGGATGTCACAAAATGTTAAGAATGAGAACGTTATTTCTTGCAGTACCCCCTCACTATTTTTGGATTTCTCCTTTCACATGTTTTAGGGAAATAATCGATGGTTCACTAGAATGTCGATTACTCGATTCCACCGCATCCTTCGGTTGCTTCTTCAGTTAGAGGTATAAGGGTAGAAACACAGATATACGCAATTCAGTTCGGCGAACTCAGCGGCTATTTTTATCAAACAATTTTCCAATGATGGTGTTCCTTCGCTTCGTCTTCTTACAATTCCTAGCCCCCCTCCCCTTTAATCCAGACCCTTGCCTGTATCATGCTGTGATCCTGTGTTATTATTTGATCATTGCCAGGGGGACGCGAAGGGGGGGGGGGGTTGAGACTCTGCATGTAATGATGAACAATGTTTTGACACAATCAGTGTGTATTATATTTCTTTATTACTTCTTACTTTCTAACCTTTGTCATTTCAACGTTTGTGTTGACGTCATGCAGATTTAATATTTGTAACAACTAGAAGGTAAGAATTTCTCATTGAAATGTTATCAAAGAAGTAACAATATATTTGATTTCCTTTAATACTTCACTCTCCCATCACTGAGAACAATAGCATAGTATAGCAATAGTACTGAATAACAAAGCAACATTGAAAAGAAGAGAAAGAAGTATAAAAGAGAATGCTTTCACAACCCGATCTCACAACGATTAGTATAGATGAGACACGTCAAGAAGCATAACTTAATAAGCATTTATGACCCGCACTATAAATTACACTCACGTTTGATTTATCTAAACAGTGTTTATCTTCTTCTGTTAATCTTTAATGCTTTGTAAGAAGTTCAGGATAGCAATAACTCTTGCTTGATAATAACTAAATTCTTTCCTGCAACACAAAGGGTCATGTTTCAATTTTTACGAGAAGAATAAACAGTAACTGTAGAGCACATAGTACTGTAAAGATACCGGCTATGTCTATATATGCTAGTATAAAACAGTGGTTCTCTCACTGGTCCTTACCGCGTCCAGACAAACGGAACGTTGCGAAGGAGGCTGCTACAAAGAGTTTGCGGGGATTGAGGGGGGGGGGGAGGGGGCGTTGTTAATGATTTAGAGGTCCCTGTTGATTACGACACATAGCTGGAGCAATTTAAATTATCAGTGACAATGTATAGTTTAATAGTTCTCTCTCCGGACTTTTCTCTTTCTCCACCCCATTCATCGCCAACCCTTCTCCAAACAAATTTTGCGACTCACGTAATCAAAAAATGGCATTAGATTGAATTTGATAACTCAACCCTTAGTTTCTTCTGAATCTGCATATTGTTGTATAGGTTAGTTGTTCATTGCTTGGTTTGTTGGTCTTGCAAACTAAAAAATATTGTTGAACGTTGGACTATGAATGGTAGGACGAATGAGGGGGGAGGGGAAGGGGGAATGGCACTAGCGCAGTGCAAGGTACCTGAAGTCGACGGTTGTTTAAACGGTGCGAAGCTAAAGGTTTGCTTATAATTCTGAAAAGTACAAAATTTTAAAACATTGATATACAATGCAAGAACGAGTAATTGTTGATTAAACAAACTGATCAACAGTTAGTGTTTACAATTCATCACTACTCTCCTCTCGTATGTACAGTATTAAGGACATAACTTTACATAATTTACAGCAACATCTTGGTCGCCTAAAGCAGTAATCAACGAACAGAGATGGTTGTCGGCTGATAACTAGCAAAGACATAAGAAACTGGAGGTGATATGCATGGTGATCGATTTAAAGCGATATTATACGGCATCTAATAAATTGCGTTATACAAAGCCACGGTGTAAGACAACTTAGGTTAATATTTACATTGGTCGTGAAATTTCGAAAAGTTTGTTATTTATTGTAAGGAAAGTGAAAATGATTAAGTGGATCAAAGGCAACTATATGTATGAGAAGTAGTTGTGTTACTTCGTTAGACACGTCACTTACGTTCCAGTTAAGTAAAAACACCCTCTACCCATGCACTGTGCGCCGTGCCCATCATTGGTGTTGACCTTGATTACCTGATGTATATACTCTATAAATAAAAAAAAGATTACTTTGATTATTTCAAATGATTTCCAATATTTATTGATGATTGTATTCAACGGAACTCTATCATGCATGAGGCCCATCCAAACTGGGTACTTGGATATATGCTTTAAAGTCTGTTACGAGTTCCAAAATAATATAATGGTTGATATTTCATGTCTTTTCTTGCAACACCATTAGATCCCTTCCGTTCTTTAACCCTTCTTCAAGTGCAACAACTTTATGTACGTCCAAAATAGACCAAACATTGTGGAATATCATTAATCAATTAGAAACTGAAATTTGAACAAAGAAGTATTAGGTATTGTATACCTAAATTTAAAGAACAAAAAAAGTCAATAAAGGGTTTACCATATATTAGTGGTCATGTGATTTCTCTAGGTTTGATCAAGAACTGTGACCGTTTTATTTATCAGAGAGATAAACAGATGTATAAAATGTATAAAAGATAAGATGTATAAAAGTGGCTTACCATTCCTATTTGGACCCTATTCGCAAGAGAAGATCACCCTTCATATTAACAACACTAAATAAGCCATGTTGAATGGCTGATCAATATTCTATGGATAAATCACTACTACTGCATTTAATGAACAGTGTGTGATGGACATTGTGAGTAAATTACTCTGTATTTATCAATGTAAGCGACCTAGTAAATGGTTACTCTTACTTTAATATCTGTTGTGATAAAATGTTATATGGA
Organism: Stichopus chloronotus; assembly: GCA_021234535.1. Classification (NCBI taxonomy): domain Eukaryota; kingdom Metazoa; phylum Echinodermata; class Holothuroidea; order Aspidochirotida; family Stichopodidae; genus Stichopus; species Stichopus chloronotus. The sequence goes on from CM037830.1 coordinate 1,787,420, forward strand.
ACATCTTTATTCCAATATCAATTATGTTTCGCTGTAAAAGATCACCTTTACGTGGGTAATATTAACCCTCCTGTTACAGATTTTTCAGGCCCAACCCCCACCCTCCAGAAAAAAAGTCTTACCTTATTGTATATGAAAAGAGCTAGTTAGGTAAATATGAAGAATACGCAAAATATTTCAATTTAAACAGTAGACCGTTGTAGTTATAATTTCATTTGTATATTGTAGATATGAAATAGAAACAACAATCCTGGTAGTTACATACCTGTGATTGTAACCTGGTGGTTTAATTGTGTAGGAATATATATACATGAACAAAAATGCAAAATGAATACAAAAAAAAAAAAAGAAACTAGGAATGGTTCATTTCATCACGCCATTGAAATACCAGACTCATCAACTTTGTGTGACCATTTGCCTTGGTGGTGCAGTTACCAGAAGTGACCGTTCTGACATAAAACCTAGACTTTAAAGACCTCTTCATTGCATTGTCATTACTACAGTGTTAGGGCTTTCACCACGTTACTATTTCATTCCAAATGTCATTCGACTTTTGCATAATAAGTAAGATACTTCAATAATTATCAATAAATAGAAATAATTCTGCTCCGTCACGTAAGACATCTTAGATCAAGCAAAATCATAATTTCTCACAACGAGAGCACAGCTCCTCTCCGATTTACAATTAAAAAAAAAAAACCAATAATCATGTCGTGTTACTTGTTTGGGGTTATCAGTTGGTTTGACCTAGCTGGTTGACCAGCGTGATATGTCTACCATGTGAATAGAGATATAAGCAAGCCAGTCTGATTGCAATATTGTATCCCGACATATCAGAAAGAAAGTAAGGGAAGTTAGTCACCTTTTGCATATCTTTTGTATTTCATATGAAAATTTTGATCATAATGATTGTTATAAATGAAATAATTCATTTTTGAAAACGCCCTCTTCTTTTCCACTGTCACGTGGCCGAGTTACTTGTTAAGGTCTACCAATCTGAATTTCTTTAATGTCAAATTAATATCTGAAAAGTCAGGTCTCTGCATTTTATTCCATCCCTATAAAATTTTCAAAAATGTAAGCAGGCTACAGTTTCAAAGTGAGAAAGCTTTTTCACAGTCTCGACTGCGCATGTACTCACCATCCAAATGGGAGGATAAACACACTTCCCTCCACCCCCCACCCCTTAACGTGTAAATGTGTTTATTTTAGAAGTCATTTAAATCAGTCTTCCTTTTAGACCAACTGCATGATGCAGAGGGTTTGCAGCTACGGTTGTGTCTTGAACAGGATATTAAAGGCAACTAGTCGTCTAATCATCTCTCACTAATCTACCGCAGAAGAATTCGCTACGTCACTTCCGTATTTTAGTTTACCATATTGTTCGAATAAACGAATTCGTCACTAACAAGTCATTTTTCTTCCATGCATCCCACAATTCGTTGCACGAAACGTGAAACACATTCCTCTATGACAGAGCATAACCAGCACAGTCCTCTACAGGGTTTTCTGGTTACTACTCTCTAAATGTTTCGTAGTATATTTCTGAATCTTTTTCCATGTGTTAAGGTAATACTGACTGCCTTTAAGTATAGATATATCATATCTTCCTTGAGTCATTTTTGTGATGTCTTACAATAATTCCATTTTTTAAATAATTTTTTGGTGTTATAGTATACACCAAAAGGCATGCATAGCAATAGTACTTGTTCATCCTTCTCTTTCTCTGTTATCTTAAACCAAAAGATATCAGATATTGCTGACGGTCACTGTAACTAATGAATGGAACGAAAAATGAGTCATTTCGCCCTTGGAAAGTGTTTTTAAGTTTCAGTTCACTGAAAAGTACCGGCGTCGAGGTCAATATTACCTCTTATTGACCTATTTAATTTTTGCAACTGCTCCTTATCATTCAAGGATTGGAGATGAGGCTGCACGGTATGATACCACTACGTCGTTGAGAGACTTCTTGTCGAAATTCTCTTCTCGATCTTCTTTTTAGCTACTTTCATTTTTTTATCAACTCTCTCAGACCAAAGAGTTATAAAGGCTGCTGTTAACAGAAGTCCAAATTGCATCAGGACAGACGAGTAGACTATTAACCAGATGATATGATAGTCACTTTCAAACATGCGAGTTACATTAAACGTCACATCACCAAATCCGACAGTTGTAAAAGTCACCGTGATAAAATACAGAGAATCCAGGAAAGTCCAGTTTCCCATCTCAGTGACGTATGTAATTGCAGCAACGACCAACCATAGACTAACTAACATTAACAACATAAACCATAATGGAATAATGTCACTGTCATCTTCGTCAGATGATTCTGTATGAATTGAACCATTTCCTTTGGAACTTGAAGGTTCGTGGTTCGTCTCTGAAGGTTCATTTTTAACATAATGGACATTCCCTGGACTATCCTCAGATTCGTTTACATCTTTGGAAGCAGAAAAATAGTTCTCTGTGGTAACACCAGTTTCTTCTGCTTCAGACTTAAACAAGTCGTTTCCTGCCACTGACGTTATCTCAAAATCACATCTGTTGTTTGGCACATTTACCTTCTCATTATCTAGTTTAGAATTCATCTGCTTTCGGAAAGTCTTTCCTCCATGTTGAGTGTCGTCACGTCGGCGTTTAGTCACTCCCAGCAACAAAAATCTCACAACTGCAATGGATAGATCGTAAAGTTTACATATAAATTGCGCAACAAAGTAACCGGTTTTCACCGAAAAGAAAAAGTTGATTGGTAAACCTATGAGAATGTATGGGATACATAGAGCCCTCCCTAGTTGCGTCACTGGTGATATGTAACCGTATCCTGGAAGAAAAGACAATGAATGAATAAATGTTTACTTTTAAAATGAATCATGTGGTATGGCACCCTGTTTACACTCAGAGAATTATTTACTTAAATTATGTAAAATAAGAACTCCATAAATTTTATGTAAAATCAATGTAAAGCAGTATTTGTAAATTCTACATAATTTTGGTAAATTTTACTACATTTTAGTAAAATTGTTACATCATAATGTAAGATTTACATTAACTGTGTGTAAAATTTTGCCAAAAAGTTATGGAGTTCTTATTTTACTTTACGTTTTTCTGAGTGTACGAGTGATAATAATAATAATCACCTAGGCTGTCAAAACGGATACAACGGATGAGTTCAAGGGGTCCGCCGTACCCCCCCCCCCCCCACCTCCTTTTAAGAAGCATTTTTATTTTCCAGGGAGAAACTACTACAGTCGTAGTTGCCCCCTCCGTATTCACCAAAAGCAGTAGCCTGCTGAAATGGTGTTATAATCAGAAACTTATACAAAACTTCGACAAGTTTTTGCTTAATCTGTACCCTCTTCCCAAACACCTTATAACTCTCTTTATAATGTCAGCTACTTATCGGCTGCTTATCAACCGATAGGACTGCCGTAAGATTTTTCTGAGTGATGCTACGGTAGTATAGATTTTGTTACACGGCCAGTCATACGTTGTACCAACACCGAACAAAGTTAATTTGCATGATTTGAAAGATGGGCCTTTCCAAGAAAGTTGAATTAAGCATGCTAGTAGGTAAATGTAACCCCGTTGAGGTATATTTTCTGAAACAGTGGAGTGTTTCCAAATACATTTCAAACACAATTTATGACAATCTTGACATAAACAATGCACAAACATTGAGTGCAGGTAAATTATTTTCGCTATGATATTCATGAAATTACTCCCTTCGTTTATAGTGTTGCCCTAGACATGAGGATGAAGCCAATTTTATGTCCATAACCGAGAGTTGACCAGACGTTACAAGAGACAAATTGGTGTTTATTTTAATTTAATCTTACTCTAAAACAACCACCACCAGGTCAAGTAATGCAATGCAATTCTTTTCATTTGACAGTCTTTCGACCTATTACAGGCCTGTTGTTGCAAATAAAATGAAAACATGCCATTTATAGTCATCTGTTCTGACAAAGGATTATTTTACATGTTTATTTTTTTTTGGGGGGGGGAGGGCAGCCGGGCGCCACAATTACAGTCGAGATGTTCAGTAACGAGCTGATGAGATAAAATCCTCTCCCAGTAATTTCGCAACATCTACAAATGGCGATTCCACTTCGGCATTTGTGACGAGAGCCTAAGAATCCCAGGCTGGCGGGTCCAAAGGCGGAGGTGGCAACGGGACTGTCACAAAAGGTGGGTCAGAAATATTCTTCCGATGAATAATTATGGGACTAAATTGTATCTCGTGGACGGACATTGAGCAATTATACACTTTTTTTGCACCAAACCGGAATGTAGCTGTGTTGCCAAGGGGAGGGGAATCATAACCTTAAGCAACTGGTTTTGAGAAATAATGCAAGAGTTGCAAGAAGGCAAAGGGCGACTGTGGATCCAACGATCTAGGAAGTCTTCTTGATTCAAAACTTTCCTGGTGACGCTCCGCGCCAACTGATGGCGGCGCTCTGTTCCGTCATCCCAGAACTCTAGCTAGAATGCAAGTTCGCCACTTGAGCTTCTAACACCGTGAATGCCCTACTTCATAAGCAAGTTGCGGATGAAAAACTTGGACCTTGGTATTAAGGCCCAATTCAAAAAGTGGGGGCTATAGGAGAAAGAAGACGCGCAATCCTTTAGGATTCTTGCATCATCTCAACCAGTCTGATATTTATTACCATTTTCCATAGATTGTTTTTTTTTTTATTAATTGAGAAATTGCTGATATGAGATTTCTTTTACCAAGGAACTGCCATTTATATAGCACGTAACAGCTCCCTGATTTTACAAGGTTGGTTATATGCAGCTTAAAACACTCGGAAAATGCCTTTTCCGGACATGTGTGGGACTTGAAAATCAAAAAGTGTTTTAGTACGCTCCTCCCCAACGGATGGTGACGTTCCTCTTAGCCATCCCACAGTTCTGGTTAGAACGCAAGTAATGAAGGGCGCAACTTGAGTCTCCCTCCTCCACCCCCCCCCCCCCCCCTTCCACACACACGAATGCCACACTCCTAAAAGCAGTTGCGGAGGAAAAGGAGTTGCGGGTTTGGTCTTGGGGCTGAAACCCAATGAAAATAGCGGTGCCAAAAATTAGATTAAAGAGCATATGTCAGGCTTATTAGGATTCTTACATTGTCTCAATCAGTCTTATATGCAAAACATTTTTAACAGAGACTGATTTTTTTCATAAATTGGGAAATTGCAGACATCGCTGCAGATCTCTTTTACAAGGCTGGTAGCATTCAACACTCTGTGAGTGACGTTTAAGACCATCTGTGGAGCGTCTAAATCTAACAATTTTCTAGCTCCCTCCAAAATCAACTAATTGTAGTGCTCCGCTTATTCAATCTTCATCCCGCAATTAGCTCACATTGCCTCACCATACCTCCCCCCCCCCCCACACACACACACATAGCTTTGTTTTCCATTCATTCCGAGGACCTCATTGTGCTTTCTTCTGTTTTTTCTTCCTCAACCCTAATCTTAACGATAGACTGTCTATTGTTAATCTTGAGAGGACCAGAGAAATAAATCTATTGAATGTTCTACAGAGGGCCTAAAATCTATTGTTTCGGTCCTCGATCCCACCCGAAAACAAGGGCACCATTCACACAGCATTGCTACAATCCTAAAAACAGTTGTAGAGGAAAAACCTAGGGGTTGTACCTTGGTGCTGAAATCCAATGAAAAAGAGTGGGGGTCAAAGAATGAGCGAAAGTGGATGCATGAGGCTAAGGATTTCAATCAATCAATCCCTCGGATATGTCTCAATCCCTCGGATACGTATAACGATTTTTCATTATTTATTCTTTTTCATTCCTTGGGCAATCGCAGACATGAAGTCTCCTTTTCAAGCCTGTTTACATGCAGCTTTAAACACACGGGGAGTGTCTTAACCGGCCATTTAGGGGGCTAGGGGGCATTTAGGGGGCCAGGGGGGCTTGTGGGGGCTATATATGTTGGATAGGTCGTAAAATAGGTCGTATATATATATATATATGCAAACTATCCAACATAGCTGAAAGCATTCGGGAAGGGTGATTAACACTATAAAAGGTAAAACTGCTCAAGACATGCGCATTATTATTATTATGTGTATTCAATCCACATGTGATATCGTATGATGTGAAAACATAAGGGAGAAAGATGATAAATATATCACTGTCTTGTGTTTAGTAACTGTCTGTACTAGCCAGCTTAATATAATACGAGTTTTTCATCATATCATTAAAGCATTATCTCCACGGGTAGATTTCGTGATCAACGGTAAACCCTTAAGTATAGACCTACCTGAAACACGACGCAACGACTAAAACTTTTTTATTTGATTGACTTATTTGCTTTGGTAATTGTACCATTACCTCAGACGATTACTCTCATGCTAAGAAAATATCGTATAGAGTAAGAGCTTAACATCTGGGTAGAGGTTAGATGTATTCACAGGGGAGCTCTATGTATTACAGAGGGCGTTCTGTTGATTCGGTGTTATGACCGTCGTTATGCAGCGGTATAAAGCTGCTAGCTAAAGGGGATATAGGGATGAAGATATGAAAGAGATTAGGGGGTACGGAAATATCATTAGGGTCAAAGTTTAGAGGATGGAAAGATGAAATGCGTTGGGGGATGAGGATATAATTGGGATAGGGATTGAGGATATGAATTGAGTTAGGAGATAAGGATGCGAAATAGGTTAGAGGATAGAGATACGAATTAAGTCAGAGGAGGATGTACCACTGTGCTATGGAGATACACAGAGATGGTTACAAGGAGTATCACTCTCTCCTCCTCAGATTAGATCAAATAAAGCAGGGTAGCATCCCGCCACACTGAGCAGGCGATTTACGTAGAGACTAGAGAGCAGCTACATTTATACAGAAGTGGATACGTGGCGGATGTACATTTGCTCATATAGTAAACCTGACCCAAACAATATTTAGATTGACTGTCTCAGAGTTAACTTCTGCCCACAATGGAATAAACTCGATATGACATGAATTAGTTAACCTTCTAACTGCACCTGTAATTGAAAATATGTTAAATATAATAATCGCCTTCAACAAGTCGTAGCGTTAAAAAGTTTCAGGAATATCACAATAGTTACTAACTTAAACATAAACGTACTTATCCATCTTCCTATCAAACGTCCTAGGAATCATCATCATGCATCGTAAAACAAAGAACATGTTAATTACTTGTAAAGAAAGTGAAGCATGGAGCGACTTTATTAAAGTTAGATGCTTCTTATCACGCCTGAAGGCCACATTATGGAAACTTATAACACTGTCAGTTTCTCCACTATGAAAGTTGTTGACACGTAAATTACCTTTCACTGCTAAATTAAGCAGCGGTGTGAACCAAGGTATGCAAATGAGTCTAGTTAATAATTCGTTTCCGTATATATCTTGCTGAATAACGTAACTCAAGCTCAAAACAAAATTGAATAAATTAAAGAGCCAGTGACGCTCTTTACTGTATTATGCATATAAAACACTGAAAAGAACAGGGAAACTGCAATGAAAAAAGTTCCCTGAATACTGTACTGTCGCAAGGCTTCTCTGATAACCTGTAACACGATAAGCATAATTACACAGATTCTAAAAGAAGAAAATTTAATATTTCAACACTTTTCTCATTTTTATGCGTTCGTCAGAATTTGAAGACGAAATTAAAATTCAGTTTTTATGTGGAGTATTCCTGCAGAGTCACCACATTTCGGGACGCATTTTAGTTGCCCATCAGTACCAAACACAGCATATAGAATCTGTGGAATACATTGTACTCATGCAAAACTGTTGGTTACATTCACGTGACTTACAGTTAGGCTATAGTCATTTCAATGTAGAGGTCAGTAAACTATAGTCTGAAATGGTGATTCTGCTAAAGACATTAAACCGATGAAATAGATCACGTTCCTTGTAACGATGTAACTATATTAGACTCGGTTTAGTAATGTTGCAATTCATGCAACATTTTTTTTTCCTTTTTTAGGCTGATCTATTGAAATAACTCCATGATTTTAGTCCATTCATATCTGTTATAAGGTGTGTAAATAATAAATATCTCCAAGATGGATTATGCGAACATGAATATAGTGAGTGAAGAAGACAGGCGAGAGCAAAACGATGGAACGTTATTAGAACAGCTTCCTAACAACGAAGGCGCTTTTGACTACAATAACTTAATATCATTTCTTTCCATGGAAATGATATTGGTATATTCCCAACTAAGTTCGTGACAACAATTACCTTTTTTTGCACTCACTCATATGCAGTTGGATAAATATGCCCATATCTGAATTGATCACTTATAAATGCATAAACTGAGGCCTTGCAATGGTGTTCTGGTTTTCGAAAGCTGAGCTAGATGTCATGCAATATAAAGTAGAAATTCCACATGATGGGCATCCTTGATAATTTTTTTTAACTCTTTGAACCATCCCCAGTCGTAGAAAACTTCAATGTGCCCTAGTTTAAATGAAAGTGAAACAGAATCAGCCTTGATGTTGTTCAGAAATTGCTTTAAATGTTTTACTTTAGTACTGAAAGTGAATGCTAATAGAGATATATTTGAAGCGTCAGCGTCTGTCAATATATTTTTAAGGGTAATTTAAGCTTTTCTACAGTATCCTAAATTGCTCTCACCGTCTCCAACATACACATTTATATTCACACATATTTTTGTCACATATACTGGTATATGCCACATAGTTATGCCATATGCCATTACTCGTAGGCCATGTAAGGCGAAACTAAATATCACAATGCACTAATTACATGAACAAATTGATTATAGGTGTGTATATAACTTGGTACGACCTTAGAGTTGAAATGAAATTTAACCAGCTGAGACATAACCCGTCTCAGATACATCCGATTTAGTGGTCCCAGCAGATTAAATGTTATCACAGCATTGGCTACAAAATATAATGTTTCACTCTTAAAACAGTTGTTTTAATCTTTACCCGGCAAGATGGCTTAGGTATGCTCCCTGCTAAGCTATTGGGTAAAAACTAGCCAACTTGGACAAAATATTACCCTCGTTGTGTTAAACGTGACCCGTGAGTACTTTGTAACCAACTTGGGTATTTTTCTTCACAGTTTAGCAGGATGCATACTTACTCAATTGTTTTTAGAGTGTTTCTCAACGTATCCCCAACGATAATATAATTAATATAATTAGTAATATCATTGATACTTCTTTGGTTAAAGTGTAATGATACTAACTGTTGAATTGAAGCAACTGACAATTCTGTTTTCCATCCCACACTAAGACATAGACAAGTGTCGTAAATGAGTGGATTTTTCCAATTTTGTAGGTTGAAATCCAGTTGTTCGAATTTTCTTAAACCTGCCATAAACTTTACTTCGTTCTCGAGTGAGTGCACAAGAAATCGGATGGTACGGACACTTCGAGGCTACAGTCCCAATCCCTTACAGTTACTGTACATGCAGAGCTCCTCGAAGTCAATTTTAGGACCCTTAGTCTTTACCATCTATGATAATGATGTTTCTTCTTCTCCTTGTTCCTTGGTCCATTTTGCAAACGACACTAATATTTTCTAATCAGATAATGAAAGCAACTTATAGAAAACGAAATAGTGAGCGATGAACTTTTAAATTCTACCAGTGGTTTATGTCGAATAAATTATCATTGCATGTTGAGAATGCTAACTATAAACAATGGAAGAATTAACTGAAAGTTTAATATAAATCACATTCAGTACGTATCAGCGCAAATTTAAAGAAATGTCGGCATCTTATCTTATTTACTTTACCTTATTGCAAAAAGGTTTGAGCCTAATTTATCTCACTCATAGTCATCTGTCGTATACTGTTGCAGTATTTCTTTAAATAGTACTAAATCCTTTCTGAATAAGCTTTTTATTATTAACGAGGGCTATCAGACATATTACATGCTTTACATTTTGAAAAATATTTGAGATTATGGAAGGAAAGGTAAATAATTAGAAGTAGTTGAGAGTTTGCTGCTAATTTGTTATGTTTTAAACGTTATTTCTTTTTCGTACTATTCCTAAAATTAAGCGAACTTCAAGTGGGGTTCGATTAGGATTGTATCTAATAGTATGCAAGTGCAAAGAAATTCCAGCAACAGGACTAACGATGCAAGCAGAAATACAGTGAGAGCAAACAAGAACTACAGGTATAGGAAACTTTTTGAATAACGATTTTCAAAGCAATTTAGATGTTACAAAAATGCTCGCTGGACTATCCACGGAGCAATTGCGTAAAAACTCTATGGAGAGCAAACAGCGCAAGGAATATGGTACTCATTTGCGCGCACTTAGGCCTTTGCTTAATCCCCAAAACGCAACTCACATGGATGAAATAAAATTTCAATTAACTAATCGAACAACTCTTGTTTGCCAGAGGGAAAAAAATACTGTACCGGTAATAGTCGTTACGTATTAGTACATGATCTGGTTTCTTCGGCTATGAAGTAAAGCACTTTTAATTTCCGAAGGTACGTGCAACAGGATCAAGCATTTAAATTAATGTAGTTGTAAATACTTCTAATATATCCAGTACATAACAGTTAGTTTAGTATCCTTAATTGTACTTCATTGATGGGGGGTTGGGGAGGGGAGGACTTCTGGCATTGAAAGTACAACAAACCCTCCAATAATTAATAGTCAGAAGGTCTTCCACCCAGACACAACGTTAAGTACTCGGTCAACTAGCTAACATCACTGTCTTCGACGTTGTACAGCTTACCTATTTCGTTACGCATATTTAAACCATGCGAGGGTTTATAATACGGCAGTCACATTTGAGGTCACTGGAAACAAAAGTTTGAAATAAGCTTCGTGGATTCTCCCCTTTCACATGTTTGCCTGTCAAGGCTAGTCATTCCATAGATTACCCTTTTGGGTATCTAAAAAGATATTCATTTGTCCTGTATGTAGAACCCTTAGAGTTCTTTCTTTAGAGAGAAAATTTACAGGAATTACTTTGTTAGGAAAAATTTGTCAGCAACCATCTCTCCAACAGTGGAACCCTATGCTCCTCAAAAAGCCCTTTTCTAAGACTGTCAGTGTGTGAAGAGTTTTGAAGGGTAAAACAACATCATTATGCTCACAGTGCATTAGTCAAGAGTCATTTTTTTATGCATGTTTCGTTTTGGCAGTTTGCATATGAATAAGTAGTAATGTTTTCAAAAAAAAAAACCCAAAAAAACCCAAAAAAACCAAGCAGAATCGTTCATTGCTGACTCAAGAATATTCATTTTTGTGAGACACTCGGGATCTTCCTAGTAAGACTATATTTGCCATTGGAATTTGGAGAAAACTTTACAGGTTTGGAAAAAAATTAAACGAATTTCTGAAAGCAACTCTAAATATCCCGAACAGAGGAGTTGATGTTCGATACGCGTGTTGTGAACCATTCGATGAGAATACCGCCCTCGGAAGTTAAGTCTCCCTGAGGCTGCACCTTGGCGGAACAACTCTTAGTATGTTGTAGCGTGCCTTCTATCAGCAAACAATAAGACCCCTCTTCAAAATTTAGAAATTGTAGGATTTTAACAGGCTGTATTGCCTATAGGGATTTCCACGAAAATATGTAATTATGATCAATTTATTTCTTTGGATAATCATGTTTAAAAAAATAAGCATACAGACTGCGATTGAATGTAATTTTTTTCTCTCTGATGATGTTGATTGGAGGAATGTGTAGAATTCCTTGGATGTTTCTTGGTATTGGTGATGAACTCGAATGTTCAGTGATCTTCTGCTATGTGGGAATTTATGTTACGACTCGCCACTTACACAAAAAACATTAATGTCAGTAACAACACCCTCTCTAAAAAAGACATTACAAAATTATTGATTTGATCTAGAATGAATATTACGGACATTTATCGTTCTCTGCGTGGATGAAAATGAAATTGAAAAGAAGTGAAAAACTGCTACACATTCATAATTACCATCACAATATGAAAATTTAAGATATCCTTATAATTTTATTGAATGTTCACTCCCAAAACAAATACCAGTTACAGCTATATAGGTATGTATTGTCTATACGTCTATATGATCATATTAAATATCGGGTTCTATATGAGCATATCACTTGTTGTAGAGATCATAATTACGTTACCATTATCATGTGCCGATGAGGGTATAGGTCTATTAATTGCCCACATATCTTTATCAAATTATCAAATTAAATCTCGATGTCCATTAGACTCGTTATATCTATACATCCATTTAATGAACCAATAAAGGTATCGGTCTTTGTTACTGAACAGCTGGTAACGTTGAATAATTTTAGTACAGACTTGGTAACGTATCGACTATTTGTATGAATATATCCAGTATTTGGATCTAAAATCACTTCAGATACTTAAAACTATTTCGAAATCTATGAGTAACATTAGTTCATGTTGTTCTTCTGATATTGTATGCCTAATTGTAATCAACAGGACATTCCTTATTTCAAGAGAACTGCATATCACAGTGAGCAAATGATTTAACATTCAACCGGAGAAATACAATCAATCATTTAATGAGATAACTCGAATACGTTTGTTATTAGGCCATTAGGTTATTCGTGATATAAGGATTGCTTCCAGTTTTATAATTTCAAGGTGCACTTACTATCTACTGACACATAGATTATCATCATTGTTTCTCGGGCAATCAATGTGTTTTGGGAAAGTTTATATACCATCTAAACAATTCAGACAACGTACAAATTACTTCTTAGTGTAAGGAAGTATAACTGAAAAGAAAATCGTCATGTATTTTTAATTTCAACTAAATGCAGTCTCGTTTAAATTCCCTTTACTTTAATGTAGATCAAATTGTTATATTTTTAGCTTTATTTTCTTCATGTTTATCAATATATTGGAGAAGACGACAACTCACCTATTGTTGTGATGGCTGTCAAACAAAAATGAATTCCGGTATAAAAGTTCCAAGGAAAAGATGCCTGATACTCTGATAGTAATAGCTGATATGTTATCCTCTGAGTTTCATCGAGCAAACTTGACACACTACTTGATGCATTACGTGATTTATTGTTTGACATATTACTATGATATTCATCATCTTCAAATACCACCGTGTCTGTAGAATTCAACTTTTCTCTCAGCCGATCAATCTTGGCAAGGATTTCTTGTAAACCGTTAATCGCTGGTGTCTTGTTCTGCTCCCAGTTCGGTTGTTCTACCGCCACAAAGACCACCGAACCGATGCATAAATAACACAACATCACCAAAGTTGAAACCAAGCATCCCAGTAACCGCTTCTTCGCCGACATGATGGTCGTATTCTGCAACCTCTCTCTATCTGCTATAAATTGTATCGTAGTACATATCGAGTTAAATGGTACCGTCGTTGGAGGATGTGCTTTCCTCTCACATTCGTGTGCATTAGGTTGTGTTGTAATGATGGTATTGGTGATGACGGACACTTGGCTCAGTGACAGCCAGCTAAAATACAATCCTGTGTGCATTGACTTTCGTCATGTGGCCTTCTGCCCTTATCGGCAGCCCGCATTATTTCTCTTCCATTTTTTTTATGATATAAATCAGGACTTTAAAGGGCTTCAGTCCCTGTGAATTATTTCCAAAAAGATTTCCAAAAAACAATTACTCATCACGAGAACGAATTCCCCAAGGCTTTATGATGCTAACATTGGTGTATGTATTCCAAAGACAGGACATGTTAATTTATTCTTAACTAATACGCTGGCATGTCCTTTCTCAGGCTTCCTTGATAGTCATGGTATTGTTAAATTCATTTCTGTTATCAACTCTGTGTCATTCTCCGTAGCCTACCTCTCCGATTAATAGCAAAGTCACGAGCAGCTGCCCCATCTTTCGCTTAATTAGTTCCTTTTCACTACGTTATCACTCAAGTCTGCTAATTCAAACCAGTGATGTATTCCTCGATACGATAATCCTAAAAATCCAAATATTAATGGTATGATTCCACCCTACCATTGGAAGGCTATAACAGTAGAATAAGACGTATTTATGATATCAGAGTATCGTACTGACAATATGAACAACCCGCATGAGGCCTCCGTCAAAGTATAAAGAAACCTTACCGCAGATTGAGCTTTGGTTGAGGAATAGGACTAACGACGCTGTTCATTATTGTATTCCTGAGTTATATTCAACAAGCAGGCCCGATTTAGATCTCTGTTTTAGAGAAAAACTACTGGATTGGAACCTGAAGGTTAGCTTACATTGTTGAAGCTTCAAAACAATTAAATTGTTGGTTTGTTGTAGAAATCCAATGAGGCAATAAGCATAACTAGTGATTAAAGTAAATCTGTAAAATGTCATGTTGAAGGAAAAGGGAATATGGAATATCATGCCACGTATATCTTAAACTACCGTTGTCACTGAAGACAGGAATAGATAAATACCGAAACGTTCTCATGGTTTCGAAAAAAAAAAATATGTTGCACTAATTTGCATCCATACGGGTTGGGCAGCCCGTTGTACATATTTGGTTATCATTTGTACTTTTTTTGTAGAATTAAATAACTTGAGTAACTGAGAATGTAATCGCCATAAAAACACTTGAAAATGAACATGGAATTGCTTTTATAAGTCAACATTATTATTATTATTATTATTTTTATGACTAGACCATAAATATATGAGAGCAAAGTATTTGCTGAACGACTCATGTTCGCCAAATTAATTTAGTCAAATCATTTTTTTTTTCATTTACAACCATCATTTTTTGTGCCCTGTGTTTTAGTCGGAAAGATTGCTCTGCTATAAAAAATAATCGTCAATTTTCCCTGTCATAGAGTATCTGCGTCAACCGTGCAACAACGCACCAACCATGAACTGTTCCTCTTGTGAGTTATTATATCGTATATGGTAATACCCTATAATGCAAAGCACGTGTGGAGACGAAGGCAAATAATATATTTTCAAATATAGTTACCGGTATACAGGCACTGTGGCACATAAAAATATTACTACTTTGCGATATAAGTAAGGAAGGAAACTGATAAGGAAACCCATATGTTCACCATCTCCCTTGGGGAATAGTATCTTCATTTATAGCCAACGAACCAAAAGACGGAAAAATTAGTTTTCTTATTCAAACGTATTACTTGGTGGACGTTTCATTTAAACGCTAGATATTTAATAATTCTGTTACCATGGAAATACCGACAAAAGAAGAGCATCTGTAAGTGAGATAACCGAATTAATACATTCATAATATTTGAAAGTACATACATAATATTTGAAAGTACCACCATACTTTTAACAATTTCCTTTTCTTCCCAGTAACAGTCGTTTCCAGCTACATGATAACAGGAGTTCCATGATTACTGATAAGCACTTCACCGTTGAGTATAACCCTTCATGTGCTTGACATGTTTAAACTTTACTTTGGGGAATTTCCAGAAATAGTTGTAGGTTATATTGATGAATTACCCACGTTTCTTGGAGACTAATTAAATCATAAACAGACTCATTCTAGGATTATATATGATTGTGAATGGCACACAAAACTGCCAATGATCACGAAAAAGCAACAGCAATTGTTACATGATAAACTGTATACGACGATCTATCCATAAAAAATTGATGGATGGATGTCTCAAATCTCTTTGATCTATTGTTTAGTGGTAATAATTGAATGCGCGCACTGTTCTGACGAGTGCATTTGTATAGCTGGGGGGTTGTATATATAGCGGGGGGCGGGAAGAATGGTATTAAGGTACGAAATGCGACACAAAAACTAAGCGGTGCTTTCTTAAAATAATTTTATCATGAAATGTTGCTCAGAGAAGAAAAAATACCATAATGAATGGGGTAAAACAAAATATTTCAGTAGATACCGTACAAGTTAAAAACGCACTAATGAAACATTATAAGGCGAGATCTAATCATAGGGGTTGATTTAGTGGTTCCTGGGACACTCATACATTTAACCTAACCTTAACTTCACGAATATAATGAAGAAAACTATAGCAGGAGTCTAAATTTCCAAACATATGGTCTTCAACAAAATATGAAAATTCTAAAAAAACATGCTGACGTTTACATCACCAGAGAAACTCGAAACTTTCACTCTCTGCAATCTGAGATTGATTTTTATCTAAATTTTTTTGTCTTTGAGTTCATTAGCAACTAAACGGGGAGGGGGAACTGGAAGTAGTATTATGGTGCACCGATGAGTACAGAGCCCTTCTTTTTGTTCTCTGGGTGTCAATCCTTTGTTTTCGCGAGCAATCCGTTTGTATTTGGTCAGCAGATCAAACAAGTCATCCGAGAGTCGGTACAAGAGATCGACGGTAGGAGGACCTTAAGAGATTGTCACGAGTTCAAAGGAAGATGTCCTGGGATGACCCTAAATAAACGATGAGCTGTGATGGAGGGGAGGTGTATTGATTTTTTCAGTCTATAGTGACAGTTTGCCTAGACAGACAGGATTTAAGTTGAGAATTGAAAGGGGAAAGAAAGTTCGATTTTTAAGTGGGAATAGAAAGCTCAGCGAAGAGACTGTAGACAACGAATGACACTCAGTCAAAACTGAAGTTAAATACAGTTTATTCACATACAAAAACACATGCTGTAAGATGTAGATTAGAATCAACATAATCACGAAGGAGTTACAGATGGGAAATACATTATATACACAATCGCTTAAGGTGTGCATTAGCGCCGCAACTCTAAGGGGTTACAGTGTACACGCCATCCTCCGATACTTTACGATTTATGTATAAATATGACAGAGCAGTCTTTTCCTTAAATAGGTCTGCATTTGACCATCTTTCAACCTCTGCTAGTTGTTTGTACCGAGCGTTTATTTTGAATAACATTCAAAAACTTGTCATTCGTGATGGTAGCCGAATTTCTATTGAACCCTTCATCTTTTGTTTGGTCGAACTGAAGCAGTCGTAACATTACCTTTCAAGGAGATAATGTCATCTCCTTCCCATTCTGGTTTGGATGATAATCCCGGGGTGTGGTTGTGAACTTATAGCGTTCAGGGGTGTAGGTGCGAGTCTAACTTAGTGACCTGAGCTTACAAAAAAAAAGGCACGTACAGACAGACCGACATTGTAAAAAAAAATATCTGTGAATTTAGGCCTTCAGAAAGTAAAACAAAGGAATAGTTAATAAGAATTACAGAAATTGTCAGGAAACTTATTACCTGAACACTTCTGTATTCCTTTTGCATTTCTTTATTTTATTTTATGCAAATGTACATCTTACAACTTACATTTTTAACAGTGTACACATTTAAGTAAGATTTGCTTTTGTTTACCAATGCACCATTGGTCCAAATTTTACTGAGACCAGAGAGTGGTCTATGACGGGTTTTATACACCGGAGAAAAGAGTGCACTACCGGTCACGAACGGTATTTGCTGGCACACTGGCACATCTTTTTTTTATACAGACAGACTTTGAGGATCGTGAATGGACACAGACTGACTTACTTTATTTCTGCAAATTATCACTTTACAACTTATATTTTTTAACAGTGAACACATTTAAATAAGATTTGCTTTTGTTTATCAATACACTCTACCCATGCATGTCTCCCGCTCTTGTACAACCTCACCCCTTGAGACTCTCTCCAGCTCTCTTCCTATACTTTGTACCAGGCCCGTATCCAGGGGGGTTCAGGGGGTTCGGACGAGCCCCCCACAAGACCTGGAGTTCCGTTCAGCCTATGATAGCAGGCCTCGGTTAGCAACATATATAATGTGTTTTAATTTGTTGGTTATACAGTATAATTGTCGGGTAAAATGTTCCACTTGTAGTCAAATCGAACCACCCAACTCAAAAAGCTGCATACGGACCTGTGTACACATGCGTGTCAACCAACGTCGGTGTGATCAAAACAAGGGTGGGGAGACTATATACATGTATTGCATTGTGAAACGTCTGATAAAAAACAATAAGTGCATGTGAATGTTTGTTCTCATTTTCTCATTTCCCTCTCATTTGCTCTCATTTTCACATTTTTGTTACATTCTCCCTTTATTTGCTATCATTTTATTCTCATGTTGCTTATTCTTCCTGTTTACTTTCATTCGGTTTTCATTTTTGTCAGTTTTCTCGTACATTTGCTACATAAAAAAAAAATTCACATACACTCATTGCTCCAGTTTGTTATCTAACGTTTCACAATGCACTATTTATTGTTTGCCCACACTGTCTGAACAAATTAAGAAGGGGGCGGGAGAGAGTTAGGCTCAAGGGGTAGGTTGTACAAGAGCGGGAGACATTGGTAGAGAAGGTAAATGAAAGGAGAGGGGGTACCTTAAAGGTCAGTAAGCTTGCGTCCATTCACGATCCTCAAAATCTGTCTATAAACAAATACGACAGTGTGGCACCAAATATCGTCAGTAACCGGTGGGACCCTCGTTCCTCCGGCATATACAATCGGTCTTAGGAACCCTCTGGTCTCGGTAAAATTTGAAGCAGTTATGCATGCATTCGTTAACAAAATCAAATGTTATTTAAATGTGCACACTGTTAAAAATGTTTTGCTAAGCATCATCTACCAAAAACAGAAAGTTAAAAAAAAAAACGGAACATCGAATTTACTTTTTTTTAATTTTTAATGCGGTTACGGTATCAAAGAGACGTGCGCCCTCAGATCGTTTCTCTTGAGTTGTATACGACGCATGACGTCATGCTTGACTTGTCACAATGATGAATGATGACAATCTCACCGTATGGGGTGTTCGTGGACCCGAAAAATGAAAAAGATCTCCAAAAACAAACGAATTGTAAAGTGATGTCTTACGGTCGATTGTGAGCCGCAACATTTTTAGTCGTTTACATTTTTAAATCTGGTCCACGAACTGTGTACTCATCGGTGCACCATAATATGACTGGGGGAGGGGTCGGGGGACTAAGACCCAAAATGAAATGTGGGTGAGGGCTTAAGGTATGTTCAGTCCCCAGCCAATATTTGCAAAGTGCTCGACAATTAAGGAGATACATAATTCATTATGATTCTTGTCTTATTTCAACCCATGCATCTGATATGTATTAATACTTTCGGAGATGACTTGTTTTCTGATTAACTGAGAAATGCAGATATGAGAGCCATATTTCAATCCGATATCCCAAATCTATCGCTGCTTGCAGAAGTCAACCCCTTTAAGCGACTGTATACTATGCTACAGTAAGCGTGCGTTTTTATACCGCATTTAAAAAAAATCTTCCCTCACTTTTTCATATAAAATTGTGACTCGGGTTGTAAAAATCAATTGCAGTCACGATCGAAATGAAAGCAAGCCCATCTGTTGGATCCCATGTTGCTAAATAGAGTTCTAAAGTACTGGCTGCCACGAAATGCTCCCTGGATTTGAAAATCGACTGACGGTCGAAAAACAAAAAAAGTCTCGGTACTTCACTGATGAGAGGAGGTTAGGTCACATCCCCCCCCCACACACACACTGTCACATTTAAATCGACTCCCATTGATCTAGCGAAGTCCAATCATCACTCCACAGTGTACCTCATTGCGTCTAGCCCTCATTGCGCCCCCTCAGCCTACCTCATATTATGTCATAGAATACAATGAAAACACAGCACGAACAAAATGGTTTCACGTGTACAAATTTAATAGTAACAGCTTCAAGTGGTTCAGCTTAGTAGTTGGTGGGATTATTATGTTGGTTCCCAATACAGGATCTGACCCATGCTTGTAACGATGGGTTCCGCATAAACCAAAATTACATCGACAAGAAAACCGCGATAATTGATTACTTACAAGACTTTTGTACTTATTACATGCAATGTTCAGTGCCAATTTGTATGTGCACTTAACACATAACACTTAAGAGGTCGATGCAGGGCATGCCTAGTGGGAAACCGGGAGGATATCCATGCCAAAATTTTGCCCGTACAGAGAGAACACTTCTCTTTGTAGCGCCCTCACTACGTTACAAAATAGATCACAGTGTAATCTGAGTACCCCTCACTTTGGTCATTCCTCATATGTTTTGATTGCCATTAGAAACCTTACATGATTGTAAATATAATCTTTGTTTGGTCTTCTGCAGCTTGAAACAATACAATTAATTAATGAAATCATAAAACCACGGATGTTCAAAAGGCCACATGTGGATCAAATGAACAACTTTGATGTACAGGCGTGAAACTCCCCCATGTTGAATTTGTTGGGTGCTTATAAATTAGTAAAAACATTTTTACCTCGATGTAGGCTAATATTAACTCAGTTCAGATATGTTGATGTCATATACCTGACATGAGAAAACCAATCGTCGTTGTCAAAATGTGGAGTTAAATACAGCTACTATATACTCACACGTCAGTGCAGCTCCCGAGTAGATATATACGAACTCTGATAAAAAAAAAAAAAAAAAATTATCTCAAGTGCTTGTGAAAGGCTCTTGCGTTTACAACCCAAGCTCGGTTATGCTATCAAACTTACTGAAAATTTCAACACACTTGTACGGTATCCTATGGTATCCTATCAGTGGGCCCTCTCGCTTTGCCGTCCAAACAATTGAATCATAGGGATGCTGTACTGAAAATTTGATTGAGCCTGAAGATCTATAAAGCTTGTTAGCCTAACTATAAAAAAAATAAGGAATTAAACTGAGAGATGGTTAGTACATGTGTGGACAAATTACTTAAGAAGTAACTGGACAAAATTATCCTCGAGCAAGAACAACATGAGGGACAACAATATTTGGTTTTGCAGCGGCAAGTAATCAATGAAAAAAAAAGAGATGAAAGAGGGACTGGAATGATTTAAACTGACCAATGACAAACTACAGGAGCATCTGAATTCACGGAAACAATGTTCAGAGAGAAATTGAATGTTTGTGATGAAAGGGAAAAAACTGAGCTTACGATACCTCAGTTGTACTTAGTGCTCAAGCTAACAAACACACGATAAACTAAGGGCAAAATTAACCAAGAGTCATGTAGATTGGTCTCATTGTGTGGGAAAGCAAGGTTCCATATACCTAAAGGTATTATTGTCAAGTAAGTTTGTTTTGCACGGGGTTCGACAGGAAATTTCTAACCCCAGAAGATTGCATAGGTCAGAAGTCGATATTCAAGGAGATTTAAAACATCGGAAACAATTTACCCTTCCGCAGGAGGGCTATACCCAGAACCAGCAAAAGTTCAAAGCACCTGCAAAGACAATTTTTGCCCAACTCACTGACAATTTGAAAGATTTTCACAGGGAAGGTAACATACATCTCAGACCTGGAAAAGTTGTGATAGCATTACGTATTCTGTTGTCACTTGCATTTATGGCCTCCACGTACCTAAAAGCTTAAAAGTGCCATCAACATAAGTACATCTTTGCCCCATAAGTGAAATAGGGATAATTAGAAAAAGCTATTTCAAATAGATGTTTTTTCAAACTAAGTAAATATGGCCTCATTGTCTTATAAATGTTTTCAGGGGGTGCGATAAATTACAGTGAGCGGATCTTGGACAATATCTTAAAAAAAAAAAAAAAAGCACCACCGTTTGTTGGCGCTTTGTAGTAGGAAATTCGGACGAAAATAGTAACTGCTTGGCAGATCCCTGGAAATAGCACTTTGCAGGTCCATTTTCAATATGACAGATTTCATTCGATAGGATAAAAACTTAAAAAAAGGGGGGGGGGGAGCAAAAGTTGCATGGATTTTTAGGATTTAAATGTGAATAGATTAAATTAGGGGTTACTTTGCCCATCTTTTGCCACAACATGGTCATTTTGGGATCAAACTGTCCAACTGCATATCACTGAACAATGGTGGATGTGTGCGTCCAGCAATCTGAAGTAAAAGGTTTTCAGTGGTTACTGTAGCCATAGGGATTGTATATCGGTAATGGTCACTGAAGGAGATTGTAAAGAATAAAATAGTGAACATAGTGACCACCTATCATCAAATGTCAAGTAACCATACCAGAAACTGGCCTCACTAATAGTGTACATACTGACTACCTATAATCACATTCCAAGTAATCATACCAGGAGCTCGCCTCATTAATAGTGTACATAGTGACTTCCTATAATCACATGTCAAGTAATCATACTAGAAGCTCGCCTCACCAATAGTGTACATACTGACTACCTATAATCACATGCCAAGTAATCATACCAGGAGCTCGCCTCATTAATAGTGTACATAGTGACTTCCTATAATCACATGTCAAGTAATCATACCAGCGGAAGCTCGCTTCACTATACATATTGACTTCCTATAATCATATGTCAAGTGATCATACTAGAAATTCACCTCACTAATTTTCTACCCTATTTGGTAGATGATGACTATATTGTTAGATCGAACTAACATTTCCTTTTCTTGTAACGTCGTCATACATTATCCTAGCTGTTTTTTTTCTGTAAGGTGTCACGTTCTTTGGTCCAAGTTCTGTCAAACTGTTATGACCCAAACGAGGGGATCCTGACGAGGGGACCCTGACGAGGGGGGGGGGGCACAATCAGTTTCTGTTAATTTATTTGTCCATATTCCGTCTTAATGGAAAGGGGCAATGGGAATGAGGTAATGGTCTTATTATATGTAGAATCTGATGGAGAATCTATAGATGCCCCCAAGTGGTTAGTTTTGACATTATCTGCCATTTCTAGTCCCCCGCCTTCCAAACAGGAACATTGTTTTGGTATCTCGTGGTTTCTGTAACCATTTCCGAACATTGACCCAAACGCCTTATACGATTAAACGTTAAGGCAAATGGTTATTATGGGAAGCCCTAGGAGCACAATCAGTTCTTTGCCTACTGTATTACAATCCTGTGTTTCTCCCTGTCTTCATCTTTCACTATCTGTATTTACTTTTACTTCCCTTCCCTTAATTCAGGTACTTTCTCTCTCCCCATTCTCTCCCCATCTCGCCTCTGCCTTTTTTTTTCCATGTCCGTATATATTCTCATTATCTTACCAATCACAACCATGGACCGAACGGACAATGT
This sequence comes from Stichopus chloronotus, assembly GCA_021234535.1. Lineage (NCBI taxonomy): Eukaryota > Metazoa > Echinodermata > Holothuroidea > Aspidochirotida > Stichopodidae > Stichopus > Stichopus chloronotus. Next base: position 1,810,341 of record CM037830.1, read on the forward strand.
GATAATCGCCACATTGCCACCGCGAACATTCTACTTATGATGACTGGGCAACTCAATAGCCGTCACCTTGATTGTATGGCAGGTAATCTTTAATTTCGTACTTACAATTTTGGTTTCACTGCGACCTGAATTCGTTTCACCCCTATAAGGAATATATTCAGTAGAAGAGAAACGTCGGAATGAGAAGAGAGAGGTAGTTTCGATTTTATTTATTCAAAATTATTTTCAATTTGATGCGTCTCAGTTTTAATTACTGGTATCGAGAGTAGTTTTTTTTTTCTTTTGTGGAATGATTATGCATTATGTTCATCATGCATTATAATTGGGAATTTTATCGTCCATCGAGTAGAGTCACGTGCTTTAATAACTACTTATAATGATGAATTGTGCTCGCTAAAACAGTCAACATTTACTTCTCAATTACACAGTTTTGCCAATGGACATAACAACTACTTCCCCCCCCCCCCCACCACATGATAGGAAATTCCGTTCAACATGACCAATGCAGTGGATGTCTAATTGACATTATAACTGGTTGCTACCTGGGCGGGATAGAACCACAGTGGTGAGGTGATAAAAATGGCCTAAGGAGGTTGACCTGAGGGTGATGGTATAAAGATAGGTCACTCTCTTATCATTTGTATTTAGAGTCCCATTTATAGCATGCCTGACCAGTGTGTTTTGTTACTTAAAAGTTTTTTTTTTTTTTAGTGAGTATTTAGCTAAGGTTTGAGACAAAGAAAAATAGTTGTTTGTGCAGGGCAGCTACCGTCAACTTTTTGAGGGAAAAAGATGTACAGAAGGAAACAGTAATATTTAATCATGGACCTGTAATAGCTCCAAGTTTTCATCGAGCCAATTAAAAAAAGAAAAAGATGAAGGAGCCGAGAGACAAAGAGAGCTGAACAAATGTTTCTCTTGAGTTATATTCTTTCTTCACTTTGTCTGGTAAACACAAAGATTACTCTCAGTAAATGTTCGGAAGAGATTCAGTTCGGTTACGTAATGATGGCGTAATGAGTGATTCCAATAGTGATCTTCGAATGAACCATTTTATCAGGTTGTAGGAGTAAGAGTAGTGAATTGAAATGTATTAATGCGGACATTTATCTCACCTTTGTAAGATATGCAGCAGCAGAGTTTCACTCATTAATAATATTATAATAAATATCAGTGCAATTGATCCCAATGTTTGATGTGAGTAATGCAGGTATACCATCGACCGATACTGTTTCCCAGTATGAATCTTAGCAGTGGGTCGAGGTTCGATATGTGGTAACCGTAAGATTTTTAATGGAAGACGTTGACGGTTTCCCCATCGGAACTGACATTATAAAGGATTGAAAAACAAAAACGATTGTCCTAAAATTGTTGAATAACACTCATACGACGTGAAATGGTAATATGTGAGCCATGGACTTCTTCCACTCTGGCGTTGTCCCTTTAGCATCGTAAAATGAATGGCCTTCAAGGTCTAGATTTATTCATTACTGATTAATTCTTAATGTAAATGATCATTTTCCAAGATTTATTAACCTCGCAAAACACAGTCAGCCAAATGCGAAGCCAGCTATCATTCTCACAACCTGGGAGTAAGTATCTCCTACTGCCATTAATGACCCCATTGACACTCATTACTTAGTAGGGCGTGTAATTCTTGTTTCCGATTTTCCAAACTGGTCATAACAAAGAAATGAAGAAAAAGACCGGATCACTTCAAGTATTACAAAATTCAATTAAATCTACAAAGAAAGCCCATGACAATGCATTAGCAAAATTATACGATAGAAAAAAAAATCAATCTGCAGTTTCAAAGAAGCCTTAAAGATAGAAATTGTCTCCCAAATGAACCTCGCACAATTATGTACTAATTCATTCAACAGCTACTTTGTTAATTTAGTACAGTCCCTGACTTTCTGAAAAGGAAAAAACGCACCAAACTAACTACGGGACTTCCGCATTTGAGAGCCTTCAAGAAGAAATTAAAATTTATTTCTCTTACAGACCTGTGAAGAAGAAATTATTAAATTAGTTTTAAATGCTTAACCCCGAACAACGCCTGTAGTATGCCAAGGTGTACATACATCCATATTACGTACTCTACCTTCATCCTTCATAATTCTTTAAAACCAGGGATATTTCCAGATGAAATGAAAATTGAACGAAAGTTGTTTGAGTGAATGTGGGAAACAACATTGGACGGTTTGTAAATTACTGCTCTGCTTTGGATTTGCCATGTCTTTAAAAAAAATCTGGGGAGAATTATGTTTAATTAAGAGTATACTGCTCAATGTTACCTATATTTGGATCACACTTTTTGGAAAACTAATTGACTGAACTTGTGGCAATCATGCTCCCCTACCAAAATCAATGCATTTTAAAGAAAGAACATATTCATTTTATTATAACAAAAAATAAATAAATAAATAAATAAACCAAGGCCGTGCTGTATGATGAGCTGTATTAGAGTGGTAACTACAACCTATCATCGTACGTGATAATGGCGCTTCATAAAATAGCAAATGTATGCTTGTTTTATCCTCAGTCGGCTTTCTGATGCTTTCCAATGTTTATTTTATTTTTTTGTTAACCTTTTCAATCGCTGCTAGTGAATGATATCTTGTTGGACTAAAGGTAGGCTGCTAAATACAGATCGGGAAGGGTTGCAGGAAACAATTCAGACGGGGCAGCAGCTATCCATAAAGGGCGCATTTTATGCTTTCGATGCAGATAAATCCAGGGGGGTTCCCCCTCTTTAAGACTGCAAATGCCACACATGAAATCATGAAAGGAGGAAACAATTAATCTTTTATTTGTCTCATATCGTCGGATAGGTATTAACTCTATAAGTAAAAGACCAAGAGGGGAACAATAAATTGTTTTTTTTTTTTATAATAGTCTAAGACTATGACTGTATGAAGAACTAAGATCTGTTCCATAGCAGCGTTGTATACTAACAGAGCCTTTTACACATTCACTTGTGCAGAGGATAAACTGACTACAAGGTAGATGGTATATTGGCCAATTTAGTTGTCCCAAACCATAGCCGTCGGTGAGACTGTAACTTTCAATATTTTACAAGCTGTTCAGCCGGCTATAGGAATGTCATCACATGCATGACATATGACCCCGCGTAAACAATACATGGCTAACCGGAACTTATCATCCAATTTGGCATCAAACATAATACAGCATGCATTGCCAATAAGACTCAACTTTAAGAAGGATAGACAGTTGTTAGGTACAATTTACATAACAGTTTTCTCACATTTTTGTCGCCAAAACAAAACGTGTAAGCATACCTCGTGAACAGATTCGTGTTAAAATAATGATTAACACATGGCAAATTCTGTCAAAAAGTACTCGTTATCTAATTGATGCCCCCTGTGTATGCTTTATGCCTTTCCCTGGCTTTGTAGACGGAATGTTGTTGGTCGAAGGTGATCAGTACCTACCTTCAGAGTTGAGGTAAACATCGATGAACTTCGACTAAACAGCATTTCTTTATTCAAGGTAAAGATAGGCATAGAACATACTCATGAATAATCTTTAAGTGAACATGAGACAATTAAAGTATAAGGCTTTTCTTCTCTCTACCGGGGCACTTTATCACAGATCGTCCCATTGTTAGATCAATTTTTAACACAAATCTGTTATGCAGTATACCCGATTTGTAGGAAGAACGTGAAAACGGTATTTAAAATGTATGTCACAACACTCTACCCTTCTTTAAGTTGCTGCCTCACGGTATTTTAATAATTCATTACATTGATGGTTAAAATTATTACATTCATGGTGGGTTCAGATTATTAAATTCATCGTTAAAAATTAATGCACTTATGCTGAGGTCAGTTACGACATTTATAGTTGAAAATTATTAAATTAATTGTGGGTATTACATTTATGGTAGTTATCAAGTTACATTTAAGGGTATACAAGGTCTATCTGAAATGCAGTGGGGGAACTAGGGAGCAGCCTAACAGACGCCCGTCCCTTCTATTGGCACCTAAGAAAATTTTTAAAAATAATTAAACGTAGAGAAGTAAGACAGTGTCACTTACGAGGTGAATCAGGTACAGGAATTGGCTTCTGAAGTAGGACTTCGTTAAAGTATTACGTTACTCAACGATATTTAGAATCTGTAAAGAGAGGAGCACCCCCGCCCCATCCCCACCCCCCATCCCCACCCCCCATCCCTGGTCGATCTCCCAGTGAGATGGGTTTCGACATCTGAACCAACCAAGTGCAAACAAACCAACTTTGGTCTAAAGTTGTTGAGTTGTTAGTCATGAGACGTGAATTTGTAATACAATTCGAGGGATTCTTCCACACTTTATGGTTGCATAGTATCGTTACATAATTGCTTGACTTTGGAAATCAATTTTCAAGTCAATAGTGTCATTAACAATACTATCAAGTTTTCTTATTGCAGAAAATATCATGACAATGTTCTCTAATCCAAACACCATACACGTATCTGCTGCACCAAACGTACAAACGTATAACCATATACACTGCAGATATTGTATAAATATACCTTAATCAAGACAAATTTATACATAAGCAATTACAACTTTTTTATGTGCAATATTTACCTTTTGTAGGACCAAAATTTAGTTCTCTATAGTTGCTATTAAAAGAAGAGGTATTCACAAACCAATTATTTTACAAAAGATATATAGGAAATCGACGAACAATTTAATTACTTCATTACGACACCTTTTCATCATTTTAATTTTTCAGTTTGTTTAATTTTTCAAACTTTTTATTCAAGTAGTTTACTAAAGTAAAGCTAAGTCAGGAAGGCGAATAAAATCTTTGTCACAAAGCTTAAAAAGTGACTACCACATATGCAATGAACATTTCTAAAGTGAGATATAAAATCTTGAAGTTCGTTCCATTAATGTAAAATAGTATATTGTATAATTTGTGATATCAATCTTGCACTACTTCAATTACTTCCTTGCTTTTTGTCTTTTATTTAAAAAGCAAATTGCACCTTGTCACGAAATGACAACTGTCCTACTTTCCATGAGGTGATTTGACCATACAAGCGATCTTAGGATTTCTTTTCCAACCTCTCAAATGAATTGTAATTCTGCACTTTGAGCACACTTTCAGTTAGACTCTCAATGCCATATTTCACTTGCTATGATATAAATTATAATAATGAAAACAAGGTACTACCATACAATTAAAGCAATATTTCTAGAGCTGACAGTCTAATAAATATCATGAGCTGACGTCAATTCCCTTCACAGATTTAACCAGGCTTATTTAGATGTCAGTTTCTAACTCTAGCTTCTTGGAGGCAATCTTCTTCAAAGTTCTTTGAAAAATTTATCAGTCTTGGAATAAATCCAGCAAGGTTTTACACGAATCAATCCAAGTTTGAACCCTACAGCAATAATAACAAAATATTTCATGAGATTGTATCGACTATACTTTGTCTTTTTTTCTCCAGTGTGTCTTTCACTTCCTTTGCTTTCACTGAGAACCTTTCTATGCATAGTTGGATTGTACCGGCCATTACGATCAAACCAACCTCCATCAATATTGACATTGATATTATAATTAACCAGACGTTCGCTTCACTGATTTCAGCAGTGTAAAAGATGTCCATGTCTCCAAACCCCACGGTAGTAAATGTAGCAACGACAAAATAGATGCTATCCAAGCTGGTCCAGTTCTCGAAAAACAGTTTAATCAGATATGAAACCATCGAACAAAACATTACCAACAAAAGTACAACGAACCATAATGGCGTCACTGATGACGTATCACCTTGATCATCACTATGTTGAGATTCAGGGTGATTATTATCTTTAATGTGATTGTTTTCTCCGGTGCAGTGATTATCCTCCTCAACGTATATTTCCGATCGAAAACCAGATTCGTTGTTGCCATGGTTCACAAATCCCATTTCTGTTCCTCCATCCGTATCCTCAGAGATTTTACACAGCGACCTCGTACTCGTTCCTTGGCGTGGATGGTCTGGGTCGTCAGGTCTCACTGTCGACGGAGTTTCCCTCTTTTCTGTTGGCGGTGAAATTATATTCTTAACGACACTGCTCACTTTTGATAAAATTTGATATAATTTTACAACTGCTGAAGCGACGAAGAAACCAATGTTGGACGAGCACAAAACATTGATTGGAATACCAAAGATAATATAAGGTATACATATTCCTCTTCCAAGCTGGGAGACTGGAGTAACGTAGCCGTAACCTAAAATGAAATATAAAGCAGAAAAAAACTGTAATCTTCGCAAATTAATAGTTACTATAGGAGTTCACCAAAATTCCGTTCGTTTTCTTTTACATGCCTTTATTATGTTTTACGACAATAAAACATGCACGATAAATTTATTTAATATTTCTGTGTAGGAGAGTACGCACTGCATGTCGCTTGCTATAGGTTGCAACACTATACAAGAATAATGTCATGATGGTTCCGTAATAATTGGTAAGTCGGGGAAAAGGCTTAACTTAATGGCTTAACTTCGTCGATGAGAGGTTCATATATTAATTTAATTGTGCGAGAATAAATAAGATATAAACATTTATCTTGTTACACTACATCGGTGCCACAGAATGTTACGACTAATACAGTCGTCGTGTACGTAAGAATGTAAGCTTTGGCTTATCACAGTGATGCTTCAAAAAACGTCATCTTTGTATCGAACTAACAGATATATTATTGAAAATATGGGAGAAGGGATAAACACTATAGCCTAGACTAACATTCTATAAACCGGTTAGTGCCCTATATGTTCTCACACTCTATGCTCTGACGGCAGGGGCTTGGTAACACTCTTTCTGAACCATGGACAAGGAGAGGACTTATGAAACCTATAACCCGGTGGTATCACGATCTCGATTGCATAAGTTCTCTCCAGTCATCCATGTACACATATGCAAATTGACAAGTACACATCAAATCTTTATTGACGATGTTTTAAGTCAAAGTTAAGTCAATGTAACCCCTGCGTAGTATGATAAATGAATCATAAATGGGAGAAGCATCTCAAACTATCAATGAAGAATGCAAATGAGAACATCCAGGGCAGAAATACCTATTAACATTCGTACCATTTGAATTACAAAGTCACAAGTACAAGAAGTGCCTGAGTACAAGTACGAGTACAAAGGCCCGAGTAAGGTTGTTTGATTTTCAGATTCACTGAGTACGAGTAAATGAACACATGAATTACGAGTACAGCAAAATGTACTCGAGTAGATAAGTTGTGTGCGTTTCTCGTAATTCCTTATAATATGAGTAAATAAAAAAGGAATAGAAGGAATCATATTTCTTAGCGTTATACTATTAATAAAATGAGTTGTTCTTTATTTTATTAACGAAAAGGACCTGGCAGATATAACACTTCGAGGAAAAATATTTTAGCACATTTTTCTTGATGATGAATTTATTTTTAAGTCTCTACATTTTTTTTTTTATTTAACAACACGATGTAGTTCCAGCTTGATTTTTTTAGTTATATTTTCATAAACATACTGTAAGTGGAGTTCAGTGACTGTCCCTACGCATAACAGCCAAAGACTTATTGCACTAGGGCTCATTTATGATAAATACCCCTCCCGAGTTTTATCACACTTCAATTTGAACTTCTGGTCTTGTTTTTAGTAGTTAGGATCTCTGTATCACAAGGCGCTATTACAATTTGATTGATCTTCCTGGATGCTGCATCTATCATTTCTACAACTCTCAATATCGTTTATCACCTCCAACAATCCATCTCTAAAATAAATTCTGTTAATATTTATATCTGTTTAAGTTTAATACTGATGTTTTTTTTTTTTTGACGGAAGCAAGAGGAATACACTGCGCGTGGAAATAAATCGATTTTGCTAAAAGCTATTTTTTCAACATATTTGTATCAAGTGTGCAGTTAAGAACAACTTCACAAACATATCTTAATTTGTTTGTTATGCAGCATCATATAATAATAAAGTTGTACGGAAGAATCCAACATGGTGCAGCGTGTCTTTGCGACAATGCATATATATGTATTGCTGAGGGGGCATTGAGGCAATAGTTAATGGTTGCGAACAGCAGTCTGATAATGGTGACTTACAACAGTGTTAATGGCATTGTCAGTAATTCTGAAGGAGGTGAAGGTTAAAAAAAAAAACGGAAGACGACCTTTGACCTTTTGAGGCTTGAAGTCTCAAGGCTACAAGCTAACACATGTATATATGTCGCAAAAGCGTATCAAAGGTACCATTAGACCCACCCCTCCCCTCAGTACCGTAGATCCTTCAGTAGGTGTGCAACTCAAACGATGATGACTTAACCAACAGATACCTCAAAAGTTGTAGTCGGCAATCTCTTTTCCACTAATTACCTCCCATTTGACACGCCAAAGTGGCCAATGGTTTCGGAATGCCCACTTAATACATAATGTAATTGCTTTACTGCCAACGCAGCTAGTATATATCAAAAATCAACCATGGAAGCCAACACGAACTTCAGGAAACTACTCAGATCGATCTATTATTGTAGCAAATAGGCCTACGTAAAGAATTGTAAACTAAAAGCTCTTTAAGCGATAATGTGGAAGAAAATTACCGATAGGGTAAAAATTCTTGTAACCGACGATGCAAAAAAAAAAAAAAAATTATCAGATACTGTGAACAAAATACCGATATTGTAAAAGAAAATTATTGGGACCGATAATGAAACAAAAATAAAGATAATGTGAAGATTCTCAGAACCGTTAATGTAAAAAAGTTTACAAATGATGTTAAAAATTCTTTTAAACGATAATGAGTATTGATACACCGAGAATGTAAAAAATTTTTGAACCGATAGTGTAAAAAAAAATTCTGTTAACATTACTTCCACCATGTGTTAAGTCCCTATACCGGAATAAAGTCATACTAAACTGAACTGAATAGTTTTAAATATAGACAGCTCCCACTTCTTCTGCCAATGTGATTTTTTCACATGGCAATAATGTATCTAGTATTATAGTTATTTTACAAGCAATGCTGACGTAAGCCCTATAATGACGTAATGTCAATGACCTCATCATAGTTGTTGCATATTTTCATAAGTTCGTTTTACCGTTTTCTTCACGGTCGAATATTTCAATACCATACATTGCGCAAAACCCTCATTACGCCCAGTCGAGATATCTTGTTTAAACTTCATAACTATTGTTTGAGATTAATTGATGGGGTTATTGAAATTTTTCCAACTATCGAAGCAATGAATGTACTGGTAGGTGACCGCTAAGTGCAGAGAAAGAGTGGGTGGACATTGAAGAATCATCAAGATAGTCACAAACACAAATTCTAGCTACTTAGTTTTGTATTTCTGTTTAGCACAACTGAAGAAGAGCAGTAGAATACACGCTCGAAATATTTTGCTAAAAGTTTAAGTTTTAAGTTGGAAATGAAAATATCATTGTTTGTCGTTTTTTTGCTTCTTTACATATATATATATATATATATATATATATATATATATATATATATATATATATATATATATATATATATATATATATATATATATATATATATATATATATAGATGAAATGAATTTAGTCACTTCTAACTATGAAAGTGCTCAATACTTGTTAGTAGAGCTTGTTTATATATATTGGACACACGATATTGTTCAAAGAATCATTGCTACTCTGAGTTTCAAATATTATATATATACATATATACATATATACATATATACATATATATACATATGTATACATATATATACATATATATACATATATATACATATATATACATATATATACATATATATATACATATATATACATATATATATATATATATATATATATATATATATATATATATATAATATTTACCATTAGACTATTAGAGTTTTATAGCCGTACCTACATCTCAGTGTGCATATATACCACATGAACTCAACATGGGCTCATTGAGTTGGTTTCTCAAGCTTCATGAGATTTTGTCACACCTTTGACTATGAAACTCATAATGCTGACGGTGTAAATGGTCAAACAAAGAGAAAATCTGACGCAAAACTGATACAACTATTAGTGATGTACGGTAACTGACGAATAAAATCACTTCTTGAAAATCTGTGATCAGACATCTTTTTACCATGAAGTGTTAACCATAGGCAACCCTTGTTTTTCACACTTTCAATAATTGCGGGAATAGCTATTTGCTTAGTGAGGCCTATTAGAAGTAGTGGCACGCAGCGATGTCCTTCAAACTAGTCACAGAATGAACGGTATTAATTCAGTGAGCCTCAATCAACTCAATAAGCCTCTTTATTAAATGGTAGGGAACACTAAGTTACTATGTGAAGAGTAGGCCCATATATCGTAGGTAGGTCATTATGTATTAATTCATTTTGTTGAGTTTACATACATTCATTGTTGAAAAAATCCGGAACAGAGAAGGGATTTTTCTCCTACTTGTTATAAATTACTCGACATGAATCTTCATGATATGCTTCATGCTAAATAGCTGGTCAATATGTTATCTATTGGCATATTTGATTCTTTGCCATGACCGTGTGGTTGAGCCAATCTTGTCACATAATTTCAAACATACAAACGCTGTGGAATTATGTAACAGATTTTTTTCTGATACGAATTGCTTGGTACATAAACCTTGTCTATGAAAATGAAATATAAATTTTCATTAAACGTAGTTCAAAGGAGGATAAGCAGATGTAACAAACGTTTTGCAAAAATATGTCGCACTTTCGTCTTCCAAATCGTGTATAAATATATTTACTCCATGAGATTTGTGGTACAAAATTATCTGCCAATGGCAATTTTTGTTAAAAAATGTCCCAGTAGATAAAAAACAGTTAACTTTGAATCTGTCTTAATTTGATGCCCCATATTTACTTGTATGGGGTTGATTATGCGTCCCCCCTTGAACAGTAATGTTGTTCGTTTAATTGTCATCAATGTTTATCTGAACTCTACAGACACACATTGATGACGTTTAACCTAATAATACTCCATGTTCAAGTTAGAGTCATCAAACACATTTAAACTCTACGTCGATACTGACCAGTGGATGATATTGATAAAAAGTCCTAGAGGACTGCCTACACAGGAAGAAACAGATAAGTTTTCATATCGGTAGAGCCAAAACTAGTGTGAATAAGTCAGATCTGTTTGCGGTACACACCTTCGAATAAAATTAATCGGTATAGGTAGAGGTATTCCAAAATCAACTAAATCACAAAGATGAACAAACTGAAATTGAAAGGCAGTTATAGCCACCCCTACAAAGAGTTATGGAGATATGATACCTAAAATCACACAGCTAGTCTGATAGATACTGTCAGAGAGCATGTGATATATAAAATGAGGGTTATAAATCAACATTGAAATAGCCATCTATATCCGTACAACCACATGCTGGCCTACCAGTGAAATGTCGGTTTGTGTTTCGAAAAGTACACAAGGCCAAAGCTTATTCAACATTTCCTGGTATAGGCCAGTACTCATGTGGTAACGGTTGATCTACAGAGAAAAATCACTGAATTTGTAGGAAATCCCGTCCTCACTATTTCTTTTAAGCAAATAATAAACGTTTGAAAAACCCCCATTCATATACTAAAAATTCTTGAAGCAACCGAGCTACCAACAGCACCCTATTTCCATTGCATAATCATCGCTGTTTCCATGTCAACCGTGCAAAGATTTAGAGGGCAGCAGTCATGTCGTTTGGAACTCTTTGCAAAGCTACTAGGAAACTTCCATGAAATTAATCAAATTCCTCCCATCCCACCCCATTCCATGCGCAAATTAACTCATCCTTAAGGGGAAATACTGAGTGTTTTAAAGAAACCAAATAATGTATTTTTCGAAATAAGGCAGGAGGGTGAGGTTTCTTTTCAAAAAATAAGTTTCTCACGGGTATATATTCACATATCTCTTGTATGCTCAAGAGTAATTAGTCCACCTAAACTTTCAAAACTTCAAACAATGTACTTCCCGTAACTCATCTTATGCATTTTATAATGCTTTGATGAGATAAAGCCATACTGATAATGTCTATGATGAGTGGCTTAACAAACTTTCAAGCTATTATGTTTGCATTCCATGTTGATACATTTCCAATGCAAGGCACTCCTTTAAACAATAGGCCTATAAATCTTTATCTTTAAACACTGCAATATTTCCATGGACAAAATCGAAAAACAGATACCATACCCCCCAATCTTAAAATGGCTTCGTTGCAGTCATTCGTCCATTTGGTGGAACAGCCAAAGAACTCGAAAAAGTATTAGTGAAGATTAAGTGTGTCGCCAACTTGACTGGTTAGAAATCTCTCACCAGTTAGGAGGTTACATCCCTAGATCTGAGAATCTTCTAAGCCCAGGATTCCACTTCACGAGTTATTAAGCAAGTCTTAATGAGGAAAACGTGTAAGGTCAGTAGGGCAATGTGTTGTTTTGAACATCTTTCGGGATTTACAGATTTGCAAGTAATGCTTTATAAAACACTTGACCTCAAGCTGAAGAATTGTACCTGTTGTTGAGCTAAAGAGACGGTCATTGTTGTTGTTGGCGAATTCTGTTTGTAGGCAAGGTGACATAACCATGCATTATTTCTGTATGTCAGATGGCCTATTGGTCACTGCAGGTGCAGTGTTTACAAAGAGAAATAAACTCTAACAAACATCATCATTCAAAACACTGTACTTACAGAAAAATATCAGAATAAGTCATTAAAATGAGGACTGATATTACGAGAGGCAGGACAAAAATTTTGGAGTCTTCAGAAAAACATGTCTCCGAGTCACATGCGAGGTTGAAAATCGAATTAAGAAAGCCAATGTGAAAGACAAAAAGAGTAGCGCCATTCATTTATTGTGTGTAATCATAAAATAATAGCCATTAAAAATCCATAAAGTATTAAGTATATGTTAAATATAAACATATATATATAAATAGTAAGTATTCTCATTGCTTTTTTTTTTTTGTTATGTTCGACCACATCCTCTCTTGTTTATGAATATTTAAGAGAACATTTGCATGCTATTATCGCGTTGCTGTAACAAGGAACAATTGGGTTCTAATTGTCATACAATATATAAAGCGGTGTAAAAGTGTTATTCGGTACGATAAAAAACATCTTTTCATTTAACTCGCAACTCCCATTATGGGACACTAATTTACAGCATAAAACAACAGAAACTGTGGAAAATTCTGTGTGAGTTTAATGTCATTCAAATTTTAAAAACTTTTTATATTGTTGTCAAAATTCCTGACGTTCATCGTAAGCGTCTTTTGTTGTTTAGTCGTAAGGAATACACTTTTAAACATCAGACAAGTCTCGAAATATCCCCAAGTATACTATTTGGAAGATCTATTCCGGAAAACTCTTATAATTTCTACACAAAGCTATTATCATGTGAATCTACAAAGTCTTTTGTTTTTCACGCTGTAGCACACTGTTCATATGTTCAAGTACCATTTGTTGTTTATTTGTAAATCTTTATTTCTTTAGTTATCCAACAACCCTAGAAATATTTTCCCCTTTAACTTGGAACAAAAGAAAACTAGTCCCTAAATTAATTCAAAATCAATTACTTTCCTTCATTCCATATATATGTTACGTTTTGCTCGCCGTAATTCACATCTGCATACTCTTGGGGTGTATTTCGAATTTTCAACCCCAAAACTTTGATTTTAAGTAGATTTAGTAAGATATTAAACTATTGTCATGTTGCTTCAAAAAGTTTTAATGGTTTTTACCATTGTCTTCTGTTTCGTGTGATTGAGTCATTCTTGAATACTAATTATCAAGTCAACATGTCAACACATATTTAGACCTTTTAGAATATAACTAGATATCCTTTTGAAACCAAACCAAAGTTGGTTATAAGTAAGTGTGTTACTTGTAATTCTCATGTTGCTGCAACAAAAAGGAATTGTTGAGCTTCGAAAAAGGTATACGTCTAAGTTCGTTAGTTATTAAAAGTATACATTTCAATCATCCAACGGAATGCTTATTCCGTAGGCCCTAGAATAAGAACGGTTACTTTTCAAATATGATTTTTTTTTCTCTGTTTTCATGCCAATCCTCTGAGTTGCTTTTCAAAGTAGGCCTATATGTCTTTTTTTAATAATTGAATGAACTTCGCGTGTATATTTCAAAATAAAGAAAACCAAAGATCAAACATAATTTTATCCGCCTGATTTTTCCGTATCATCATTTTAAGTACCGAGTAATCTCTAACGTGATAGAGACAGCTAAATAATTATCTTTTTATTTGATGCATCATAATCATATCACGATTTTTTTCTTTCAAACTAAGACCTAATTTTTTTAACATGTCTCGCTCCTATACTTAAAGTTCCTCCAGCCAGGGAGGTGTCATTAGAGGGAGATTGGACGGAAAAGTCCATTACTGCTAATACTTTAAGATCCACCAAATCCAGTGAAGATAAGCTGCTTAATTGGCTCAAAGGTATGCCATTCCTTTATTGGAAATACATCAATATCATTTACCTAGCATCGTCATTTAAGTCAACTAATCCTTAGACAATTAAGTCACTCAGGAAAATGCTTTGAAGCCAGATGTTTAGCAGCCAACATTTCCAGAGCAGATGGCACAAAACTTGAAACGACTGTTTAATTGACATAAATGAATACATTTGTTGTTAACAAGTTGTCGCGTGAAAATGAACTGAAGAAGCAGAAGTCTAATATATTGTCAACTAGATGTGAAGTTTCCTGGAATAGAAAGAAACATATTACTTTTCGTGTTCTGACATACAAGCTTGATGCTGTACTGTCATACGCGACACCGAGTGGCACCTAGGCAGACAAATTACTTTTCTCATGACGACTGGCAATGCTATTGCAGTACAGAAATCTCCTCATTCCGTGACTGTAGCAGACGACAGATACCATATTATCTTTGTCTCCTAATCATCTTTAAGTCCTATAGGAATCTCAAGCATGATACAAAGGTAGATTACTAGGTAAACTTGTCGGCTGTACACATGACTTCAAAGCATTTGATTGAAACAATGGGCCTGCAGTGACGCGCCCATCGATACTACGTGCAGGTAAAAAACAGAGAACAGAATATTTATCATACAAGCATTTTATGATATGCTAAGTGAACATTTTAAAGGAATATTCTACTGACTATTGAAGGTTTCTATAATAAAAGAATTAGTTTCCACTACAGGTATTTCAAACCACATTTGATTATCGTGTTCCTAACTCAAGATATTGCTGTTTGAAGCCAAAAACTTCTCTAGTCAACGAAGATTTCCAGTTGCCTCATGGTCACCAAAATGCCATGTAACAGTGGCACTTTATTGCAAGAGGACATCCTTGTGTTACCTTGAAAGTAAACGCACGTGAAAAATGTAGTTTTGGTATATTGTTGATTTACCTTAAAATATTGTATAAATTAAGGTCACATCTCCCAAACTATTGTAATGTTTCTTTTAATGCAGACAATGTTATAAAAAAAATATAAATTTAAAGATGTCAATGTGGTTGAGTCTGGGTGACATAACAAGTTTTCAATTACGTAATGTAACGTTTTGAAATACACATATCTTAAAGATTCATAACTTCCAAATCGAACATGCTTTTGAGATATGGCTTTTACCAGTAAAGAGACAACAATAATCATAATTTTTCTGCACACATAACACTTGCACTTTATTACATAACTCAGCTATCAGCCATACTCAAAGCAATATTTGTTGCACCCAATGAGATCAGCTGGGTGAGGAGCCCTATCGTGTTGTGATTATGGGTAAGCTAATTTTGTTTTGGTCAATTCAAAGCAAACGGCATTCCATAGTATGAGTTGGTAGCCGTAGTTCATTTGTTTGTAACATATCGTAAAATAACTAACTAAATATCCGTGTATGATTACAGCAAGTAACCTGTACCACCATACTTTTCTATTTGTACAGATTCCACCCACCAGCATATTAAAAAAATTCGAGGTTCTGATATGGAGAGAGAGAGTGGATGGCACGTTTCTCTCATTCACAATTCCCGCGGGTAATTTGCAGCATGCATATATATATATATGGCACTGGCCAGTTGCGATTCTGATCGCACAATAACAGAAACTACATATGCAAGTATTAAAAACTGAAAAAAGACACACTAGATGATTGCGGGATACCGAATTGAGCTTCGGTTGATCTTCCAGTCCTTAACGGTTGTTATGACAAAAGTAATTACTAAAACTAGCGATCCATGACAAGAGGTAGAAAATACTGAAAAATGAAAACTGATTAAGGATGGTCTTATGTTAGAAATTAACTGTGAAAAAAAAATTACCTTTAAACTAGCGTTGTATTTAAAGCTGGAATATGAGTTGAAAGTTTGTCATGTTTTGCTACTGAAAGTCAAATATATTATAGCCACTACAAAAAAAAAAAAAAAAACATTGCTTACGCCACATAGTGGGATACATGAATATTCATATCCATTCCTATCGGTCTGTTTGATTTCAAGTAACAGTGGCTAAGTTTTCTTGAAGAACCTGAATTTTGTATTACCAACAAAGGTGTCATGACAATTTTCATATTCAAGTATATCTGGAAGATGAATGCATAGATCTCTTTCAGATCTTATCACAACTGATCTTTTCCTCCTACTTTCTCTTCCCTGAAACACTGACAAAGAACAAAGGTAGATGATCAGACGATTTCCAGTACAACTTACATTCCAGCTTTAAAAAGCAAATATGGGAAATCATATTTATCAACGGTATGGATTTTTAAGTGAAATGAGCTGTCACTTACCAATGGTTGTAATCGCCGTCAAACAGAAGTGGACTGCCGTATAAAAGGTCCATGGAAGAGTCTTTTGTGTCATTTTTGTTGAAATTTCGCTGATTAAGGCCTCTGATAGGTTTATGGAATCAGCGTATAGTTCAGTCAAATTTTTAGTTGTATTATTATCATTTTCTCTTAGTAAATTCAATTGATGCTTCGTTTTGTTCAAAATAGCGTTCAAATTCTCCAGTTTTGTTAACTCTAAGGCAGAATGCTTTTCTGAGTAAGGTTTTTCTATCTTTACAAACAAAACGGCTCCAACTAATACGTACAATATTAAAAGTAAGGTAGAGGTTAGACAACTTCTCAACCTCTCCTTAATTGGGACAGTATTATCTATCATTATTAGTCTGTGAATCTAACTACAATATCCCACGGTTAACCGCCGATAAGAACAAGATGTAACGATCTGCCAAGTATGATCTGGTCCATAAAAAGTCCAGTAAAGAGTAGTAGCGGTCACGTTACTCACTGGAGACCTACACCATAAGACTAACAATTCAAAACTACACACCTGTCTGGAGATTCTGTTTGCTGACACCTAACATAAGACGGGTACGTCTGAGTTACCCTGCCCTCAGTAAGGATTCCATTATGGCTTTGACTGCAAGAAACAGTGAACAATAAAAACATTGTTTCCTATACAAATCGATGCTTGCACGCCGTTTTTAATGCATACACTGCCTGCGAACAACACACTGTATATTCACTGCATCATCAGGTCCTCTTCAAAGTAAGAACAGTCAATCGTAACAAGGATTTTCGATAGAAGGATGTTTACCTCCATGCTTCAACACGATTAATGATAGAAGTAAAAAAAAAATACTCAGAGAATATTAAGAACAAATATTTGTTCATACGGGTACCCTGCTGAGCTGGCGTCAGTCGTTTTACATGGAATACATACGATAACCATCCCATGAATATAGTCAGCATCACCGAAAAAACCATGCAGTCATAAAATCCTATTTTACATTGGCGTAACCGTGACGTAATTCTTAACCATGGAAAAGAATACGTACTGATTCCATACGGAAGGTAGCTTACATATTATGTCAAAGACATATTGTATAACAACAGCGATACGTGAAGAATTGGCTGGATCTCTTGAGAGATAGATCTGTACAAAGAGCGTCAAATTCTGAAATATGGAACAATATTAAACAGCTTTAAAGCTTTTGATCAATTATAGGTCTTCTTCAGTGATTACAAGTGTTCATAGCTCAGTTGGTATACAGCGTCCTCATTGATTCAGGATGGGACGTTCCGAGCTCACAGCCCCATTCTCATCTTTGACTAATGAGTGAATAAACCGACCTTCATAGAGACACATGAAGTCTACTTTGACACTGACTTACGGGTTTCATGGAGTATACGGTCACAAAGTCAACATCATTTAGCAGAGCAAACTAAAAAGGAACAATTACGGAGAGGGATTTTTGAAAAATGACTTCATAAATGAACGATCATACGGCTGTTCAAAGCAGAAAGAATTACATTCCATCAACATACTGTTTGAGAGAAAATGAGGAATATATCGACTGAAAATTGATCAGCAAACATATGATGATACATTAATCAGATGGTCAAAAAGGGGGTAATCTAAATTCACCCTTTATCGTGAAAATATTATGCCCTAATAAGAACACTTCCGTCAGTTTTGCCAAATCTGCTAAATTATTTCTGACGGGATGCTTCGCAAACAGCCTACGGTATACTCTGTATACACTGCAGACTTTCTAGCCTCATGTGTATCAAACCATTCACCTCATCTCGTGAAATCTCGGTTGCTCTTATATATTGAATGGATGATGTAAAGGTATAAACTAAATTTAAATTAAGCCATGACTTTTTTTAAGTAAGTTAAGCTAAAATGCAGCCACACACATGATATAAGTATTATGTTTCACCATGACCATAATCAATGGCATTTTCATGTACCTTACATTCTTCTCACATTGTAACACCTGCATCTGCATGAATATTAATCGCATGGAACGTTTATGAGCATAAAACATTTCTTTAATTATAAGTTTCTATCATCTATACTGACATGATGTTCAAGTTCAAATTGGTAGACCACCCAGTCATTTTTAGATGAAAACGGTTCAGGGGTCAGAAAGGGAATTAATGAGGTCAATACACTTTAACTTATATTGATATTGAACACGTGGTATTGAGAACGTGGCAAAAGCAATCACCTGTACCAGTACACTTGAGGTGATGACGTCACACAATTCGAATCTTCACCTCTAATCTTATGTCCGAACTCTAAAACGAATTGATGCACCATTGTAACAATATAAACAAATTAATAAATTGTCGTTATCTTACAAAGAAATGACTTTCTCGTGGAAGTCATAACCTTGTTTTCATCCGTTGACTGTTATTAGATATAATTAAATCAAGACTGTAAACAATGGAGGGACGTTAATTAATTACGAAAACCTGTACACTGATTTCAACACTAATTGTTTTACATCCTGCGAAGTATACATACATGACACATATCCTTATCTTGCTTGTACATAAGCAGTCAGGTAGAAAGTACCTTAACGCCAGGCATGTTGAATGTCAACTTTAATTTCCTCTGTATAATATGTACTTCATTTTATCATTGTTATCATGTATGTATGACGTATTGCATGCAGTGCCCAAGGGGGTTTACACGCTTAGAACTGATGCTTCGAAAGGGTTTTTCTCTTAGATATCAGACTGTTTTACCACGAGACCTAATCTGCTAGTGCTAGTTGCTATTTTTCTCAGAATAGAATTGTGTAGCCATCTTATAAGAAGTAGAACAAAAATAAAATGGAAAAGACGTAATAACGTAATGGTGCTGTGTTTTATCACTAAATTCAAGTTAATGGTTTGATAGTATTCCTGAAGAAAAGAGTTTCTCCATCGGTCCTTATGCTTTTGTTGCATTCAAAACTAAGACGTTATGGCTTCATCACATGATCTCTGTCTTCAAGTAGTTGATGTATCATTGTGTTTTCTGTGATTCTGTGGGCTCAGTCTCTATATTCACAGGATTCTAAAAGGCAACGACTAACAGAGAATTGCATCATCAGATTGAAACAACAAATCCAGAAAGGATTCGCCATTTTAGCAGGCTGTTTCTATATCAGCTGTCATTATGGGGTGATGATAAGGTATATGATACTAGGAGAGCGCAATAGGTCTTTCTTTTGTGGAATCATACTAAACATGGTACCTCGTGGTTGCTCAGGACAGTAACTACCCCCCCCCCCCCACACACACACACATACGCACACTAGCTCCGGTACTGAAGTGCTTTTGCGTGCCCATTGTGGGAATTTCTGTGGAAGTAGCAACGGAGGTATACCCTCGCTGCGTGCATTTAAGGGAGAGTATGGAGTTATGACATACATTTTACATAGCTTTTACTCCTTCTTTTTCCAAACCGGGTATAAGCATATTTGTATTAACAATGATCTACATACGGCAAATTCTGGTAGAAAGTGCCCCAGTAATAAAAACTGTTTATTTTCTTTTTTAATTTGTCTCATCTTGAAGTTTCATTTAGATGATTCATGAGTATGTGGTTTATGCCTCTCCATGACTTTGTAGATGGAATGTTGTTGGTTGAAGGTCATAAATGTTTACCAGCAGAGGTAAATATTGACCTCTGACCTCTGACCCAATCACCGCATTACAATTCCTTCAGCCCCAATTTGCTCTTCTAAAAGCAAGAAAAATAGCCTCTGAAAGTCAGTTAATTGATTATTCACGCTTTCTAAACAATTCACGGAAAGTCTGTGGCGAGCTCCGTAGAGCTGTGTGAGGAGGATTATTCCATTCCATTCGAAGGGGTTGCAAAGTTAATTTAGGATTTATTCAACACATTATTTCAAAACTGGGTACTGTCAAGTCTGTTATTTGCCGCGAATAAATGACTGGGCACAAAAAATGCCCCAAACACAAATTATATTTATGAGTGGACAAAACATTTCCTGAGCGAACTCACAGCAGGGACAGAAACAAATCAAAGAGGAACGATTCCTACCTCTGATTACTACGTTGAACGTGGAGTACTCATTTCGTAATGGAGCAAATGCACCCCGCCTACTTTCCCATATGTGATTATTCAATCACTACCTTTGAAACTTTACCAACCTTTAAGGCTTCAGTAGGTGTGTATTTATTCTTACAGTCATGGGTTCTATTTCATAAAAGTTACTAAGGAATCATCCCAAGAAAAAGTTTCTTAATAAGTTAGGTACGATTTCTTGGAAATCGTTCCTAATTTAGGAACGAAAAATGTTCCGAACCATTATCAATATAAAAATTATAAAAATGATAGAACGTAATTAAGTTAGGAATATTCCTAACTTTTATGAACTAGAACCCTGGTGATGAATGCACTGTAAACGTAGGCATAGGTTATAAATGAAATCCATATATGTTAATAATCTTAAGAATAACATCATATCGAAAACAATGCTGGGAAGTTGGGCACCTTGGGAGATGAGGAATAGGTAGGTACTGTACTACATACATGCACTGTGACCTACGCCTAAACACACAACAAACCACCCTTTCATGAACATGGACTAGTCCAATTCAACGCAACTAGGCACTGATTACATGCCAATCCTCTACAGATTGATTGAGAATAACTATGGTATTTCCTCTATCTGAAAGTAATCATTTCCCACAAAACGAATTGAAAATGGAATCTTACCTGTTCCTCTTCAAACTATTCAAGTTTTAAATGAAAAGTTTGGATGAAAACTGTAAAAATTCGGGATTGAACTAAGGCTTTGCTAGGGTATCTTGCACTTGGCTTGAACACACGCTGTAGGCCTAGTGAGAAATTTTGATTAAACCTCCCCCCACATTGCCTCAGATGTTAAAAAGTCTACCATTGGATGTCAAAAATGACGGTCCAAAACCTTAACCAATCCCAATAAATCTTACATCAGAATAAAGAAGACATTGTAATCTTTCTAAATCTGAGGGGAGGAAATGACGATAAACTACTTAAAGAAACACAAAGTCTTGTTGAAAGAGCAGTTACCACAAGGCCTCTATCAGGGAGGATTTAGTGTGTAATTGCAAGGCATTATTTTTATCCACCATTTTTACTACCTTACTTCTTTAAAGGTAAAATGACGGTCCTGAACAGTATTATTTACTGTCCAAACAAACATAATTAGCGAGAGAAAGAACTTGTTGTTAAAATACAGATGGGAGGAAATGGATTGGAGTTATAACGATGGAGAACGAGCAAAGGAAAGAATGGCTTACACAGTAAAGGGATAGGGCGCTTCGCTGCGACGCGGTGAAGCGGAAGGAGTGCTGCACAGAAAGGAGCGCGAAGGAATTGTAATAGCATTCCTTATTTAAAGGGAAATAGGGCGTTCGTTTTAGAGAAGACGTCCATATTTTTGAAACCATTGTTTGTGGATGCAGAATGATAGATTATTGAAAACAAGGAACGACAGTAGCCTTCTCTTCAAGAAATAAGCTCCTCACAGAGAGAAATTCAGTTATTTGTTGCTCAACACTAATTTGTTCACCCAAACTTTTCAAAATTCAAATGATGCATCTTCCATTACTCATCACTTGCATAATGTTTTAAGGAGATGAAGCTTTGATAGATGTTTATTGATGAGACTGAATGGTATTACAATGATTTCCGCTATTTTCTTTTGTATGTTATGTTGTGTATTCTAAACCCCCTATTTCCCTTTAAGGTTAGGATTGGCATAAAAAAAACTCACGCATGAAGATTACGTAGGCTACGTCAATATAAGGAGAATTAAACAAATAACAGTTTTTTCTGTCTCTACTGGAGCACGTTACGACAGACCCCATTTGAAGATTATTTTTTTTAACATGAATTTGTTAAAAAGATGGTCCAGCCACAAATTTAGTTTGGATATGTTTAAGAGTAAGTTAATCTAACTATTCTGGTGAAACTTTCATTCAGTTCCCATGCGTGGTTCTCGAGATATTACCGGTCGAAGTTACCCCCTTTGCTACCAACTGTGAATTTGAAGCCTGCAAAATCATCTCCTCATATTCCTGAATCGTCATTTGTTTTCGTTACTATTGAATTCATTATTTTGACCTTGAAATCAATAGGTGCCATGGTCAGCCTAAGTACTAGCTATGTGAAGGTCGCAAAACTTTCATACTGCTCATACGCTCACATTATGACAGACTAGATGTTGCAGTAGCAAATCTGGTGTAAAGTTTAAAGAAAAACATAAAATACTTCACCAATGTGGTGAAATGACATCATTCCTGCTTGCTTCAAGCTAACTTTCTGTCACAAATGTGGCAACTTCAACTGCTCATTTCTCTGGAACCTATAAATGGGAATCAAATGGAATTTTCACTAAAATGGTCAGGTTTACTTACTCCGAAATATATCAAAGGTAAATTTGTGACAAGACCATTCTTTTAAAAAGATATGATTATACCCTATCTGGAGGAAGAAGGTGTAAAATGTATGTCACAAGTTCCTATCCTCCTCTGCCGGTACAATTCGTGACCCTACAGAGCATACCCGGTTCAACTGATAAAGTCGACGCATTAAGAGATTATTTTATGATTATTTTATTGTTTAGTATTTTTTGTAATAATATACTTTAAAAAATCATACATAAATTACATCGAGTTTAAAGATGATCTGACAATTCCTTGAAATCAATTCATCAATACCTTTTATAGTATTTATATTGTCTTTGAAACTGACCTACGCTATTGCTGTTGCTATGGGGACGTCTATGGTGATTCGTTGTCTCATGAGGCGGTCGGTTTCACGTATACACCTACTTTCAATAAATTCCTTACTATTTGTCAGTGATGCATGCACTAGTAAGTGGCGTCATAAGTCTAGGTTGCAGGTGTTAGTTTAGTAGAAAGATGTAGCGGATTTTAGTCACAGCGTTTTCCTGTGAATCCTTCCTGTGTGGCTCCATCTAGTGCGATGTTTGGAAAACCGTTTCCCCGCATACTCAAAGAAAGTTGTATTATGTGTCAGCTCAGGCCGACTGAAGGTACAGAATTCTCAGAAACGAATAATCCGAATAAACGTTACGGGTACACTCAGTGGATACGGCTTTGAGTAGCATCCCGGATAAATTGATTACGCACTCAGGACTAAGTGACTTTTTTGTGACCATTGTGACTGAGCCAAAGATTTTACTAGATAATTTTAAAGTTAGCATGATGTGTATGATACCAACAGACAGGGCGTAGTGTGTTGGTTACAAATGAGATAGAAATAGCAAATATACCAGTTAATCAGAACTGCTGTAGCCTGGACTGATATTCATTGAATTACAGAACTGAGGCCTAATATTATTTATTGCGTGGACATTTCACCTTCACATAGTAGCTGTGTTTACTTAACCATGATACACCAACTTAATGATGATACTGTAGTTGGTGTTCATGTACATACATGGACTTATCTTGATGTTTAGACGCTTCGGTGTCAACTTCTTGCCCTATTACGACCGACAGCCATAATGTGTGAACCGAACATCACACTCCATTCCAGCACACTACATCTCTTACCACAACATTAAGATTTCACAACACTATTTCCAGCACCCAACATCGCTCCTGTTCCTGAACTTGAAGACAATGGATTATCATTAATAAATTTGCTAAGTAACAGTCTGAGCTTGGCGTTTAATTGCATGCCCATGTGTAGTGCCACATACTCGATGTAAGTTTTTTGTGTGTGCACAGGTCAACAGGTAGTGACAACCCAGTGACAAAATTTTGAGGCGCTCAGTTCATGAGATGATCTTAATGTGTTAAACTTTATGACGGGGGGTAGGACACAGAGCCACAAACATCAGCCTAAGCTGAACAACACACTCTGTCGCTTCAAGGTTGCTGCCATGCAAGTATAAAACTTGGATACATTGTATTTCCTAGAATCTGGATTACAGCTATCATAGCCGACTTAGAGCATAAGTTTATTCACTGATGGTATTCGAACCACTGTTAGCCAAGAAAGAGATATATTCAACATTGCCAAGACCTGTTACAAGCATCAGTCAAATCTGAAGTGAAGCGTCCTATCTCCAGTGGCATTAGACACGGTAGGACCTAGAGTCTACCGTAAGTTCGTTACAAATTGAATCCGTGCTCGTCCCAGACCTTTAAACAACACTGACTCACAATTACCACGGGATCATAATTGCACTGTTGTAGGTATCATAGACATTTCTACAGTTTCCTCTCAGTCTGACCGTGACTAGGATTAATATTTTACATACCACACTACACTACTATGTTGAAGATACTTCAGATTAATGATTTTTACACACGCGCTTATTACGTAATCCTATCGACATTTTTTTTTTTTCTGACTCACAAATCAGATTTTGATTCATCGGTTTTGCCTCCAGTAGGGCGAGCAGTGAACCTTCCAGTGCAAAGTGACTCAAACAGCAACTCATTGTATTGCCTACAAAGCGGAAGTGACGTCACATATACATTCACAGTAGCCATCACCTGTAAGGGAAAAGAATTAAAGTCGATCAGACTTGGCAGTAGTCAGTCAAAGTAAATTAAACAGGCCAAAGAAGAGGTCAGTTGTAAATCCGTTGCATTTGTGTCGTGAATCGAAGTCTATCTATTTGTAAGTAAAGATTTCTTTAATTACTGTTCTTTCTGTTGAAAGTCAGATAACATATCATTTAGTTCAGATTGACAGGGCCTCTTTGTATTGCACTAACCTTTGTTCAGGCACTAAGTGAAAATAACGCTTTCCGTGCAGGTTGAATATTACGTTATACATTTTGTACTAGTGGATATGCAATGTTGTAAACTGTGATTTCCCTCGATGTAGGTCATAGCATATCACCATTAGTTTTATATTACAGATTCCACTTATTCCTCCTTCAGTGTTATGGAATAACTTAGTATACTTTGTACCGAAGACGTTGCTATGATAATCTAGTTAAAGCTCGGTGATTTACTAATTAATAAGGAGTCTACGTAACGTTATTGGATACCAAAACTTAATATAAAACGATAACAATCAGTTACCAGATGAAACAACTCCAATTCCGTTTCACCTTAAATAAGTTTGCATGAATTTACTACTATGAGCATCGTCTGCAGTTAACGTTTTGAATGAGCATAATCAGCAATTGACTTTTTTTTCTCAATGAGCATCTACTTTACTTGACCTTTTCAATGAGCATCGCTTGTAAGAATGATGAGCATCCGTCTGTAGTTAACGTATTTAGTAAGCATTGTCTTAAATAAACATTTTAAAGAGCATCGTCAGCAATCAACGTTTTTAATGAGCATCATCTGTAATTAAAGTTTTCAGTGAGCATCAGCTTTCAGCTAGCGGCGTATTTAACGAGCGTACGTCTGTAATTAACGTATTTAATGAGCATCTCTTTTAATTAACTTTTTAATGAGGATCGTCTCTAGGTATCCAATTTAATAATCATTGTCTGTAATTAACGTTTTGATTAGCATCATTTGTATTTAACCTTTTCATGAGCATCATCTTTAATTAACATCTTTCTTTTTGTTATAACATCTTTTTTTGTTATCAACATCTTTTTTGTTAACATTTTCAAAGAGTATCATCTGTATTACTGTTTCCACATATGCTATAGCCTAATCTTTTATCATAATATGTAGGCTTGCCAGTAACCCCTGTACGGATATTTGATTTGAGTCCAGAACGGATATTCCGGTATACTTACCAGTAGGATACTAACTTGATCTCTCATCTAGGAAAACTATTTTTATAAATTTCACACTTCCATTAACCTGTAGGACCATGATTAACCAGAAAGCCATGATTACCACATCAATCACAGGGGTAGATATATAACATGTTGACTGTACAGACTGAATAAGGCCTGTTAAAGATGTCTCCTGAATTTTGGAAGTAAGGTACTTAATTCTTACTCCGTTGAAGTTACATCTGATATTCTTTTTTCATAATGTTTACTAACTATTACTATTACATTGCCGCATGTAACTGTTCATGTTATTTTACTTGCTTGTGTAATGATTGCGTAACAGTAGGAAACACGATAAGCTATATAATATTCTAATCATGCATGATAAGGTATTGCAGAAGGGCAAGAAAGGTTTGTGAGAAATTGAAATAGTTAACAAGTGCTATATACTGAGATGAAGTTAGTGGGACCAAGTAAAGATTCAGAAGGATGGTGTTGTGGATGATGTGCACCATCCGCCCCGCCGAGAAATTTCCATGACAAAAATAATTCAGGACCTTGCAGATACACCCTGGGGTACCATGAATTTGTGTCTTCATATTCTGTGGCAAATAGATTTTTTGTGTAGAACCCTACCCCTACCCCCACCCCCACACACACACCACCTAAAAAGCGCAATTCTTACCTATGTTCTTCAGATTGACGACAATCTGCTACAATGGGTATGCCTAATGCGCCCCCTCTTTACGGCCACCTCCACAGGAAAAAAGCCTGTATAAGTCTCCTAGTGTGACAGCTAAATCTTAAAAAGTTACTTAACGAACTAGCATGAGGGTAAAGGAAAGGTGAGGAGATTGTAAAGAAAAGACCATAGGATACGACAGATACTGCGTAAAAATGTCTCTACGGAAGTTTTTAATCATTAAATTCGTCAAGTAAATGAATCAGAGGTGAAGACCGCCACCTTTTCTTCTTGGGACCATAACATTCATTGTAGTCCACACAACGGTCGACAAAGGCTAATAAAAAAACAATTAACATTTGTACTTATTGTCTCACAGTTTTAAAATGTTTTCTCAATTTTTTGCCTTATTATTTCAAAATGTTGACTTGGCATCTCAATTTTGTTACTAAATTATCTCCAAACGTTTGCTAACTTATCTCAAAGGTTTGACTTCTTTTCTTAGCATTTTGAGATTATATCTTTGATTTTTCGTTTGTTGACCTATGACGGCCACCGTTATAATGTATTAATGAACGTTAATTTTGTGGAAAATTCCATAATCACAAATAGCTCGTGTTTACAAGCTGTACAAATGATATCATACGCTACTTACAAATAAGGGGATAGTAAGACTTTTGGTGTGGGGGGGGCTGGAGTTAATTCAAATGACCATATTACTATCCCGGGGGGGGGGGTATAAGCTGAGGAGGTGCCCCTATTCTAATTGATTTTCCTTTTCTTTTTCTTTTCTCGAAGTGCTTAGATGCAAAATTGTGTTATCTGTTGCTTTATTTTAATCTGATTTTCATTTTATCACCTTCAATAAATATTAATTCCTTATTTTGACCAAAAACGACCTATGACTGTGCAAGACTGCATGCTTATAGTGCATATGACTAATGACAGAGCTTCATATGATTTACCTACTTTAGCAGTGTCTCGATCTTTGTAAGCACCGCCATTCCGGTAAATACAACGAATATCAACAGAAGCAATATAAAAAGTTTCTGTTCTGTCAGTGTTTCATACACACATATGATTTACCAACAAATTTGTGATTAGAAACAAAATTGCTGAGATTTCGACAAGGGTTCTGTGCCTCCGCCCTTACCTCTCCCACCCCCAGGCCCCTGTTGGTCACACTGGTGTTAAAAATAGTCAAAAAGTCAATCCAGTTCAGTCAATTTTATCGAATAAATTCAAACAAGTCAATAGGAATCGCTTTTCTTCCATTTTCTTTTGACAGATCAATATGAGATGTTTCGTGTACTTTCTGTTGTTTCTCTTTATTCTTCAACTGCATCTGAGTAATGGTGACTCAAGCTCCGAGGACTCCGATGAATCTGACGAAGTTCAAGAAACAGGTGGAAATAACAGAAATGGTAACGTGAATGGAGGTAGAACTACAACTCAAAGTCGAAGGGGAGGGAGGAATAGAAAGAACGACGGTGGACAAAGGGGAGGTAGGCCTACCGGGGTGGATAATCGGCAAAAAGGGAGAGGTGAAGGGCAACAAGGAGATCAAACAAATAATAAAAATAACGGCAAACAGACCGGAAGTGACAATGGTAAGGGATCCCCACAGGCAGGTGGAAATGGACAACAAGAAACCAGAAGTAATAGACCAGGAAGTGATACTGGTGAAGCAAACGCTGAAACTGAACGAAATGGAATGCAGCAAGGAAGTGGTAATTCAAATCAAGGGAGGCCAAATGAGCCAACTAAAAATAAAGGCAACACTGGACAAGAAGATTCAACGACCCAAATGAAAAATAATAAACAAGATGGTGAAGAAAAGGAGGAGCCAAACAATAGCAAAAATGGTAATTGAAGACACCATTTTTATTAATTTGGAGTAATTTGTCGTGACCGACGTACCTTCAAACTTTAATGCAGAAAACCGGGAAACAACTGAACCCCAAACACATATCCCTGTAAAATCTTCGGCGAGAGATATCATTGGGACGTTGACACGTTATTGAAAAAGCAAGCTTGCTGTGCAATAATTACAACTCGATTGCAGCGTAAATGTGTTACATTAATTGTAAACTGGCATGGTACTTCAATGAGTACTGTAGAATATACTTGCAAAAAAATGCGACCTGCTTGTTTGAATAATGCTTTTACACTTAGAGTGTATTTTGACAGCATGCAAACGCTTCTCTTGTGGGCCTGTCATGTTAAAGGTTCCACCGCCAGTTATCGTTTCCTTGTGTGATTGGCGACCTTGTGTTGCTGCACTCGGAGGTCTGTAAGAAGACCATGCGGCCATTGGGCCGGGATATATTCATTACACTCCAAGCATGTTGGTGGACAAACTGGATCTATCACTGTGGTCATATGATTTCATAGAAGCCACGCATAAGTAGAGAGCATACATGAGTCACTACTTCCTATTAACAGAACCTTACACACTTGTGACACAGTGACCTTGAAGATATATGACTGATTTTTTTTTTTACTTACGTTGTTTCAAGTGAAGTAACATTATCTTTGCATGGACGCCTTTACGTATCACGAGTTTCGAGATCTCCTCAGAATATTAACAAGTGCATGCTGTAAAACCATTTCTTTCAAGACAACGGTTCCAACGGTATGCCGTGGTGGCGAGGTAACTCCTTTCGATGCATGGTTTGCAAGTATTAATCCATGCACCCGTTGGAGACTCCAGTTACAGTACTTCTTTCGTAATCGCGTTGCCTGTTTTAGCTGATCAATATCCGTGCCCTCGATAAAAAAAAAAAAAAATTACGGCTCCTTATCTTCATTATTTCAACATACTTTGTCAGTCTGTTCTGTTATTTTCATTTGTTTTTATTTAAGGGCCTCCCTGTTAAACAGTTTATTAGCAAATTTTGCGACTTGGATCGTTGAACATCTCTTTGATGTCAAGTACCAGTCACCATAGTATGACGTACTAGAGTTACGATGAACTTTATTGAGCTACGTCATACTGTAACTGTGATGAAAATGGTTTATTTTTCATAACGTACAATATTAATGTAATAAACAACTGGTAATACGAGAATTTTGTGGAAAGTGGTGGTCATAAATTATTGCCTAAATTTAGCAATTTTCACATTTATTTACAGACCATCCTTGTGAGTTAGAATGCAAGCAAGTCACCAACCCAAGAAGGCGTGTGTGTGGATCCGACGGAATCACCTACCCTTCGTTCTGCCTTTTAAAAGCAGCTCGCTGTCAAGAAAAAAAGGATATCAAATTTAGTGGAAGAGGTGCTTGTCCAGCCACTACACCACCACCACCAAGAGGTTTGTTCATGAGTTTATCATCTAGGAATAGAACATTTAATTAAGTATACTTCAGGCAGGGGCGACTCCAGGAAAGTGGGGGATGGAAGTCGAATATATTTAAAAATCTCACCTATACGCCCGTTATGTGGTAAGTATATGCGTGTGTTACATTTATCATTCCAAACGGTTAATGGGGATGGTCAATATGAAATTTAGTTTCTTTGACATGACTTACTTGATGCGTCTTTACCTCGAATTCTATGAATATGTGTGTCTGTTGATGTTAATTTGACGTAGCAGTTTCAAATAACTTAAAACTGTTTAAGTAATACTGATATCTCGTTTCCCTCTCATAACACCGCAGAAACAACTACAAAGGCATCTTCCACTTTAGGAAGTATGACTAGCAGGAATCCAACATCATCAACCATGACTAACACCACACCTCAGCCATCTTCATCTACGTCGTCTTTATTAACAACCTTGCCTCTTACAGAAACGCCCACACAGGCTCCAACATCCCGAGCCGCTTCAACTACTCAGACGCCCTCACTGCCTACAGAGACCAGAGCACAAACCACAGTTAGGCTCACAGGTTTTTCAGAAACATCTACTCCAGTCCAAGATAATAGTACGCCCTCACTCTCTTCTACTGGCAGGCCAGCCACAACTCAACCGTTTGTCGTAGAATGTCCAGATGTTTGTCCATTAATAAGGGAGGAGGTCTGTGGTACAGACGGAGTAACTTACCAATCACCATGCGTGTTGCAACTGGTGGCGTGTGTTAGAAATGACCCTACTCTCATGGTTGCCAGCCTTGGACCATGTCCTTCGACTACGCAAGCGCCATGATGGGCCATGTTCTACTGTATACACTTCAATATGTGCAAAAGGACGCTTGTTACGACGATGTAGATCAAACATCAGAAATAAAATATCTGGTAGTGTAATTCATCAATTCATAACTTGGCTATTGCTAATCTATTTATAAGAACGGTATTAACATACTGTAATACTCGTTCATTTGGATAATGCTAGTCCATTTGGGTATTTCATATAAGATATCTACATTAAACCAGAAACCTACCTTAAAACTTGGAATATTACACCTTGGCAAATATGATGTGCTATATCCCATACGATATGAATATGAGGATATGGTGCTCAAAATTTCTGAATCGAGAAGTAATATCTTTTTACTTAATGGTTTATGTCCAGTATTATCATAGATGCTACATTTACTGTTTACATTCACATAAAGCATATACTACTATGTCAATGACACTGCGGCATGTGTATATGTGAGGCAGTAAAAAGAAATCAATCATTCATCTTCAGTTAAATATAAGCAGGTATTTACAGATGGCTTTTTGGTGCTCTGTTACAAGTGATATTGTCTTACTGTATCTGTGTGGCGGCCCGGGGGGATTCATAAATCGGTAACAGTATCATTAGTCCCATAAAACATTTTCTACGATGGCCGGTCACGGTTTCACCTTCCTATCCTTTAACCCTCGAGGATATTTCATGTGGGTAAAAGTAGTTTTTAAGGTTTTTTACAACTCAGAAGAAGTGTCGCGAGTCCTTTAGTGTATCTGTGAAAACCGCAGAAATAACAAACATCCTGCTGTAAAACACGAAACCTCAGAACGAAGTACAAATCCCATCTCCCAGCTCCCCCCCCCCCTTACCCCTGCTATTCTGACCTACCCTGTTTTACCTTCATTTTCTTGTCATTATACCTCTGTTCCAGTCAAGAACTGATAAATTTGTTTCCAAACACCATTATTTGCAACCATGGGCGTCAATCCTTGGGGAGGGGAATATATCCAAATATTTGCAAAGTACTCAAAGAAAATAAAAAAGGATGCGTAATTCGTTATGATTCTTGTATCGCCTCAGCCCCCATCTGATGTGTATTCACCTACCCATCTTCGTAGATTGGTTTCCTTTTTTAGATGAACTGAGTAATTGCAGACATGATATCCCTATTTCAAGGCTGGGTATTACGACCGTCTGGAAATGCCATTTCGGGCCATCTGGGAAGTTTGAAAAGTCCAAAATTTTCTTGTACGATCCGCGTCAACCGATGGTGGCGCTCCGATTAGATAGTCCTATCACACATGCCTACAGGATAGGTCCCCACCCCGCCTGCAATCCCTGGACAGGCACTTCATATGTGATATGGATGACGCATACCCCCCACAAGATATGCCTCCAATCATTAGAACTTGCGATGCTATGGTAATTTTTGTAAACATTGTATTCACATTCATCTTCTGCCTAACCGAAGAAAGTATTTTTTTAAATTCCCCTGAGGGTTTTGAACCACTCTCCATGAGACTTTTTTTTGGAAATTCCCATGTATGTATTTTCCATAGACGAGCTAATTCATTGTAGCCCTCCGCTTAGGTAGTAATCCCGCTTATTGATTAGTAACAAACACATTCGGGTAAAAAACTTATGATTCTTGTAACCCCTCGACGCCCATCTGATATGTATTTACCGTACATTTTCATGGATTGATTTTTTTTCTCCATGAATTGAGTAATTGTAGACTTGATATCCCTGTTTCAAGGTTGGGTACATGCAGCTTAGGACGGTCGGAAACTGCCATTTTCGGCCATCTCATTTGAAAATCCCCAAATTTTCTTTCACCATCCACACCAATTGATGGTGGCGCTCCGCTTAAATATTCCTGTCACACATGCTCCCAGGCCTGTCTCCGTCCTCGGTTAAAACCCATGGACATGGGCCCTTGGACTGTCCTTTTATATAGTTTGACAATATATGTGCGTTTAATCACTACCTGTATACATAAATTTACATCTTGTCTTAAACATACCTTACATTTAAAACCTTGCTTGAAAGTTGAAACTAAAGATTGAAGGTAGCTGGGATACAACGGACAATGTCCTCGCCTTCATGTGATACCATTAGATCTTACAAGAGACAATGAAAAATTATAGGATGAACTTTTCGAATTAGAATATGCTCCTCGTGACTCTCAGAAGCAGTCACTCATCCCCCAACTACATTTTTGACTAGGGGTAAGAAAAATTTTCAGTGGGTTCTGCTCTTTGATTGACAGCAAATTCGAAAGCTGCAGAGTATAGGTCACATTACAATCATACACAGATTCCCATTGTTTTGAATGCACATGTGGAGGAGTTTTGCACAGGCTGTGGAAGGGGCTAGGAGTATATTGGTTGGGAGAATTGAAACTGTCTGAGGCGATAAGTCACTACCTTGAAACAATTCCGAATCCCCAAGTAGGAGAAGTCTCTCGTTCAATAATGTCAACACGATAGCTGCTGTCTTTGAAAAATGGGGTAAAGAGGAGGACATTTGTTTACTGCATAATTATCTCTATATTCCCAGCAATTAAGGCAGCATGTGATTAATTTCCATTGTTTCAAGGATCATGCTATTTGCATGCGTCAACTTAACTCATGGAAATCATAAGATGTTAATGACAAGTACCCGAAAATTAAGCGAAATAAAAAAAATGTAACTAATTGTGGATCAGAATGCCAATAGTTTATACATAAAATACTTCTACTCTCTATTCTAAAGTTGTAACGATTACCGTGAGTTTTGTCTGGAATTTCTGACTTGAAGTACCTTTTATTTCATTTTTAATCTCGTCTATGGATTTTGGAATGGTCCATTATTATTATTTTTTTTTTTTTGGAGATTCAGGACATATATTACTCTCTGAAATGGTTGCAACATCTCGATCTCTTAGCAAATTATATTATTTACT
Organism: Stichopus chloronotus; assembly: GCA_021234535.1. Lineage (NCBI taxonomy): Eukaryota > Metazoa > Echinodermata > Holothuroidea > Aspidochirotida > Stichopodidae > Stichopus > Stichopus chloronotus. The sequence continues at coordinate 1,844,605 of CM037830.1, forward strand.
ATTTTAAATTTACTCATAGGTGAAAACACAACGAATGAACCGGTGAACAATTTTCATTGCTGTCGGTTTTTTGTTTTTTCTTTAAATGTTTTTGAAAAACAAGTATCTGGAAATTTATCTGTGATAGGAAAATAGTTTAGATAATAGTTCGGACGTTTTACAAAAAAAAAGGGGGGAAATGTTTTTTTTTTTCTCAAAGACTTTTACTTCCTGTGATATGGACAGTTTATTGGTTATGTCATGGTGACCAACCATATTGAGAAAGTTAAAGACATATAAAATACAAAGCCATGACAACGGCGTCATAACCTACGGAGAGTTTGGAATATTTCGTATTGTTGCAACTTACGGCGACCCTTTGTCTCTGATGGTGAGCCTAACTAATTATGTGTTTTTCTTTCCCAATATTTGCCAATGTGGGAGAGAACTAAGTTTTTGTATTTGTTTTTTTGTTTTTATCTGAGACTACCTTATGCAATGTAGTATCTGGTATCACCTTGCATAATCTACAGCGACGAAGGTTTACCGCACTATAACGTTGGTGTTCCCTCACAGATTTCATCAGCATGTTTAAGCTGCTTTAAATGAGTGACCCTGTTTGTTTATTCTCAGAGTTAGTCGTTGCAATAATATTTACTCAACTATTACACCATTTAGGAAGTTATTAACCTTTTCTAGTTCTGGAAGAGTTTTTATTGTTCAAAGATCAACCAATTTATTCCCGGCGATTGTGACTTTCCTCCGAGACTAAAACTTGAACAAAATATTATTCAAAGGATATTTCGATATCTTTTCGAGAAATGCTTGTGCAGTGTGGATAAAACAATTACAAGCGACGGAAAGGTAATATCACGTCGCAAAGTATGTGATATGTACTAATCATAAACAATAAAAGTGACATTGAAATAAGTTAATTAGTGATCTATAGTAGCCGGTACAAAAAGTAATTTGAGTAATTAAAGTAATTTGAGTATACATGACTGTTTGAATTGCAATTTATTCCACGTCGCGTATTTCTCTTTAAATCAGTTTATTTCCTTTAGAAACGAGTTAAATTGTTATGTGGCTACTTTGATTTCACTAATAAATGCCCTCCAAAGGTTATTTTGTGGCTAATTCCGTTTGAAGAATAATGATTTGAGAGTGGTTTTATATGTGTCCAATTCGAGTTGCCAAATTATGAAACCTTAGGAAAGGTCGTTTTGTGGCTAATTCGATTTGCAGAATAATGACAAAATTTCTTATATGGTTATTTCAGTTTGCCGAATAATGGCTTAAATTAGGTCGTTATGTGGCTAATGAAATACAATGACTTGGAGATAAGGTCTATATGTGACTATATTACAGTTTCCATATAATGAGTGAAATGCTGTTTCTCCGTATGTGGCACAAACTAAGACGCCAAATAATGACATGTAAGTAATGTGTGACATAGCGGTGGTTATGTGGGATTATCTTTATTGCAGAATAAAAAGGGACGGGTTGGTCCTTATGTGGCACTGAATAAAAAGTTGACAAAAAAACGACCTACATTGAATTACGTCATTATGTAGCAATGATTTTTTCTGCCACCTAATGAGTTATTGTCACGTTAGTGTTAGTCAACATAACGTCCGTTTTGGGGTTCCGAGCACTAAGTACACTGATTTTTTTATGAATTTTATTTGCTTCCCTTTGGTCGGCATTAGAAACTAGTGTATTTCCATTATTGTTCGAAAGCAGGAAGTGACGAATCTTCTGCAACAGTTCATATGACGACAAGGTAGCATAGCCTACCGATGAGATCAATTTTGGTATCTCTCGAAAGTGTGTCAAGAACTGTCCAGGATAATACATCCCGATGCTTAGGTCTCAGGTTAGTGGACTAAAAAATCGATTCAATATATATGAAGGATCTTACAAGTAAGGTGAGTAGTCTTATACTTTCATTTTGAAAGTTTCGCTCTTTAAGGTATACGTCAGTATCATGTTATCAGCAATTTCCACCTTTGCGTTTACAATTTTACACTCTTTGTTTAGGCTTTTGTTTTTTCTTCTCTTTTTTTTGTCTTCTTTTATTTTTGTTGTTGTTGTTGTGACGCAACTTCCCTCATTGAATATTGTGCAGATTTACATGTGTGACGTCAACGTGAGGTATGATTTCTTTAAAAAAATCCATTGAAATTTTAGTTTGTGCGTAACGTAATATAAAATTGCAAATTAAGTAGGCGATTCTTGAAAAAAGATCCAATACCCCACAAGCTCAAACATTATTCCGATAAAATACGGTAAATGAAAAGCGTAGCATCATTGAAAGGTTGCACTTACTCGGGCACTTTTTTAATCTGTCTTGATTGTCGTTTCCTTTCTTAAAGTCTTCCTTGCACATTAACCTTCATTATTTGTAATTTACGTTTATTTATCATATTTATATGTTGAAGGTACGGATATTATTAAGCTGGAACTCATGCATTAGTCCATTGCAAATTTAGAAGACATTTTCAAGAATTACACAGAGTCAGTTAGCATATAATGTGGTCATATTGGAATTGTATGAAAACAGCAAACGCTATTGAAAGGAATCATCTTGTGCTTAAGTTAAATATTGACTTATCTCATTGGTTGGATGTATGGCCCAACTGCAATTTACTGTAATAAGGTTACTTGCAATGCGGGCCTTTATGCAAACAATGTAGAGCTTGTTTTGCAATGTTTTCGAAATCGAACAAGGCACCTAACATTTGAATTCAACATTTATGACCATGATTATAAATCTTACATAACAATATTCGGCACATCGTACATGTTTGTTTATCACATGTTTTACTTTGGCAAAGTCCTCAGTCAGTATATTGATGTATATGACTTGAAAAATATAAACGAATGTTTAGCTATGAAAGAGAAATATCACGAAGAATTTGTTTGTATATTTCATCATCAGACAAAATGAAGGCGCTTGTCTACTTGCTAATATTACTCTTCGTCCTTCAAGTATGTATGTGCAACGCTGACTCCAGTTCCGACAGTTCGGAAGAATCTCAAAGAAGAGGTAACAGAAACAGGTTAGCCAGCAGGAGGAATGGACAAGTGAATGGAAATAGAAGGGGGAACAGAAACAGGAATCAACAGATAAGAGGAGGAAATGGTGGTAACAGAAACCAGCAAGGTGAAGGTACTGAAATCACAAATCAACAAACAGGACGCAATCAACAAGCGGGACGCAATCAACAAGCAGGACGCAATGTAAATCAACAAGCAGGAAGAAATCAACAAGCAGGAAGAAATCAACCAGGAGGACGAAATCAACCAGGAGGACGCAATGTAAATCGACAACAGCAATTAAATTCAAACAGGCAGGACGGTCGCAATGTACCGGCAGGAGGCAATAAAGCAAATGGCAGGGACGGTAGCAAGAATACAATAGGCGGTAACGGAGTTAAAAAAGGCGGGAAAAACGGAAAGGGATCTGCAAAAACCAATCAAAATGAAGAAAGAGAAGAACAAGATAACGGCGAACAAGAACAGGAAAAAGAAGAAGAAAAAGAAGAAGAACCCTTTACACCAGAAACGAACGGAGAACCTAACGTCACTGAAGGAAAGGACGATAGCTTAGGATCAACTACCGCAAAACCAGAGACAGAATCAACACCTCTGCAGCAAGGAGGAGAGGGAGAAGGGGACACAAAGATAAAAGAAAATGATAACAGCAACAAAGGTAAAATTATACTTGACTGACCGCTAAAGTAAGCTGCTGTCCCTCTCTCCTCTCACATAGCTTAGATACACATCAAGTCCATTATGATTTCATAGCTACAATTTTATTGAAACCGAAAACAGCAGACTGCCATGTAGGCACTGGCGGTTATAATACATGCAGTATGAAGAATACTATCGCCATATTGAAAGCAATTGAGAGCTAAGTTCAAACTAAACAGTATACAGCCTGGTTGCTTTCACTTTCTCAGCTATAATTACCTTTAAAATGTTTTCATATTAGTTAAAATGAAAATACAGGAATAAAAGAATAAAAAATTAGAATACTGTAATAGTTGCATGGCTTTGGTGTCGGGTTTTACTCAGTGATATAAAGAACATTTAATGATTATAGTGTAACATATCCTGGCTGTGTTGGAGTATAACCTGGTAACGTTGTATAATAAATAGATTGTATTGCAACAAGATGGTTAGATGTCTATTGCTACATAATTTGGTTTTATTGTAGCATAACCTGGGTTTATTGTGACATAACCTGGGTTTGTTGTAACATAACCTGCTTATATTGTAACATAACCCTGTTATATTGTAACATAACATGGTAATCTAGTATAATGGTTACATTGTAAAAAAGTCTGGCGGTATTCTAATATAACATGGTTTTGTGGTAAGATAGCTTGGTAATTCTGTTATGTAGAAGGTCTACATGTTTCATTGTAACACAATCTGATTACGCTAACATATAAGTATATTGTAACATATCATTTTTCTGTTTGAATAAGTCAGCTTAAAATGGGGGAAATGAATTTGATATTTGCAGATGATCCCTGTGACTTGGAGTGCAAGACTGTTACAAATCCTCGACGACGTGTGTGTGGATCAGACGGAATGACTTACGACAGTTTCTGTTTCTTGAAAGCAGCTCGTTGCGGAAACGGAAACATTGATTTCATAAGTCGAGGAGACTGCCCTCAATCTACGACAGTAGCAGCAGGTAAGTCGAATTGTATATATCTAGAGCTAATCGAATTCAATTCACTATCACTTTGATTGTGGCTACTCACTTGTGAGGTGTCTCATCTAAACGTTGAAAGCAAATATGTTTAGTTTAAAAATATTCAATATAAGTACGCACTGTAAGCCAGGCACGTAGCAACAGAGGGGCACGAGGACAAGTGTCCCCCCCCCCCCGCCAAAAAATAAATAAAAATATTCACATTTTTTTAACTAAAAGTTCCTGCTTTAGGAATACAAATACAGAGGGAAAAGATGGAAGTCTGTCACCATTTTGCATCTAGAACACTTTAAAAAGGCAAAAAAGGTCACCAAAACTCCAGCTTAGATGCCCCCCCCCCCTCAAAAAAAAAGAAAGAAAATGGTTAGTCTAGGTCTTCGGGAATACTGTTAGTTTTAAATGAAATTAATACTTTACTGTAACAGATCATACAAATAGTGTAGAACGGGATTGTATCTCTTATACCCAGCTTAGGTGTGTATAATTGCCATAGTTGATTAGTAAGGTACTGTACGTACACTTCGCTCCCAATTATGTAGCTGAAATGTACTGTGTGGATGCACACGTCACCACGAATGTACCGTGTGAACAGTTCCCATCAGTAAGCCTACAAGAGAGCAATTGTTCTGTTTCATCAAGCTCTTGATAAGCCGCGGGCCCTGTTGTTGATATCAAATCAGGTGTCACCGCTGTCGTGTTGTAAACAGTAATTTTCTATGGCACAATTGAACTTTCAAGGGAAGTAGGGCGTTTGTTTTAGAGAAAACATCCATACTTTTGAAACCAATGTTTGTGCACGTAGAATGATAGATTATTCAAAATAAGGAAGGACAGTAGCCTTCTTTTCAAGAAATAAGCTTCTCACAGATAGAAATTCAGTCATTTCTTACTTATCACTAATTTGTTCACCCAAACTTTTCAAAATTCAAATGATGCATCTTCCGTTACTCATCACATGCATAATGTTTTGAGGAGATGAAGCTTTTGCAGGTGTTTATTGATGAGAATGGATGGTTTAATAATGACCAAAGCTATTTCTTTTGTATGTCATGTTGGTGTATCCTAGATGCCCTATTTCCCTTCAAATGTAAGACTAGCTTGTCAAATCTCTCTGACATAAGTGGCTCTCTCTTATGACCTCTAATTTGAATAACAATGATCTCCATTGAGAGTCTCCGTATGGAGGGTGTCTCCTTTCGTTTTATGTCATCAGGGTTTTAACAATGAGATTGTTGATATGCACATTACAGTTCAAAGTTGTTCCATTGGAGAAGCCAAAGAAGCTGCTTTAAATGTAAGATTAGCTTGCCAACTCTCTCTGACATTATTGGCTCTCTCTTATGACTTCTAATTCGAATAACAATGCTCTTTACCAAGTATCTCTGTGTCTAGGAGGATTGTCTATTTTCGTTTAAAGTCATCGGGGTTTGAAAATGAGTCGTGGATTGTTGGTATGCACATTACAGTTCAAACTTGTTCCATTGGAGAAGCCAGAGAAGGTGAAGGGCAAATGTCTGCAACGCAAACCAAAACTAACATGCAAGCAGTGTACGGTTGTTGTAAATAAGCTCTACGTTTCTAGTGGCTGTTATGTACGGAACCTTATCAAGGAATTTAATACATTCATTACAAGTACTATATTCAACAAAGGATAGTACTTTCAATTTATGTTAAGCATACATGTGTATAAATAACACCGATTCGACCATTCCTCCTTCATCTTCTCTCTGAAGCTCCAGACACAACACCAACAAAATTAGAAACGACCAGAGCGCAGTCATCATCAACTGTTTCACCTACATCATCAACTGTTTCACGTGTTTTAGGGGAGTTCACCCTCACTGGAAGCTCAACAACCAACCAGGACACTACGCCGACTCCGGATTCAAGATCGACCTATACTCCATCAGAAAGCACTTCCCGTGCAGACCTAGTCATAAACGTTGAAGAAGGAACGACACCAACTCAGGATGGAAGAAGTACTCCTAGGAATATGATAGTGCCCATCACTGAAGGGGAACCAACTCCTGCTGTTGTAGAATGCCCCGATGTCTGCCCATTGCTTAGGGAAGATGTGTGTGGCACAGACGGCGTTACTTATCAATCCCCATGCTTGTTGCAGTTGGAGGCTTGTGCTAGAAATGACCCCGAACTTACGGTTGCAAGTCAGGGAAGGTGCCCTCTCTTTACACCAACCCCAACACAACCGCTGCCATAAACATATTGGAATCTTCAACTCAAAGGAAACGGTGGCTCTGTATAAGATTAGTAGATACTTCAAAAAGAATTTAAAGAATTTTCAAAATGAATCTTACCAATTAACTTCACGTTATGCGTGATAAATTTATCCGTTGAGGTTAAATTTCTCACACTTTTCAACCCACCCCCTCCCTTCTCATTTTCGTCCAGTGAGTTACGATAGGACTAATTACACAGTAACTTCAGAGTCACTTTAATTGCTGTATGTTGGTATTGAAGATGCTCATGGGATTGCTTGAACAAATAATGGTAAATTATTCTTATTTAGAAAAGCATTCGTTTGTTATCACTTTTTAACCTACCTTTGTGTGTGTAGATATGTTGTACCATGCAATGGACGCGCCAGCCTTCGAGTAACAATACTCTAAATACTTACCTTGGTATCCTGAATAACTCCAATGCACAATATAAAGTTCACACACTTTGGATGGCACTAATAATGAATAAGTAACAGGTCCGTACAGCCCCTCCCCCCTCCCCGATTCCTTGGTGGGGCCAAAATAGAAATTGTTGATCGTTTCGTTTTAACCCAAAAAGTTTTAGTAAAGACGAATGAAATGTTAGAGGGCTTCGTCCTCCTAACTGCCCCACCCATCTCTCTTGACTATGGGCCTGTATGGACATCAGCTGAGTAATGATAAATACTTGACGAACAAATATTAATACGAGATGAGTGATAATAAATATGGCTCTCGACAAAGGATAAGGAGAAGGATAAGCATCACTAGACTACACTGATAAATACTTTATGGATTATAAGGATGAACACCCGATGAGTCATGTTATATTTGATAAATAACGACAAACACTAGATATAATAAATTACTGTGATAATTATCAGATGAAAGAGGATGAACACCAGATGAGTCATGTTGTACTTTATAAGTAAGGACAGACGTTAGATATTATAAATAATTGTGTAATTGTGATAATTATTAGATGAATAAGGATGAACACCAGATGAGTTATGTCATGCTTGATAAGTAAGGACAAACACTAGATATTATAAATAACTGTGATAATTATTAGATGGATAAGGATGAACACCAGATGATTAATGATCAAAACCTTGGATTAAAAAGGATAAGCAACAGATTATTTACGATGAATATTTCTTGAAAAAATATAAACTTTCGGGGACTAATGATTCAGTGACCTGCAATTTCCTTCTATTGAGAGGCATCAGTAATTCTATATTTTTTACTGTAAGCTCTATCCATAAATCCCTTTTTAGAAGTGACACCTTAGAGAGTATTGAGTGTCATATTTTTAGGTAGCTGAAGCAATGTCCCATGCAGAAAAGAAAAAAACTATAGATTATAAAATTATAGATCTCACATCAAATTTACTGCATGATCTAGTATCTGAAAGTCGAACTCCGTTAGTTAGTGGTAAGACCATCAGACCATATAATGTTGAAGTTTGAGTTTCATCTGTTAATAAAGCGTTCCATTTCTTCAACTGCATGTCATGCAATAGATGTATCAAAACTCAATATACGTTATGCGATGTACTTGTTGGTATCTGTGTCCATTTGTGTTGATTTTTTTTTTTTCGAAAGTAAGTTCCTCCTCCAAAAGTTTGAGTCTGTTATTTGAATAGAAAAAGGTCAACAATCTACTTCCGACAAGCAGGGAGTGTACTTTTGGAGATTACTCATTTCACCTGCAGTGTTTCGCGATTAATACTTCCTATTATTTATACGACACTAAATGACGCATGGGCTAATAACATGTGAATCAGAGGATTAGATGTTCATGACCTCTTACGGACATTTTTTTTTTCTTTTTTGCATTCATCACACCATAAATGTACAATAGAAAAATGAGATTTTTACACAAAGATTCAAAGAATTGATACTTTCGGTCACAAAAGAGCGTATACAGTTATACAATACCTTAATGTAAATAGCAGCATAGATTTAAAAAATAAATGATATTAAAACAAGCCACTTTGAAAAAAAAAGGATGTAGCATAAAGTCGTGTAACCAGAATCTCATATCTTAAACTATCCAACTTTACTTGTTCAGCTTTTGATTCATTCTATTCACCTGGAATATAATCAGTCCAAGCTATTCAATTGCAACTGTCTTCTAAAGTTACTCAATTTTCTGTACCTTCTCCACTACACCCGGCCCACATGGTTCGTAATCTTTTCAATTACGGTTTCTTTATTCTTTTTACGGTTTCTTTATTCTTAAACTGTCATGCGTAATATTTATCTTATTCGGCAAATACATTACGTTGGTGATGGATTAACCTTTAACGTAGAATGAAAATTTATAATTTTTTAAACAATGAAATATGAAGCTGCCGAAAAACCGTTATCTTTCAAGCAATATCTTACAATAAAAAGTTATGTAATGCCTCACACATGCCAATGAACGCGACAGAGATGACCTTGGGTTTTTGTTCAAGCTAGTGTTTATATTTAATTTATTTACGTCAATGGGACAAGGGTGGTCGCCATCACCGTTGCCAACTTGATAAGGTATTGTAAAAAAAAAGAATAAAAAACGAGGAAGAATATATGTCTTACAATATGTACATCAATCTTTTTAAAATGAGTAATACATTCTGCCTGAATCCTAACTGGTGCAGAGAGCTCACTAAGCCATATAGACGCAGCCTCACAGACGTTAGCATTTAAAGTACAGCCCTCACTTTAACCAGAGTAACATAATTGGTTTGCAAATAAGGTAAGAAAGGACATTTGAATCTATGAACATATCTGCCCAGTAATTTCAAGAACATATATTCATGTCAAGTCAGCAGCATGCACCATCAGCAGTGTTAAATGAAATTAGATTGAAATTAACTTCCGTTGGGTGTAAATATTTTATTGGAAGAAGCATATGTTTAAGAAAAAGTGCTTCTATAGCTTCTTGATTGAGAAAGTTACAAGAATTCAAAATACTACTAATACACCACAATTGATCGCGGGACATCCGAACAATACAGAATAGCGCCACTTCAGTTACCCATGGACGGCGCGGTAAATCGAGGGCGATGTTGGAATACTAACAATAGAGCCTATATATGGCTATACATGGTTCTGGGTTCCAGTAGAAATCTACCAGTGCCGTAAAATTGTGTAAACATACGGATCTGCTACGTACCTCCGAAATTTATGAATGGTCTCGCCCGGACAGTTCAGAGAACAAATTCCTCGCTACAACTGCCGTGAAACCAAAGAAAAAGTAAAGCCAACAAACAATGCAACCAATCATCTGAATGCGATTATCATAAAATTAACAGCAAGTCAACTTAACTTGGTTTGTTTATGTATTATATCTTCTTTACTACGGTTCGGGTTCGAATGGCCGTATAGTTGGTGACTCTATATCATGAAGAATTATGATTTAATAGACTTGTTTTCACAACGTTTTACGAACTAATGATTCCTCTAAACTTGTGACCTTCCCAAGTTCACCATGAATTCAAAACAATAAGCGCCTTCTTAACGAGAACCCTCCAAACTTGCTTCTCCCCCAAACAAATACAACATGAATTCTCATGAAAGACTTCATTGAGACATTTCATGTGATCGAAAGTGATAATTACCTGTTACATCATCATTGGTGACCCATTTGTCTCTGTAAAACAAGGACAACAGTAATATTTTTAACTTTTTATATTTTTATCTAAATTATATTTGCGGTTGTGTCACAGAAAGAACTAAATACGCTACTAGAGTAGAAAAGTTTACGGAACACTAAAATAAACCTTTAGGAGCTCTCTCACACTTGGCAATGGAAAGAAAAATCAAACTAGAACTGAAGGTAAACTGAAACGAGTCATTGTCTCATGTTTTCTCGCAAATGTATTTGTTTATTTATTATGCGAAACAAAATCAACTATGTGTAACATTTTACGCTTTTAAACGTTCCGTATTCAAGAAGAGCGTCACCATTTCAATTCCCTTCCTGTCACTGTTGATGAGCCACTGTTCAGCGGTTAGTTGCATTTAAAATGGTGGTAGCAATAAAAAAGGCATTTTCTTTTTGATTGTCCCCGGATGATTGTGATTGCGTGATTTACTTCAATGTCAATAATTAAAGTTATCTGTTGCTTTATATCGTTATATCTGTCAGTCAAAAAATGGGGCAGCTTCACACATGCACAGTACACATCTACAGGATGTGCGTTGGTCTTCTTGTCACACATATATTTGCAACATTGTCATACCGATTCTAACTTGTTAGCAATCGCCTGGTATGAAGATAACGCTGTAACAATAACACGGTCATTTTTATAATCCCACGCAGACTAACATATTGATATTTCAAGATGTCTCTTCATGGCTGCTCGTCGAAAGTGTAACGTTTGTTCTAAATACCTTGCCGATTATAACAGATGACAATTGCCAAGAAAGGTAACTTACATGCCATGGCCAACAACCGTACTTCTCATTAGTTGTGACATACGTGAGCCCTCGACTAGCAATTACATTTGAAAAGGGATTGTTTTGTACTCGCGCTCCTTTACTTTGGTTTCAATTAACGATGAACACATGATATGTCCTCAGTTTATTAATCTTTGCAAGTAATCAAGTAACTAACAATCACGTCCTTGAAACTATACGAATAACATTTGTTTTAATTTTTTTTTTTTGAAGGTTAGTAAGAGCATGTTGTTAAAAAAATAATTTAATAGCTGTTCCGGCATGTGTGAATGTTGAATTTCCAGGAAGTTATCAACATATGAAGATAAATATCTGATCGTATCTCCTGTTACGTTCTACCGATCGTTTTTTTTTAATCACTAAGTGAGTAGTGAGAACATCCTACATATACAATCTCGTAACACTCATATGCCTACCCATAGTTATGCTTCTAGTGTACATTTGTAAACTTAATAACTGTAACTTACAATCATCGCTGTTATATTTTTGCTCGACAATATCGGTGAATTTATTCATAAATTCTCCTATTCTTTATACACAATTATTTTCATAACTTTACAAATTATTACATGAAGTGAGTTTTTTTCTTTTATTTGTTCCTTCCAAAGCTACAGTTTTATATAAATGAAATATTACTGAAGATGCATTTGAATGTATGTGTAAGATGGATGAATATGAGAGAATTAAGAGTAATTCAGTGTATAGAAATATTGATAATTATGTAGTTAAAGATTATAATTGCAGACACATTTAGTCACATTTAGAAGTTATTTGCAAAAGCTGCTAGTGCATAAATTAACGTAATATCTAACCAAAAGACTTATTTGTTGTGTCATTATTTCTGCTAAAATAAAGATAGAGGGAATATTTCAGTTAATACAATTTTGTGTCTATATTTTCTTTCTTCTTTTTTCTTTTCCTTTCTTGCAGGTATGGGTGTATATTTAGAGTCCCATATTGTGAAAAAAAATTCAATCTATGTTAAAAGTAATATTTTTCGAATGTACTCTTAGAATTCTTCTTCTACAATAATGAGCGTCATATTGTTCTCTTCTATTATCCCATTACAAGTTTCCGCTTAATATCTTCGCTAACTAGTTGCCTGTTTAGACAATATTTCATTGGTTTTATGAGATTACGATGAACCTGAAATACCAACATGCAGATAATTCTGAACAGGTTACTACATTGCATCGGGAGAGAGCAATCACACATTTCATATCGGATCAGAATTTATCATTAAAAAGTTTCGATTTAGTACTTTAAAAATATAGTGATTTCTCTCAAGGGAGTAATAAACGTTAATGCTACTATCACTGTTCAATCGAATCCATTGCACGTAGGATTATATATAGAGATAAAGATACGTATATGCTTACAACATCTGATTGTGTAATGAAAATTTGTGAACATGATATCTATTCTTACTGAACAGTAAGGCAAATTATATAATACAAGTAACATATTAGAATCATATTGAACTACCCAGATTAGGTTTAATTCAGTTTCATCTCTTTCCAGACCAAGCTGAGAAGTTTATAATAATCTTTGTTGTTGTTCCCATCATTGTTGATGTGTTGTTGTTTGAGTTATATTTTTTTTCAAAATTAATTCTAAATATTTCCGATACTTCCATTTTCAACTCGCTTTCATAAGTATGCTGGTATGAGTTTCGCCTTAAAGTTTAGGTACGAACTTTTATTAAAACTGTGACGTATTTCACCATTAATCTCGTTTTTCTAAGGAACATTTCACATGTTGCAATGCCACTCATTTTTTCTGTAGATACTGGTGTCAGTATATCAAAGTGTTTAGAGTTATACACTCACAAAACGTAACGGTAAAATAAGAACTCCATAACTTTAAGGTAAAATTTTACACACAGTTAATGTAAGTCTTACAATGTGTATATAACAATTTTACTAAGATATATTAAAAGGTACCAAAATTATGTAGAATTTACATATACTATATATATTACATTTACATAACAGTGGCGGGACGAAAACAAAGGACTTGAATTTACAAGCTCGAAAGTTTCTTTCTAATACTCTAATAATTTCAGAACTGGCTCGAATACAATTATTTTCCCTCAAAGTACATATCAAAGATTTTGCATGACAAGGATGGCGCCAGGTTTTTCTCCAAGGAAGGAGTAGGGGGTTACGGTGCCTTTCTCATGAGAATTACCGGCCCAGTGAAGGGTTTTAAGGGGAGAGAGCATCAGTATGCCCTTTTGGAAAATGTTTGCTCATACGTAGGCTGATTTAAAATGGTGCTATATTTGATGTTAGGTTTGCACTGAATAGTCCTACAAAATTCCTGTTTTGATCAAGTATTTTAATTTGGTGAAGTAGGTTTTCTTGGATGTGACCTGGGTTATTCAGAATGGAAATGTTGGAAGTCAATGCGCAGTAATAAAGGAAAATGGTAGATCTTTAAACCCTACCCACATTTCAAATATGTCCCCTCTTGTGTTACAGCCAAGTAGAATGCTGTTCTTTATTTACCGACTTAATACATACTGTACGTAACGAGAACCATTTGTTGTGATGGTTCTCTCAATAACTGACCTAATGTTATCATACTGGTTGGTCGTTTGTCGGTATGATTCTTTGTGGCAGAGAAATGACCATATTTTGAAACGGACTGCATCGGTTGCCGAAGTGGACGATATCCGCTTATTCCTTCAGGGCAGGCCCCCTACAGTTATATGTGCGATGTACTAAAATTTCCATGTTCTGTGGATATATTTGTCTTTCGAATGTTTGGAGGGGAATACACATTTTTGGGACTTTCATATCTCAGGCAACGTTTGTGATTTGGATAACACTGAGAAAGTGATGAGGACGACTTAATGTGCAAAAACTACAATAAATTAATTGAATGAACAACTGATATTACGCGTCTTTTATTTTCTTTGGTAGGTTGTGATTGGGTATTTCGCATTTGTTTGTACAGATGGTCCTTGTGAGTTGAATGCGAGCAAGTCACCAACCCACGAAGGCGTGTTTGTGGATCTGACAGAATTACGTACCCTTCATTTTGCTTTCTAAAATTACCCCGCTGGCCAAGGGAATTAACTTCATTTCGTCAGCAAAGATGCTTGCCCGGACCCTACACCACCAAGCCGGTTTGTACATGAGTTTATCAGTTGAGAATAGAATATATAATACAGTAGACAGTAGTCTCATCAGGTCCTAGAAGGTAGAATGATCAAATATATATATGCTCGGTATGAAGTACTGTAAATATATACACAGCTTTTCATTCCTGCTCTTTAATAGCAGCTCAAAAAACAGGTTCTTACACTAAAGTCTGATTTGGTGATCTAACGTTTACTTTCCATTTGATGTTTTTACATTTTGTGGATTTTGTCCTAATTTTAGTTATTCTTTTCACTGCTACCTCGGTAGTCATATTAGAAACTCATTTCGCCACAAAGTAAGGATCATCTCTTTGTTGAGAGAGGAGGATGCCATTATTGAAGGTTGAAGGGTTTGCTGGGTGCGTCTATTAAGAGGAAGAATCATTTCTTTTGGTGATTATCTCCATAATGGAACCTCTATCACCTTAAAGATTAAACATTAATAGCTCACATTCAATGTCAAAATTCCTGAAACGTTCAGTATTTACTACAAGTGTATTCTTTATTCTAGCTTGTATTTTGTGGACATATTCATTATCTTACTTGCAATAGAATCAATTGTCTTCGAATTAGGCGTTTTGAAGAGATGGTCAAATTTCTGGGTCTCGTGACTTTTTCTTCTGAATTATTATCTTTCGCTTTGTTGCATTTTTTAATTTGTCTTTACACAGAAAGGAGAACAACGACGACTCCTGGTACAAGTCAGCTGTTGCCAACCCTGGTACAAGATACTAATCTTACTTAGTTCAACTGGCATCATGAGATGACATCTGCAGTCGCTGCACAATGTTCAATAGACAAGAATTGTTCTGCGCAATAAACGGAAGAACCTTCGATTCACTGTGTGTATTGCGGTTGGGATGTGAACAGAAGAAAATCCCACGCTTGAGATTGCAAACTTTGGACAATGCTCGGTATTTTAATCAGCGCCACAATGGACCCTGCAGATGTCTAAGATCTCATTCATATTGCAATGTGGACACTTACCCTTAACTATTGAAAAACACAGCACTTGCGAAATCTACAGATACACCCTATTTTTGTTTTATAATTTGATTGTTAGTCACTACCATACGCTTAAAGGTAATAGTTTCGCTCTCGCTAAACCTTACTTATTTGCCACTGGGTAACATATAATGAATCTATTAGATGTAACTTTTTTCCATTGGCAAGTAAGTAATATCGAAGTCCGGAATGATGATATATTCCAAGTTTAATGAAACAACTGACTTCTCGTTTGTTTGTTTGTTTGTTTGTTTGTTTGTTTGTTTGTTTGTTTGTTTGTTTTTTCAAAATTGAGAAAACATTCGCTCAAAAATGTTTCTAGTAATTAGTCAATCTATAGAAATATTCACACGCATGTTAAATTTAAAAGAGTCGACGATGCAGTATCTGTTTGCCAGGGGGTCCTTGAGGGCAATTTATTCTTACAGTAATCATTACGTGACTCCTTATAGTGGTTTCACCATAGGTCGACTACGGAGGCTGTTTCAACCCCCATTTGTACCCCCACCTTCCATAACATTAATCATCTGAATGTCAAGGAACACAACCAATGCTGATATTAAGACTTTACCACTTCATAACATTTTACAACCTGTAACCAATCGAGCATGCAGTTTTCCCTCCTTTTTCAAGTACTAAGGCCTTTGTCTAGTCTTGATTCCTTGGCATCCTTGAGGGCAAATAATATCCAGATTAGCCTATCGATAACCCACTACCTTATCTGATAACCCACTATCTTACCTGATAACCCACTACCTTATCTAATAACCCACTACCTGATCTGATAACCCACTACCTTATCTAATAACCCACTACCTTATCTGATAACCCACTACCTTATCTGATAACCGTTGTTTCAATCACATCAACTGTGGATTAATCATGCAACGTAACATAGTATCCCAACACCACCTCAGTCCATAGTTGTGCAACACACGGGCAAATAGGTGGAGCCATTTCTGACCAGCGTTCTACAGAGGAAACTGGAGTCAGTCGTCATTGCTATAGCCATGGTAACCACATGGTAACCACACAGTGGATTGGTTTTATCTATTCTGTAAAAATTTAAATCAAAAATTTCCTGAAAAACTTTGTTTCGTGCTCAAGGTTTTTAAGGAACAACTGAGCGTATTTCGCTTGAGACAAATCTGCAGACTCAATTCTATTAATCGAGACCTTAGATAATATGTTCAGTATTTTCTAATATCAAACAGAGTATATCAAACCTATTTTTCAAACTCTGTCAATGTTATCTACCGACAGCAATTTTTGTATCCAAGGTCTTGTCATATCATGTTTCACACTCCTTGTATTTGTCTTTGGCTTCTTTGAACATCACACTGAGAGAGTGAGAGACATGGATGGATTTCATTACAGAGGAAGCAATTTAAGTAAAAAACTTTCAAAATTCCTGCACCGTTGACATGGAAGTATATTTTAGCATTTATTAATGTGTACTGAAAATCGGTAACCCCCAGGAAGATCTACATCAAGTTTTATATTCCAGCAATTCAATTCTTTTCTTTAAGTGACATTTGACATTATGTATACCGTGCTGCCTAACAGCTATCAAACATGTAAAATCGTGCTTGTGAATTTACACTTTGAAATTTCTATGCACAAAAGTTATTTGAACTCCAAGTGAGACAATCGACAACGTTCTTGACCCATCATCTGTTATCAATGTACCAAGTATACTTCAGTGAGTTGTAAATACTAAAATAACCAGTTTACAGTGTCTCCATGGTGCGACATTTTTGACGTCAAATTTAAGACACCCCCTCACTCGATAACGCAGCAAGTACTAATAGTCTCTTATTTGGTGAAAAGAGTTTCATCGTACCACCCATAGAAAGCTAATTTCACAGAAGGACGTTACATTATCTGTGACTACATATTAAATATACATCCAATTATATTTTATGATGATAGTTTAAACAAAGCCAAATGTTATTCAATCACAAAACCTACATTGAAAATGCAATGAAATGACATAATCTGTTTATTGATCTAAGTTTCTGACAGATGTCTTATAGATATATTTTTGTAAGAATGATGTAGATTTATTGTTCTAATTCCCTGTGTTGGTATACATTACCAAGCTACCAAGCACTCTTGCTTTGACTCATGTGACCTTTTATTATTTCCTCTTTCAGGATGTCGGTTGCACGAAGTATGAGCATAATGAGGTCGTTTTTCAAGCCAAAATTCCCGGATATTTTTCCAAATGTACAACGTCCTGTAAGTGCACTCACTTATACTGTTGTTATGCTGATTTCACAGTAAATAAACAGTGAGTTTCCTCATACAATAAATTATTCAGTCAAAAGTTTTACGAGAAATTTACTTAGAACTTAATTAACAAGCTACTTTATTTTATTTACTTTATTTGTTCCATCTTCGTAAAGTTTCAGAAGAGTTTCCTTTTCAGATATTTGCTTATCAGATATTTGTTGCAAATACCATAATATTAGCAGAATACAATTTTGAAAATGGTCTGAATAACAAGATTGATTAATTCTATTTACATTGTTACATGCTGTTCAAATGGCGCTGTGTAGATTCGTTCATAGATCAATATATAAAACAAATAGCAACATATTTGCGATATATAATTAGATGTACCCAAAAGGAGATGATTATCTATGATAATTACGTTAGAATTGACGAAATTGCTCTAACATGTTGGCCTAATGTTTTACACGTGTGCACATTACCACGTTGTTGAATATTGATAGCATAGCAGTGCCTAAAGACATCTATAGGAGATCGTTACCATATGTCTATCAGTCTTGTCACCTTATGGTCGAAAAAACAAACCTTTAGAGATAATAAAAGCACAAAGTAAAAGTAGCAATATAACTGAACCTCCGATCAACTTACAGCTGATTTTTTGCATGATTTTTTCTATTTTTGTCTAAATATTTATGACTAATAATAAATGAAAATCTCCAACAAAGTGAACTGTTATTTCGAAATAAACGTATCGCATATGGCATTTGGGTACACGTTCCTACAAATGATTGAATTTACTAATCCAATGATTATTAAATACATGAGATTCATTCTTATCTATTCAAATGTTTCGTAATTACATATTTTCGAGTACAGACTGCATTTGAACGGTACGTTTGTAAAAAATATTATCATCATACCTCTTAATGGCAAAAGATAAAATACGAACATTAAATTCACATCTGTCTTTTGCCAATACCAGAAGCGAATCGCAAGTTGCTTTCTTGAGAGGGGAATGGCACTGATGTCGATATTGCCCAACTAGTTGATAGCCATACAAAAGGAGATAAAACATTTGTAGTGTGTAGCTTATAGGAATGCCTGTTATTCAATCCAATTTGTAAAACTACTTTATTGGATCAAAGATGTTTATGTCACGCCATTGACTTCAAAGAAACTTTGGTAGGACTGAATGGCGTAGTATATGAAATGAATGGGCAGTGAAAATTTTCCAAAATACGGACAAGAAAGTTTATTACACCATTGGTGTGCTATCTTATCCATAATTACATAGAAATATATGCCCACGATGTTACTCCTGACCTTATTTTCCAACAAATATCCAGATACCTAGAAGGGTGTGAACGACCCAGCTATGCTCATCTTTTTCTTTTTCACTTACGCTTTTGTTTTCGAGTTAAAGGGTTGCTTCCAGACTTCGTACATAGTTTCATAAAGTGGAAACTGCATGACCCTGATAAATAATACCCAGCTTGCATCTTAGATAGAGAACTTATATCTTGCCATCAAACAAAGTCTCAAGGAAGTCAAGGATAATACACTTTTAAGTCAACTATATAACATGTGACTTAACAAAAGCAAAGGATAGGTTAAAAAATATTTAAGTGACAAATAAAACTACATAAAGAATATAATGTCCTTTCAAAGATTTTTCAATATACGGTAGCGTCTATCAGCAATCAATCAAGTACTAGCACAGGAGGTCTTCTCTTCTTAAACTTCTCACATGTATTGTGTGGTTTGTAACTGTTCAACCTACGTTTTCCCTCCACAATCAGAGTTGCCTATATCGACCTGTTTGTTATGATTTTCTCTCGTCTGTTTTCAATGTTTCCGGTTGAGTTATTGGTTACTGATATGTTTAAGATAAGCACATACTGTTTTGATATGCAGTACCTGGTACGGTTCCATTTCTAAAGTTGGAAACGAATTATGAGCAACTCACATTATAGGTTACCACGTCATGACCTGCACCTTATCTGTTATATCAAGCACGTAAACTTACAAACTTGGCCATCATTCTTCTGTGTCTGTCTTTTCCGGTGAGTGTATTTATTACTTTCATTTGACCATTTTAACTTGATTCGAAAGCAACATAGTTCTAGGATTGAATAATTACTACCAAAAACCATTTTCATTTAGTTGTTTTTTATCTGAAAAAGTTATCGGAAATTATGAATCTCTGCTGCAGAATGTACATTTTATCAGAAGGTTGTTACATACATCGGTACATTTGTTGTACCATATCTACACCTTTATATGCCCCTATAGTTCTGATTTGAAAATAAAATGAAAAAAAATAAGGCTTCAAATGCCACTGGAAGCTATTAATTCATTAAGTCAGAGTTTCTTCCGTTCTTTTTCCCTTTCATAATCATTGTTAACATAAAATAACATCCCAACACGTCTATCTGCACTACTTTAAATCTAGAAAGGAGTAAAGTATATATCTTTACTGTATTAAAATTACACTGAATCTTAATTTGATCAACATGCATGTGATGACCAGATTATACAAACATGATTAGCATACCTTCTTTTCTTCTGCAGATCAACATGAAATGTTTGGCGTACTTTCTGTTGTTTCTCTTTATTCTTCAACTGCATCTGAGTAATGGTGACTCAAGCTCCGAGGACTCCGATGAATCTGACGAAGTTCAAGAAACAGGTGGAAATAACAGAAATGGTAAAGTGAATGGAGGTAGAACTACAACTCAAAGTCGAAGGGGAGGGAGGAATAGAAATAACGACGGTGGACAAAGGGGAGGTAGGCATACCGGGGTGAATAATGAGGAGTGTCTAGATTGCACGAAATGGCAAATATATTCTTCAAACTAAAATCTTTAATTCCCACTTCCATGGTGCTAATTACATTCTAGTGGCATTTTAATATGGATCAGTCTTCAATCGTGGTTCCTTATTGTTTGTTGTCTTCATTGTTTTCCTTTTATCCATAATTTGAAATTGCTCGAATATGCTATAGCTCTTCAATCCTTCTCCACCACTTGGTATACACAATGTACTTTATATTTCTGTAGTGTTCATGGAGATTGAAAGACTCCATTTACCACTGTGTGCTTCTCAAGTGCGACGGAGAAGAAGAAATACAGAAATAGTCTGAAAAATATTTGCCAGAAAATGTCTGTATTTATTATATAATCCTTTGTTTTATTTTCAGTCAATTTTCTGATGTTCTTAACAGTGTGTATGCTCCTCCTACTGGTGGAATCTTTACATTTGCCCCTTCCCCGCTCACACTCTCTTTGAATGATCCCAGTTCCGCCAGCGTCAGTTATGTAGTTCCTCGGGAAATATATCGTTTTTTCACATATTAACATTACTTGGTATGCTTACGGAATACTCCTATATATTTATCAAAATGCCTTAACGTCTTAAATGCCTTAATGTCAAAATGCCTGAGCACTGTAATGAAAAAGAAGTAGAAGTGAGGACAGGGACAACCTCAAATTGTACAGCTGGTCAAATATCTGGGTTGCCTGCATACCGCCTCCTTGGAGGCCGCCCCTAAGATATTTCGCAGCGAGTAAGTGAACAAAAAAACTTGTCCACTACGCAGCGTAAGTATCTAAAGGAGATGGCAATTGATGGCCTTCAATCAACGAACGACATTCCTTCTGCAAAGTTGAGGAGAGAAATAAAACACACACTCATGAATATTATCGTAGTGGCCACAGCGTAAGAAAAATTAACAGAAATAAAGGGTTTTATCTCCCTACTAGGGCGCTCTCTTATAAAATTTGACATTATTTCTGTACCACAAATCTGTTACACAGATATGCTTCTACTTGATTTGGAGATGAAAGAAAGAGCAAACAGTTACATGTAAGATGTATTTATTTTGCTTAGTTTTCACAGCACCCTGTACTTATACATAAGAAACACCTACTTCAAGTTCTTTACAGTGTTCTAACAATTTGCAAATGCCGTATGCTGCTTGGATTGTTTCCAATGATTTACAGATCATCCTTGTGAGTTAGAATGCAAGAAAGTCATCAACCCAAGAAGGCGTGTGTGTGGATCCGACGGAATCACCTACCCTTCGTTCTGCCTTTTAAAAGCAGCTCGTTGTAAAGGGGAGAAAATTCTATTCGTTAGCAGAGGTGCTTGCCAAGACCCGACACCATCAGGTTTGTTTCTACACAGCAGGTTTACTATAGGCTTATGACAACACTGCTATCGTTGTAACATATACGGTACATGAAAGTTTATGTTCATTCCCGTCTGTCACCTTGTTTGATTCTGAAATGTAGACGGTAGTCAGATTTTGCATTTTATATTTTTCTTTTTGCTTTCTTTAGATTATATATTGAAATGTTTATAGAAAACACTCTGATTACGCAAACTTTGGCAAAATAATATAGAAAACAATTCTCTGAAACATGTTGGGCCAATTCTCCCATACTCACCGTGGGTTCCCCCCCCCCCCCCCCCATGTAAATCACATAAAAACCATGGTGCTAACAGTAAGACATGTCCTTAACCTTTTGGCTCGAATCGCCCGATGCACAGAAAAAGACAGACGGCCGACGGTGCACATGCATAAAAAGAAAACAAAGTAGGCAATCCACGGGGTTGAAAATCTCATCCCTATCGTTTTCCATACCCATTTTCCCGAAGTACACTGAGCTGTATATTTCATCATTGATCCACATTGCTCATTGGGGAAAGCAGTGCTGAATATTCAAGTTACTAAATGATCTAATACACCGCGTAAACGTGGAACAGCATAAATACCTGCATGGCGTACATATGTGACGAGACATTTAGCGTGCGTCAAAGAATTCCCAGAAAACGAGTGAGCGTCAGAGCATTCCTCATATCCGCACACCACGCCACAGTGAATCCTTGAGTGTCTTGAAAATCGCGTTATACGTGGTTCAATATTTTCTTAACATTGCGTGAACAATTATGAAGTAGATTTATATGTATGTAAGGTGTAAACATGTACTGCGTAAAACTACTATCAACGCACCTGAAATGACACTGCTACCAGACGTAATCACTCAGACCAGAACATTGTTGTAATACCGTGTCACATTAATGGAAAGGCAAATATGGGAAAGTCGTGTTGATACCATGTGCTACCATCACCTAACACTGTATCACCTAACACTGTACAACACAGTAAAAATGGCCTTTGACATTGAACTATGACGTCATTAGCTGGCAGACACTACATTCCATACCGTGGCATCCACCAAGCAAGTTTAAAGTTTATCCAACTTCTCGTCTAGGAGGAAATCTCATTACACTTTTTGAAGCATTTTTGCCGATTTCATATTTAATCACTTGACCTTTGACTTATGACGTCATCATTCTGACGGACACTACATCTTATACCCGGGCACCTTTCCACTAAGTTTGAGGTTCATCTGACCAGGGAGTTGCAGGGGTCATCTGACTTACCGTCTAGAAGGAGATCGTGAAACACTTTCTGTTTGCACACACAAACACACGCACAACATACTCCCACTTAGTTTCTTATCGGGACGCAAGGAGACCTACACTAGTTTCGAGCTAGAGAACGGAGAGAACGGACAGAACGGACATCCGAGTCTTTCGCTCTCCCAAGCGGCTTTCGCTCTCCCATCCGAGGCAGCGTCGGTAGGTGCACACACGTACATCCCCTGGCCTGCCTTAGCCTAACACAGTGCGGGCACACAACACTCACACACACACTCACGCACACACACTCACAAATACATTTGGACCCCCCGTTTTCACCCCAATCCCAGTGGTTAATCGCTATCCATGTCATTTGTATACCATGAGATAACCCAACATAAGGGCTACTGGCCAACCAAGTTCGGTTGATTACTACAAGGTGGGTAAGGTGGTCTACCTTTTAAGTGTCATTTTTGCAGACTTTTATCGCCCAAATATGTACAATATCTCCTCTCTGCATACGTGATATAGAAATGAGATAAAAAGACAATGAAAGGTTGGGGTTAGGCGGTGAATACTTGCTAATGTATCACAGTGACTCATAACCTGCTGTTTTTCTTCTGGGAAAAGCGCCAGCCGATCATAGTGATCGACAAGTTTTGGCTTAATATGTGGCCTCTTCCCAAAACACCTTACTGCTATCTCTGCATTGTCAACAATGTATCGGCGGTTTATTAACCAATTGCTTGCCATACGACTTGTCATAAATGATGCTATTAGTTGCGTTACACGCAACTTACCTCTGACTTACCTTTGGCTTACCTTTGCCTTACCTTTGCCTTACACGTCCATCAAAATTGATCATCTGTTCATCAAGTATTATCTGCATTCAAAGTAAGAAACTCTAGAAAGTTTCAACTTTAAGTTTTCAAGCTATTTCAAGGAAATTAAATGCCCGAATACATTTTTTACTAATTCAGGGTAAAAGTGACCGATAGTTCAATTTGCTGTGTCATAATTATCAACAACTTAAAGAAAAGGATCTGTTCATATGAACCGATTTCACAATTTGATTGAAAATGCTGTGATTGATAAATGAGTAAAGATTGAGTGAAAAGTAAAATAAACCACCAAAATGTTTGGTTTACTAATAACCGGTACCTTTACTTCGCTTTAAAACACGTGACGCCACTGCAAGGCACTTGATAAATTTAGAGTCTCATTTATAGGCAATTTTTCCAAACAGAAAACCAGTTGAGAATAAATATTTTGAGCATCATATACTAAATGTATAATGCATGGCACTATTAAATTTACAACAAAAAATTAACTGTTTAGTATTATTAATTTACCCTTGTTCTAAGTTACGTTTGGTGTAATTTTTCTCACTGTATGAACTATGGTGTCATCAAGATTTTGTAAGGAGACGGTTCATCCTTTGTTAGAATAAATATCTAACACATTGTGGAATATCTATATATGCACTAAGATTTGCTCTCGATTTAATTGTTTCAACTGGAATCAGTACAATCATAGCCTAGTAAATGATCAATAGGTCCTACTTTAAAGAGTGTAATACACATACAACATTCGTTTCCACAGAAACGACCATACGGACTTCCACTTCAAGTACTACAACCAGTCATCCTGCGGTGCCATCACGTTACGTTGTAGAGTGTCCAGATGTTTGTCCACTGGCAAGACAACCAGTCTGTGGTACTGACGGAATACCTTACCAGTCACCATGTGTATTGCAGTTGGTAGCGTGTGTAAGAAATGACCACACTCTCGTGGTTGCCAGCCTTGGACCATGCCCAGTGACGCCTTTAACTTCAGAGAGTATTACACTCACTCCATCAAATTCCGCCTCCACCCAACAGTCGCCCATTCCTGTACAAGATTCCAATAAGCCCTCACTTAGTGCTAACGGTCATCTTGTTGCAATTCAGCACATCACTGAAGAGTGTCCAGATGTTTGTCCACTGGTAAGACAACCAGTCTGTGGTACAGACGGAATAACTTACGAGTCACAATGTATATTGCAGTTGGTAGCATGTGTAAGAAATGACCACACTCTCGTGGTTGCCAGCCTTGGACCATGTCCACTGATGCCTTCAACTTCAGACAGTATTAATCCCACTCCATCAAATTTTGCCACCACTCAACAGTCGCCAATTCCTGTCCAATATTCCAGTAAGCCCTCATTTGGTGCTAACGGTCATCCTGTTGCAATTCAGCATATTACTGTAGCGTGTCCAGATGTTTGTCCACTGGTGAGACAACCAGTCTGTGGTACAGACGGAACAACTTACCAGTCACCATGTATATTGCAGTTGGTAGCATGTGTAAGAAAGGACCACACCCTCGTGGTTGCCAGCCTTGGACCATGCCCACTGCCTTCTTCCACTTAAGATGTAGTTTCTCCCAAGAATCCATTAACTATCGTCAACATTAAACACTCGTCTACTATTGCTCAAGATTCCAGTACGCCCTCGCTTTGAGCTACTGGTCATCCTGTTGCATTTCAGCACATTACTTCAGAATGTCCAGTTGATTGTCCACTGGTGAGACAATCAGTTTGGGCCACGGACGGAGTAACCTACTCGTCAATATTTTTGTTGAAACTGGTAGCGTGTGGAATAATCCTATTCTGATGGTTGCGAGCCTTAAACCATGTCCGCTGTTTGACCAACGTGCCGTATGTGAATCTCTGTACTCTGTTCCCATTCTTGTATCATAAATACCATAATTCTTTTATTTCTTTCATCATTTGGAAGCTGTCATTATCTCTTTAGGAGCAGTTGTAGTTGCAAAGTAATGTTCTTTGGTGTATAATTTGTGTCACAAATGTAATCTAAAGACACCAACTTTCTTTTCACAGGAGAGAAAGAATTAATATGAATTAAAGGAAGCAAACAATAATCAAACGCTGATTTTCTTACCAATTACAAGGTTTCGTATAAGTTATGTTGAACATGATGAATTGATCTCATTAAAATAGTCATCAAAGTTGAGCAAATCTTCTTTCCCTTTCCATGGCGTATTTTTGCATAGGGGTATAACGACTAAAGTCCAATGCCATGGTATGACGTACAGCTCAGGAGCACATTCCTAATCGACCCTGCTGTTGCTTGCAACATGATTGGGATATAATCAACGAATACTAGCAAGATGTATTGGCAACAATATGTACTGTGCATTTGTTTAATCCAAGTGTGGTATGGAAACCACATTTGTAGTTTCTGCAATTCAGCATGAGATATTCATGTTGAACTTTAATCATTCACACATGACTAGATAGTCAAATGGAGGAAACAGAGAAGTTGTTTCAAACAAAATCAAAATTAACATTGGTAACTGAGATGCAAATATTTAAGCAATCAGTATTTTTCACCAAGTTAAATCTGTTATTGAATGGTACATAAATTTGTGATTATCATTAACAACACTAGGCCTACGTCAAAAACAAATAATTTGTCAAAATTATGAAAAGTAGTTGATAAACTATTTATGTTACAATCTATGTTACAATGGATATCTGATCCTAAAAATAATAACGCAATTTACCAGCTGGTATCATCGGCTATCGTTAGGACGTTGAAACTATGAAGAACGCGATCAACTTCTCCCCCATTCATCCTGACTATTGCTCTTCCCTTGAATACCAAGAAAGGCAACCTGGAGTTAGGCGACCCCAGTGCTTTACGCCTTGTCTTGTGGTTGTATTCTGTGCCACACAACTGCATGAACTGTAGCCAAGACAATTTCGTCTCCATTTTGGGGATCCAAATTACAGCCCCTCCAGGTCAGCCCAAATATGGAACTCCATGCATGGTCTTACAACTACCATGGAACTATTACTGGTCTTAACGGAAACCGAAACTGAAACTGTTAGGGAGGCCAAGAAGCACCAAATAACCTTGGTTAACAATACCAAGGAAAAAATCCAAGGTTCCTATGAAAGTTTTCTTCATGATCTTAAATGACCCAACTACCAATGGAAGTCAATTCCTCATAAAGAGTTATCTGAATGCCAAATTTGAAGCTTAATATCATCCACATTTTGAGCACATTTGTTTTGAATCAATACTTTCAGTTGACTCCAGATGATGTTCAAAATTTGCTTCTCGGTGAACGTTGCTTCTCTCGAGAACCTCGCTTCTCTTCTGACCACAAATGACCCTGGCTGTTAACCAAACGCTCCGATGATCTCCTAGAATCTTTCATATGTGCTTGTGTAGATGCACACTCAGACACCAGTAATAGCATATACATCTTCGCCTCCAGCTATAAAACATGAAGAAAAATCTACCATATGTGATTTTATTCCTTATGAAAACAACGATCAACAACAATCAAGACAATCAGATTTAACTCCAAGCAAGAATGTAATCTTCTGTCATCAGTAAACTCAGACTACAATATCTTGTGAAAATTATGTTTCATGAAAGTACGAATGCACTGCAGTGAAAGAGAAAGACACCTGCAGGTCACGCAAGCAAAAATGTAAGTACGCCACGGTTTTGATGTGATGAAAAATTTATTTCAGCCTCACACGTTGGCTGTCGCAGGCCTCGAAAAGGAATCACAGGAATCATTCAGTTCTGTAACAACATAAGAATAAAAGATAAGCATTTCCTACGTAACTATGTACAAAAAATGTCAACGTACACAACTGAATTAATGTATGGTGTACAGACATTTAACCTTTAAACAAAAGACTATCATCATGGATAATGTGGATACAACCAGTTTAGCACACATCATACATGTATGATTTGAAACAGTGAAATTGACTAATTTCACCTTGATTATGACTAAGAAACTATTACGCAGTAGCATAATCCATAAGAACAAAAACTGATTTTGTATAGACCCTTCCATCTCAGTATTCATACAGTAATGCGTAAGTATGCATGCACTCCAATGCAATAGTCCTTGCATTTGAATTTTGCAAAACAAATCACTAAATTGTCACAAATGAAGAAAACACATTCTTTAAAAGGATATAAATTTACAAAAACATGTTTTTTATCAAGGTTTACCCGGAGTCTGCAGGTAGACATTGATGGCCTTAAATATACAAAATTCCTCCTGCAAAGTTAACAAGTGGCACAAAACAGCAAAAAAGGTATGTAAGATGTATTTTGCCAACTCCTATCCTCCTTTAAGGTGTGTATTTAATTTTGCAGAGAATGGCGGCCTCTCCTATTTATTTATTTATTTTTTTTTTGTATCAAGCATATGCAACCATCTTTACTCGTGGTAATCTTTGATGAGATGTATTTATATAGAGAGATATACCCCCCCCCCCCCTCACATGTTACAACCTGTAGCCAACCGGCAATGCAGTTTTTCCTCTTTTTTTAAGTCCCAATAGTCTTAATTCCTTCGCATCCTTGAGGGCAAATCATATCCCGATTAGTCCATCGAGAACCCGCTACCTTATCTGATAAACCACTATCTTATCTGATAACCTACTACCTGATCTGATAACCCACTACCTTATCTGATAACCGTTGTTTCAATCACATGAACTGTTTACTAAGCATGCCACGTAACATACTATCTCAACACCACCTCAGTACATAGTTGTGCAACACACAGGCAAATAGGCGGAACAATTTCTGACCTTTCTTCTGCAGAGGAAACCGGAGCCACTCGTCATTGCTGTAGCCATTGTAACCACACAGTGTATTGGTGTTATCTCTTCTGATGAAATTTAAATAAAAAATTTCTGAAAAATTTCTTTTGTGTTCAAGGTTCTTAAGGAACAACTGAGCGTATTTCGCTTGAGACAAAGGTACAGAGACAGTTCTATAAATCGAGACCTTAGATGATATGTTCAGTATTTTCTAATATCAAACAAAGTCTATCAAAACCTATTTTTTCAAACTCCGTCAATTTCATCTATCCAAGCAATCCTCGAGTTTGTGTGTCTAAGGTCTTGTCAACATCATGTTTCAACAGTCCTTGTGTCTTACCCTTTTTGAACACCAAACATCACACTGAGAATCTGTGAGACTTGGATGGATTTCATTATAGAGGAATCAGTGTAAGTAAAAACCTTTCCAAACTCCTGCTCTGTTGACATGGAAGTATGTTCTAACATTTATTGATGTGTATTGAAAATCAATAACATCCAGGAATATCTACATCAATTTTTATATTCAAGCAATTCAATTCTTTAAGTAAATTTGGCATTATGTACTCCCTAACAGCTATTAAACATGTAGAATCGTCCTTGTAAGTTTACACCTTTTTCTGTGCACAAAAGTTATTTGAACTCCATGTGAGACGATAAACAATGATCTTAACCCATCATCTGCTATCAATGTACCGAGTGTAGTTCAGTGAGTTTTACATGCTAAAATATCCGGTTTACAGTGTTTCCATGGTGCGACATTTTTGACGTCAAATTTAAGGCACCCCCTCACTCGATAATGCAACAAGTACTAATAGTCTCTTATTTGGTGAAACGTAACGAGCGTCATCGAACCACCAATAGAAAACTAATTTCACAAAAGGACGTCACAATGTGTGTGGGTACATATTAAATGTACATCCTATTATATTTTATGATGATAGTTTAAGTACAGCCAAATGTTATTCAATCACAAAATCTACATAGGAAATGCAATAAAATTACATAATCTGTTTATTGATCTTTCGGACACCTGGCTTACAGATTCTTTTTGTAAGAATGATGCAGATTTATTGTTCTAATTTCCTGTGTTTATTTATATTACCAAGCTACCAAGCGCTCCTGCTCTGACTCATGTGACCTTTTATTATTTCCTCTTTCAGGATGTAGGTTTCACGAAGTATGAGGATAATGAGGTCGTTTTCCAAGCCAAAAGTCCCCGATATTTTCCAAATGTACAAAGTCCTATATGTACACTCACTTAGACTGTTGTTATGCTGAACTCATAGGAGTCATTTTGATAACTAGTCAACCTTACTACATTAAAGCGGTGATCACACTGATTCCATGCCTACGAATTTCTCATAAAGTTAGGTCTTATCAATTATTTGTCCCTTGCTAGATGTAAAATGAAAGGTATCCATAAATACATCACGGCAGTTATTGTCCTCTTTAACAGAAATTAAACAATGGCAGTATTTTTACTGAATATGATTATATTATATTTAATATAATTTAATACCATCACATTATGCTCAATTATATTAACAGTCTTTTGCTTTTCGCATTTGTGTTACTGTTATTAAGTCACTTCATTGTACTGGTGAAGTATTCTGTGCAACGCAAACCTTGTAAATAAACAGTGAGTTTCCTCATACAATAAATTATCAAGTCAAACGTTTTATTAGAAATTTACAAAAAACTTTATTAACAAGCTACTCTATTTTATTTACATTTGTTCCATCTTCGTGAAGTTTCAGAAGAGTTTCCTTTTCAGATATTTGATTATCAGATATTTGTTACAAATCCCATAACATGATCAGAATACAATAATTACAATGGGCTGCATAACGAGATTGATTAATTCTATTTACAGTGTTACATGCTGTTCAAATGGCGAAGTGTAGATCCGTACATAGATCAATATATAAACCAAAGAGCAATGTGTTTGCGATATATAATTAGATTTACCCAAAGGAGATGATTCTCTATTAAATTAAATTAGAATTGACGAAATTGCTCTAAAATGTTGGTCTAATGTTTTACGTGTGTGCACATTACCAAGTTGTTGAATATTGATAGTATAGCAGTCATACTACATGGACAGTACCTAAAACGTCTACAATAGTTCGTTACCATTTGTCTATTAGTCTTGTCACCTTATGGTCGATAAAACAAACCTCTAAAGGTAATGAAAGCACAAAGTAAAAGTAACAATATAACTCAACCTCCGTTCAACTTCCAGCTGAATTTTTGCATGATTTTTTTTTTCTATTTTTGTCTAAATATTTATGACTAATAATAGATGAAAATCTCCAACAAAAATGTTTCGAAATGAACGTATCGCATACGGCATTTGGGCATACGTTCCTACAAATACAAAATTTTACTAAATCAATGATTATTAAGTACATGAGATTCATTCTCATCTATTCTAATGGTCCGGATTTACGTATTGTCGAGTACAGACTGCATTTGAACGGTACGTTTGTAAACAATATTATCATCATACCCCTTAATGGCAAAAGATAGTTCACAATACGAACATGAAATTCACATCTGTCTTTTCCCAATACCAGAAGCGAATCGCAAGTTGTTTCTTGAGAGGGGAATGGCACTGATGTTCATATTGCCCAACCAGTTGATACTCATGCAAAAGGAGAAAAAACATTTGTAGTGTGTAGCATATATGAATGACTGTTATTAATCCGATTTGTGAAAACTACTTTATTGGAACAAAGATGTTTATGTGACGTCATTGACTTCGACGACACTTTGGTAGGACTGAATGGCGCAGTATACGAAATGAATAGCCAGTGAAAACTTTCCAAAATACAGACAAGAAAGTTTATTACCCCATTGGTGTGCTATCTTATCCATAATTACATAGAAATATATGTCCACGATGTTACCCTTGACCTCATTATCTTCTATCTTATATCCAACGAATTTCCAGATACCTAGAAGGGTGTGAACGACCCAGCTATACTCATCTTTTTCTTTTCCACTTAGGCTTTTGTTTTCGAGTTCAAGGGTTGCTTCCAGACTTCGTACATAGTTTCACAAAGTGGAAACTGGTGGTATCATCGTCCGTGAGAAATGATACCCAGCTTGCATCTTAGATAGAGAACTTATATCTTGCCATCAAACAAAGTCTCAAGGAAGTCAAGGATAATACACTTTTAAGTCAACTATATAACATGTGACTTAACAAAAGCAAAGGATAGGTTAAAAAATATTTAAGTGACAAATAAAACTACATAAAGTATATAATGTCCTTTTAAAACATTTTCAATATACGTTAGTGTCTACCAGTAATCGATTAAGTACTAGCACAGGGGGTCTCCTCGTTAACTTCTTACATGTATTGTGTGGTTTGTAACTGTATAAGTTCAACCTACGTTTTCCCTCCACAATCAGAATTGCCTATCATCGACCTGTTTGTTATGATTTTCTCTCGTCTGTTTTCAATGTTTCCGGTTGAATTATTGATTACTGATACTGTATGTTTAAGGTAAGCACATACTGTTTTGATATGTACCTGGTAACGTTCCATTTCTAAAGTTGCAACGAATTGTGAACAACTCACATTATAGGTTAACGCCTGCACCTAATCTGTTGTATCAAGCACGTAAACTTACAAACTTGGCCATCATTCTTCTGTGTCTGTCTTTTCCGGTGAGTGTATTTATTACTTTCATTTGACCATTTTAATTTTATTCGAAAGCAATATAATTCTTGGATTCAATAAGTACTACCAGAAACCATTTTCATTTAGTTGTTTTTCAGCTGACAAAGTTATCGGAAATTATGAATCTCTGCTGCAGAATGTACATTTTATCAGAACTTTGTTCCATACATCTGTGCATTTGGTGTATCATATCTGCACCTTTATATACCTCTATAGTTCTCATTTGAAAATAAAATAAAAAAGTAAAATAAAGCTCCAAATGCCACTGGAAGTTATTAATTAATTTAAGGTTCTTCCATTTTTTTTTCTTTTCATAGTCATTGTTAACATAACATAACATCCAAACAGTTAGTCTATCTGCACTACTTTCAATTCAGAAAAGTGTAAAATATCTATACTGTTATTGAAATTACACTAACTTTTAATTTGATCAACATGCATGTGATGACCAGATTACACAAACATGATTAGCATACCTTCTTTTCTTCTGCAGATCAACATGAAATGTTTGGCGTACTTTCTGTTGTTTCTCTTTATTCTTCAACTGCATCTGAGTAATGGTGACTCAAGCTCCGAGGACTCCGATGAATCTGACGAAGTTCAAGAAACAGGTGGAAATAACAGAAATGGTAACGTGAATGGAGGTAGAACTACAACTCAAAGTCGAAGAGGAGGGAGAAACAGAAGTAACGATTTCGGTAACACATATCATATATTACGTTACTAGCTTGTATGAACACAAATCTGACGAAAGTGACATTTGTCTGTTGCAATCTCCATATGTATTGTCTTTTTTTTTAGAGATGAAGTGTTAAATATTTTCTGTTTGATAGGACACTATTGCGTTCTCTTCGATAATTAATTAATTCCAAAAGACACACAACATCAGTTCGACTGATTAACGGAGGAGTTTCTAGATTGAACAAAATGGCAGATATATTCTTCTAAATAAAATCTTTAATTCGCACGTCAGTGATGCTTATTACACTCTAGTGGCATTTTAATATGGATCAGTTTTCATTCATGGTTCCTTGTTGTTTGTTGTCTTCATTGTTTTCCTTTTATGCATAATTTGGGATTGCTCGCATATACTATAGCTCTTCAATCCTTCTTCACCACTTGGTATACACAATGTGCTTTATATTTCTGTAGTGCATCTGCATCTGAGTAATGGTGACTCAAGCTCCGATGAATCTGACGAAGTTCAACAAAGAACTGGAAATAGCAGAAATGATAACGTGAATGGAGGTAAAACTGCAACTCAAAGTCGAAGGGGAGGGAGAAACAGAAATAACGATAGCGGTAACACATATCATATATTATGATAATAGCTTGTATGAACACAAATCAGACGAAAGTGGCACTTTTTGGTGCAATCTCCATAGTATTGTCTCTTTTTTTACAGATGAAGTATTAAATATTTTCTGTTTGATGGGACACTATTTGCGTTCTCTTAGATAATTAAATCATCCCAAAAGAAACACAGCATCTTTGCTCTGTTACAACAGTTCGACTGATTAACGGAGGAGCGTCTAGATTGCACAAAATGGCAGATATATTTTTCAAACTAAAATGTATAATTCACACTTCCATCATGGTTATTACACTCTAGTGACATTTTGATAGGGATCATTGGTCGTTCATGGTTCCTTGTTGTTTGTTGTCTTCATTGTTTTCATTTCATGCATAATTTAAGATTGCTCGAAAATGCTATAGCTCTTCAATCCTTCCTGATCACTTGTTACATAATGTACTTTATATTTCTGGTGTGTGCATGGAGATTGAAAGACTCCATTTACCACCGTGTGCTTCTCAAGTGCAACAGAGAAAAAGGAATACAGAAATGGTCTGGAAAATATTTGCCAGAAAATGTCTGTATTTCTTATTTATTTCTTTGTTTTATTTTCAGTCAATTTTTTAACAGTATGTATGCTCCTCCTACTGGTGAAACCTTTACGTTTGCGCCTCCCTCGCTCCCACTGTCTTTGAATGATCCTACTTCGCCACCGTCAGTTACATGCTTCCTCGGGGAATGTATCGTTTTTGTTCATATTAACATTACTTTGTGCGCTTACGGAATACTCCCATGTATTTATGTGTATACTTGCTTACAACCAGTAAAAGAAAATGCTTCACTGAAGTTGGCAAACTGGTGTCAAAATGCCTTAGCACTGTAACAAAAAAGAAGTGAGGACAGGGACAAACTCCAATGGTACAGCTGGTCAAGTATATGGGTTGCCTGCATAGCGCCACTTTGGAGGCCGCCCCGAAGATATTTCGCAGCAAGTAACGGAACACTTGTCCACTTCGACGGGTAAATATCTGGAGGGGACGGCAATGATGGAGGCGCATTCTGGCAAAACAGGCCAGATTGGTATACCTTTTCTTGCAGTCCTCTTTGGCAATGAGAGTTCTCAAACGTCCCAGACAGGAGGGTCCCTGCTGAGCAGAGGGGTATCCTGATGAGAGCACAGCTGGCCAGTTGCTCAACAAAGATGTAGAAACCCTAAAATGTTTCTCAAATGTAACGAACATGTTTTGCAGCGCCACGTTACACTTGTCACAGTGTAACTGCATTACGTCGCGCACGTAGCACATTGACTGACATTAAGTTGATGGAGAGAAAGGAGAAAGGGGTTGTTTAATGTCAATCTACAAAGACCCATTTGACTTAGCTTGCGTAATCTTGAGTTTGACTCTTTCGTACAGCACTACATTTTTTACTGTTCGATTTGTTCATGTTTTGAATAGCTAATATATAATATAAGTTAAATCATAAAGACATAGTGTCACAGTGAAATGCGAGACTCTATACAGTATCCTTGGAATTTATCTCACTAACCAGACCAAAGTCCTGCTTACTATTACTACCACATAAAAGCTGTCGGGGAAAATTCTCTTCTTAAAGTGTGTCTGGATCAGTAATGAACTCCCAGTAGTCCAGAGGGGTTTTCAAGGAAGTATTAAGAGGACCATACTGGTAAGGGGTATTTTTCTGGCATACTCTGGCCATAATTCACATAAAACAGTACCGTACATGCTAAAATTTTCACCGTGACTCGAGAACTGGGAATCGGTCTCAGTACCAAAGACTCGTACTAGGACTCGAAAGGTAAGGACCAGGACTAGGACTCGGATTGTGTTGGACTCGATAAATATTATGATATATAGAGTATAAATATAATATCTGAGTTTTTCCTATGTTGTGACCACGAAGATAATATTCATGAGTACGCCTTTTCTGCCTCCCCGTAGCTTGAACATGGAATGTTGTTTGGTCGAAGGTTATCAATATTTACTGGACTCTGCAGGTAGACTTCGATGGCCTTCAACTAACGACATTTCCTCTGCAAAGTTAAGGAGAGACATAAAACACACACTCATGAATATTATCGTGCTGGCCAAAAGATAAGAAAAAATCACAGAAAATAAAGGGTCTTTTCTCTCTACCGGGGCGCTCTCTAAGAAAGTTTGTCATTAGCAGATTGTTTTTGTACCACAGATCTGTTAAATAGATATGCTTTCCTACTTATATGTAAGAAAGACATACTTCAAGTTCGTTATAGTGCTTCTCACAATTTGCAAATGTCATATGCTGCTTGGATTGTTTCCAATAATTTACAGATCATCCTTGCAAGTTAGAATGCAAGCAAGTCACCAACCCAAGAAGGCGTGTGTGTGGATCTGACGGAATCACCTACCCTTCGTTCTGCCTTTTAAAAGCAGCTCGTTGTAAAGGGGAGAAAATTCTATTCGTTAGCAGAGGTGCTTGCCCAGACCCGACACCATCAGGTTTGTTTCTACACAGCAGGTTTGCTATACTGAGGCTTAAAATGCCACTGCTATATCGTTGTAACATATGCGGTACATGAAAGTTTATGTTTATTCCCGTCTGTCAGCTTGTTTGATTGCGAAATGTGGACGGTTGTCAGATTTTTATTTATATTTTTATCTCATCGCCCTGTAGGGGCTAGATGAGATATTGTAGTCACATAGTGGAGCTATATATTGTACTGTGCACCCATGGGAGAATGGTTGCCATAGAAACGCTTGGAGTGGATGAGTAGCGACACCCCAGGGGTACCCCATGGTAGAGTTGACATGGGTACAGGAGGGTCCTGTTGGGTGGTATAAATGAAAACGTGTCCGCGCCAATGCGTGTGCGAGGGTGCGTGTGCGTGTGTGTGTGTGCGTCCGGACCTGTCCAAATTGTGGTTTTTCCAGAATAGTTTGATAATGTTTGGTAGTGTTGTGCATGATGCCAATACGTGCGAGATGTATAAGTAAGTTGTATGGTAAATCGAGCCAAATTTGCTGATTTTCTAGGGAAAAAAAAATCAATTTCGCCCAAAAATTGCTATTTCCAGCATATCTTGAGAAGTATTTGAGCATTTAATGCAAAATTTTGCAAAAACTTACATGAGAATCAAAAATTTCAAGGTATATCTCTTTTGTAGTAAAGAGAGTGAAATTTGCAGATTTTTGAGAAAAAAGCAAATTTTGCCCCAAAATTTGTATTTCCAGCTCATTTTGAGAATTATTAGATCAATTAACTAACAGTTTCGTAAGTACTTACCTGAGAACACATTGTTCAATATAATATTACCGCAATGGTAAATCAAGTCAAAGTTGCTGATTTTTTAGAAAAAAAAAAGTCAATTTTTCCCCAAAATTGCTATTTTCCAGCATATCTTGAGAAGTATTTGAACATTTAATGCAGAATTTTGCAAAAACTTACCTGAGAATGAAATATTCAAGGTATATCACTTTTGCAGTAAAGAGAGTGAAATTTGCCGATTTTTTAAGAATAAAAAGGCCAATTTTGCCCCAAAATTTGTATTTCCAGCATATCTTGAGAACTATTAGACCAATTAACTTAAAGTTTTGTAAGTACTTAGCTGAGAACACATTGTTCAACATAATATTACTGTAATGGTAAATACAGTGAAATTTGCTGATTTTTGAGAAAAAATCCAATTTTGCCTCAAAATTTGTATTTCCAGCATATCTTGAGAACTATTAGACCAATTAACTTAAAGTTTTGTAAGTACTTAGCTGAGAACACATTGTTCAACATAATATTAATGTAATGGTGAATCCAGTGAATTTTGCTGATTTCTGAGAAAAAAGTCCAATTTTGCCTCAAAATTTGTATTTCCAGCATATCTTGAGATGTATTTGAGCATTTAATGCAAAAGTTTGCAAGGACTTACTTGAAAATGTAATTTTCAAGGAATGTCACTTCTGTAGTAAAGAGAGTGAAATTTGCTGATTTTTTAGGGGAAAAAAGCCAATTTGGCCCCAAAATTTGTACTTCCAGCATATCTTGAGAACTATTAGATCAAATAACTTAGAGCCGTTTAAGGACTTACCTGAGAACACATTGTGCAACATAATATTAATGTAATGGTAAATCCAGTGAAATCTCAGTGCTGATATTTGAAACAGTTAATTTTACCTCAAGATTTGTATTTCCAGCATATCTTGAGAGCTAATGGAGCATTATACACAAAATTTGCAATTTTTGCAAGGCTGTTCTTATGAACACAGTAACGAAGATACAGTATATCACTCTTATAGTAATAAACTCGTGAAAATGTATGATTGTTTGGTAAAAAATAGAGCCGGTATCCGGTTCAACAGACACCACCTTTTAACTTTAGCCAAAACATCTTTAGCAGAACTGGCCCCTGTTCGTAATATCTTTGAACATTCCTGTAAATTATGAGACCGTTATTCGTTAGTCAAACAATCATTGCAGCAGAACCAGGTCCTGCACGGGTAAATAGGTAAACAGGAGACTAATGTGCATATAACCATGTAGGGATGCTCCTATATCCTGCCGCTAACTGTAACACTAAGCCTAATGGAATAACCCAATGTCATAATTGTGTTATGTAGCTTAATATGCACAGATACTTTTGAGACGTTATTGTTATTGTTACTTTAGCCTTCGTAGTGGCACCAGGCAATAGGCTTTAGCTTGCTCCCTTGCAGTAGATATAAATATTACCATTTTTTGTTGTTTTCTGTTTACCACAATTTCATGTTCGAAGAATATCAGTGCCAGGATAGGCACTTGGTGACATGTGGTTGCAATAAACTATTACAAATTCCCATGTGCAGGCCCTGTATTGAAATCAATGCATGTTGGCGATGAGGTACGCAACTCCGTGCCCTCTTGTTCTTTGTTTTCTTTACATTTTATATTGAAATGTTTATAGAAAACACAAATTTAAAAAAAAAAATAGAACAAATTCTCTGAAAAATGTGGGACCAGTTCTCCCATACTTTCGTGGGTATCCCCCCCCCCCCCCGTACATCCCATAAAAGCATGTCGATAACAGTAAGATATGTCCTTACCCTTTCGACTTGAATCGCCTGATGCACAGACAAGAACAGGCCGCACATGCATGAAAAGAAAAAAAAGTAGACAATCCACGGGGTTGAAAATCTCATCCCTATCGTTTTGCATATCCATTTCCCGAAGTACACTGAGCTGTATATTTCATCAGTGATTCACATTGCTCGTTGGGGAACGCAGTGCTGAATATTCAAGTTACTAAATGATCTAATACACCGCGTAAGCGTGGAACAGCATAAATACCTGCATGGCGTACATATGTGACGAGACATTTAGCGTGCGTCAAAAGTATTCCCAGAAAACGAGTGAGCGTCAGAGCATTCCTCATATCCGCACACCCCGCCACAGTGAATCCTTTGAGTGTCTTGAAAATCGCGTTATACGTGGTTCAATATTTTCTTAACATTGCGTGAACAATTATGAAGTAGATTTATATGTATGTAAGGTGTAAACATGTACTGAGTAAAACTACTATCAACGCACCTGAAATGACACTGCTACCAGACGTAATCACTCAGACCAGAACATGGTTGTAATACGGTGTCACATCAATGGAAAGGCAAATATGTGAAAGTCGTGTTGATACCATGTACTACCATCACCTAACACTGTATCACCTAACACTGTACAACACAGTAAATATGACATTTGACCTTGAAATATGACGTAATCAGTCTTGCAAACACTACATCCCAATACACCCACCAAGCAAGTTTGATGTTCATCCAACTTCTCATCTAGGAGGAGATCTCGATACACTTTTTAAAACATTTTTTGCCGATTTCATATTTAATCAATTGACCTTTGACTTCGTCAGGTCATCAATATTTTAAAAATTTTCTCGTATTGTCTACTGTTCTAGGAGGAGATCTTGATACACTTTTTAAAGCATTTTTTCCGATTTCATATTTAATTAAATGACCTTTGACTTCGTGACGTCATCAATATTTAAAATATTTATATACTAAATATTGATATACTACTACCATTCATATCTGGTAGTTTTATAATTCAAGGATATTCGCACATAGAGATAATGCTAAAAATGTGTTTTTAGTTTCCCAACCTGTGACCCTTGACCTTTGACCTATGACGCTGTCAGTCTGGCAAATACTATGCTACATACCTGGGCACTTATCCACTAAGTTTGAACATTATCCAACCTACCGTTTAGGAGGAGATTGTGACACACTTTTGTGAAGCATTTTTGCTTATTTGACATTTTATCTCGTGACCTTTGACCTCGTGAGGTCAACAATATGTTTGAAAAAATTCTTGTATTGTCTGCTATCCATATTTTGTAGTTTTATCATCCTATGATATTCGCACATAGACGTATTGCTAAAAATGTGTTTTTGGTCTTCGTGACCTGTGACCCTTGACCTTTGACTTATGACGTCATCATTCTGACGGACACCATACCCTGGCACCTACCCACCAAGTTTGAGGTTCATCCGACTTAAAGTGTAGGAGTTTAGTTCACTAATAAGCAATACCTTTACTTCGCTCTAAACCACGTATCATCACTGTAAGGCACTTGATAAATTGAGACTCATTTATACGCAAGTTTTCCAAACAGAAAACCGGTTGAGAATAAACATTTTGAGCATCATATACTAAATGTTTTTGAAATGTTAAGAAATGCATGACAACTATTAAATGTACAACAAAAAATTAACTGTTTAGTACTACTAATTAACCGTTATTCTAAGTTACTTTGGTGTAATTTTTCTTACTGTGTGAGCTATGGTGTCACCCAGATTTTGTAATCTTTTTAGAATAAATATCTAACAAATTGTGGAATATATACATATATGCACTAAGATTAACCCTCGATTAAACTGTTTCAACTGGAATCAATACAATTATAGCCAGTAAATGATCAATAGGTCCTACTTTAAAGAGTTTTATACACATACAACATTCGTTTCCACAGAAACGACCATATGGACTTCCACTTCAAGTACTACAACCAGTCATCCTGCGGTGCCATCACGTTTCGTTGAAAAGTGTCCAGATGTTTGTCCACTGGCAAGACAACCAGTCTGTGGTACAGACGGAACAACTTACCAATCACCATGTAGATTGCAGTTGGTAGCGTGTATAAGAAAGGACCACACTCTCGTGGTTGCCAGCCTTGGACCATGCCCGGTGACGCCTTTAACTTCCGAGAGTATTACACTCACTCCATCAAATTCCGCCTCCACCCAACAGTCGCCCATTCCTGTCGAAGATTCCAGTACTCCCTCACTTGGTGCTAACGGTAATCCTATTGCAATTCAGCACATCACTGAAGAGTGTCCAGATGTTTGTCCACTGGTGAGACAACCAGTCTGTGGTACAGACGGAACAACTTACGAGTCACCATGTAAATTGCAGTTGGTTGCATGTGTAAGAAAAGACCACACTCTCGTGGTTGCCAGCCTTGGACCATGTCCACTGATGCCATCAACTTCAGACAGTATTAATCCCACTCCATCAAATTCCGCTACCACTCAAAGGTCGCCAATTCCTGTCCAAGTTACCAGTAAGCCCTCGCTTGGTCCTAAAGGTCATCCTGTTGCAATTCAGCACATCAATGTAGAGTGTCCAGATGTTTGTCCACTGGCAAGACAACCAGTCTGTGGTACAGACGGAACAACTTACCCGTCACCATGTATATTGCAGTTTGTAGCGTGTGTAAGAAAGGACCACACTCTCGTGGTTGCCAGCCTTGGACCATGCCCGCTGCCTTCTTCCACTTAAGATGTTGTTTCTCCCAAGAATCCATTAACTACCGTCAACATTAAACACTCGTCTACTATTGCTCAAGATTCCAGTACGCCCTCTCTTTGAGCTACTGGTCATCCTGTTGCATTTCAGCACATTACTGCAGAATGTCCAGTTGATTGTCCTCTGATAAGGCAATCAGTTTGGGCCACCGGCGGAGTAACCTACTCGTCACCATTTTTGTTGAAACTGGTAGCGTGTGGAATAATCCTATTCTCATGGTTGCGAGCCTTAAACCATGTCCGCTGTTTGACCAATGTGCCGTATGTGAATCTCTGTACTCTGTTCCCATTCTTGGATCATAAATACCATAATTCTTTTATTTCTTCCATCATTTGGAAGCTGTCATTATCTCTTTAGGAGCAGTGGTAGTTGCAAAGTAATGTTCTTTGGTGTATAATTTGTGTCACAAATGTAATCTAAAGACACCAGATTGAATTAATATGAATTAAAGGAAGCAAACAATAATCAAACGCTGATTTTCTTACCAATTACAAGGTTTCGTATAAGTTATGTTGAACATGATGAATTGATCTCATTAAAATAGTCATCAAAGTTGAGCAAATCTTCTTTCCCTTTCCATGGCGTATTTTTGCATAGGGGTATAACGACTAAAGTCCAATGCCATGGTATGACGTACAGCTCAGGAGCACATTCCTAATCGACCCTGCTGTTGCTTGCAACATGATTGGGATATAATCAACGAATACTAGCAAGATGTATTGGCAACAATATGTACTGTGCATTTGTTTAATCCAAGTGTGGTATGAAAATCAGTGGTTGCAAATGAGCATGAGATATTCATGTTAAACTTTAATCATTCACAAATGATTAGATAGTCAAATGGAGGAAACAGAGAAGTTGTTTCAAACAAAATCAAAATTAACATTGGTAACTGAGATGCAAATATTTAAGCAATCAGTATTTTTCACCAAGTTAAATCTGTTATTGAATGGTACATAAATTTGTTATTGTTATTAATAACACTAGGCCTATGTCAAAAACCAATAATTTGTCATTAAATAGGAATGACAAAATTATGAAAAGTAGTTGATAAACTATTTATGTTACAATCTATGTTACAATGGATATCTGATACTAAAAATAATAATGCAATTTACCTGCTTGTATCATCGGCTGTTGTTAGGACATTGTAACTATGAAGAACGCCATCAACTTCTCCCTCATTCATCCTGACTATTGCTTTTCATTTGAATACCAAGAAAGGCAACCTGGAGTTAGGCCACCTCAATGTTTTACGCCTTGTCTTGTGGTTGTATTCTGTGCCACACAACAGCATGAACTGTAGCCACGACAATTTCGTCTCCATTTTTGGGATCCAAATTACAGCCCCTCCAGGTCAGCCCAAATATGGAACTCCATGCATGGTCTTACAACTACCATGGAACTATTACTGGTCTTAGAGGAAACCGAAACAGAAACTGTTAGGGAGGCCAAGAAGCACCAAATAACCTTGGTTAACAATACCAAGGATAAAATCCAAGGTTTCTATGAAAGTTTTCTTCATGATCTTAAATGACCCAACTACAAATGGAAGTCAATTCCTCATAAAGAGTTATCTGAATGCCACATTTGAAGCTTATCATCATCCACATTTTGAGCACATTTGTTTTGAATCAATATTTTCAGTTGACTCCAGATGATGTTAAAAATGTGCTTCTCGTGAACGTTGCTTCTCACAAGAACCTCGCTTCTCTTCTGACCACAAATGACCCTGGCTGCTAACGAAACGCTCTGATGATCTCCTGGAATCTTTCATATGTGCTTGTGTAGATGCACACTCAGACACCAGTAATAGCATATACATCTTCGCCTGCAACTATAAAACATGAAGAAAAATCTACCATATGTGATTTTATACCTTATGAGAACAACAATCAACAACAATCAAGACAATCAGATTTAACTCCAAGCAAGAATATACTCTTCAGTGATCAGTAAACTCAAACAATATCTTGTGAAAATTATGTTTCATGAAAGTACGAATGCACTGCAGTGAAAGAGAAAGACACCTGCAGATCACGCAAGCAAAAATGTTAAGTACGCCACGGTTTTGATTTGATGAAAAATATATTCCAGCCTGACACGTTGGCTGTCGCAGGAATCGAAAAGGAATCATAGAAATCATTCAGTTCTGTAACAACATAAGAACAAAAGATAAGCATTTCCTACGTAACTATGTACAAAACATGTCAACGTACACAACTGAATTAATGTATGGTGTATAGACATTTAACCTTTAAACAAGAGACTATCATCATGGATAATGTGGATGCAACCAGTTTAGCACACATCATACATGTATGATTTGAAACCGTGAAATTGACTAATTTCACCTTGATTATGACTAAGAAACTATTACGCAGTAGCATAATCCATAAGAACAAAAACTGATTTTGTATAGACCCTTCCATCTCAGTATTCATACATTTATGCGTAAGTATGCATGCACTCCAATGCAATAGTCCTTGCATTTGAATTTTGCAAAACAAATCACTAAATTATCACAAATGAAGAAAACACATTCTTTAAAAGGATATAAATTTACAAAAACATGTTTACAACGTTTAACATGTTTTGAATTTCGCCTGTAATTGATCATAACCTTGAAACATACTACTCTGTCGGGCATAAATACATTCCATTCAGCCGATTACATCACATGTAAGCAGGTTAACAGAATCCTTTTGGCCTGAGTAAAATGGATATAGTAATAAACAAACAATATTCAAACCAATAATGAGAAATGTTCATACTATACACTGGGATTTATAATA
Organism: Stichopus chloronotus; assembly: GCA_021234535.1. Classification (NCBI taxonomy): domain Eukaryota; kingdom Metazoa; phylum Echinodermata; class Holothuroidea; order Aspidochirotida; family Stichopodidae; genus Stichopus; species Stichopus chloronotus. Next base: position 1,889,058 of record CM037830.1, read on the forward strand.
ATCTGTCATGGAAACCATACCCTTAGTGCAAATTCCTGAACACTCTTATCATATAACATATCTTATGAAAAACAAATAAACAAATAATGCAGGTGACATCTGAGTTACCTGCCCTTAAAAAGGACCATCATTTCAAATAACGGGCCGGGGTAAACATGACAACAATTTATACTCAACGCACACCCAAGTGAACAAAACTGGTACGTTACAACGATAGGCTACACCTATGACCATAGGAGATGTATCATGTCAAACATTCTGTACCAAGAGCCTAAATAACTCGCTATGATTACATCTGTTCCATTTTGTAAGCAATTCAAAGGCATTGGGACAAATATTTTTGGTAGAAAAAGACCATAGGGAAAAATTAACGTATGGAGTTGAAAACATCATGGAATTGGTTATAATTACATTTGTTCGATGATACAACTTTCAGAAAACGTTGAGTGTAAACCCATAATAAGTGTACAGTACTAAGTCAACTGTTTGTGTATGAAGTGAGACACAGTCTCGATAATGTTACAACATATCCTACTGTCAAAGATATCCTCTAGTAATTTTCAAAATGTCAGAAATATTATATCTGCTGCAACATGGAGGCGGGATTTGGATTGACAAGTATTTAGTAACGTACATATGCCACGAGCATCAACTTGTTAAGTACTCAAGATTTACACAATATCAGTATCTAAAGGAAAAGACTGCCTTTTAATTCGATTTAATTAAACTCTTACTGGCAGTAACTAAAGGAGGATTAGGGAGTTGAAAAAATACATCTAACATAACTTTTTGTAGAAGCATTCCTGTTTAACAGATCTGTGGTAAAATGATCTGACAATGACAAGTTTTGTTAGACCAGTAGAGCGATAAAACCAGTAAAAACCTTTAATATTTATGTTGTGGCCGGCAAGATAATATTCATGAAGTGTTTCGTTTCTGTTTCCCCCTAGCTTGAACATGAATGTTGTTTGGTCGAAGGTTATCAAGGTTTACCTGGAGTCTGCAGGTAGACATTGATGGCCTTAAATAAACAAAATTACTCCTGCAAAGTTAACAAGAGGCACAAAACAGCAAAAAAGTTATGTAAGATGTATTTTACCAACTCCTATCCTCCTTTAAGGTGTGTATTTCATTTTGCAGAGAATGTCGGCCTCTAATATTTACTTTTTTGTATCAAGCATATGCCACCATGTTTACTCGTGGTAATCTTTGATGAGATGTATTTATATAGAGAGATATACTCCCCACATGTTACAACCTGTAGCCAACCGGCAATGCAGTTTTCCCTCTTTTTTTAAGTCCCAATAGTCTTAATTCCTTGGCATCCTTGAGGGCAAATCATATCCCGATTAGTCCATCGAGAACCCGCTACCTTATCTGATAAACCACTATCTTATCTGATAAACCACTATCTTATCTGATAACCTACTACCTGATCTGATAACCCACTACCTTATCTGATAACCGTTGTTTCAATCACATGAACTGTTTACTAAGCATGCCACGTAACATAGTATCTCAACACCACCTCAGTATATAGTTGTGCAACACACAGGCAAATAGGCGGAACCATTTCTGACCTTTGTTCTGCAGAGGAAACCGGAGCCACTCGTCATTGCTGTAGCCATGGTAACCACACAGTGTATTGGTGTTATCTCTTCTGATGAAATTTAAATAAAAAATTTCTGAAAAATTTCTTTTGTGTTCAAGGTTCTTAAGGAACAACTGAGCGTATTTCGCTTGAGACAAAGGTACAGAGACAGTTCTATAAATCGAGACCTTAGATGATATGTTCAGTATTTTCTAATATCAAACAAAGTCTATCAAAACCTATTTTTTCAAACTCCGTCAATTTCATCTATCCAAGCAATCCTCGAGTTTGTGTGTCTAAGGTCTTGTCAACATCATGTTTCAACAGTCCTTGTGTCTTACCCTTTTTGAACACCAAACATCACACTGAGAATCTGTGAGACTTGGATGGATTTCATTATAGAGGAATCAATGTAAGTAAAAACCTTTCCAAACTCCTGCTCTGTTGACATGGAAGTATGTTCTAACATTTATTGATGTGTACTGAAAATCAATAACATCCAGGAATATCTACATCAATTTTTATATTCAAGCAATTCAATTCTTTAAGTGAAATTTGGCATTATGTACTCCCTAACAGCTATTAAACATGTAGAATCGTCCTTGTAAGTTTACACCTTTTTCTGAGCACAAACGTTATTTGAACTCCATGTGAGACGATAAACAATGATCTTAACCCATCATCTGCTATCAATGTATCGAGTGTAGTTCAGTGAGTTTTACATGCTGAAATATCCGGTTTACAGTGTTTCCATGGTGCGACATTTTTGACGTCAAATTTAAGGCACCCCCTCACTCGATAAAGCAGCAAGTACTAATAGTCTCTTATTTGGTGAAACGTAACGAGCGTCATCGAACCACCAATAGAAAACTAATTTCACAAAAGGACGTCACAATGTGTGTGGGTACATATTAAATGTACATCCTATTATATTTTATGATGATAGTTTAAGTACAGCCAAATGTTATTCAATCACAAAATCTACATAGGAAATGCAATAAAATTACATAATCTGTTTATTGATCTTTCGGACACCTGGCTTAAAGATTCTTTTTGTAAGAATGATGCAGATTTATTGTTCTAATTTCCTGTGTTTATTTATATTACCAAGCTACCAAGCGCTCCTGCTCTGACTCATGTGACCTTTTATTATTTCCTCTTTCAGGATGTAGGTTTCACGAAGTATGAGGATAATGAGGTCGTTTTCCAAGCCAAAAGTCCCCGATATTTTCCAAATGTACAAAGTCCTATATGTACACTCACTTAGACTGTTGTTATGCTGAACTCATAGGAGTCATTTTGATAACTAGTCAACCTTACTACATTACAGCGTTAATCACGATGATTCCATGCCTACTAATTTCTCATAGAGTTATGTCTTACAAGTTGCTTGTCCCTTGTTAGATGTAAAATGAAAGGTAACAATAAATACATCACGGCAGTTATTGTCCTCTTTAACAGAAATTAAACAATGGCAGTATTAGTACTGAATATGATTTTTCTGTATTCAATATAATTTCATACCATTACATTTTACTCAATTTTAATCATTAACAGCATTCTTGTTATCTTTAGCTTTTCGCATTTATGTTTCTGTTATTAATTCACTTCATTGCACTTGTGATGTATTCTGCGCAACGCAAACCTTGTAAATAAACAGCCTGTTTCCTCATACAATAAATTATTAAGTCAAACGTTTTATGAGGAATTTACTTAGAACTTAATTAACAAACTACTTTATTTTATTTACATTTGTTCCATCTTCGTAACGTTTCAGAAGAGTTTTCTTTTCAGATATTTGCTTATCAGATATTTGTTGCAAATACCATAATATTATCAAAATACAATTATGAAAATGGTCTGCATAACAAGATGGATTAATTCTATTTACATTGTTACATGCTGTTCAAATGACTCTGGGCAGATTCGTTCATAGATCAATATATAAAACAAACAGCAACACATTTGCGATATATTCTTAGATTTGCCCAAAAGGAGATGATTACCTATGATAATTACGTTAGAATTGATGAAATTGCTCTAACATGTTAGCTTAATGTTTTCTGCGTGTGCATATTAACCAAGTTGTTGAATATTATATAGTATAGCAGTCATACTGCATGGACAGTGCCTTACGACATCTACAGAAAATCGCAACCAAGTGTCTATCAGTCTATTCACCTTGTAGTCGATAAAAAAAAAACCTGTAAAGGTAATTAAAACACAAAGAAAAAGTAAAAATATAACTGAACCTACGTTCAACTTCCAGTTGATGTTTTGCACATTTTTTTTTCCTATTTTTGTCTAAATATTTATGACTAATGCTAAATGTATGAAATCTCCAACAAAGGTAACTGTTGTTTCGAAATGAACTTATCGCGTATGGCATTTGGGCATACGTGCCTACAAAGGATTGGTTTACTAAACCAATGATTATTGAATACATGAGATTCATTCTTATCTATACTAATGGTTGGTAATTACATATTTTCGAGGACAGACTGTATTTGTCCGTTCCTTTTGTAAACAATATTATCATCATACCTCTTCATGGTAAAAACAGTTTTAATACGAACATTAAATTTACATCTGTCTTGTTCCAATACCATGCGTGTGTATGCTTTAGACAAAGTACCACCACTGATTTTTGTACGATACCAGGCGCCAAAACACTGTCGCTCTATGTTTTAAATGCATTCATTGGCCAGTGATTTTACCCTAAAATTGACTGTGTCTTATCTGTAGGATAATGCACGGATACCTGACGAAAATTTGCCAATAGGAGTATAGGATTCTTCTCAAGTATAATGGATGGGATTAACGCTGTTCATATGTCTTCGTTTTCTTCAACATCCAGTATCAACTTTCATTAATTTAGTGTTGACGAATCCTTAATTCAACATCGAACATTGTCATTTTATTTAAGTCAACTATATGATATGTGACTTAAAAAAGTAATGGATAGGTTAAAAAAAATATTTAAGTGACAACTAAAAATACATTAAGAATATAATGTCCTTTCAAAGCATTTTCAAATTACGGTAGCGTCTATCAGCAATCAATCAAGTAATAGCACAGGAGGTCTCCTCGTAAACTTCTCACATGTATTGTGTGATTTGTAACTGTTCAACCTACGTTTTCCCTCCACAATCAGAATTGCCTTTATCGACCTGTTTGTTATGATTTTCTCTCGTCTGTTTTAAATGTTTCCGGTTGAGTTATTGGTTACTGATATGTTTAAGATAAGCACATACTGTTTTGATATGCAGTACCTGGTACGGTTCCATTTCTGAAGTTGCAACGAATTGTGAACAACTCACATTATAGGTTACCACCTCATGACCTGCACGTAATCTGTTATAACTTACAACCTTGGCCATCATTCTTCTGTGTCCGTATTTTTCGGTGAGTGTATTTATTACTTTCATTTGACCATTTTTTTTTTATTCGAAAGCAACATAGTTCTAGGAGTGAATAATTACTACCAGAAACCATTTCCATTTAGTTGTTTTTTATCTGACAAAGTTATCCCAAATTATGAATCTCTGCGGCAGAATGCACATTTTATTTAAGGGTTTCTTCTGTTCGGTTTCCTTTTCAAAATCATTGCTAACATCCGAACACGTAGTCTATCTGCACTACTTTAAATTTAGTAAAGTGTAAAATATCTATACTGTTATTGAAATTATACTAAATGTTAATTTGATCAACATGCATGTGATGACCAGATTATACAAACATGATTAGCATACCTTCTTTTCTTCTGCAGATCAACATGAAATGTTTGGCGTACTTTCTGTTGTTTCTCTTTATTCTTCAACTGCATCTATGTAATGGTGACTCAAGCTCCGAATCTGAAGAAGTTCAACGAAGAACTGGAAAAAATGGTAATAGAAATCGAGTTTGAGGTGCAACTCAAAGTCGAAGAATAGTGAATATTAAAAATATATATCACATATTATATATTAGTAACACATATCATATATTATGTTACTAGCTTGTATGATCACAAATCAGACGAAAGTGACTCTTCTTTGTTGCAATCTCCATAGTATTGTCTTTTTCTAGAGATGAAGTATTAAATATTTTCTGTTTGATAGGACACTATAGCGTTCTCTTCGATAATTAATTAATTCCAAAAGACACACAACATCAGTTCGACTGATTAACGGAGGAGTGTCTAGATTGCACAAAATAGCTATATTCGTCTAATTAAAATCTTTAATTCGCACTTTCATGATGCTTATGCACTCTAGTGGCATTTTAATATGGAACAGTCTTCATTCATGGTTCCTTGTTGTTTGTTGTCCTCATCGTTTTTCTTTCATACATAATTTGAGATTGCTCGAATATACTATAGCTCTTCAATCCTTCTTCACCACTTGTTACATAAGGTACTTTATGTTTCTGTAGTGTGCATGGAGACTGAAAGACTCCATTTAGAACTGTGTGCTTCTCAAGTGCAACCGAGAAAAGGAATACAGAAATAGTCTGGAAAATATTTGCCAGAAAATGTCTGTATTTCTTCCATATTTCTTTGTTTTATTTTCAGTCAATTTTCTGAAGTTTTTAGCAGTGTGGAATCTTTGTATTTGCCCCTTCCCCGCTCCCACTCTCTTTGAATGATCCTAGCTTCGCCAGCGTCAGTTATATAGTTCCTCGGAAAATGTATCGTTCTTGCACATATTAGCATTACTTGTTGCGCTTACGGAATACTCCCATGTATTTATGTGTATAATTGCTAACAAGCAATAAAGAAGATGTGCCATCACTGAATTCGTCCAACTGGCGTCAAAATGCCTTAGCATTGTAACGAAAAAAAGTAGAAGTGAGGACAGGAACAACCTCCAATGGTACACTGGTCAAATGTCTGGGTTGCCTGCATAGCGCCTCTTTGGAAGCGGCCCCTAAGATATTTCGCAGCAAGTAACTGAACAAAAAACTCGTCCAGTACGCCTGGTAAATATCTGGAGGAAGCAGTAATGATGGAGGAGCATTCTGGCAAAGCAGGCCAGACTGATGTACCTATTCTTGCGGTCCTCTATGGCAATGAGAGTTCTCAAACGTCCCAGACAGGAGGGCCCCTGCTGGGCAGAGGGGTATTCTGATGAGAGCACAGCGGGGCAGTACCTCAACAAAGATGACAGAAACCCTAAAATGTTTCTTAAATGTAACGAACATGTTTTGCGAAGACACGTTACACTTGTCACAGTGTAACTGCATTACGTCGCGCACATAGCGCATTGACCAACAATAAGTTGATGGAGAGGAAGGAGAAAGGGCTTGAGTAACATTAATCTACAAAGACCCATTCGACTCAGCTTGCATAATCTTGAGTTTGACTTTTTCGTACAGCTCTACCTTTTTTACTCCTCTACTTGTTCATGTTTTGAATAACTAATTTAATAGTATAAGTTAAATCATAAAGACATTATGTCACATTGAAATGCGAGACTCTACAGTATCCTTGAAATTTATCTCACTAACCAGTCCACAGTCCAAGTCTTTGTATCACTAATGAACTCCTTGTAGTCCAAACTGGGTTTGCAAGGAGATATTAATAGTACCATACCGGTAAGGGGTATTTTTGTGGCATACCCTGGACTAGGACTCGGATTTGCTGGACTCGATAAATATTGTACATATATATATATATATAACATAAGAAAAATTAAACAAAATAAAGGTTTTTTCTCTCTACTGGGGCGCTCTCTAATAAAATTTGTCATTATTTTTGTACCACAAATCTGTTTAATAGATATGCTTTTACTCGATTTGGAGAAAGAAAGAAAGAGCAAACAGTTACGTGTAAGATTTATTTATTTTGCTTAGTTTTCACAGCACCCTCTTTTTATATATATAAGAAAGACATACTTCAAGTTCTTTACAGTGTTCTAACAATTTGCAAATGCAGTATGCTGCTTGGATTGTTTCCAATGATTTACAGATCATCCTTGTGAGTTAGAATGCAAACAAGTCACCAACCCAAGAAGGCGTGTGTGTGGATCCGACGGAATCACCTACCCTTCGTTCTGCCTTTTAAAAGCAGCTCGTTGTCGAAGGACGAACGTTAAATTCGTTAGCAGAGGTGCTTGTCCAGACACGACACCATCAGGTTTGTGTCTTCACAGCAGGTTTAAATAGGCTTATAATACCACTGCTATCGTTGTAACATATACGGTACATGAAAGTTTATGTTCATTCCCGTCTGTCACCTTGTTTGATTGTGAAATGTAGACGGTTCTCAGATTTTGATTTATATTTTCCTCTGCTGTTTTCTTTAGATTATATATTGAAATGTTTATAGAAAACACTATGATAACTTTGGAAAAATAATATAGAAAACAATTCTCTGAAAAATGTTGGTCCAGTTCTCCCATACTTTCCGTGGGTTCCCCCCCCCCCCCCAAGTAAATCCCATAAAAAGCATGGTGCTAACAGTAAGACATGTCCTTACCCTTTCAGTTCGAATTGCCCGATACACAGAAAAAGACTGGCCGCCGATGGTGCACATGCGTGAAAAGAAAAAAAAAGTAGGCAATCCACGGGGTTGAAAATCTCAATTTATTGTTTTGCCTATAAAGTTTCCCCATGTACCCTGAGCTGTATATTTCATCAGTGATTTAGATTGCTCGTTGTGGAAAGAAGTGCTGAATATTCAATTTACTAAATGATCTAATACACCGTGGCGTACATATGTGACTAGATATCGAGTCAAAAGTATTTCCAGAAAACGCGTGAGTGTCAGAGTATTTCTCATATCCGTGCGCCCCGTCACCGTGGATCCTTTGAGTGCCTTGAAAATCGCGTTATGGGTGGTTCAATATTTACTTCACAGTGCGTAATCATCTAGAGTTCTTGAACAATTATGAAGTAGATCTATATATGTATACGGTGTAAACATATACTGAGTGAAAGTGTTATCAACGTACGGGAGAGAACATTGCAATACCGTGTCACAATCATGGAAAGGCAAATATGTGAAAGTCATGTGGACACCATGTAGTAGTAGCACCTGACACTATGTTATGCGTTACAGTAAAAATGACCTTTGACCTCGAACTATGACGTCATCAGTCGGGCGGACACTACATCTCATACCGTGGCACCCACCAACCAAGTTCATCCAACCTCTCGTCTAGGAGGAGATCGTGATAAATTTTTTAAAGCATTTTTGCCGATTTCACATTTAATAACATGACCTTTGACCTCGTGACGTCATCAATATTTTAAAAACTTTCTCGTGTATGGTAGTTTAATAATTTAAGGATATTAGCACATAGACATAACATTCTCACATAGAGATAATGCTAAAAATGTATTTTTAGTTTCCCAACCTGTGACCCATGACCTTTGACCTATGACGCTACCAGTCTGGCGAATACTACGCTACATACCTCTTCACCTACCCACTAAGTTTGAACTTTATCCAACTCAGGGTGTAGTAGGAGATGGTGACACTTTTTTTAAAGCATTTTTGCTGATTTGGCATTTTATCTCGTGACCTTTGACCTCGTGACGTCATCAGTATGTATTGAAAAATTCTTGTATTGTCTGCTATCCATATTTTGTAGTTTTATCATCCTATGATATTTGCGCATAGAGGTATTGCTAAAAATGTGTTATTGGTCTTCGTGACCTGTGACCTTTGACTTATGACGTCATCATTCTGCCGGACACTATATCTTATACCCTGGCACCTACCCACCAAGTTTGAGGTTCATCCGACTTATCGTCTAGGAGTTTAGTTCACTAATAACCAATATTTTTACCTCACTCTAAAACACGTGACGTCACTGTAAGGCACTTGATAATTTTAGACTCATTTATAGGCAAGTTTCCAAACAGAAAACCAGCTGAGGATAAATATTTTGAGCATCATATACTAAATGTTTTGGAAATGTTAAGAAATGCATGACAACTATTAAATGTACAACAAAAAATTAACGGTTTAGTACTATTAATTAACCGTTACTCTAAGTTACTTTGGTGTAATTTTTCTTACTGTGTGAGCTATGGCGTCACCCAGATTTTGTAATCTTTTTAGAATAAATATCTAACAAATTGTGGAATATATATATATATGCACTAAGATTAACCCTCGATTAAATTGTTTCAACTGGAATCAATACAATTATAGCCAGTAAATGATCAATAGGTCCTACTTTAAAGAGTTTTATACACATACAACATTCGTTTCCACAGAAACGACCATATGGACTTCCACTTCAAGTACTACAACCAGTCATCCTGCGGTGCCATCACGTTTCGTTGAAAAGTGTCCAGATGTTTGTCCACTGGCAAGACAACCAGTCTGTGGTACAGACGGAACAACTTACCAATCACCATGTATATTGCAGTTGGTAGCGTGTATAAGAAAGGACCACACTCTCGTGGTTGTCAGCCTTGGACCATGCCCGCTGCCTTCTTCCACTTAAGATGTTGTTTCTCCCAAGAATCCATTAACTACCGTCAAGATTAAACACTTGTCTACTATTGTTCAAGATTCCAGTACGCCCTCACTTTGAGCTACTGGTCATCCTGTTGCAATTCAGCACATTACTTCAGAATGTCCAGCTGACTGTCCACTGATAAGGCAATCAGTTTGGGCCACGGACAGAGTAACCTACTCGTCACCATTTTTGTTGAAACTGGTAGCGTGTGGAATAATCCTATTCTAATGGTTGCGAGCCTTAAACCATGTCCGCTGTTTGACCAATGTGCCGTATGTGAATCTCTGTACTCTGTTCCCATTCTTGTATCATAAATACCATAATTCTTTCATTTCTTTCATCATTTGGAAGCTGTCATTATCTCTTTAAAAGCAGTTGTAGTTGCAAAGTAATGTTCTTTGGTGTATAATTTGAGTCACAAATGTAATCTAAAGACACTAACTTTTTTCTTCTTTTCTTCTTTTCACAGGAGAGATTGAATTACTATTAATTAAAGGAAGCAAACAATAATCAAACACTGATTTTCTTACCAATTACAAGGTTTCGTATAAGTTATGTTGAACATGATGAATTGATCTCATTAAAATAGTCATCAAAGTTGAGCAAATCTTCTTTCCCTTTCCATGTCGTATTTTTGCATAGGGGTATAACGACTAAAGTCCAATGCCATGATACGACGTACAGCTCGGGAGAACATTCCTAATCGACCCTGCTGTTGCTTGCAACATGCTTGGGATATAATCAACGTGAAGTAGTAGCAATGTCCTTATGTGATCTATTGGCAACAATATGTGCTATGCAATTGTTTAATCCAAGTGTGGTATGAAAAACCACATTTGTAGTGGCTGCAATTCAGCATGAGATATTCATGTTGGACTTAACTCATTCACACATGATTAGATAGTCAACTGGAGGAAACAGAGAAGTTGTTTCAAACAAAATCAAAATTAACATTGGTAACTGAGATGCTAATATCTAAGCAATCGGTATTTTTCACAAAGTTAAATCTGTTATTGTGTTAGTGTGTTGTAATCACTAGGCCTATGTCAAAACTCAAGACTTTGTAATTAGGAATGACAAAATTATGAAAAGTAGTTGATAAACTATGTTACAATCTGTGTTACAATGTAACAATGGATATCTGATCCTAAAAATAATAATGAAATTTACCAGCTGGTATCATCGGCTGTTGTTAGGACATTGAAACTATGAAGAACGCGATCAACTTCTCCCTTATTCATCCTGACTATTGCTTTTCATTTGAATACCACGAAAGGCAACCTGGAGTGAGACGACCCCAATGCGTTACTCCTTGTCTTGTGGTTGTATTCTGTGCTAAACAGCACGAACTGTAACCCCTACAATATCGTCTCCATTTTGGGGGATCCAAATCACAGTTACCTCCAGATCAGTCCAACTATGGAACTCCATGCATGGTCTCACGACTATCATGTAGCTATAACTGAAAAGTCCCATGGTCTTACTTGGAACCGACACTGAAACTGTTAGGGAGGCAAGTGATGTACCAAATAACCGTCGTTAAAGAGACCAAGAATCAAGTCTTAAGATTTCTCTAAAAGTTTTCTTCTTGATATCAAATGACCCGAGTACCAATGGAAGTCAGTTCCTCATAAAGAGTTATCTGAATGCTACATTAGAAGCTTAATATCATCCACATTTCGAGCACAGTTTGTTTTTAATCAATACTTTCAGTTGACTCCAGATGATATTGTTTCTCTCATAACTTTGCTTCTCTCATGAACCTCGCTTCTCTTCTGACCACAAATAACCCTGGTTGCTAACCAAACGCTCTGATGATCTCCTGGAATCTTTCACATGAGTTTTTATAGATGCACACTCAGACACCAGCAATAGCATATACATCTTCGCCTTCAGCTATAAAAATAATGGAGACGAATCAACCACATGTGATTTTATACCTTATGAGAACAACAATCAAGACAATCAGATTTAACTCCAAGCAAGAATATACTCTTCGGTGATCAGTAAACTCAGACTACAATATCTTGTGAAAATTATGTTTCATTAAAGTAGGAATGCACTGCAGTGAAAGAGAGCGACACCTGCCCGTCACGCAAGCAATAATGTAAGTACGCTAAGGTTTTGATTGGATGAAAAATATATTCCAGCCTCACACGTTGGCCGTCGCAGGCCTCTAAACCGAATCATAGCAATCATTCAGTTCTGTAACAACATAAGAATAAACGACAAGCATTTCATACGTAACTATGTACGAAACATGTCAACGTACACAACTGAATTAATGTATGGTATGCAGACATTTAACCAGTTTAAACAAGAGACTATCATCATGGATAATCTAGATGCAAATAATTATGCACACATCATACATGTATGATGTTAAGAGGTGGAATTGATGAATTTCACCTTGATTTTGACCTAGAAACCGATAAGCATTAACATAATCCATTCGAACAAAAACTAATCTGATATCGACCCTTTCATCTCAGTATTCGTACATTAATGCGTAAGTATGCATGCACTCAAATGCAATAGTCGTTGCATTTAAGTTTTTCAAAACAAATCAGTAAATTGCACAAAGAAACAAAAAGCATTCTCCAAATTAAAAGATATTAATTTACACAAACATGTTTAAAACGTTAAACATGTTTTGTAATTGATCATAACCTTGAAACAAACATACATCGCAGGTAAGCAGGTCAACAGAATCCTTTGGCCTAGGTAAAATGGACATAATCATAAACAAACATTAGTCAAACCGATAACGAGCAATGCTCATAAGCTACACTGAGATTTATCCTAATCTGTCATGGAAACTATACCGTCAGTGCCATTTACAAACTTAGATAGGTACGGTATTAACATCACAAAAATACACATCCCTGTAGTACATATGAATATTTATGAGTCATCACGTGGCCAAGACACGTATCATGGCTGCAATACGTTGCAATACATTCATCCGTTCAATACAACAAGATTTCTCCCCAACTTACACAAATTCCTGGACACTCTTATCCTATAACAAATCTTATGTAACTATCGTGAAACAAATAATGCATGTGACATCTGAGATACCTGCCACTTACTTTGACATGACCTTAAAAAGGACCATCATTTCAAACAACGGGAGTAAACGTGACAACAATTTATCGCCAATGCACACCCCAAGTGAACAAAACTGGTTCATTACAACGATAGGCTACACACAGAGCACACAAGACACAGCAGCACGCACACAGAGCTAAAACGTCATAACTATGCACAGGCCATGGCTCAAAAATTCCCCCCCCCCCCCCACAAAAAAAAAAAATGTGAAACGAGAGGGCAATCCACAGAGTTGCATATCTCATCGCCAACATGCACATTGATTTCAATACAGTGTCTGCACATAAGAATTTGTAATAGTTTATTGCTAAGTACTTACAAAACTTTCAGTTAATTGGTTTAATAGTTCTCAAGATATGCTAGAAATACAAATTTTGGGGCAAAATTGGCTTTTTTTTCTGAAAAATCAGCAAATTTCACTCTCTTTACTACAAAAGTGATATACCTTGAATATTTCATTCTCACCTAAGTTTTTGCAAACTTTTGCATTAAATGCTCAAATATTTCTCAAGATATGCTGGAAATAGCAATTTGGCGGCAAAATTGGCTTCCCCCCCCCCAAAAAAACCAGCAAATTTGATTCGATTTACCATTACAGCAATATTATGTTGAACAATGTGTTCTCAGGTAAGAACTTACAAAACTGTAAATTAATTTATCTAATAGTTCTCAAGATATGGTGGAAATACAAATTTTGGGGCAAAATTGACTTTTTTCTCAAAAATCAGCAAATTGGACTTAATTTACCATACAACTAATACATCTGGCACATATTGGCATCATGCACAATCTTACCAAGTTTCAACTCAATCGCTCATATGCTTTTCAAACTATTCTGGAAAAAGCACAATTTGGACAGGTCCGGACGCACACACACACACACGCACCCTCACACACTCACGCACACACGCACACACACACACACACGAACACGCATACACACATTGGCACGGACACGTTTTTATTTACACCACCCAACAGGACCCTCTTCTACCCATGATCACTCTACCATGGTGTACCCCTGGGGTGTCGCTACTCATCCACTCCACGCGTTTCCATGGCAACCAATCTCCCATGGGTGCACAGTATAATATATAGCTCCACTAGCCAAGTGACTACAATATCTCATCTAGCCCCTATAGGGCGATGAGATAATAATTTAAAATTTCACTGAGCCTATTTACACATGTTCAAAAAATATTCTGTTAACTTATGCTCAACATTTCCAGGTTAGCGTTGAAACAAATCGAATCACAGCATGAAATCCGACTCCATGTTCATCGAACGTATATAATAAGAACGTGTAACAGTCATAATCATGGACCAGTCTATCACAGATGAATATATTACGACTGTAGGCCAAAATTCAGTGCAGTGTTTCTTCCTACATATTCATTCAGGCAATTTTCTCCAAATCTCCTCGATTAAACTGTGTTTAGAAATAAGATCCTGACATCCTCATGAACGATGCAAACTGTCCACAACAAATAGGTCAATGATTAATGTATTTCTTAGTCATTTAATTTGTCAACAATGCTCTTTTAGTATTGTCTATATTTTGTCAGTGACAAAATAACAAAAGGTTATTGTTTCTTATGTACTCTTAGTGATTATTCTTTCCAACCAGAAGTTTCGAAATGAAGAAAACACGCACTTGCAGACGGAAGTAATTTAAGAAGCCGTGTCGAATTCTTCTTACGATGATAAAGCAACTCAAGGAATGGTGTACGGACAGCAACACATGTACATGTGAAAGTTTAACCACGGCAGGATACCCACGGACAGTTATAACTCGTAGGAACGAAAAGTTTTACCAACGGTAATTTAAAAGATCTTAATTAGCCTACTGCACTCCTTATCGTGCAAAGTTGACAGCCTAACCTCCACTGTTTGTGCAGTACACAGCTCTTGTGAGCCAAACGGACGACATAGATCCTTTGTCCAGGGAGGTGTTCTAATAACACCTCCCTGCTTTGTCCAGGTGCTGCGGTTCCTATGCTAATCCTACATGAGGGACTTCCACACGTTTTTTGATGTTACATTTCTACTACTGTCTCTCTGTTATAATGCTATCTTCTCCAGGGAGATGGAAATCAACTTTGTCATTGTCATCAGTCCACGCAATGTTGAATGATTTGCTATTTCAACTCCCAACAACTTGTTGATTGTTCCACTAGAGTGGCAGAAAGTTCCAGTACATTAATGTGTATACCACGAACGAAGAACTGGCTGAAAATCTTCCTCTTTTCCAAATTAGACTTAGTGACCATTTTCCGATATATTTTGTTGTTAAGAGTAAAAGTTAGAATAAATAAAGAGTTAATAAAATACGAATTACACCACTATGGAGGTGTAAAAATCATCGCAAAGAAGCATTTAGCCCAGATTTTCTAGTCTGTTTGGGGATAAAGTGATTCAAAGTAGAGACACAAATGAATCATTGAATGCATGGCAAAACACAATTTTGGTAACGGTCAACAGACATGTACCTAAAAGAAGAAAGAGAGTGAAAAAGATCCCCACCTGTATTGGTTAATGACGAAATTAAATCGGTGATTAAAAACGGAGAGTGCGCAATAATCACAAAACCACACGCTTATCGATTCTGAAAGAAACAAAGTAACTTGCCTTATACGTTGAGCAAAGAGAAAATACTTTAACTAGGCTATTGCTAACAATCGCAAGAGTTCTGCTGATAATGGAAAGTTCTAACAAAAGTTCAATTCAGCTACAAAGGAAATTCGAGTGGATTAGGGCCAATGAAATTGAAAAGACATTGCCAATGCAAGAAACATTGCTGAAGCCTTTAAGTTGTTGTTGTTGTTTTGTTTTTTTTTTTGTCTGTTTCTAGAATATACAACAACTGTCAAGTTTAGTTCTAATAGAGGTATTTAATACGACTTGCAAACTTTTCTTGGCACGAAACTACCGATTAATGCTTATTTAACATTAACGATGTAACGATGACATTACGTACGAAGGCGACGGGTCGTGATGAAATTGGTTCCTGTATCTTAAGAGTAACACTCCATGATTGTGAAAAGGCTCGCTCATGTCATGAATTTAAGCATGAGAAATAATGTGTCAATCTAGATGGAAAGTAGCAAATATGGATACTTATTTTTTAATTTTTTGTTTCCAGTACGTAGCACCAAAACTACTAGACAAGACATAATGTCTATGCGAATGCTTAGAGACTTTGAGAAGCTGTCGAAAGCAGCTCAATCCGACTTTCGGGCAAGAATTCACTCACACGAAACTGCCCCATTTAAAGTTACGGACAGTTGAATGGAAGTAAAATGGATGAAGGGAACTTGGTCAACTGAATATCGATATCAACAAGTCATTTGACCTCGTCGTAGTATTTATTTACGAAATAGTCAGATGTTCCCGCTTTCGAGATCATCGTTAGGTTTGAATCTTACCTCAACAGACGGCAACAATGCGTATTTGTTAATGAATTATGTTCATATCTTAAACCAGTGATTACTGGTGTACCTCAAGGTTTCATTCTTTGTCCTCTGTTTGTTTCTTATATGCATATTCATGATCTTGACTATTATCCTATTGCTGTGCTGACATGTATTCCGATAACACGACTTTTTACGTATGGTTTCAACCTTTGATGTAATCTCTCGTATTTACACTGAAAGGGAAATACGGCGTTTGTTTTAGAGAAAGCATCCATATTTTTGAAACCAATGTTTGTGGAAGTAGAATGATAGCTTAATTCAAAATAATGAAGGACAGTAGTCTTCTTTTCAAGAAATAAGCTCCTCACAGATGGAAATTCAGTTATTTCTTACGCAACACTAATTTGTTCACCCAAACTTTTCAAAATTTAAATGATGCATCTGCCGTTACTCATAACATGCATAATGTTTTGAGGAGATGAAGCTTTGGTAGATGTTTATTGATGAGACTGAATGGTTTAACAATGATTAAAACTATTTTGTTTGTACGTCACGTTGGTGTATTCTAAACGCCCTATTTCCCTTTAACATCGATTCGAATAATGAACGGTAAGTAATTTGAGAAATGAAAAAATGGCGGTAAACTATGAAAAGAAATGTGCAAGACATACTGAAAATAATTGTGTTAAATGTGTGTATGAATGGAAGGATATTTGAAAATTCTCAAATGGAAAAACTACTAATGGTAATAGTTGACTTGAAGCTAATTTGTCCTTATGGAGCTGACTATATCTGCAACAACGTTACATCAATAATAGCTATGTAGATAGCTATGAACAGCTATCAAACATTATATTGATATTCCTACGAGGCATTTTATATTTCAGTGATTATATACTGCCAATATTTGAATACTGTAGCCTGGTATGGTCCATATGACTGGAGAGAACATTGACAAATAGTAAAATTAGAGGCAACATAAAACAGAAGTTCCTCTGGTTTATTAAATACATTGGGATGGAAAACATACGGCCTCACCGCGAACTATATGAAAGAAATGTTCGTGTACACTGATGGCACAGCCATTACTTATAAGGACCTCATCGACGGGGTGCCCTCCGTATGTTCAGGGGTAAAACTGGAATACGTAAGAAAAGATTTTTGTACACGAGGAACAAACAACGAAACGATCTACCGCCACCACTTAGAAACTCAACTTTTGTGACGTCTTTTTGTAAATCTGCTGAATGTTTGTTTGTCATTTGTACTCATTATTGCTCCTCTGTATTTTTAACATTTTTGCCATTTTCAGTCTACGTTTTCTTCCTTTTAACTTTGTTTACCCTTTTAAATTCTCTTGCAAAGTATTCACCTCGCCACTTTTTCACCTAGTGTTTCCTTGCCAGTTGTTTTGATTTGGGGGAATATTATTAAATTTGAATCTATTTTTATATTTCATTCCTCTGATTGTTTTTACATTATTTTGTTGTTTTCCACGAGGGTCTGCTAACCGAGTCATCCTCGATTAAACAAAGCTTAAATAAATAAAAAATAAGTAGATACCACTCCCCCACAAACCAATTCAGTTGTAGCGGTAGATCTCAAGGTACGTGCTGTGGTGAAACATTTTGATCTAGTCGGTAAAATATATCTACATATATTTTAATAATATGAAAACAAAGCAACTGATTTAGTTATACTGACTTACACAAAGGAGCACTTTTGATCATAGGAATAGCCTTTCTAAGCCGGGTGTAAACGATAACGTTTATTTACGAGAGATTTGATACCCAATAAAGAATACTAAAGGAAAAAGTAAATAGGAGAAAACGTTTACAAGAGATATATTTCAGAAAATATATTGGGACTTGTTGCCATTATGATATTTAATCAGGACAGAAACGCTTTTATGCTTAGTACTTTTGCCCTTGCGTGGCAGAAAAGCGGTAGTAAATACACACGATTTACCTATATGCATGTTTCATTGCTACTTGCACAGAGTAACCGAAAACGTGTAAGACGAAGAGCTACCAAGAAGGTACTGAAGTTATATGAGATATTAACAGACGACCAATCACCTTTAAGACTCATCAAATACTCCTTTAGAATGAGATTATTATATGACCATAGGAGACTATCATGTTAAACATTCTGTACAAAGAGCCTAAATAACTCGCTATTATTACATCTGTTCCATTTTGTAAGCAAGTCAAAGGCACTGGGACATATATTCAGAGTAAAAAAAAACCATAGGGAAAAAATCAATGGAGTCAAAAACATCATAGAATTGGTTTTAATTACAATTGTTCGATGATACAACTTTCAGAAAACGTTGAGTGTAAACCCATAAGGACCGTTCAGTGCTAAGGCAACTGAGCTGTATGCAGTGACACACAATCAGTCTCGATAAAATTACAACATGTCCTACTGTCAAAGAAATCCTCTAGTAATCCTCAAAATGTCAAAAATATTATATCTGCTGCAATATGCGACGGAGGCGGGATTTGTATTGACAAGTATTTAGTAATGTACATATGCTACGAGCACCAACTTGTTAAATACTCAAGATTTACACAATATCAGTATCTAAAAGGCAAAGACTGCCTTTTGATTCGATTTAATTAAACTCTCACTGGCAGTTACTACAGGAGGATTAGGGAGTTGAAAAATACATCTCACAAAACTTTTGGCACACTCTTTTTCCAAATCGAGTAGAAGCATTTCTGTTTAACAGATCTGTGGTAAAACAAATGATCTGAAAAAGACAAATTTAGTTAGACCAGTAGAGCGTTAAAACCAGTGAAAACAGTTAATACTTGGATTTTTCTTATATATGTTGTGGCCCTCAAGATAATATTCATGAGTGTGCCTTTTCTGCTTCCGCATAGCTTGAACATAAATGTTGTTTGGTCGAAGGTTATCAATGTTTACCTGGAGTCTACAGGTAGACATTGATGGCCTTCAATCAACAACATTGCTCCTGCACAGTTAAGAAGAGGCATAAAACAGCAAAAGGTTATGTGATATGCATTTTACAACTCCTATCCTCCTTTAAGGTGTGTACATAATTTTGCAAAAAAAGTCGGCATGTCCAATTTACTTTTTTGTATCAAGCATATGCACCCCCCCCCCCCTTTAAACGTGGTAATCTTTGATGACATGCATTTGTATTGTATGTATGTGTGTGTGTATTTACAAGTAATAACCCCCACTCTCCCCGGCGTCAGTCGCCTTGATATTGTTTAAAGTACACTAGTTTGTATACCAGAGAAAAAAGGATCAAGTGCTATGGATAGAATTTCAGATCCCATCTTCCACCCACTTAACTCGTCTATGTGTAATTTACTTTTCTATGAAAATGACCACAAGGAAATGAATCTCCTGTGACGTCATCATCAGACATAGGGGTTAGAAAACTCATCTCCATCAGCTTAGTATAGTCTTAGACATGTATCACTTTCAACATTTTAAGCAAGAAAGGCACATTACGAGTTTGCTGCAAAAGCTGAGAAATTTTTAACATTCATGATATGGTCGTTTTTGGCGATAATGTGTACACGAAAAATAGCTTCAACGAACTTGCACCGAAAGCCAAAAATTGTGATTTTAAATAGGAAATGGCTAGGATGCAGACCTACGTAGATTACCTTATAGTCACTACATTTGTGACAGTGACAATCAAATTACTGCTTTGATGAGAAAAAAATAAAAGCAAGATGTTACACCGTAATAGAAAATAAAGACGAAAAGAAAGCTAAAATTTACTTTTGTACACAATATATAAGTACTACCCACAGGAAATAAAAGAACCATGAAATCATATTCAATCTAAAAATTCAACCAACATTCTCTTCGAGCATTCGCAACAATTGATCTTTAGATATGCAGTAAGGTTTCCATGAACATTTACTTTGTAATCACTCTACGGAAGAACTTCATGAAAAACCTGACAGAAATGCTAAAGTCGCTCCTTTTTTAACATAAAACCCTTTGTTGTTTGTCTACTCACAAGCAGTACAGTCTCGCCATGGAGTAATTACCAAAGTAGTGAATAATATCTCAGTTGACTTGTGTTATAAAGTATCCGTGCTCCTCGTGCATTTTCGTTAGATCTACAATACGACATACCTTCAGTATATCCTGCCAAGATTCCTCGAACATATGTAGGTAAAGATAAAACACTACAAGTAAATTTGCTTAGGAACATTGCTGTTCAATTTCCAAACTATCGATGTATAAATTGACCATTGTTACAAGGAAATCAGTCCTTGTACCACATTAATTATATAGACAAAAAAAAATTACATACAAATATTAGCTGGTAAGCCCTTAAACATATCTGTTTTAGCGACTACAAGGTGTAAATAAGATCTGACTCGTAAAAGAGGGAAACAGAGGAATAAGCACCTCGAATGGCTAAAGCACTTGCTTTAGTAGGACACAATCTTCCAATTACTTGCATGATACAGCACCAGGTAGCACACCCTATCAGAACTGTGGTGATTCTAGCCAATGACAAATTTTGCATGAGACAGAAACAGTGTGTAAACATCACGTAATCCCATGATTCTAGTCGATACCCTTAGAGATGTGAGCACGTATTAACATTCAACTTTAGATAAAGGTTTCCAAAATCACTTACCACATCTTCTTTCTCAAGGGTCTACGTGTTTTCATTTAATCTGTGAAAATTCTCTTTTATAATTTTCTCTCGGTTAAGTGTACCTTCTGCATGTAATCAAATGTCACATTCGGGAGTGAATCATCAACGTAAACTTGCTTTAAAGGTGGCAGTTTGTATAGATGTATCTGATTACTAAATAAATAGATAAATTATTGAGTCCCATGAGACTTTTTAATGGACTTTTATTAAGTCATTCCTAGTATGACTAATTAAGGCTGGTTTGACTAATTTGAGTGTACAGTCGTAATTCTAAAAACCATAATACAAAGTTTCACCTCTGACGTTAACAGAATAGTCCAGATGATCCTTAAACTCCTGTCAACAATGAGCGATAATAAAAAAGATCATACAAGGGATTTGACGGTAAAACAACATTCACTTGGTAACTTGGTTCCAAAAAATATTAAAACCCATTTTACAAGAAACGATGCAGCAACTGATGCATAATCACGGCAAGACATAGCGACATAGACCTTAGTCGGCCTATTTTGGCAGTTTAGATCCGTATCTGTAAAAGAAGACTCGGAGGAGACGAGGAGAAGGCATAGTTGACAGATTGTTTTGTTCCATATTTATGGATTTATACATCTTGAACATTGGCTGTGTGACAGATGCAATGATGTTGGTAAATCTCTTCATCACATTGTATGCACATTTGACTATACTACTGTGCCCCTAGCCTTCATCGTTAGTGAGGTGTAAACACGAAGTCCAATGTACGTACACCACTCGAACATCACTTTACATTATACAATGAGCCTATGTAATTTATGCTACACATATGCTGCAATAATGACGGTATCACTAAATCGATATTAATATCGGTTGGCGTCTGTTCTTCACCACTTGCAGTTACTTAGTTCCCTCGAGTTTCCTTGACATATCGTAAGCAATGTCTTCCCTTCCAACATTTCTCAATAAAATCATCAGGCCGCTTATACTGGATTTCCGAGAAGACATCCACGCTTGAAAAAGTTTCTTACAAGGATTTAGTTCTGGTAGAGATCCATATGAGAAGACGCATGGTCTGTTGAACTGGTCAATATCATCCTGACTATAACCTAGTTTATCTGTCAAGGAATGCATGAAAAAAGAAACCTCAAATATCTCAACATTTACCATTCCTAATCCATGTGACATAAACAGTTCGTTCGATCAATATTTGTTGGAACAACTGTTCTCATCAAAACACTTATATCGCAATTCCCAGAGACTTTTATTTTAACATCTAACTTGTCGTCAGGTTGCGGGATTGAAAAGGCTACAATTGAAGGCACAATGACTCCCTCATGAAAGTCTTCTATGCTCTGCTAACTAAGATTGCTTGATAACCATAGATGATACTGACATATGATGACCTACCTATCTTCACATTACCAATGGATCAATGAATTCCTTTCGCAATTTCATGTGAGTCGATAAACTATGTTTCTAAACCATTCTACACAAGCCTTTTATGACGTAGTAACAGACATTACTTGAATATACAACATGTAATGAACACAGTGTATATCAGATCCTCAGTGGTTCTACGATAAATAAGAATCAAAGAAGTTGAAAATTGTTTACTTACATGCTACTGTTCTCCAGTCGCGATAATGGGTTGTATCCTGGACATTTAGTTTATTACAAAGCCACTCAAAGATTGCAGGATTTAGATTGGCTAGGTCATCCGGATTATCAGTCGAGTAACCGTTGATATTTGCTGCTGCCTGTTCATGATGAAAAGTCACACGAACAGATTCCGACGGCTTCGAATAAAGTACCATTGGCTGTAAAAGGCACGAAAATTGTCACAGGAACTACACAAACAACACTAGTAATTTCATAAACAATATCTTCATATTTTTTTATGATAAAAAGTGTTTTTTATTGACCAAAAAGAAAGTCGAATGACTTCCTTGCCGATAGACATGAAAATAAAATGGACAATACAAACCAATTGTAGAGCTCAAACACCTTACCCTTCTTGAGATACCTCTTCTAAAAAGTTTCAAACCGTGACCTATACTGATCTCACATGAAGATTGACTGAAGAAAAATGGCAGAGATCCGCTACCCATCAACTCTCTACCAACGTTAACACTTTTAAATTCCAGTAACACTCAGTTGCTGGCCATGGGCAAGGAATCCAAAGTATTATATCATATACTCACATCTATGTCAGAGTCCAACAGCCAGAGGCGAATCGCTGGGTGTTCTTTTAGAGCCTGATTTCCGCAAGTGGGAAAAGGTTCATTGACATCTACATCGAGATCAATGAGGTGAGTTTGGCCAATGGAATTTCCCTGCAAGAGAGATTCGTTGGTTTGACTATGTGTTTGTGACGTTTAGTGAAAGAATATGCAAACATCTCAACCAAGATGTTGACACCTGTTGGCCAGTGGTAACACCTGTCTGAACCTGTTCACGATAGCATAATTATAAGCGGCCCTCAAATACTTCACTTTGCGCACTTAACTGTAACTAAGCAAAATACAGTATCTCAACCACAATCTGGCGATATGGACCGTAAGCAAGTGAGTGTGATGCTACATGATAGGCACGGTTTTAATGTTGGCCAGTTAGAACTTATTATAGTACGCTCTCACGACAATGTGTGTTTAGAATCAATTTCTGAAATCAATACCAAAGGTGGTTAAACTGGAGTAGGAAACATAATTCGTTTTAACTCCAACAACAGTCATTTTCGTTCCTTTTATAATTCAGCTGCTTGAACTGGTTAATAAAAACATGACATGACAGTCCAGTGTAAAGTTTTGGCAGAATGTCAATTTTCAGGCACCTTTGTTACAATCATGTTAAGATATTTACCCTAGGTTACTGGTAGGGTACGAGATATGGTAATGAACATACTGACAATGTATTTTCTACTGTTGGGAAAGTTTAAAAGTTAAGAATGCTTTGCAATAGAAGCTGTAATTGTTATTATGATCACATATTTTTATGTTCGAATAACCATTAACAGAGAGCTCTTTCAAGTTACTAAGCAAATGCAATTCTACTTGACAAATAACTTTTTATTTACTATGGTAGCTTTATAATATTTTCAGAAATGTGCTTCTTATTTTCTAAGCTAATTTCACTGACTTACGGTCACAAAACAGGTTTCCGTCAAAGGACATTCGCAACCTAGCACAGGCATATCAACTCCCACCATTTCGGTATCCTGTATCGTCTTACGAACAGTTTGAAGAAACGTCTTTGGACGACAACGGCTGGTAAACCTTCACAAAGATATGGAAATAAAAAGTCATGTCACATCCCTGAATTCATCGAAATGGTAATATACTGAGAATACATACAAATAACTCATGACTTCATACTTTAACCTTGTTTACATTGTCAACCAAAAGCCAACCGGTTAACCACTTAGCAGGCTATGACTAGGAAACTTATGAAATTGTTTGCATTCGTAACTATTAATCTTTTTCTGAGTTCAATTGGTACCCGCTCAGTGCTAATGTAATTGAATAGTTAAGAAACACCTACGAGCAGTAAATCCTTATCGATGCAGTTGTGACATCTTCCTTGAACAATGCCACACAGTCACCTCCTAATGTCACTTCGAAGCACCCTCTGTGGTAGGTCTTCCATCTTACAGGTATGTCTTTGAACTTTTCGATAAGTCTGAAGACGGTGTCTTCCAAAAAACCTGGTGGGAGATTTTCTTCAAATCTGATAATTAATTGGTGCGTATGTCCTCCATTACCGCATTTGCAGTCACGTGAGGGTTTCTGAGCAATTGGGAAAAAGTACAGTTGGTCCTTCGATGAAAACGTCCTTTTGAGATCGGTGTTGGTCTCGATCGCAATGTGGCTCAAACGCCACGTCAAACGAAACTCGCAGAGAGAGGATAGTACGCTAGGTAAGTCAAATTCGTGGAAAATTCCTTTCAGTAGTTTGAGAGACGCGATGCCCATTGTTGACAGTCTCTTCCAATGATTTCGAAGAAACAGACTTTCTCTCTCTATTGGTGGTCCTTTAAGCAGTTTCAGGAACGGAGGAATCAGGAAGTTTGGAGATATGAGCAATTGCTGAACGCTTCCAGGGTACGCTGAAAATAAATAATCATAGTCCATTGAAATAGTACGATTCACGACTAAACACGTTTAATTTCGCAATTTGTGCCAACGCTTATTTAAGGTTTGAAACAATTAGTAAATGGGCTCTTCGTTAAACTGTTAAATTTCTAATCAACTAAGTCCACAGTGCTACTTGAAACACTATACTATTAATGTCGTTTTGAATGGGGTATGGCTGTACAAGAGCAAATGGCTATCAACATTCTCTTACTTGTGTGATTTGGATAACTCATGACGAACGTTTTTCTTTCTAGAACTGGTCAAACAACTGCATTAGAAAGGAAAGTTGCCTAAATACCCATTACCACAAGATACAATTTGCTTTAAGGTTATATTTGTTTCAGCATGTAGGTTGTCGGTTTGTCGAAGTGACTGGGCAAAGAAACCTTGCTCGTTAGTGTACAATTAGATTATCCTCAGTAGAATGGTATAGTGACACATATCAGTCTCCTTCCTTTTGGGTTCCTTTACAATTGCTTGTGTACATAGTTCGGTGTAACATTGGCTAGATAGCAAAAAGTCAAGAAAGGGCATACGTTGTACCTATGACGTCATCCTGTTGGAAGTTTCCTCCACAGGCTCCAACTACTTGAACAGTCAAGTATGTATTGGATAAAAATCAACCACATTATGGGCGTATAAGTACATAAGTATAACTTACCTGGCAATAGTTCTGACTGTAATGTCAGGAAATGAACAAAGTCATTAACGTCTGCTTCCGCTTTAGTATGAAGGACAGCTTGGATATCACGTTTAAGAAAACATTCGTGACCTTTACGAGTATGAAGCATTTTCCAAAACGAGTCAATACTTGTGAAAAATGTTGGTGAACACGTTGGCATGAATTTTTGCTCCCAAACTAATAGTAAAAGTCTCTTGAGTAGATTTGACATGGAGCAAACTTCTTCCACGGACTGCTGTGACATGTCATTTACACTTGATAGAAGAGAGTCGAATTCACTATGTGAGGAATTTTCACTTCCACTATGCAAGCTAAGAAAGCAACAGGGGCTATTATTTGGAAATCGCATAATTTGAGGATCACTGGTAAAACGTCGAAAGAGGCTAATAATATCATCTTGGCATCTTGCGTCCATGTTAGTGTCATTGCTTGTCACGGCGAGAATAACGGGGACTCTGTGGCCAGCAAGGGATTTGAGTTTGTTCAAAGTAGATTGTAGTTCACTCAGGCACTGTTCAGATTCTTTTTGCAGTTTCATGGCGCTCATTTGATACACATATACTTCATTACCGCTCATGAAGAAGCTTGCTAGGACCTCTCTCGTGAATGCATTCCTTTGACTTACTGTGATCACATCAAGGAACATATTTGACAAGTTCCTCTCATTTTGACTGGATGACTCTTTATACAAAACAACATCTTGTAGCCATGACTTGTACGTCCTTGAGCATTTACTGAACGTAATACCAGGTTCAAGTGTGTGGCTTTCTTTTAAAGTCAAACTACCTCGCAGAATCCCTGTTTCGTCATGGACTCTACTATCATTTGTGAGAAAAACATCTTCCCCAAACAAATGTTTGGCAAGTAAAGTACTCTCCTCTCCTAAAAGTATCAACTTTGAATATGGCAGTTTTTGAATGATTGCCGTTTGACTGAATCTGTCAGAAGTTCTTGAAGGTCTGTGTTTGTCGGCAGGTTGTAACACTACATGAGTCCGGTAGTTATTCGAAGGAAAACTATGGCAGCTGTTACCGTTTTCGTCCTTTTTCATATGGCTTGGGCTCTGGACAATTAAAACCAATGTTTCTTTCCTTGCGGACTCCATGATGATATTTTCAATGTCGCCCTTTGAAAACGCCTGTGCAATTATTCGAAAGGATATTGAAGTATTAAAATATTTTAAATATAAGAAGACTCCAAAGGTAACTCTGACTCTGTTCTTCCATGTCATACTCTACTAAATGGACTACACAGAATAGGACCACAAAAATTCTAAGAGGGCTAAAAAAAGATTAGTTTCATTTACCGCTGCAGTGGTTTCTCTTATGGAACTCCATATATGTAAAGTGACACATGGATATAAAAACGTGCATTTGTGAAAAAAGTCTTTCTAATTCCAGAAACACAATTCTACGGAAAACCATGCATTTGGGTATAGCGGATGCACTGTCTACATCACGAAGAAATGTGACCGACATTTTTAAGTCACTCTAAAACGATGTTGACCAACCTTTTAGGTGTCTATACACAAAAGTACGTTCCATGTGTAGTGTCATAAATGCAATCACGAAAATGAAAGTTACTTCTATTATCACTAACACGTGTCATTATTCTGATTTTTTTTACCTTCGTTCCTTCATCGTAATGTGTTGGATGTCCGTTAACTGACAGGATTAGATCACCACGTTTCAGATTTGCCAGTGCAGCTGGTGAGCCTTCTTGAACGTCTCGGACAATCAAATACAACAATGTCGAACCAAATGCCTGAATATCAACCAAACGAAAACATCCAACGATTTCAAAGTACAGTTGATAGCAAAATGTCAGCAACTATGGAAAGAGCTATTTTCACAAGTAAAGTCTATATCAATACAATTCATAAAGTCTTCTTTGATGGAACAATGGACAGTGTAAACGATTGCACAAGATAGATGGATTAAATGACTCCGTTCTATTAAATATTGTTGCTACTTCCTTTTTGTATTGAGATATTTATGGTTAAAAAAAGTTTTGGCTGAATGAATCTTGCCAAACTTTCATGATTTCGTTGGTTTTCCAGACATCAACCAAACGATAAGCCCCACAGAATAATTATGGTGATCAGATTTATAGATTGTTTACAAGGTCTGCGAGGAACTTGTCTGGGAGGACCTTCAAATAGCAAATTCAGATGTTGAATAAATGATAGATGAACAACATATGTGGATAAACAATACTGCAAATCCAGCAAATCGTTTTCTAATAAAAATGCTTTCCTCAGTTGTGACTACTTTGTTGGGGTCACCTGCTGACACAACATTTGGAATATTTTTTCTTCTTCTCTATACGCATTCGGAATATTAACAGTGAAAAAAAGGGCACTTAGGAAAGAACAAAAAAAGGAAGGAAGTGACACAAACAAAGAGTTGAACTGCATGTTCTTAAATTGATGAATTGCTGTAAACCTGGAGGGGCACTTTTTTTATTTTTTATGTCAGACTAACAATAAGAGTTGCACTTGTTAGTTTGTTAAAAGGATGGTCCAGCCACAAATATAGCTTTGATATGTTGAAGAGTAAGTAAATCCGATCATTATAGAGAAGCGTCCATTCAGTTCTCATGTGTGGTTCCCGAGATATGGGCATTTGAAGTTGCCCCATTTGTTACCGAAAGTTAAGTTAAAGGAAGCAGTGATGTCATCGCCCCACATTGATAAAGCATTTTATCTTTTTCTTTATGCATTTTTTTAAACTTTACACCAAATTTAATACCCCAATACCTAGAGCTATCATAATGTGAATGTATGAGTTGTATGAGAGTTTTGCGACAATCAAATAATCAGTACTTAAGCTGACCACCTATTGACTTCAGGGTAAAACTAATTAATTCAACAATGAAGAAAACAAAAGACTCTTCAGCAATGTGAGGAGATTGTGTCACTCCTGCTTGCTTCAATTTCACAATTGGTAGCAAAGCGGGCAACTTCAGCTGATAATATTTCGAGAACCAAGCATGGGAACTGAGTGGAAATCTCACCAGAATGGTTAGATGACCTTACTCTTAAACATATCAAAGCTAAATTTGTGGCTGGACCATCCTTTTAAGTGGCATGGTAGCTTAGAGTAATCTTCATTGATTGTAAATGTATATATACTCATACAATATCAATTATACTATTACATCTGGAATATTAAGAGGTCGACAAGAGACAGACATCAATTTGCTACACCCACTATACTCACATTTTCTATTGGTCTCATTTTAAATTCAATGCCAATCGTCGGGCCTCTCTTATGGACAGTTATCTTCTTTGGGTTTGGATTCCATTGAATCATATCTGGACGTTTTGTCGCATTTTGACGAATTTGTTCCTCATACATCGCGTTATCGATCTGTATGACAAGGTAACAAATGATTTGAATCTGTCAGGGTTTGGAAAATCCTGATTTAAGTAAACATATCTTTATTTTTCCCACCGACTATTCTCACAAAATAGTAATCTCTAAAATGAACATGCAGTTGAGAAATGAGACTAATATATGTTACAGCTTACACCTTGCTCTTTATGACAGTTCAGTTTTTTCAACGCCTGACGGTCCGTGACCCCTCACTAAGGATTGTTTCATGGTTTCCGTCCACTTACATTATTTCACGAAGAAATCCATAACGATACTAAACAAGGGTTACTGAATGAGGGGTGCTGACTGAGGGGTGCTGACTGAGGGTTACCGAATAACGTTGACTGAATAAGGAATGCTGAATGAGGGTTACTGAGTAAGCGTTGGAGAATAAGGATTGTCAAATACAAGCTGTTGAATAAGGGGTTACTGTAGGAGGAAGGATATTGAAGAACTGATATCCAGTTTTCACCAATATAAACAAATGCCGCCGTTATTTCCGCCTACAGAAAGACGGAAAATAATCTGAGTCATACACACTAAACTGAGGGCTTATACTGTAAGTTATGTAACCAAAGCAAAATTTTCTTTCCATGAGAATGAATGTTGCATTTTCAAACACTGAGCGGTTTCATAAAATTTGGTATTTCTGACTCCTAGATATATGATTCGAATTTCAAAAGCAACTTGTGAACGGGAAAGAAGAGCACAGCACAACGTACTTGATCCCTGCTGACAACGAATTTCATTCATTTCATTACTCGATGTATACACCAACTGTATACCATATAAGGTACTATGTGAGGTTTTTCCAAGTTTAAAAATAATGCTTCACCTTTGTTGAATATGTCCTATGAGGCAAAGAGGAAAGGTCAACGCATTAAATTCGACTTACCCGCACACACTCTCGTTCATGCACATACAAACATCTAATTTGAATATTTCCTAACCTGATGACTGACACACGATGTATGAGTGTTACTTGACTCCCGATTCTGAATTCGAATTGTTCGATCATCCGATATGAGGGAATTTACACTGTTGTTTCCATCCGAGCCCAGATCAGTGTAAGCTCCAGTAGTTTTCTTTTTTGCGTTGCCGTTCATTTCTCGCACCCGTTTTCACCTTCCCGTATTTACCAGCTTTTTGACATCAAAACCTGTAAATTTAAGAAGGAATACTTTATGAGCATGACAATAAAAGCACCTGGTGATGAATTCCTGAATACATTGACAAACTATTAAGAGAAGAGATTTGTTCTCGCAATGAAAATCGAGGCCCCTTGAAATTTGTGGCCACCAAACAGCGACCATCCCCACCCAGTTGCCCTCATACAAAACCTCCTCTCGGTCTTGAATAATAAAAGAAAGTAGACAATAGGCTAGTGCTATTTAAAATGTAAAAAGTTAACCCGCCTATTGTAGTATTTCATAACACTACATAGCATACGCAAATATGACATCCCATCGGTCTTATCTTTCCTTAGATATCTTAGTTACCGAGAGGTATTACAAAAACACATCATCAAAAAATGTATCCTCAGTGTTGCTACAGCCATTAGAGCCAATTACAAAAACATATTACTCTTAAATCAAAGACAGTAAATATCAAAGACATAGTCATTCCACTAACAAGAAAATAATTAGTATAGAACAATGTGGCACAACCGACAATAGAAGCACACAAAGAGTAAAGTCAAATGCATCGGATTAATATTATCAGATCTATCGATACAGTAAACAATAGATCAATGAATAGCCATTTTAGGCATTCATGGGAGGCCGTTGAAGGTACACCACAAATAAGTAGCCAGGTTATTATGGAACAAGTAATAATATACTTTCTTGGAAAAAATAAATATTCTGTAGGCATATATATATCCACCACAAACCCATGCTAACTGAAAGACTTCCTACGCAAATCGGTTGTTATGGTAACAAAAATAGGTCCATGAAACAGAAAGAAGTATGACAATTTAATAATGTTGACTATATGTGTGTGGACTCTTAGCACTATTTGAAAAAAAAAGATATTTAAATGAATGTATTGAACAAATGCAATGCTCTGAATGTTCATAGTAAAACGGAATAACAAAACAGAAGAAAAATCAAATAATACCCATATGTAGATACCATATATAATTTCTGAGGAAATATTATTGATACTCAGCAATACTGATACAACAATGATACTAGCAATTGATGACAAATATAGGTTCCACTGGAATTTTGCTGCAATTTGTAACCACAGCAATTTAAGGATTCTTTACTTCAATATGAGTGGAAAACAACTTTCCATTCTTATTTTTCAATGTAATTCACTATTATTTCTTGTCGCACACGTAAGACACAATGTGTCAATGTGACTATTACAGAAAATTAAGAAATAAAAGAAACTAAAAACTTGGAGTAGACCAGCCTCGACTCGTTGAGATAATTTACCAATTACTAAATACTTGAAATGCTCCTGACGTAGAACTCAATGATGAATGAATATTTGTCAAATATTGTGGATCTACAAACCCGTCTCATGTCATGTTATTCCTATTGGCAACTTTGATATCACTAAAATGTGACATCAAAGTCATGTCTAAGTGGATTGGTCACTGACGAAGCTAGATACTTCATAAAAATCAGGGTATTTTATTCTCATTTATGGGTGGAAACCATATCTTAATTGCATGTTTCGTTTGGAAGTGTCACCATGACGGTAAGACAGTGGAAAAGAATGCAAACAAATATGCACCCAAGCAGATGACAGAGGGAAACAAGAACGTTGAAGTTTCAATTTGACATATAATTACTCGCTCAGACTCTAGGCTCAAACAGATCCACATCACAAAGTACAAACTACCTCTTGATTGCCCTTACATGGGTAGGATGTTCAATTAAGTAAAGATTAAGATTAACAATTAGAGGTATTAAACTTATGTAGGGGATACAGTTCCTAGTAACTGATAACACAGCTTTGGACCTCAGAGTGAAGTCTCATAGTAATTTGGCAGGGCAAAAAATGGTTTCGGGTGATAAATGTTGCCGTGCTATTTCAAATTCTTTCAACATAACGACAAAACATGTAAAACACTGTCATGCTGTGGTTGACATTTTTCACTCAACCGTGGGCCGTGGGCTTCTTTGAACGAGCCAGTGGGCTTGTTTGAATAAGCCAGTGGGAAGTATACTAGAAATGAATATTCAGTTGGTCAAAACGCCTTATCACTGAAGCAGTGTGTAAAGTGACCAAAACTGCTTCGTTTCACTAAATACTACAATTCCCGTTATTGGTCAAGTAGCCTATATTTTGATACACCTGTGAAACCTGCTACGTTTCATATTCATATGTATTCAGTTCTTAAAGAAAGAACTATTACCTTTCAAATATGAATTCTGTGTTTGATTGCTTTTATGCCATTCCCGTTACTTTTTTAGTTTACTGTCACTTTCGTTCACTGATTGGGTATTCCGTCCATGAATAGCCTCTCGTGTACATTGATGAATAAAGTAATACGAACAAACATAAACTTATCCTTCTGTCTCCTCCCGAACACAGGCAATCACTTTAAGATCAGTTTACAATAGCATCAATGTAAATTTGTCACCGGTGTCAAATTTCTCGGTTATAAATAGGCGGACTACAGAACTGCATTTTACCGTCGAATGATTTAAGTATACACGGGATATTTCTTGTGCACTATTCGACACGGTAAAACAAATATAGGATAAGAATGAGTCCACTTTTGATGGGTTCATACATTACCAATTCTATCAAAATTATCAATTCAGACGCTGGCCAGAACCTGGCGATTTACGAAGTCAATCACCTACGACAGTAATTCAATGTGTTTACTTATGGTGAGACCCCGGCGCGGCAGCAAAAGCACTTGACTTTAAACTACAGGGAAAAATGTCTCCATATCGTACGATCTTGGCTCAATACGAAACATCTCCCCCAAAATGTCGGAAGACCAGTTTAGGTCACAACCTACATGCATAAACCTAGACTGGCAACAGAAGTTGTACTTGAGAAGTTGTACTTACACATTGCGTCCACCTTTCTTGCAACTTGTCTTATTTTGTAACATAAACACGATGGTAAGATTCATCTGAGGCTTATCAAGAAGTGAAACCTTTAAAGGTGCAATACCTCCTACCTCTGTCTTATGTGATTATTTAAACTACCATGCATTGAAATATATAATAAGGCTTTGTACCCTGGATCTCCGATAAACTGTACTGTATGTTAGACTGCCGACATGGACATAAGGCAGTGAACGCATGGTAGGTCGGTTGATTCCTCCTAGTCACCTTAATCGTCCCTTATGCTTATGCATCATCTACTTTTTTTCTTCTAACAACATGAAACAAAATGTGCTGATAACAGCCATGTCGCTTACACCTGCTGAATGACAGTGAAACGATAAAATGTGGAAGTTGTTCGAAGGTTCGTAAAACACATATCGGCAGGCTATTCCGATTCCTACGACAGAATCAAACCTTTGAAGTTACACCTACAGTCTAACAAGTTTGTACTCACGAAAATGTTCGACGAAAGGCAATCACTTCACATCTTACAATTTCCTCCAAATGTAATTTTGAATGTATGTGTCCCTTTCTGCCACAGAATACGAGGAAAGAATGCACAAAAGAAATATAAGCTGTGTTCCAACAATTTCTTGTTAATTTACGACCACACAAATGTTGCATCCAACATCAGCGACAAGTGGAAGTCGCGGTTACAACGCTTCCTTGTGATAACTAGAAAGTGTACTGCAGTGAAATACCATTACAAGTATGTGTGCAACATGCAGACATACGCGTGGATACACAGCCGTATAGCTGGTTGAGTAACGCTGTACGTGCATACAATGCAGTCACAGAACACTAAGCCATCGTCGCCTTCCTATCAATATTTCCTGCTAATAGCAATACTCCAGTTCTTACCTTAGTGACCTTTCCAGGAACGGGACCAGTGTTAGGTAAGTGGAGATGATATGATTTCACAACAGTGAAGATAGCGAGATGTGTGTTGAAGCTGCCATAGTACGCTGTTGAAGTGGAAACTTTCTGGAGCGCACATTGAAAATCAGTCACTCCATTTATGAGGTACAGTACAACGTCCTTACACAGGACACCATGGAATGGTAGTCAGTTTGGTGTCACTCCCAACACTGATAGTAGGTCGTCAGAAAGTTGTAACGTATTGTATCAGTAAAAATAATATACGGTATATATATTATTTTTTAGTTTAATGCGCTTTTATCGAATTTGTATGAATCATTTTTCTCACTCCCAATATATTACTTTTTTTATATCAAAGTTGATGAGGGCCTCATGTAGATTAGCTGAGTACTGTTCACCACCCTTTTTAAATAAAATTGAAACAATTACAGGTAAGGCATCTCAGGGGCCCCGCCCCTCCAAAGATGTTGGTTTCTTTTCCCAGTTTCGTAACACAACCCTTGTGATGTGTTAAACTTTGATCATTATTTTCGACCTCAGAAAATAATACTCCACTATTATATTAATATAATTCTGTAACTGACCTCAGACTCATCATGGGTCAAGGTAGTTACTCCGGACCTTACCAAGACCCCCCCCCCCCAGCAGTATTATGTTCTGTGGTTACTCACTATTCATTTGGATTACTCATTTCAGTAATCAGGCAAACAGAACTGGGAACACATGGGTTACACTGCCAGGAAAATTTGACAAATTCTTCTAGATGTGGAAAAAATCATTTTCCACAATCTTAGGCTTTTATGCCCTATAACTTTGTGCAATATGAAATGTCTTGCTCCAGATGTGCAAGTGAATTCCATGGAATTTACTACGAATTTGAGGAAAAAGGTGACCCACACAACAGGTTTGCCCTTTATGTGGAATCATCAATTTGAAACCTGTTCTTCAGGTAACTTCAACATAACCCAACTGCAGTTGAAACAAATTTGGAGAAAACTCTGTGAATCGTCTTGTATGTGACAAACTCAGTGACAGATCACAAGTTTAAGAACTGAATAGCCTGTAATATAGCACCATATACAGCTCCGCGTTTTTCTTTTCTTTTCTTATATTATTAACTAGTGTTGGACTTCTACATGTTTGTTGTCAATAGTTCACCAATCGAATACTGCATACTATCATCCTCTTTATACCTTCTGATGGCGACATATTAACCAGAAATCAGAATATTAGTTTGAACACCTAGCACATTAATGAATATCGACCATCAGTGACATTTTTCTTCCAAAGCTCTGTGACACTAATTGTAAGTGCTAGTCTCAAAGTGTGATATTTTTTCAGTCAGTCATTACACATGGAATAACAAATAATTTCTCCGTTTTCCTCGCTTGCGAAAAAAAATGCAGGGCTGCGCCAGGTTGAAGATCTCCCAAACTAACACAAGCAACGAAATAAGAAAAATCAGAATTACCCAGGCAATTTTAAGAATGAATATTTTACGAAGTTTTAAGAATCAATATTTTACCAAGCAAAATGAAGAACTTTAAATCGGTAGTTAAAAAAAACAGGAATCAAATGTAACTTCAGATGCATGTATCACCATGTTGCATCTTCAAAAGCAGTCAAGAATTTAAAAAAAAATCTAGTGGGAAGAAAACACCCTTGTTACAACCGATATCGTAAAATAATAACCGATAATGTTGAAATGCAAAAACAACCGATAATATTAAAAAAATAAACTGGTGTAACCATCCCCCCCCCCCCCGGCACTTAGACCCTCCCTCCAGGACAGTG
The DNA here is from genome assembly GCA_021234535.1 of Stichopus chloronotus. Taxonomy (NCBI): domain Eukaryota; kingdom Metazoa; phylum Echinodermata; class Holothuroidea; order Aspidochirotida; family Stichopodidae; genus Stichopus; species Stichopus chloronotus. The sequence continues at coordinate 1,925,206 of CM037830.1, forward strand.
ATCAGTCATTAATCTCTAGTTGATATTCTAACGATTTACACGTACACATTCTGTGACTGCAGTGTTTGCAAATACGATGGCGCTAAATTGCGTTTTTTTTTTGCTTCAAACATTGCGGTGTGTTATTTTGTCAGTAATATCGCGCAATATCACACATTTTTCCAAAGCCTAGTCAAAAGATCATTTTTCATCAGGACTCAGTAAAGCGTAATTGTAAACTTGGTTTGTGTTAAAGAGCCGCGGAGCACTTACTGCAAAAAGAGCGGCATTTGTCCAATCCTCAATAATTTTAACTAACATCAAATGACAAGCCTTGCAACACGAACCAATATCAATCATACTCACAGGTTCATGTCTCCGCCCTATGATCTGGAGAAATTCTCAGAGTTGATTGAAGTTGTCTTTTTTCAAGAATAGTACATTCTTGATCTTTTACCTTTACTGGTTTCAAATATGAAATTTGCGTTATACCTTATTGTGTGTTACACTTTTGCAATGAGAGACAAACACTGACATATATCACGCAAGCGAATACTATATGTATGCGCGTATACGTATATACGTTCAGGCAACGTCATCTGATTGCAGAGATCGCTCGTTTGTATACAGCAGGTGTAATTATAAAAGGTTTCATGTGCAACCGTTACAATAAAACTCATACAACAGCAACAGCGGAACAGTAGCGATTTTGAACTGATTTTAAAGGGTAAGACCACATTGCAATACTTATAATTAGTAGTGGTGTAGCCAGCGTAGCCAACAAGCTCGTGTTTTATCCGGGCATATCCCCCAAGAATAAATCCAGTCGGTTTCTGCGTCGCTTTGTTGCGTTAGATAATGTTCAACAGCTTATCCCCCCCCCCCCACCCATTTTCATTTTTATTTTCAAGCTTACTTTATCGACCTATACCAGAATGGAGGTTCAAGGTATGTAAACCTCCCGCCCCCCCCCCTTCCACCACCACCACCACCACCACCTATCTTTGTCAACTGTTCCAAGAATAAATAAAACAGGATGCATAATTTATTTTGATTCTTGTATCGTCTCAAGCCAACTAATTTGTAGACCTATTAATATTTTTTCATGCATTGACTTTTACATTAATTGAAAAATTGCAGGCATGAGATCCCTTTCTCAAGGCTGGGTATAAGTAGCATCGAATGCAGCCAATCATCTCGAAGCCAAACATTTCCTTGCACGAACTAGAGATGGCGCTTTGCTTAGATAGTCCTATACCGGAACTCGATCTCCTCCTATACTTTTTTCTTCCCGTAACGATTATTTTAGGTTCATGGGTGCAGGTGTCAAAAAAGAACAATTTCCCACCATGGTTGGGCAACTAAGAAGAACAAGAAATTATCCTCTTTTAGGCAAAGGGTAGTGGGATGCCGTTTCCCATAAAATCTCTCTATGCCGCCTATCTCCAGACTCCCTGATTTGAAATTGTGGCTTAACTTATGCCTCTCCTCTTATACCCCTCTCCCAATAAGGCGGTCAAGAACAGGAACGATGAGTTGATCTTGCCCCCCCCCCCCACACACACACACATAAAACCGTTTTGCGCCCCTGATCATTAGCATAATTGTCAAGCTTGAGATCAAATTTATTACAAATATAATATTTTATAACCTGACTTGTAAAGACTGTACACTTACTGTGAATTAGTGCTAATACGACAAAGTATCTGGGAACGAACTTTCAAAACCAAATGGAATGGTTGATTTCTCACTCATTTGTGCCCACTTGTATATGACTCGTGAGTATGTTCTTAGTTTGACCGTTTGCTATTATAGTTCGTAAGGCAAAGCGGAATAATTTCACGAAGCAACTGTGCCCCTTTAATATTTTAACAGGAAGAAGATGAGCAGTTACCGACTGATCTGTTCCTGTTGAAATAAAATTTACTTACTACGCACATTGTGTTACCATAGTGATTGTTATTGCAAAGCCGCGAACATGTATATATAAACATCTATGTATGTGTGTGTGTGTGTGTATGTCTGCGTGTGTATGTGGATAACCAGAGCAGAGCTTATACTATAAAATTACTTAAAATGCCCAACTTGTGTGGACTTTTAACTGTTGTTTAACTTGAGTTTTATGACTGAAGAGCAATCGTCAGACAGCAAGTCTATCTAACGATTGAACTTTTAAATTTATCAGTTTTAACATTTCCGTTAATATTTTTATATAACAGATGAGCATCACAGCTTAGGCTTACTGATATATCACATGTAGTATAGTAGCTAACTCGCAAAATGTCTCAAAGAGAAAGCACATATAGGTACGACATGTATTGTGATATGTGTTGTAGTACTGATGTCTTCTTTTTAATTCTTATTTCATTGTTTTATTTGTCTGTTTAAAAAGGGGAACTCCAGTAAAGAAACATGTCTTCTTACTTATTTAAAGGGAAATAGGGTGTTTAGAATACACCAACATGACATACAAAAGAAATAGCCTTAGTCATTGTTAAACCCTTCAGTCTCATCAATAAACATCTGCCAAAGCTTCATCTCCTCAAAACATTATGCATATGATGAGTAACGGAAGATGCATTATTTGAATTTTGAAAAGTTTGGGTGAACAAATTAGTGTTGAGCAACAAATAACTGAGTTTCTATCTGTCAGAAACTTGTTTCTTGAAATGAAGACTACTGCCCTTCCTTATTTTGAATAATATTATTCTGCGTCCACAAACATTGGTTTTGAAAAATACGGATGTTTTCTGCAAAACAAACGCCCTGTTTCCCTTTAAGCCATTTCAAACCATTTTCATTCATATTCTTGACGTTTTGAAATGAACTTCTAATGGGCAACATGATATGTTCAAACTTCCCGGCCCACAGAGTTTCTAACACTATGCTTGTATATGAAGGGCGCGGCCATTATAATGTAATTGACTGTGATCTCTATGGCTTGTGACGTAATCGACGACCAACCATGATCAACGTGATTAACCTACATAATTAGTTATTATAGACACTCTGTGTATTCAACGTGGCTATCACAAGATAAGGTAATCGATAAGATCGCTATAAAACACAGAAGAAGAGGAATTTTCCATCAAAAGGGCAACATTAAGCAGTGTGAGCCGGTGCGAACAATACCGTGAAGATAAAGAAAACGTAATCTTCAGTAAGTACTAAGTGAACCTTTTCAGAGACAGGGGAATAAGCCATGTAATTACGAATTATGTAGGACAATCAGGTTGGTCGTCGTGGATAAGAGTTGGTTGTCGACTACATCACAAGCCTCAGAGATCTCAGTCAATTACATCATAATGGCCACGCCCTTGTGTACGTGCATGGTGTTAGAAACTCTGTTGGGTGGGAAGTTTGAACATATCATGTTGCCATTAAAAGTTCATTTCAAAAGGTCATGAATATGAATGGAAATGATTTGAAATGTCTTAAATAAGTCAGAAGACATGTTCCTTGACTGGAATTCCCCTTGAAGGTAGAAATGAACCGCAAATTATTCAGTCTGGTTTCGTCTCCATGGAGATGAGGACTTGGAAAAGCCAATACACGCACCATGGAACGACCAATGAGGCTCAAGAGGCACTTGTATGACGTCACTTGTACAGCATTTAAATTAAAGGTGACGTCTCAGACGGATATTCCGATTTTTTCAATGATTAACCAATCAAAAACCTGACATAGTCCTGCACCCATGAAAAGATAAAACAGTACTGACAAGTGTAACACGTATCTACATTACTCATGTGTGTGAAACATTAGTTTTATTGTGATATTTTTGCATAGAGATCAATGGGTCACAGTTTCATTTCTCTTGAACTCGTTTGAGAGGTATATGAATCAGAAATAAATAAAAATAGTTAAGAAATAAAACTAGTTATAATAAGCTATTTTAGAGGAATGTGGGGGGGGGGGGGGTTGTCTACGCTGATTCGAACATACAGGCATCGGTAGAACGAAGTGGCAAAATTAAGGTTGTTGTTACTTACCAGCTCAAGACGCAATATAGCCAACCGGATCAAACAGAAGTAATTTTATATTTGATTTTGAAGTGTTCCTGACATGTTAAACATTCTGCTTCAGACCAAATTTAATATTCAGATAATATGGATTAAACTACCACTGCAAACTTGAAGAGTTACGATAACTAGTTTTGATTTTGTCTTTATGCTAAAATTATAGACAAACAAGTTTGAAGACGGTTTGTCGGGCAAGAAGTTTATTGTTATACGTGAATATACTGTAAGTTTAAAAAGGACATAATCTGCGGTTGAGGAAATGCGAAATGCTCAACTCAGCATCGCTTTATGTGTAAAATATGTTACATCTTAACTGAACACCAAACTGTCTGGGACGAATACAAATGTCACCAAAACAAAATGCTCTAATTTCCAGTATTCACATGCCAAGAAATCATTGCGACCTGAACTATCAAGATTCTTTAACAAAAAAAAAAAAAAAAACGTCCCAGGCAAAAATGATTCCTTCACTCGTAAAAACTGGACATACTATCATTTTTAGGTCTTCCCTTTAACCTTGGTTCATAACAAGACAGCGATGAACCAGCACACGTAGTCCTGATGTCGTTGTAATCACCAACAAGAAATCTAAAACCAGTTATAATCTGTCAGGTCAAGGGTTCCTGTTTTCACACAAAACAGCCAACTGACAAAGAGCATTCGTCTAAAATAAAAATAAAAATGACCCTGCACGTATCATATCCTCGGGTATTTCCCCGTTATCATCCCGAGCTGTCTATAAAGCACAGAAAGGTTTCATTTACCTACGGTCCTGTTCGTGTTTAAATCCATTGTAATATGTAGCGACTGTAGTTGTAGCAGTGAAGTGCTGCAGACAGTTGGATTTCACATAAACAGAAAAAAAAAAAAAACTGGTTTGTATGAAGTTGAAACGAGAGGAACAGGCGATAGTCAGAAACACCCTCAGTTTTATCGACAATGCGAAAATAATGAGCTCTGATTACTGTTTATGAGTCATCATAAACAGTATAGCGTTCCTGCTCGCACCTTTCAATCACGTGACAGGTTCTTTCTTTCAGTTTATCTCCAGTTACACAGCTTCAATAAGTCTGGAATTTTGACAAATAATTGTGACATACATGGTCACCAGTATGACATCTCTGTGGTAACTATAACCCTACTTTCGAAAATTAAAAATTTACATATCTTTGATGCACAAAACGGTGCCTTTTAAAGAAACGGCTGTTATTTTATATAAGAGGCTACTGCATACTTGTTGTATAAGCTGTCAGTATGCAAACGCGTAGTTGTATCGTCTGAGCCGTAGTACCGTAGTGTACCGACTTCAGTAGCACCGTAAACGGCGCGGCAATGGCGGTATGCCATGTACGTAATACATAGGCCTACAGTAAATTTTCATCGGATGATTCGTATGCACGGAGCATAGTTTGCACTCTGGGCATACTTGGGCGCGAGTACGTGTGCGCAAACTGTACGGCAGAAATCGATGCGGCCAATTCCTGACGATGTATTGTCCTTGTTAAATGTGTATTTTGGCCTAAAAAGTGTTTTTTAGCTCTTGACAATGACGAGTAAAGTGCTGTCCAACTTGTCTTGGCAAGAGAAATTGTCGAAAGGGGTTTAAATTTGTTTTTCAGTGTAAAAAGAGTAACGTTCAAAGAGCACGCACATAAAGGGATGGACAACTCGCCCATGTAAGACAAAACAGCTTCACACTTTTCAGTGGCTTTGTTAAGTCTGACAACTCGGCATGTACTAAGTACCTATACACATCAGGCAACTCGGCATCTCTGGGAAGAAGACAAGTCGCCCTCGTATGAATTTGCAGTTTTGTACAGCCTACTATTCGTAACAGTTCTCTCGTGTTCAGTGGAGACTACTGGATATAAAATAGGAAGGCACATCCATGTTTTATTCTACTAAACAGACAACTTGGATGGGGAGGGGTTTCTGTAGGGTTTGTTTGGCTTTTTTTTTATCTCTGAAGCAGGCAGGCTGAGCACGAACTAGGGACATGACTGATGTTATGTAAGGAGCTCGTCACTTAAAATTAATTCACATGTGGTCAGTGTTTGACTGAAAAGATGAACTAGAATATTTTTGCAGATCAGTCAGCTGGACATAAAGGGTGTACAAAAGTTATTAACATTAGCCAACTCCCTTATTCTAAGGCCTAAACGTAGCTCGGAAGCAAGTGACTGAGCAGCCTAGTGAATTAAGGACCTAATAAGAGCACGCTACCTGCCACACTGAAAAGAGACTAGACTTGGTTGGACATTTGACTTATATGCATTATGTCTTATTTTTGCTGTACCTTTTTCTTCCTTCTTTGTTCACATAAACAGATGTTTTAATATACAGCTAACATATATAACTATTGAAGCAAGATTGCTATTAATCATTTGAAAAGGAGAGTAAAAGTTGGGAAACGACAGACTGGAACTGCAGCCATAGTTGTATCTTTTGAATTTACTTTTGGAAATGTCACAATATCCCACTCTACCCCCCCCCCCCCCCAAGGTGAAGGCTGCAATCTATCATGATATTCAAAATACAAAGCCTTTTAAAAGGTGAAAGAAGTGCTTCTTGTATAAGATATATAGGGCCTATTCAGTCTCCGCTTGTCAAAATATTAAATATAACACTTGCAGAAACTAGTAGCACTGAGTTCACTAGATTGAGTACAGTACACGAAGAGCAAAACGGAAAATAAATTCTCTCATGTACTTCTTCTTCAAACATTGAAAGCAATTACTGTTCCACTAACCATTATTTTCCTCTCACAACTTCAATCATATGTTACTTTTGCAAGGCTCTAGGCATTTGACAGTCTTTAACTGTTATCTAGTATGATAAAGAATGCAGCAAGTCAGGCTGACAGTAGGCTATTGCTTCCCATAGTTTTGTTTGGCTCGTTGAATCCAGCAAGGTAGAACTGTATTGTAAAATAGACATTTTCTTTCAAAATATTCAAAGTTTATGATGATAAATGAAAGTCAGAGGACAGTTTGTAGTTGACATGCACCTGGACACGTGACCGCTGACCATATGACTCCAGACAAGAATGCATGATCACATCTGGTGAAAGTACAGGAAAGAACTCACAGCCAACAGCACCAAGGATCTGAGCATGACATCAGTTTCAAGTTTGGGTTGAATGTCATCATTAACCCTGAAGGAATTGCAACCAAACACTACCTGTAGCATAGTAGGTCTACATACTTCTAGTAGCCTGCAGTAGCCTACAACCCAAGATTGGCATCATGTACAGTATTCGACGTTTTTACGTTTTGGCTCCAACAGTTTGTCACAAATATATTTGGAGAATCTAGACACGGCTTCCATCTTTTTAAATATATTTATGTGGCCCTATCTGTTAAAAACAAACATAGAAATTCCCCTTCTACTACCAACCGACGGTCACAAAAGAACGTAAATAACTTCCCCTCTACACGAACTCATAAACAGTGTGATTACGATTTTCGTAACCACTTTTCTAGTTTCTGTGTACATCTTGTGTTAAAATTGCTCTCTTCTGATTGATCTCTTCTTGATTGATTGATTGATTGATTGATTGATTGATTGATTGATTGATTGATTGATTGATTGATTGATTGATTGGGCTGACTGAGACATTTCATCAGTTGTACTTCAAATGACCTCCAACTCAGAAAATGACAGACACTTGTAATGACCTCAAAATGCCGAAAATTTGTCCTGTCTTGTAATTAGTTACCCCTTAATTACTCCTTACTTCATACTAAGGTGGACTGGTCACGGGGGGGGGGGTTCTACGGGGGACCAGGGGCTTGATCCAAAACAAATCTTTGGTTAGCCCCCTAAAGAAATTTGGCAAATGATGTATATAATTCATCATTCACCTTTAATTTTTGTAAGAGTAAGCTTTTGAGATTCAAGGTCTTAAACGAAAGTTCTGGATTCCCACAGCGAAGCCAAACGGTTCCACTTCCTGAAGCAAACTGGGAGGCTTGATATTTCACGTGACTCTCTTTTGTTGCCGCCAATTTGTTACAGCTTAAAGCTTAAGATTCTGTGGTACTATGATCTATGACGTCATCGGTCAGGCAGAATATCATGCAAATAAGGGTTTTCTCGAGACATGATTTTAGCACATTATGGAAATTCTGTGAGGACTAGGTGCAGACTATACAGATTGTAGTACAGCAGTGTTTATAGTACAACTTCAAGTAAAAATTATCAGGATTCTAGGAAAAAGCAACCAGAGCGTATGAGGGTGTCAGGCAGATACATGTAAAGATTGAGTGTTCGAATTTTCACATGGGCATAAACGAGAAACAGTTCCATCAAACATGCTTCTTTCTTCTTTTTGGCACTCATCAGGTTTACATCATGATTAGCAGATTTCGGTGATGCATTATGGGCATTTTAGTGAATCTGACATCATAACATGAGAATGTGTCACAAGCTTTGTCTTTGTAATATTAGATCAGTAATGTATTTGGTCACCAATTAAGATGTAACAACCACTGTCTACACAATGATCATCTCTTTATTCAATGTTGGTGACTGACAGGCATCGTGCATTCAGCATGCACACCTGCACACTAAAAACGAGAAGTGCTTTCGGTCTTGACACTACGTATGTACATGCTTTTCACAATGCTTTTAACAATGCTTTTCACAATGCTTTTCCCAATGCCGATACTTGTTGACCCCCCACCTGTGACGCATCATGCAAGTTTTTCGTCTGCCAGCTGACCTTCGATGGCAATTTCTCCAGACAATTTTATATGTTCCAAAATAATTTTTGAAAGGTACCTTCAAATTGTACAGTAACTAGTCATTGAAACATTGATCAAAAGCACTATTGATACAGTTTTATTGAAAAAGCAATTTTGATAAAGTCTGTACCTTAAACATTGTCATAATCACCAGTTTGTTGTCGCTGGACTTGAATCATAACATGTGTTTATGCTTACTCCGAGCACACATGGTCAACTGAAAAGTAAAGCTGTCATAAACATCGCACTCACCGTATGTAAAGTGAAAGAAAAGAACAAATATAATAAGAAATCAAAAGATTCACTCACTTTACTCCTGTCAAGTGTTGTAATGTTTGATGCACAGTCGTCCATGCAGCCGTTCGGCAATCTCCGGTGAAAAGAGTTAATGCCCATTATCGTAACTGTGGCCTGTTCAATAACAGGCTCCAATCTGTGGTACTTCCCAGGTGCCAACTTGTCATGACACGATATTATTTTCAGCTTATGTAATAAGAAGTTTCAAACGTATGCATGTACTACTACGGTGAATCGTATTGCATCTTCTCGAATTCGAGAAGTCATTTTAAATGACACTACGGTGAGGATATGTTATTACCTGCACCTTCGACATTTAGACAACATTGACAACATTACTATGGCAACCTCTTGGTTAAACAGGAAATACCAAGCAAAGTGACTCTAATGTAACCTGCCAATGACGGTGGAACATTTCTCCTTGCATGATTAGTCCATACATGAGTCATTGGCAATGAAAAGGTAAACGTATACACACAAATAACTGAACACAAACGTACACCAGTACTTCGTGCTAGTTGGTGAGTTGCACTGCGGCTCCAGACGTGTTAGAACGAAGCCCCCTTCCCTCTATTGGCACCTAAGTAAGAAAAGTTTTAAAAAGATGGGAAAGAAAAGATGGGGAACGGAAAACAAGTATGAGTATGATGTATGAGGTCTAACAGACGCAGTCATTCACTTCTCAAGTATGTCTACGTAACGCACGCAATGATATTTAAATTTTCTCAAAAGGGAGATGGGACACCGGCTTCCTTATAAAGTACTGGTGATCCATCGGCGCACTACCTCGCGTAGCGGACGAGCTTTTCCGTTCAGATAATAGGGGTGAGGGAGGGGGGTAGGGCCAGGTGCCAACAATACGCCTCAGCCCCGAACAGTTAATCAAAACCCAAGTTGGGTATGCTGGTGTCATGGACATTATTCCTGTGTTTTTTCGTCCAACCCTAAAACTGGATTAAAAAATTTACTAATTCCCCAAAAAAGTAGTGGTTGCCAATGCCAACTAAGGCTATTTGCCAATAAGAAGCAATGTTCTGTCAGTTCTGCTACTTGAAAGTTCGTCATTTTCACCTTTTAAACGAGTTGAAAATGTTACACTACGGGTGCATGCAACGAACTCATGTTTTACCCAGCCACTCATCCTCAAAATTTCCAATCGTGTTCTGCGTCACTTCCTTGCGTTAGAAAGTGTTCAACCATCTACTCCCGATTTTCATTTTTATTTTCAAGCTCAAAATGGGTTATTACCGTACCAAGCAATAACAAAGTGGGCGGATGAAGGTATAGTCAGCCCCTTCCCACCCAATATTTGCCAACTGTTCCAGGAATGAATTCAACAGGATGGAACATAATTCATTACGATCCTTGTGTCATCTCAACCCATCTGATATGTATTACACAATGATTCATATCTCATAATTGAGAAATTGCAGATTGAGATTCCTATTTCAAAGCTGGGTACATGCAGCTTGGAGCACTTGGGAATTGCGGTGTCTGGCAATCTGGAGGGTTTGAAAAGTTTTTTTTTTTTCTTGCACGACCCCGAGTCAACGGATGGTGGCGCTCCGCTTAGATAGTCCTGCCGGTGTGGCAGGAAATACCGTCCGTGACTGGCGGGACACCCCTTCCTCAGGGGTGCCTATCCACGTTAATGAATATGTGTCTACAGACACTTTCTCCCTTTTATGTCACAGTAGATTTTGTCCTAGATCTAGAAGATCACTCACCGTCTTTGCCCACACAACGTACGTGCAGTACTCACGCACTGGTTGGCTGCTGTTGTTATACCAAGGGTATGTAAGTTGCACAAACCGTACATACCCTCACCGGCTTTGAGGGTTACAGCGTTTAAACATCTGTCGTTGTTTGCCTTCGGTATCTCTTTACAAATCATTCCTTAGTATCTTTGATAGCTCAAAGAAAAAAAAGTACCAAGAGGGAAAACTGAGCCAGCTATATGTTATAACTTTGCATATGTGAAGGCAATGACCAGTATTAACCTTCTTTGAATGAGGTAATAAGAGATCTTAAACCTGGAGAAGGGAAAATTAAAAAAAAAAAAAGATTAAACCAAACAAAGGATACTTCATGAGTGTGGGCGGGGCTTCAATCGCCACCGTGGGAAAGTTGATATGCTGAAAGATTCGCGTACAAAGAGTGCAGACATTCAAGGTAAATGCGTTAAGACTGGTGTGGAAGTAAATGTTGTCCTATTCTCCATCCGAACTGACACTATTGTTTCAAGAAGAATTGCAATACTGAAACAGTGTCTTTACTATGTGTGACATTATTTCGTTGTAAGGTATAACAAGAATGAGCACAAATGTATAGCTCAGGTAACTTACAAAAGATCTAGGAATATGTGGGTTGATAAGGTGGGCGTTAATTGACATTGCAGGCATTACCAAAAATTCGATAGTTTAATCCAGCATGGTTGTATAAAAACACCACATAAAGACATATGTAATATATAATCATCTAGTTACCCAGTGGCTTGTTAGTCGCATGTGTGAAATGAGGAACGGTAGTATTGTTAAAGGTTAACAGGTAAAATTTGCATTTCTAAGTATTTTTTCTTTTTGTTTGTTGTTGTTGTTGTTTTCATTGTTGTTGCTGGGCTTTCTTCTTTTTTTTTTTGGACGGTGACAATGCTGTCGTCATAACGGTGGGCAGCGAGTTGAAATAAAACAAATAAAACTGTAGTGTCGGTCCCCTGGAACAAGCAAGACACATGCAAATAAATGACGGAGGGAGACGCAATGGTAAAGGTGTAACTCAGAATGTATTCTTTGTAATGCCTTGCCTTGTTTGCAGGCTTTATTTTTATATTAAATGAATGGCATAACATTCGAATGAGTACGTTAACATACGAATAGCAAAAGACCTGTGGCAATGCAAACTCAATACATAGCAAAAACAATGTCAGGTTAACTTGTAAATTTGTTTGCGGATATCGATGCAGGCATATTTTTATTTTTAATTTCGTTTGTTTATCATTCTCCGTCGTTGGTCGATAATACGAAAGGATATTCGCCCTGCAAGTGATCATACAGACCTTAGTTAAGCCGTGATTCAGTGACGTATTTGGATACATGATTAGCTCTAGACTATGAATACCGCTTAATTGTACCAGTGTATGAGGACAAGTTTAAGATATGCCTCCTTTTAACACTTGAGTGGACATCCAGCAACTGCAATTGTGTATTGTAATTCGTTGGACTAAATTTCTTTTTTGTAATGGATTTTATGTTCATGGGTGCATCATTATATCGAAACCAAACATAGCATAGTGAAATCAATAATCTCTAGTGAGAATGTTTACTTGCATGCTCAGTTTGGTAAGATATAGAGATTCCACTTTGTTTGTCTTAGTTTCCAATAATTCAAGTGATTTTTGCACAAGCTTAGTATTCATTCTTTAAGTGCTAACAGTGTCCTCCAAATGTGATTATACGTAATCATATCGCCTTCCCAAAATGACCTTTACGCATTCTATAATGTACGTGCTCTAATGGCAGCAATGCTTTTTACCTCTCCGTAGTTAGAATTAAAGACAAAAACTCATCACCACAGACAGTTTCCATTCTCCCAACCACCTACCTCTAGTCCCTCCCTCAGCCTGTCTTAAATTGCTCCACATGTGTAATCAAAACAATGGATCCCTGTGTACGCTGTGTAATACGAGCTGCTCTGCATTTTTCGAATTTGCTGTCAATCTAAGAGAACTGTAACTTAGAACCACTTGAGAATTTTGCTTTCCGGGAGGTAAAAATATAGCTTAGGGTGATACAATACAGCCTTTAAACATTTTACACATACCGTAGCCACGGAAATCACTTTGTGGTCAAATTAGATGTCACGTGAAAATGAGATTTCTTCCTAGTCGGTACCCGATTGGGAGTATTGTTCCTTCCTACAAAGAGAGATATGACGATAGGTGGCACCAATGACGTAAACCATTTCAGAGGTTCCATCGTGACGGTGTATTATAGGTCAAAGGTCAAGAGAGTATTGTCTTTGTATATGCTACGTTGAAAGCAAACCGTGAAGACACTTATTTACGTGGTAGGCTTATAGCATGCACTCTTTCCGGATTTAACGGAGCTCACCGGCATTAGATGTCGATGGGGTCGTAAGAACTGGGGCAGACAGCCTTGTCTGGCTTATGCAGAGCCCCCTTCTGTTCTGGAAAATAGGATCGATAAAGTTTTTTTAATCAGTTAACTGTTGTGACAGTGACAGCCTCCTGAAGCAGATTGTTCCATTCAGTGATAATATGCCGACTAAAAGAATACTTTCTAATAGCTAGTCTGCAGTAATGCTTCTTTAGCTTACATCTTGTAGTTGTACCATTAGTACAAGATTTGTACAACAGTACACTGTACAATGCTGAATGGATACTCCAGGTGTTTTAGAATTCTGGTTGAGAAAAGTCGAGAGACTGAAGTAACGTTTGAAACCTCAATTGGTTTAACAAGGATATGAACTGGTCACGTTTGTGTTCGCCACTGTTCTGACGAACATACCGGAGGCAAAGGCCAGAGATGGGCTAGTATAGAAATCCACTGCCGCCTGTGCAGTGCGATTTGAAATGTTTGAGACGAAGTGTTAAGTACTGACAACGAATGGGAATGAGAAAAATCATGGGAAAAATGACTGTCATTGCATGTATTTCGAAAGCCGATGATTTAAGTAATGTAGAGAACAGATTTCTGTAATTATCGTCATGTTATTGTGGGTACTACTAGAAACGTAGGGTACGTCACTTTAGAATTAGCACTTGAACAGGGCTGTGCGTTACGTTACACTCTACAGCAGTTGCGCGAGCTAACATTAATTTTTAACCCATTTAATCTTTGCTACAAGATATCCCTAAATCAACGAGAACGATCCATGCAGTTCTTTCATTACAACTTAATGATGCGGAAGTAAATCTATTAGATTTTTTATAACTTTTTTTGGTGACCATTCAAGGCACAAAACAGGAAAATTCAGCATTCTATGTTCACTCATTCGAAGGCTTGCAAAATGGCCTACAGCTGCGTACTGACGTAGAGTTACATTTATTTGTCGAGTCAAAATTCATCCATTTCCTCGTCATATGTTGGTAAAAAGCTGATGCAGAAAGGTGAATGAGGTGACAAAGATCGGCTATGTAAAGTTTGATAAAAAAAAAAAAGTAACTATTTGTGAACGTGAGTAAATAAGGACCCCTGGCTAATGGGGTTAAAGGGGTAATGGGGCTATAGGGTCGGCTTTGTCACAGTACAATGACTGGTTTATACGGTGTACAGTACCCCTGTGACCTATGACCTTCATAGATAGCACATGCGCAGTTACAACTCTGAAGTGGCTTATTGCAAAAGGAAGTCACGTGATACAGGTTTTGCACCACTGACTTTCTAACATAATTCAAATCTTACCTTTTTTCAGTAATTTTTCTTTAGTCCCAAATGACACTATTAATTGGTGACTTTCTAACAACTCCCCGCTCCGAAATCAATGTGCTATGATTCCCGCATTTTCAACAGTCCAAGAAAGAACTGGCTGCACTCTTACAATTGTAAAAAGCTATGGAAACTGCCACGTCGTGGTCGATTTGTCCATCTGTAGCCAAAAAAAAATGGTTTGCATTAGAGGGTCGTTATTCGCAAGTTAGTGCCACACATTCACCACAGGGTCCGGTTTATTTATTATTATAATATAATTTTTATATATATTTATCCCCCTCGAAAAAAAAAATATTCTATCTACCGTAATTAACACTCTCATTAATGAAACTCCTACGAAAATAGACATGACGTAAATGTTACTTTCCAGATTTTTATGAAATAGGGGAGAAGATGGAAGATTAACGATAAAGCAGGCCCGTATCCAAGAGGGAGGAGGAAGGGGGTTCGGACGAACCTCTCCCACTACAAGATCTGGAGTTCCGCTCAGCCTATGTTAGCTACGTATATTATGAGATTTTAATTGTTGGTCATCATTTTGGGGTAAAATGTTCCACGTGTGGTAAAATGGGGCCCCCCCCCCCCCCCCCCCACTGCATACCGAAGCTGCATACGAGCCTTGGTAAGGACATTCTTCTATGATCATGGATATAAGTATAATCTACTGAATCCTTCGATGCATATTTAAAACAAAACTACCTCCAACCTTTTCTGTACGTGGAAAGCCTTTCACTGCCGGATCTAAAACGTGCAAGAAATAACACCTTGATTTGAAGGTTGATGTGACGCCTCAATTTTATCCCCCGATGAACCACTTACATTCCTCTGCAGTTCAAGTTCAGCTCCATGCTCCCACGATGATAATACACTTTATCCCTTAAAACATTCTGTCAACGGTTAGTCCAGCAGTGAATCAATGCTTTTGTAAGCCAAATTGTCTCGTAAAGCCGAGTATATTTATAGATATCGATGCAGGTAATTGTATCACATGTCAATTAATTGATCTGTTCATGCGTAACTTCAGATGCATATCTTCTTGGAATTATGGAAGCAGTAAACGGTGTATTTATTAGAAATGTTGAAGAGTTGGAGAAAGATAAAAGCTCTTAAACTTTCTACTGGATAACGACAGTTATACGAACTTTCTGATAATGAGAGAAAATGATTGATTGCCATAGGGATGCTGTTTTTTAGCATAATACTACAATGTGAAGAAACCCAACAGTGAAAAGTGGGGAGGGGGGAGACGGATGGGGGGGGGAATGGCTGCGGGTACCAAGAATTTAAAAAAAAATCACCAATTGTCTCTTCAATTAATTTTATATCGCAGGCACCTCACTGTTGCTCTTCTCGTTACTGTTTGATGCAGAAACTCGTACACAAATCCTTCAGGCAGAAGACCTTCTTCCACGAAGGGTGCCCGAATTAATTGCACCCCCCCCCCCCCAACAAAACCAGAAAAAACAGTGGATCCGTTGGTGGAAGGGAAAGAAAAACACAACTGTAAAATGAAATTGTCGTCTGTCACGTCAACTGTGATAAAAGGAAAAAATGAAGTGTTACTTGTGACGTCATTTCGTAAGACGGCGACGTGTGAAGAGAGCGGAAAAGAGAATCTAAGCTTTGTTCTTCATGTTTAAATCATTATAGCTATTGACGCACAGATCTTCAGTCAGTGGAGATTGCTTCAATTTGGTGCGGTTTTATTTTAGTTAATGAAGTTGGACGTTGGCGAAAGCAGAACTGAGGTTAAATCTTCTCTCTGTGCATACAGTTGCCATGTGTGAATGTGTGTATGTCATTGAGATCATTACACACGTCAAGCAAGGAAACCAGAAACCCAGAGACACGTTACTATGCTGATATTTGTATTACAATGTCTTTCACTTCCGTATATTTTGCACCGTACGTGCACGCAGACAGAAATTACTAGATATGGGCAAATGTTCCTGTTTCCGTCCGGACGGGAAATACTGTTACGGGACACAATTCCAAACGTCCTGCGGACATATTCTCTGTGAATTCTGTTATCAGGACATCCGGACACAATCTCCTTCACACCGGCACTCTGTGCCCCTTCAATACTGTTTTCGGCCTTTTTGTTAAGGTCACGGGTGAAGATGTCGAAACGTCAATTTTGCACCACGATTGAGCAACCGAGAAGGGAAATATTCAACCTTTTTACTCAAAGAGGGATGCACATCCCCCTTAGACCTCTCCCCCTGCTATGTATCTGTGGTCTCCCTAAATTGAAATCCTGTTTTAAGCCCTGGGAGGGGATACCCCAGTTATCCCCTGCCAATTCCAAGAACAGGAACGATGAGTCAAGTTTGCTCCTTCACCAAAAAAACTCTGACTATCTCCTTGAACCAATGTCTACATTTGGACATTTTGGTGACAAGTATATAACTGAAGAATAACCAGAGCGTCTGGATTTACGTATCGACTAGTGCATAGAACAGCAATAAGACAGAACCGCCCTTGAGGCTAGTTGCCATAAGTGACTGAAAAATTAAGCAGATTCGATATCAATGCTTTGAGACATTTGTTTTTTGAGACATTTTTTTTTTATGCAGAACTAATACAAAATAGGATTCTTCTCGCAATGTAACGCAGTTTAACCTTTAAGAAACAACACGTCAATTGCATGCCTGTAGGCAGGATTCGACCATACCAAAATACGGTAGCATACCCTATACAGAAGTTGGACTAGATTCCTCGGCATTTTGCCCGCCTGTGTCGGTGAAAGTCCCTATAATGGACATATGTGCAACCTTTTTTCGGTATTTTATCCTTTAGAATGGGTTTCTTTTGTGGACTGAACATTGCAGTAGGCGAGTTGAGGTATACAAGGAGTGAAAATGTTGCCACATTGGAGCAATTATGGAATGGTTATGGACTTTTAGCTGGCGGAACAGTATCATTCGAGGAGATGCGTGATTTGCTCTATAATGGTAACTTGGACAGCCTCTAGCAGAAAGGATAACCAACCTACGGAAAATTGAAAGTGCCATGAATGACCAATGTGTCAGCGTTCTACAGATTGGTAGCTTTTATCTGTTGAAAACATCGACATGGCTTTAGAGACCGCATTACTTTTGTAATTTAGTGCGAAAGTCAATGGGGCAACTAATAGGGGTATGCCTACCATCAGCTTTGGAGAACATGAAGCACGCCATCAATCAAAGAGGTTCTTATAGAACTTTAAGCTAGCGTGGACTGAAATCTTTGTTTGTTTGCGTGTGTGTGTTTGTAACATTCCCGTACTTTTTAACATTTTGAGAGATGGGTATACATAATAACCATTTTTTTTTTTCAGATTATTCTTCAAGAAACAGGTATCAACTTACAAGTCAACAAACTTGATGTTAAATGTAACCGGGGCAGTATAACTCTTTAAACTACGTCCAAAAAGAAAAAAAAAAAATCATTCGTGCGATAGGAGAGATGCACTTGTTTACTCTGTACAAAGGCTATCGGCTACAGGTCTATTCAATCGCTGCCTTCGAGCGTAAACAAGCATTCATCTGTCTGAATGAGACTTGAGTCACGGTCTTCGAATGTCTCAAGCACGCGCGGGTTAGAAACGACTCATAGATTTGTTTTAACTATACTACTGAAACGCGGCGGAGCATTGGCCGTTCTTTACTCTCTCGCGTTTTAACTAGTACGTGCAGCATTTTTTAACCATTGTGTGCTGAGTGCATCAAGTGTTTTATATATGTGGCTTTACAAAACTTTGATCCTAAAACAGAAAAATATACCGAACAGGATCACCTTGTAAGAATTTATGGGATTTCTACTGTCCTCACTGAGGTACACTTTTGAGATGCCGATGGTCGGATCATCAAACTAACCCTATTGGTTAATAGGTGATGTGTAGCATAAGAAAGTTGTTACTCACCACAAAACTGATAAACATCTCCATGTAAGTTCATAAATTTCAGGAAATTTATCATTCAAATGATTCTACAATTTTGAAGGGATATTTGTGCGAATTTGGCATCAAATATTGGCAAGTTCATTTTCTTGGAATGCAGTGTGTTTTCGGCCTTCGATGTTAACTGTCAGATCAAGAACTTCACCGGATATCGACAATTTTCCTATGGTGACAAGTAATCGTTCATTCGCTCCATGGATTATTTGCTCAGCACGGTATTTCCTCTAAAGGCTACTGTCACTTCGGTGGTGGAATAATTCCTCGTTCAGGTTAATAGAAGCCTGTCTCATATTGTGATTCACTGTACAGGTAAAGAGAGAAGCACGTTACTTTAGTACTGATCTGTGCATGCTATCATCCGTTGTAATGTTCCATATAGCACTGGATGTACAGTGAGCGAAAAAAAACACTGTCCGGGCTCATTTTACTCAAGTCAGTGCAGAATCACATACAGCAGCAGGTCAGTGACTGTCGGTTTAATTTGCTGGTTGTAACCAGGAAAAAACTCCCTCTTGTAACTGTAGCCCTCCGAGCTATCTGTGTGCCACCATAACACTACGAATAAACATTTATCAGGGTGATCGACGCAGTGACATACTACAAAACTACACGTGACTCAAAATTCATAAAAGAAAACGTTGCCCCAGGAAATTTAAGGTTATTGCTGGTCACTGTCTTACTGAGGGTCCTTTGTGGTCGAACACAACTTCCGAACTCCAAGAATATCCAGAAATATATGTACCTCTTAAATCAAGACCTAACTACTACACATGTAACTTCAGATGCAAATATTGGCCGAACACGCAACTTTTTTCTCATAGCTGTACATCTTCAGCTCACGACTCACGTGACTAGACAGTCAGGCTGCGGTTACTATGGTTTCTACGGCTGGTCATGTCTGGTGAATTACCAGTCGATGGCGTTGACCCCCCCCCCCCCCTTCTCCGTATTGTTTCTCTTTAGTAGTAGAGAGGCTAATATCTTTTTACCACCATTCATATTCATCGTGCGATCTCCCAAAAGGACGCCATAAGGCGTCGTGGATGTATAATTTCATCGGAAGGGCGTCGTCGTGACATGTACTTGTAGCAAACTGCGACAGACTGTACAAAACTTTGAAATAAGTTAGCAACTGATGTAGTCAAATGAATGAAGTTGGCATTGTCTATTTCCTACCTGTGTATATTTGGAATTACTGTGAGATCGCATGTACGGAATTCCATCCTTGTTGAAACTGACATGGAGTGCAGAATTTAGTATACCGCATGTTACACAAGCCACAATGGACCTTGAATAAACAACGCACCATTGCAGACGGACAGGCCGACGAAAAGTTAATTGTCTTTTCTCTCACATCATCACCAACACGGATATGATATTTGGTAGCAAAATGTCGACCAAACAGAGATTATTTTATTGTTTAGTTTCAGCCTTTGCGTTAATATCCTATCTCTGTGTTGGGTCCCTCGTTTTCACAAAGATAGAACGTGC
This sequence comes from Stichopus chloronotus, assembly GCA_021234535.1. Taxonomy (NCBI): domain Eukaryota; kingdom Metazoa; phylum Echinodermata; class Holothuroidea; order Aspidochirotida; family Stichopodidae; genus Stichopus; species Stichopus chloronotus. The sequence continues at coordinate 1,945,130 of CM037830.1, forward strand.
AAACCAGATGGGACATGGCACCCCAGAAATTAAGAAAATGGAGAAAGTCATTGAAAATCTGGAGAAACTAAGAACGGATTTGAATATTTCGGATAATGAGACCAATGGTAGAATAGAGCTGCAGTCTTATCTCATCTTATTGAACGAGACGCAAACACTGGTGACAGATCTCCGGGACATGGCAGAAGCTGACCTGCTCCCTTGGAACTTTTATACGGGAGTCCATTTTTGTATGACGGCGGTTACTACAATTGGTAAGTACAAAAGCTGACTTTTAGAGAGCAAGTGACAAACATCTAGAAAAGAACTGCCTTCATTCAAATTTGAAGAGAGAAATCTTGAATGAAACTCCATTTTTTGTTGATATCCATTACTGTTTAGAGAAAGGGCTTCATTTTTTTTATGAAAATGCAAAGCCTACGACGTGGGGTGTTACACCTTGTCAATAAATCTTTTATTAGGCCTATGAATACTTTCTCCTATTACTGGGTTACTCATATGTAGGTGATGCCCATACTTTTAAAGAATTAAGACAATACATGTTTCCAAAAAAAGAGCACTTGCGGCTTATAAAATTGTGAATTGCCCTTAAAAAAATGGTGCAAGTGTAAGCAAAGGAAAACATTAGGCACATTGCGTAAGTTCCCTCTTGACGTCACAATTGCATATTTGGCTCAAGTTTATTCCTACAGCAATTGTAAAACAGAAATTTAAATTCAATGGTCAATGTTTGATGGATTTTGATGGAAAGTGCTGAAATTTTTATTTAATAATGGTCAATACTCCTAAAGTGTGTTTTTCATGTTACGTGTATCCTAATGATATATGTTTGTATTGAAAGTAACCGAGTTATTAATAACCTCCAACACTGAGTAGGCCCAATGAAAGGTTCACCGAAAAATACCTGCAGCACAGCTTTTAATTCAACTAGCATTTCCCTAAAACCATGAATTAGTGTTTGGGTGGGGCGTGGAGTTCCTAAAAACAGAATACATGAATGGAAACATTGATAGCTATGTTTTTCTCTCCTTGGTAAAGTCTTTTGGATATTGTATCCAACATGCAAGCTTGATCATGTCAAATTATTATTTTATTTTTGTATTGCAGGCTTGTAAAACAAAGGTGACGTATGAAAAGACTAAAACTAGTGTATAAGATGTAGCGTTAACTGCGAAAGTATAGTTCACCATTAAGGAGGTGTGGTAAATAGAATTACTTTGGAGAGTTTAATTTATGCTAATCCTTTTAGATTTTCTCCGGTGTGATAAGAGTTTCAATTCATAAAGCGATGAGCGCCGCTTGAGGTACACTTTTACTTTTCCGTGATATGTCCAAGTTCTAGTTGCTATAGGCCTATCTGAGTTACATATATAGCCACCTACTTATATCGTATGAGTAAGGATAATGTAGAACAATGCTTTTGTGCGATAACTGAAGTGGACAGCAAAGTCATTGCAACTGAGACTCAAATCAAAATGATATATGTTTTCCCAAGATAGACAGATGTTTGGGAATAAGGCGAACTTTCACCCTTTGGAAATGATTAAAAGGGTCACAAGTACAGCGGACATTAGAGGACATGCGAGACGTATAAAGTTATCTTGTTAGAGTAACTTGTTATCTTGACAACATTTTGCAAATTGTCGAGCTACATACTTACGCTACCTCGACATCTCAAAAGTTGTCAAATTGTCGAGGTACCTTTTAACCTGCAGACTTGTGATCCCGACAAAATATTCTAGATAACTCGACATCTCGGAGAAATTTGTCAAACTATCGAAAGGCCGTAGTGGAAATAATTTGTCATCTACACCATTTTTGCAGATTGTGGAGTTATTCTAAGTCAGAGAAATTTGTCGAATTGTCAAGATGTCATGATAGCAAAGAATGCCATATCGACAATTCGATAAACGTTTCCCAGATGTCGAGTTACCGTATGTCGGTATTTCGACAATTTCCAAAAGTTTTTTGAGGTGACAATTTATTCCAACACGATAACATACATCTCGCAAGTACCGTTAGGCCTATGTCCCTCGTACACAATACTATATTTTATTGTAGCATTTTATATATTACCTCAAATTTGCATGTTTATTTAGGTACACATCATCAATTTCATATACAGATAGGAGTCGGAACGTTTCAGGAGAAAAAAAAAGTGATTTATATTTTTATGTTTAATTTCCTAATACACATTAAGCCCATTGAATTTGTAAGTGGTAAACGAGACATGTTCTTGCTTGCAAACAGTTAAATACCAAGAAAGGAGCTGGATGCATTTCCGTCCATTACACATCACTTAGTTCACACACTTTATATATTCATAATACACACAGTAGCAAGCCACTAATCGTTTATTTTACTCATACTCCTGTCCGCAGTGGCGGTACTAGAAGCTGCTTTAAACCATTTATTTTGCCCTTCATTTACGCCTCTCCCTGTTCCCATGGCTACACGTTCACAATCCTGGTGCTCGCAACTGCCTTTGGGACGTTTGTGATTACAGTTGTTCCTGAAAAGAGTACAACTGCCTTGTAGGCCTACCATATGTCATGAGTCTATAGTACACACGTAGCGAAAAAAAAATATGGAGAGATATAAGCAACTACGAAGAGAAGGTTTCTTAAAATTGAATAACACAAACTCCCCTTCCCCGAGTGCTGGTATACTTGATGTCTTTCCTGTCAAGAATTTGTAAATGAAAATATGACTTGCACATTACCAATTTTTTCCGATCATGCAGAACTAGAAATATGATGCAAATATACCGTAATATCATGACGTTTTTTGTCCACAAAAGGAGAGAGTTAGGTAAAGCTAATAAGCCTTAAATTTAATTCCAACTTTTTTTTAAGATCTTTGCTGCGGAAGTTTAATCAACCTTACGTTTGAACTAAACAAATAAAAAGCACATCACATCTACTTCGATGTTACAAATAGGGAAAAGAGGCGAACACACAAAGAAAGACTTTTTAACACAGAAAATGGAGGAATAAGGTGCAGGATAAATAAAGCGGGCCACTGGCTACCATCTAACCTGGCAAACCAATGAAGTGGTAGGCAGTTTTGTCTGTGTAGGCCTATGTGGAAGAATTTAATGTAGCCTACATCGAACTGATATAGATGTTTCACGAAGATGTTCTCAAAGCGACCACACACATTATTGTCCACTAATACATGAAGCACATATGGCGTACATCATCAACATAATGCAAGGCATTACACGTTTAAAGTCATCACTGGAGATGATATTTCAAATCTTGGGGTTCACCGCACTACTTTTTTTTTACTTTTTACTGTATCCCTTGTAAGTAGCTGCATGTGTATGCGTGGGAGTAGTGACAAATCAGCCCCAGGAAAATAGTTTTTTCTTTGTATAGTGATGATGATTTTTAAAATATCCATTCGATATGCAAGCCACCCGAGGCAATTTCAATATAAGAGTGAAGTCCCCCTTTCCCAGAGGACACCTCCCTCATCCCACGTTAAAAACACACATAGTCTGTCTACTCGAATTGTCGGTATTAAGTACTGTATAAATTGATCACGTGATACTTCAGTTACCACCACTCCTACCTCCATGCTGTTTAAAGCTCTTGAAACTTCTGTCATTTCTCAGACGATCCGTCATTTATTGAAAACATTGTTGAAAAAGTGCAGACCATTTTCTGGGTTTGTTGAATGGTTTTATCCCCCTCAAAGTTAGACTTTGCAAAGTCTTTCTCGGCGAATGAATTCTCCTCCTTTGATACATTCCTCACAATTTGAGCTGCAGCCTACTTATACCCAACCGAGGATATGTACTCATCTAGTCATAGCGTTTCCCTGTGATCGCCGTCCGCGGGCAGCTATCAGTGGGGGGAGTAAACACTCTTAAGGAAGAGCAGTACAGTGTGGGTGTTCAGAGGTGGCGGAACCAAGACTGACAGAACCTTTTCCAGCCCAAGCATACTCTGCAGAGTCTACCTCACAGTCAGTTGTTTATTCGGTTTCCTTGTAGAACCTCCTTGGTTCGAGCAAAAGATGCTCCTAACAGGCACGTCTGTACAATAACTACAATCACTGTTGCTACGGTTCTTGTACGTCGCTGTTCTTTAATATTGTTGCTAACCTCATAGTTTTTACGTAAAAAAAATTCATGTTGCCCACCTTATTCTTACCTATGATTATCACCAAGTATGGCCTCATTCAGAACACTCAAGAGCCAAAGTCAATATAGGCCTACACATGTTTTCCTTCTTTTTTCTTTATCATAAAAATAATATACAACTACGACATTCTTTTGAAAATTCATTTCATACTTCTCAATAAAGTTACAGCAGACAGTGTGAGCCGCTTACTCTTTTTCACATGCATTGGAAGGATATTATTATAATATTGCAAAGTCCTTTTGTCGCGTATCTTTTTCAATATTGAGTACATAGCTATCGTATCTTTCACTGGGAATGCAGTGTTGCCTACTGAAGTCAAGCAGGATCAGATTTCGAACTATGTCCAACTTTGAATGGTCGTCTCACAAAAATATCCTGGTATGCGGGGGGCTTCCAAAAATACGAAACCAGTAGAGTAAACAAAAAAAGCAATAAACAACGTAGATAGTATTGTGTAGGCTACATATCCCCTCAAGTCTTCGATGCCTTTGGGGATCAACAACATAAGAAGAAAAACGTATAATTTATCGTAAGTCTTTATTTTCAATATTTCATATTCTGTTGTTTCCTGGAGCGTTTGAAATCGAATAGTGGTTTTGTTGTGGATATAAAACCAGCAGAAAATTCAAAAAGTTAGCAGATATTCCTCGGCCCAACTGACTGTAACGCTGGTATGAAGGTTACCATGACGACGGTGACATACTGATCTGTCTATTAATAGTGCGTCAGAAAATGATATCAGAGTTCACGGAACAAATTAAAAAACAAACAAACTAGGTTATGTGACAAGCATTGGCTATTTTATGCATATATGCAGCAAAATTGTCTTCGTAATCAGTCTCCCGGGGAATATTTGTGTACTAAAAATAAGAAGGTGAGTAACAAGGCGAGTAGGAACAAAATGCAAAGGAAGAAATACATCAGAATATCTGCCGAATCCGGGTTATAAAACGCCTCTCTGATGAACATTCCTTATTTTTGCTCTGTAGTATGTATGAGAGACGAACAGCGTCAACAACAACCCCTCTCCCCTCCTCTCATTCCTCCCCCCCCCCCCACACACACACAGCTTTGTTTTCCATTCATTCCGAGGACCTCATTGTGCTTTCTTTTGTTTTTTTTTCTTCCTCAACCCTAACCTTAGCAATAGACTGTCTATTGTTAATCTTGAGAGGACCAGAGAAATCTATTGAATCTTCTACAGAGGACCTAAAATCTATTGTTTTGGTCCTCGATCCCACCCGAAAACAAGGGCATACATACACACGCACACATGCACACATTCCCGTCGAGTTCAGTATAAGGAGAAAACACGACACAACATTAACAAGGTGTAACAAACGATATAATGCAAAATGAAAAATCGCAACCCCCAACTCTCTCTCCGGGGCACCAAGAGTGTAAGAAACACAAGAAACTGCATATTTCTACTTATAGAACTATTTCTAGTTTTTAAGGAGTGAATTGTGCAGAATTAGTTTGATGTAAAGTAAAGAAAAACCTTATTTGATCCCCGAAGAGAAATTGCAATAATGTGAACAGCCATCAGACTATGTGTTTTACGGTTTACGAGTTAGTAATCTTCTGAAGTGTGTCATTATCACATAAATAATATGTTATGCATGATTCTGGCTTATTCTTTATGGTTTACTTAACTTTAAGTTTACTCAACGTGCAAAAATAATCACAAAGCATTGTTAAGATGTAACACGTATTGCGAATCGAGGTATGCTGTTTACATATTGAAACAACACAAACTAAACAGTTCAAAATGTTGTGGAATATCAGAGTAAAGTATACGTGTTACATCATCGATGGTCTTGTGGTTCCAATCATGTTCCGTGAACGATAACATTATTAGGTAATCATGAAACGATATCATGTTCGCGATGGATACAAGACCTTCTTTAAATGTTACGTTTCTAATTCTGACCATGTATCGAGTCATTGTTTTTTTTTTAATTTTACATATCCTTTTCCTAGTCTCACATCCGTTTTTCATATTGTAGTTTGCGCTGTTTGTCACTGATGAAAAATTGAGTCCCAGGCGACAACTGATTTAATTTTATGGTTGTTAAGTGATTTTAATTCATGCACCTGAAATGTCTCCTTGAGTACCGTTGAAATTTTACAAGAGATTTTCTGGTATTCACTTTCACTCCTGTAAATATCTATTTTCATATAGCTTTAGCCATCTAACATTTTAAAATATCCACTTGCCTGCCCATAGCTACCTACTAAATTCTAGTTTTAGACTACACTCCTCTTGTCTATGTACTTTACTACAACATAAACAGGCTTAAAAAAGAATGTAAAGATGGGAATAATTAAAGGAACTTAAGCTGATGTGATTGATTAAATTCATTTGGATTCTATAGAAATTTAGTAGATGTAAGGGAAATGGTGGAAATAAAAAGAAAATTGGAATGTGAAAAAGTTCATGTTAATGTTACATGAAAGTCAAGTCCCAGCGAAAGTCGCTTAGCTCTGCTACGTTTTTGGTGTTTGTAGGCCTACTGTTTCAAAAATCCGGGCCTTGGTATTCGCAGTACATAGTAGGTCGGAAATGTAACCTCCGCTTTGGCTCCCTGTTCGTTAAGTCACAATATCACATTTTGATTTGCACATATAAAACGGCTGCACGTTTATACGTATGGGTATGACGAGGAAGTGTCCTTGGTTAAGCATACATGAATGTTGTATTTTATTACACGTTCAATACACCCTTTTAAACGGGTCCAGATATCGATGGTCGGGTACCCTGGTGAAAGATGTATTGTCTCCGAATCAAGTTTATCGTCTACGATCCACTTTTGACACATAGTGGATGACTTTGCCACTATAAACTATAGTCGCATTGCCCTTTAAAGGGAGACTTTCTGCCGCGCTTTCGTTTTACTACTGTATTATAGTTCGCCTTTGTTTTTGTTTTTTTATGTTCAAGTTTCTCGGGACATGATGAATATTACTTATCGTAGTTTTGACTCTGATTGTCATTTTACGGTAGTTTTTGTCCTACACTAACCGGGGTCGAAAACTCAAACGAAGGGATTGTTAATTAATTTTATTCAGTTTACATTCAGATTTATAATAAAATAGTCTTAGTTTGATTAATTAAACTGAAATCTTAGGAAGACCATCTTGAAAAATACTTTCGTCTGTAACTCAAAGTGGAACTTTGTCGCCATTAAGATGTCGAGGTTGACGAGTTGCCTTACTGTTATTCATATGACACTTTTTGTTTCATTTAACAGAAATAAAATATGGTTATAAGCGTCAAGACGAGGAGGCAAGGGAATAACCCCCCCCCCCCTCCATTGGGACAAAAAAGCCGAAAAATTTGCGAACACATGAGACAGTGAAGGGGGAAAAAATTTGTTTAGAGGGAGATGACTATTTCTGACCATCTTATCTGTCTATTCTTTCTAATTTTCATCCCTCCTTGGTGTCTCATTTAAAGTAGAGGGATACCGCATTTCCGTACCACACTGTAACTTGATCCCCCCCCCCCCCCCCCCCCACGAACACACACACACGAAGCATCACTGTGAAGTCACCAGAGCAGAATAAAAGCTGAGCCTAAAAATTCTGGCAGCTTGGTCCAAAAATCGAAATTCTGGCATAAATTAGCCTTCCCCGGGAAATATTGACCCCCGGCGTACTCCTGTTAATATGGTACGATTCCGCTGGTGTACTTGACGTTTTTATACGTAGTATTTTTGATGGATGGAACTAATAGCCACAGAAATGTTGAATTACTATTGAATTATGTTACGATGATGGATATGTAGCTTACGTGATGAAGTTGTTGAAGTGCATCGTTTACTGTGAGATGCCATAAATAATTCAAGGGATTGATAGATACATCCCATGCATTACAACTGCTCTGAAGAACAAAGTTCCCTCTTGGCTTGGTTGTTGATGAATACTGTGTCAGTATTAAATGTCAAAAACACCTCATCATTACCATGTAACACATAGTACTTTATTATGACACTAGGATGCATCGAAAACATTGAACATAGTACATTCTAGACCGCAGTAATTCAGATGTTCCTAACACATACTCACTCTTAAATATCCAGTTCAAAATTAATTAGAAACAGCCTAATTCTACAGAAGATCAGTAGTTCTGTGTGAATCTAACTTCAGTGTATGTAGGATACCGTGCTGCTGACAGGAATCTTCGAATGAATAAGTATTATTCCTTGTCCTAATTAGATAAACCAGTTTTCCATGTAAAGAAGGGAATGGAAATCAGAAGTATCATACTGTATACAGTATTTATGACTTAATTATTGATTTATCGGTTTTCCCCTTTGAAAGATATTTTCAGGCAACGGATGGTACATCACTATAGAGGAGACGCTCAATCATAAACAGATGAAATAGAAAAGCTTAACAAAAGCTCTTTTCTTGCTTTTTTTTTTTTTTTTTGCACACTTTTTAAATGATAAAAATTACCTTGTAATTTGAATAATGAGTAGTTTCTACCCCTCGAGGGATAGTGCGCTACAATTTTCGTGAGGGGGTGGGAAGAGATTCAAGAATAAAACTGTTTGCAGAGATGTGACTCTTTTTATAGAACCGTATAATACGGCTCTATGGATGTTATCTCACTGTGTAAACTTTGTGATATATATGCCGCACTATACGAAACGTCGTATACGCACAGTCCCCCCGAATGAGACCATCATTAGTGACTATCTTTGTACCTTTATGACGTCATTTTTCTTTAATCACGTAAAAAGAATGTTATATGTGGGTTTTGGTGAACAAATCCTTTGCACGATTGAAAAGAATACAATTGACACCACAATACCACGACTCGACGATTAAAGCCATATTGAAGTGTATCAGCCTGTATAAATAACCTGAAAGGGGAAATTGAATGTTGTATCTTATATTCTTCGAAGTAAAATTAATTTAATTACTTAATCTCAACTAACTGGCATCGTGATTCACTCACACAATATCTACCAGTTCCCTGCTTCTACAAAATAACACGCTTAGGAACATTGTTTCTACGTATCATTTACAATGCAGTAAGCGATTTATGGCAATGTAACGGTATAATAATATTCCATGGATTGGAGGGCGCTTCTCTACTTACATGAGATTTATGTAGAAACCATGCAACAAATGTAAGACATTATCAATCTTATTAACTTAGGGTTCAAGAAAGAAAGAAATTATCCGGTGGTATGAAACAGACGTTAATGTTTTCATTTAGTATAAAATGTCTGTTTCATTATTTGATACATCAATGACAGTCGAAGTATCACAACATGAACTGAATCATGAACTGAAATCTCACAATCATAATAGCCTGTAGATACCATATGCTGCAGGATGACTGCATGGAAAAAGGAAAACTGAAAAGACGTATTGTCGAACCTCAGTTCTTTGTGAATATAAACTACATTCATTGGTATATAGTGCCTTCTATAAAAGTGACAAAAGAGGACCTGGTATCAAATCTATAACCAGTAGTACCTGAATGTACAGAAGCATCGCTTTCGTTTTATAATCGATATAAATCTCTTGTATATGATCCTTTCAATTGACCTTCCTTTAACTGATGACAAACAGATCACTGATTCTTTTAGTTTACAACCAGGAGCAATATCATAAAAAATAGCAAATATTTACTTATAGCTACTGTAAATAAAGACGGATAGGTGAGGCCTATTTTTCGGTAGCCAATTTACTACGTTACAACTGGACAGGTATAGAGTAAATACAATAGGACGAGAGATGTGAACATAAATGGAAGAAATGAACCAAAACCATTGATTAGCTTAAAAAAAAAAAATGTGTGAATGGGTAGGTATTAATCGAACAGACGATAAAAGTTTCTAAAAAGGCGTTCTTATCAAAACTGCCGTAAAAGTAAATGATATGGAGAGATATGTGGTATATATGCTTTCATCTCATTTGCTTCATTCTCTCTTCCTTTCTTATAGGATACGGCTACATTGCACCGGCGACGCAAGCGGGGAGAGGGCTCTGCATACCTTATATCATTATCGGCATACCACTAAATATTTATTTATCAGCAAATTTAGGGTTTTTCATTGCACAAGGAATCTCAAAGCTGTATTCGTTGATCGAGAAATGTTTTTCGTCAAAAAGATCTTCTGACTTACCAGAGACGCATACCTCTGGCGGATTAAGTGAGGATGATGATGGAGACGATGAAGATGGGTACAATGAAGATGATAAAGATGGTGAGACAGAGGATAGCGTCAGAGCTCGTGACATTGTGAAAATAAAGACACGTGGAATGACTAGTGTCACAAAGCGTTACTACAATAACGGTTACACTCCAGACGAAGACAGCGTACCAAATATCAAAGATATGAGAAGAGTATCTCCAGTGGACATTGAACTAAATTCATCTGAGAAAAACACAGAGAGAACGGCTGATAGTAGTCTACGAGATTATAAAATGACAGATGAGCAACAATCAGTATCTGTTTGCACAGTTAAACAAAAAGTAATAGAAGAAAGAAAAGAATTATATAAAAATATGAAAGCAAGGGAAAGACTTGATGACACCTCAAAACAACAAGACGTAAAGAAGGAGAGCAGAGCAAAAAAATTGCAAACAGAAGCGATGAGAAAAGCCCCGAGAGTTAAAAACCGTAGTAATAGGGTACCTCTTTGGTTTCTTTTCCTTTTACTCATATCGTTTTGCTTGTTGATTTCGTTTATCTTATTTTCCCAAGAGGTGGACGATGAAGAGTGGACGTATTTAGATTGTTTTTATTTTACTATCGTAACTTTCACGACTGTTGGTTTTGGTGACCTGAATCTACCGATGTCGAATACCTTCACCGATGAAAATCCTCTCTGGGGTAAGATTGTCTATGTCTACGCGGTAATGGAGCTCGGATTGATTGTCATGGCGGCATCCATCACGATACTGTCAGAGAGATGGAAAGAAAACGTAAGGACCGCCAAAAAGGTAATTAAAAAGACATGCGTTGCCAAGGACACCACCACCACGTGACCCTTAAAGCTGTTGTTCAAATCGCTTAAGAATAATTCGATCAGCTCACTTACATGTATGACTTCATAACAAATTAACAGATGTAACACGCTCCAATTATAACCGATAGATATTTCATGAAATCAGGCAGTGCTATAATATTGACGAAGTTACGTCACTGGTGTATGTACTAAATTCAAATTGCAAAATATAATGTTAGTTAAGGTACAGCGGCCATCATTCTGTTTCACAATTGATATATCAATGAGTCATAGCCTCATTGTGCCATGTAACGTTGCACTGTAAAGTACATACGGAATCCGATAATAGTATAAGTTTTCAATTTCAATTAGTTATAAAAATGCTATTCGTATGAAGTCGTTCTAGATCTATAGCAATATTGAGTCTTTCATAACTTTCACATATTATTCTATTCGTTCTTTTTAATTTTATTGTTTTACTGAAATAGCATCATTAGTTTCTACACCTTCACAAATTGTCAATCAAATCAATGCGTATATTTAAATCTGTAGAATATGAATCATCATTCACCATCAATCAGAAATCATTTACCAAACACGGGCTATGTTTGGCACAAACCAAACACCTACCTATCCCACCAAACCAACTACTAAGGTCCACATCCCCCCCCCCCCCACCCCACCAACACACACACACACTTGGTGTCCATGCACAGTATTCATATCGGGTGTCTTCACATTAAAGACTACATCAGATCTGTCTTAATTACCCCAATTACTTCATTTCGAAGGTAGCGCTAACATAAATTATCTTAAGCCACATGCATAGAGAGATAACAGATATGAACGAACAAATCAGTATGGAGACGTACCACCGGTTTTATGATTGCAAAGGTATTAAGAATACTTGCTTTGTTTGCCACTGCAATTCCATTATGGAAAATAGAAGTAAATACTCATCTTCACCTCTATTTCCAGTTCCTTGCAATCATGTTGGCTAGGGTGGCTAGGGTGCATGTTTGTGTGTATGTTTGAAAGCACTTGCTTGGGAAAGCTTTTACTCAAAGTAGAAAGTCGGATAAAAGTTAAACTTGGTAGTAGGTCCTCCATATTGAGAAGGTGTGACCTATTGTTTCGGGGGTAATCATTTGTTCAACGGTCATATGGGGGCACTGTGGCAAAAGTCTGTAAACCTTTTTTATCGTTATCTCAAGTTATAAACCTTGGACAAAGTTTATCTATAAACTATAGTATACCGATGTATACCGATGCATTATGGTGGCGGTTCCTCCGGGGTGTTCAACATTATGGGGCTTACGTCCAAATGGGCCATTTTATGAAATCATGCAAAACATTTCCTCTCCTAGAGATTGTGTGGTATTAAGATGGAATGAAAGTGGGATTGGGCGCTGGTTCACTATCTAACGCCACGACACGACGAAGAATCTGATGAGATTTTATGGGAATGCCCTGACCTATACATGGAATCATTGCATGTTCCTCTGAGAAACATTTCACATTTTAGATGAAATAAATTTGTTTTTATCACATTAGTCATATGGTAGTAGTTCTGTCGGGTTGTTCAGGATTACTGGTCCCATATGGGACATTTTATGAAATTATACAAAATGTTTCTGTTCTGCATTGTTTGCTTTACAATGTGAGCGGTTTGTCCAATTAGCATTGTGGTATTGGAACCCTTTGTAGTGTTCAAAATTCCGTGGGCCCAACTTCAGAATGGGTCATATGGGCCGTCAATTGTTACATTGTGCAAAGCGATAGTTTTTCCTACAGATTATAGCCTACGTTACAATGTCGAGGGTTTTCCAGATTAGTACTTTGGTAGCCAAGTGCCTTTGGCGCATCGTGGGGGACAACATGGGGGCGAACTTATTGGGATGTGATAATCTGTTGGTTAAGACAAAATGACTATACAGTTAAAATAATCCTCACGCAGATATCATGATAGTGCGCTTCTAGTTCGTGATCACTAATAAGATCAAGCACTGGAGGGTAGATCAAGCAATGGAGTGATCAATAAGATCAAGCAATGGAGAGATCAAGGAATAAATCTTAATATTTAACTTTTCTATGCCAGTGTAGGTATAGCTCACCATTGACTTGACTTAACCGTTATATATGTGTGCCTACTCTTACTGTGCAGAAATACCTTAAAGGGGCTCATTGAGTTGATATCAATAAGTCTGTGATGATTTTGAAGGGTATAAACACATAACAATATTTATAATTAGCATAATTATTCAGGTTCCACTCCCAATAGGCTAGTTATGACAACTTTTTGAATTTTTGATACCTGTGTACTAGCTGTGTCCATACGAACGGGTGAAAAGTCCCAATAGTCACGAATTTTAAAAAAAAAACAAATTGAATCGTAAATTACTCACTCATTAATGTTCCTTTGTATGTGACACATTGAGACTTTTTAGTTTGACCATTTGTCATTAGTATGTTAAGGAAACTTGATAGGTTTAGAAACGTTCAGTCAATTTCACGAAACAACTCAATGAGCCTCTTTAATGAGAATCATATATACTCCATACGCAACAACACAACTTACCCGTACACGTAATTAAACCACCTACAGTGATGCACTGAAGAATATTTCACTCAGTATATCAAGCTTGGATATTTGGTCAAACAACAGTGTGCCTGTCATGATTATTAATGTCTGAAACCTTTCATGATTATTGCCAAAACAATAATTATCTGCTCACTATAATTTTCATCCATCTGGGCTTGAAAGTAGGGCAAGAAATAATAGTTTGACGTGAATTCATTTGTACTGATAGTAAATGGACGTTTTCTTAATTCCTGCTTTTTTACGCTACCTCTAATTTAAGTGATGCAAATACTATACATTATCTACTCTGTGCATGTGTTTTAATTTTTTTTTTCATTTTGTTTATTTCATCTATCACCAATAAAATAAGACAAAGCACACCTTAGTGCATGCATCAATTCTATCGATCATGGAAGAAAGGATCCATTTGCATTGTCGACACGCTAGAATTTTACGGGTATTTTCCCTTTTTCTCTCTCCCCCGCCGTTCATTAGTATCTCTCACATGGGAGAGTACAATAGACCTACTTTCAAGGTAAGGTGTTTGCTTTACATCATCCGGACCAATGAAGTGAACAAATTAACATTTTAGCGTATCGCAAACCTAAAAGGTTTTAATGTGTATACTATATACATGTCATATATAGACATGGGTTTTAACTAGCGCTGCTGTAATAATTAAACTTCAACTGTTTTTATTACGTAGATTAAGTAGCATGCGATCTTCACTCTACCTGATGCTAAACAAGTTTCATCTGAAAGTTGTAAGTGATAGATGCGATGAGTCGACCGGAAATTAAGTACAGCAGCAGGAACTACTGAGCAAACTGCAATCTTTATACACAGGTAAATAAGAAAAGGATAATAACTCAATAAATCTTTCTGAATTATACGTCTCTTGTCTCGTTAGGCTACATTCAAATTCATGTGTTACGTATATGTTACAGAAGTAAATAGGCTACATGCACTGGTACCATGTCTAGCATAGGCCTGTTTACACAGTAATATTCCTTTTCCCTATGTACTCCTTTACGCAACGTAACTGAAGATGTGCCAAAAGAAAAGGTTGCAGATCAGCGTAACTACTAATCTCAGAGCAGATAAGCGACGACGTAGTCAACGTCCAGTCAACGAGGAGGGGATCTCCAAGGGGAGGGGTGGGTCCGGATCCCCTCCTCCATCGATTTTTAAAAGGTTAAAGAGCGAACGCAGTTTACGACTGAGGTGAAAATATTGTAGATAACAGCAATTCTGATTAATTGAAAAATTTCAAGCAAGAGATCTCTATTTCAAGGCTGGATGCAAGCGGCTTAGAATATCCAGAAAGTGCTGTTTCCGGCGGGTCATTTGCCGGGGGTTTGTACAGCCAAATATTTTCTCATGCGTTCCCAGCCGAATATGGTGGCGCTTAAATATTATCCACCCACCACTGACGGTACGCTCAATCAAGCTTCGCCAACTGAAAAGATATAAACCTTCTTTCTCTCTCTTTTAATCAGACTCTAGTAGTTTGATTTCACGTAATACCACCACAGAAATAAATACGTCCACACAAAACAAAAAGATGGATAGAAACCAGATGAACTTAGTCCATCTCACTAATTGCTTTAAAAACACAACCAATCTACCACGTAACCGGGATGGAGTCTTACTTGGTGTCATCAAATCATTTTCCTGAGCCGAGTGGCAACTCGCAAGCAAACACGCCAAACCTAGTGCTTTGAACGATAGAATTTTTCATGATCTTGCCTGGTACAAGTCGATTACCTCTGCCTCCGATTTTACACACGAATGTACATCAAACCACATCACGTTGGCATGTCAATCAATCATCTGGATAGAGCTTATCAATGAACTTGAATTTTACAGTAAAGCTTGTCTTCTATTGAGCCTCCACGAACTTCTCAGCACAAAAAGGCTTGGCAGCAAGTCAAGTTTGTTTGTCTGTTTGTTTTTCATTTACCTTTTTCAGTTTAGTAGCTGAAAATAATCGATGTAGCTTTGAATGAATCTTTTATTATCTGACAATTTAAGGTATGACACACGACGTTACAGATTAAAGGTGTTAAATGTTAGGCCTACCAGTACTCGGGGCAGGGTAGCGTGTGCTTTGTTATGCTGAGAGAAGTAAGTGCGAAGTGAATTACATAATAATGATAATATAGGTCACTTTACGTGATATTGCTTTACATTGGACAATTCATAGGGCAATACTTTAGTACGGATGAGCAGCAATTATTGGAGAAATGTTTAAATTGGAGAAATGTTCCATTACATCTTGTTTATGTAATCTGTAGAACATCGGGCAATTTGCATTTTTCACTGTCGTTCGCTGCATGTAATCCTTTGCCACCGTTCTTCTCGGATATGAGTACATGGCTCGCACATGAATATGGTAAATTGCCAGCAACTTAATGACATATACAGCTTGAGTTCTGATCAATAAATCGACCTCTCTTAGTAAACCGCCGTTAACATCGGATATTTACATCACAGAATGAAACTACTCGCATTTACGGTGAAATTGATACAGGTTGTGTGTGTAGGCTGAATTACTATTAAATCACTGAGCAAAAATATATTCTTCCATAATGATTTGATTAAAAAGTAACAACAGCACAGATGGGGGGGGGGGGGCGTTATAGTCAGGATGATTAGCTTGTACGTTTTTAAGTTGCCATGTATGACTAGGATCAAGTAAATTAAGCTTTTATGCCAATGAAGGACATGATGAACAAAGATGAATAAATTGTTAAGCCCAGTTCCGAGACGAAAGCAAACACACAGACATACCAGTCACTGCCGTTCATCAACAACTTTTCGAATGTACAATAATTACAGTTACGGTCTTGTTTTTGTTGTCCGTAGAATGTACAAAGTTTGACAGAGGACTTACATGGTGTGACACAAGACGCAAACATTGTGACAGAAGACAAAAACAGTGTAACATGGGAAGAAAACAGAAAACACAAGACACAAATGGTGTAAGACAGAATATAAATAATGAAGTAAAAGCTGTCACACAGGAAAGAAACAGTGTGAAACAGGATGAAAACTGTACCACATGAAACTAATGGTGTGATGCAGGATATAAAGTGTGACAGGGAATGTAAATGGTGTAAGACAGGATGTAAAAGCTGTGACAGAGAACAAAAACAACATGACACAGGAGGAAAACTGTACCACAGAACATAAATGGTGTGACAGGGGACATACATGTGTGACTGTTGTGACAAAGGAAATAAACGGTGAGTGACAGGACATGACCACTGTAATATGGGAGTGAAAAATTAGAAAGAAAAAAAAATGCAACATGCTTATACAATAGTACTGCATATTCATGAATACTCAATAACTTGAAGTGAAACCAAATTTTACTTTGAGAATCCATTAAACTTTTCAAGGGAGATTCATCTGTTTTAAATAACAAGAAACATAAACGAATGAAGGAGTGTGAAATAGTCCATACAAGATGACATCCTATGAGAGACTGATTTACTCATATTTCATCTTCCAAATTCATACAATCATCCTTTTTACAGAGATTGCACATTTCTCAACTCAAAGATGACAAACATTTTCTTTCAATAGTCTTTGGCCAATGCAGAAAAGAAGAAAGGAAAGTATTCAGAAGTAACAAATCAACGACAAAACGCTGGTGGTTTCTCTAACATCTCCATTTCATGTGAATATCACATCAAACAAAGATACACATGTAGCCTCTTATGCACATATCAGCTAAAGAAATATAATGAACTTTTCAAGCTCTTTAATTGAGAGGGTGAGAGCCACTCTTAAAGGCAACTGACCATACATGAAGTACTATAAACAAGAACACAATGCACTGTTTCCAGACTATTGGATATATGTAACTCTTTCCCATATGTACATACCTTAAGTCATAAACATACATTGCACCAAATTGTGAAAGAATGTCGTAAGAATGTTACAAATCTCGAATGAGATTGTGTCTCACTCTGTGAGACACAACTTTCAAAACTTAAACAGAAAACTACTTGCACCGCAAACACCAGAGAACTATGGTCCCACAGATGACTAACTTCCCAAACTTATGGGACAAAAAGTCTGGTTCATCAATGTGTCCCAAGATTCTGGTAGAGCAAAATTATCAAAATATTTCACTTCAAGTTAGCTGTCAAAGGTTTCCAGTCCACCAAGCAATCAAAAGCCAGCAAAATCATTCTCCAATTCACACAAGAGCTATCACAACAATACCATTTACCGCAACCAATATTAACGTAACCTGGTACCTCAACCTATCAAACGATTACTGTACATGCTTTTGCTCTTGTGACACCAAAAAAAAAAAACAGGATGGCTCCTATCCTCCCCCTAGACCAACACCATACCACATCAACAATTGGGTTTCAGTGCACTTCAATTTTCAATCAATTCTGGCAAACCTTAAGTACAAAAAGGATTCTGGAACACTGCAGGTACCAAAAGACTCTGGTGAACCATGTCTGAGGAGACTCCACTACACCATAGTCATGACAAGAATCACACTCACAAGTCATCACAACAAATATTCTGTTAATACACTGATTCGGTACACCAGTTCCGGAACTCCATTGTAATGGCAAACTTCACATACAACTAATACTTCTGAAAACATTCTGGCACACTTTAACTACAAAAATATTTTGGTACAACATGGTTATCAAGCTATTCTGATGCACATTGGCTATCAAAAATTCAACTCTTTCAGAGCTACCAAGGTATCCCGTTGCCTTCTGTTTTTAGCAGTTAACAATTAAGCTACTGCAAGAGATTACCAAACAGCCTGATAATTAGCATCTTTTGAAACCCTTTTCAGACCTAGCCAAAAATCATGACAAAAAGCCAGCTAATATTGATAAATGATGCTGAAAGTGTTTTCACACACTTGTCTACCCATAGCTATGATTGATATTATAAAAGAGAGAGCTAGCTTGCTTCTAGCTTTCAATTATGCAAATCATCTCTGCATCACATGACTTCCCCTTTAGGCTCCATAGACATGTCACCAAAATTCAGGAACAGCCTACTTCTTGGATCTCAAGGACGTATAACTCATTTCCATTTTGCAGAGAGTCTACATTACCCCTTTTCCCATCATTTACGGTGATTATTATTGTCACTTGTCATTTTACCTTGCTTTTATATTTTCTTTCATTAATTGCTATGGCAATCATTGTTTTAGTTTATTATACCTGGTGTTTTTACATCACTCACCTTGTTTCAACTCTCATTTTGACTGTGAGGTCTTAAACCATGTTTCTTCATAGTCTTTTTCTCTCCATGAGCCCTACAAGTTGCGGTGCAAATGAATAACTTTCCAACAAAGAGTTGATCAATATTTTCTCAATAGTATTTCTCAACATTACTCAAAAGGTACATTCAGCTTTAATGTTGAATGGAAGTATTGAAGTAACTGAAGACAAAGGGGAGGTAATTTGCAAAATAATAATAATAAAAACATATTTTACTGACAACTGAAGTGGTTCATGAAAAAAGACAATAATTTTCCAATACAGGCATTTCAAACCCCATGCTAGTATCTTTTTCGTACGTAAAGATAATGCTGTTTGAAGAAAGAATTCTCTGGTCAAGATAGATTTCCAGTTCCCTTAATGTTACCAGAATACCATGTAACAGTGGCAAATGACTGCAAGAAGTCTTTGTTTCCTTTTGAACTGAAGTCCTCATTTGACCTTGAAATTTGACAATAGTGAAAATGCAGTTTGGGTATACTGTGCATTTGCCTAACAATATTGTGGAAATTTAGGTCACATCTCTAAAATTATTGTAATGTTTCTAGTAAGATTGTAAAGGAATACAAAGGATACTCATGTAGTTGTACCTGGGTGACATCACAAGTTCCCTATTATGCAATGTGCCATTTTGAAACACATATTTCATTAAAATTCATAACTTCTGAACCAAACATGCTGTTGTGATATGGTTTCTACCAATAAAAAGAGAATATATTCCTAAGTTCATGAAGTGCCAAGTTCCTTCAGTGGCCAATCACTTTAATCGTCTCAAAGTGACAGGCGAGGGATGACTTAAATAACTAACAAATGAGACTGCCTGCGACCAAGCATAAAGTAAGGTCCATTAATTACACATGAGGTTGGAGAATCGTTAATTCCTGTGTACAAGTAGTGTTGAACATATACATCAAATGATTTCATAGAGAATGGTTCATCGGCCTTCCATGTGCTTTAATGCAAACTTCTACGAGCTGCGGATAGCTGGATCTAGAATCAACTGCATTTCTCCATGCCATACAATGATCTCTTGCTATACAGAACACCTCAAAACCTCACCTGGACACCTGCGTGGATGTTAAACAGAAGTGTACACTAGCAATGTACTTATCATATTTGAAGTGAAATTTTGGAAACTCTGTATTATGAGTTTGACTTGCAATGTTTCAGGCATCAGCCAAGAAAAGGCCCACAATATTTGATGAATGATAGTGACATAGCTGACCTGGATCAGTGATAGTGTGGCTGACCTCAATTAATGCCGGTGTGGCTGACCTCCACCAATGATTGTGTCATTGACCTCAATGAACGATGGTGTGGCTGACCACGATGAATGATGGTGTAGCTGATCGTGACTATAAATGGTGTTGCTAACCTGAATCAATCATTGTCTGGCTCACCTTTCATCATCAGCACTGAAAAACCAGTAACAACAGATATCAGCAAATTTTCTTAACACCAGTTATTAACCTCAAGGAATGATCAATACACTTTCATTTTTAAAATTGTTGAAAACACCACTTGAAATATTCATTATATGTGATTTTCAGACAAAATGTGTTACCAGCCAGAACAATGCATAATTCAATTACTTTTAACACCCAGATATCTATTTAAGTTTTTAGTTTTGCACAGAGACAAAAATCCAAAGTTGGCAGCTTTGTTAATTTCAGGCATCTTCCATGTGGCTGTGAAAACTACACCCAGTTATCACCTGCTGGCAGGTATGAACTTGAGAAAAGATGGCCATGCTACTTCCAGCTAGTATTTGATAGCAGGGATGAGGTTAAGATTGACCAAGCTACATCCAGCTATTCATGACAGCAGGGATGAAGTTATGATTAGATGGCCAAGCTTCATCTAGCTATCTATGACAGCTGGGATGAAGTTAAGATTAGATGGCCAAGCTACATCCAGCTATCATCTTGATGGAAGAGATAAAGTCTCTGATGGATTCCACAGGTAAAAAGCTGTTGTTGCCATAGCGACACTTCCGATGAGAATCATGAACCAACTCGATGAAGAGAAAATTGAACTGGACTTAGAGTCAGGGTCAACTATCAAGTCAGCAGCTGTTGTTCTTTGGTATTGGGAAGCCTGTTTGGCAAAAAAAGTAAACAAATTAATCACCACAATTTGTTTTAGTTTTTTCAACTGCAGAATCTACTGCAAATCACAGGAGTAAAATGAGACAAATACTAAACTATATCATCACAACATCAGAGGTAGAAATGATAATTTGAAAAATTCAAAGGATTTATACAAATCCCTGAAAGATATCTTTACAAGTATTCTCAATCAAGCACAGGTGGCCAAAAAAATCTATTTCAACATTGCTATTACTTCAGATATAGTTTACGTCTTTTATGTCATGAATTCAAACAAATACAAGACTATTTTTAATCAATTAACACAACTTATGCACTTCTTTGAAACTTGCAAAGACACACACCAATTTGGTTAAATAGTTTTGCTATATTGTGTCCTCTACAGACTGGTCATATTTGAGGTCAGGCCCTTCAACATTCTTTGTAGTGAAGAGTAACACGGCTAAAAAAAAACAAAGCTGCAGGATAGTCTACATATCCATTAATGATGACATAGAAAGTCTCTTGACAGTGATTAATGCACAATTTGTAAGAGACAGCAACCAGACAGTAAAACTGAAACCAACATCAGTCATCTTCATTTCTACTACAGTTTTTGTTTCTAATCCAAATGATTTTATCATCTGAGCTCTATTACATCTTCAGAAACAAATTCCATAAAGCAACTCATATAAAGAGTAAAATTGTACATAAAATTACTTCCACTTGAACCAGCATAAGATATAGCTTCTTATTTAGTTTATATTGATTTTATTATACCAGACAACAAAAAGTGTCCACAAAGTACAACAACAACAAAATTGAGGAATATGACAAACCAACCTTTTTGACATCTGTATCTAATTTCTGTAAACTTTTCTGAATCTTTGGCATCTTAAGAAGGAGTTTGTTAGTTACGTCTGCCAGATGGCACAGCCCAGTTCCATCTCGTTGGCTTTGACAGAGAGTCTGATGCGTTGACCAATTGGAGTGCACGTAATCCAGACAGCTATTGATGTAGGAAAGGTGTTGTGATATATTGTCCAATATTGCCAATGACTCTGTCTGACTGTTGAACAAAAACAGGAGACCCAGATTAAAACCAGAGTCAAGGAGAAACAGTACTGTACTATATAAATTGACTATGAGATCCATTGTTTTAGGGGTATTGTGCAATATGACTTGACTATAAACAATCTGGGATATTTCCCCCCATCCCCCCCCCCCCCAATAAAACGAAACCTAACAAAGAAGGAATCTCAATCTTGCCGAAATGTTTATGGTAAGCTAAAGGAAACTAAAAATTAAGAGATATATGCTGTTTCTGTTTCTGACAAATAGATGGCAGTATGCATTTTCATAAATTCAACTTAGTGAATTCTTCCTAATGGTGGAAGCAGGAAAATATTATTTTAATAATTATTATAATCCACAGGCATTTATAAAATGTTTCAAGAGGGCAGTATTTGAATTCATAAAATGAAAGTGTGGAAATGTAGAAGCTACATGAAGCAGGGAGGGGTTGTAACTGTTACAAATATTGACATCCTTCTACATCCAAAGTGACATTTGGGCATTGCCCAATTTTTAGTTACCTTACCTGACCTTCTGCAACTTTGGAGACCCTAGACAATGCTGGACAAGAATTACATCAAATATATACATATATGGAAAAAAAACACAATAAACAATTACACAGTGAGAAAAACTGCCATCACATCAGAGTAAATAACGACAAACACTTTACTCTTAGAAAAACAAACATCAGAGTCAAAAATGAACCACCATTACTCAAATTAGAATAAAGAAATGACACAACTATATTCTGACAAAAAAAGCAATTAAATCAATATTTTTGAACAACACTTTTCAAAGTTTCTCCCTCCCCAAAGTGTGCTTTCAAACCATCAACTTACACAGTTTTTGGTAGCAGAGGGGTGTAACTCTTACTGCACTTTATATAAGGATGTATGTAATTGTAAATTAAAAATTGCACTTTAGCAGTGATCTTAATGATAAATTTTAAATATGTTTATACACACGCTTCACCATTACTCTGTCCAGCTCCCCCGACCATTCCTTCCTCCGTAATTCACACAGGATTGTGTGTAATCTACACCAGAGAGTGTGTTAAACTAAACGAACCATATGTACTTCAACATTCACCCAGTTCAATAACCATAAAAATTTCATACTCTCACGATTGACTGGGTTCAATGATTGAGCACAAGGAAGGTAAAACTGTTTGTCATGACAGAGACATACATCAATTTCTACCAAACATTAAAGTCCACGATTGGCTATCCATCTAAACCGATAGTTGATAAGAGCAGCTTTGATGTCAAATGTTCAAAGATCAAAGTCTATCATATGATTCTGTTTATAACAGAAATCTAACAAACTTGACAGATACATATGCACCTCTAAAGGCTGAAAACAAGCTATAAGTTTAAAGTAGCACCCAATTTCAGAAAACTACATTATATACCAATTCCAACTGATCATCAAAATGTCTTCATGTGACTTCATGTAGCATTTGTCATCCTGAACGTAAGCAGTAAACACACTCTATGACATTCATGAGTTTGTAGGTTGTTTTTTTTGTGAGTTCATGTAGCATATATTATCCTGACCATATACAGGGAACACAACCTACAACATTCATTAGTTTTTTTTGTATGTTGTTTTTCATGTGAGTTAATGCACCATACATTATCTTGATGAGAAACAGGAGACACAGTCTCCAACATTCATGAGTTTCTAGGTTGTTGTTTTTTTTTTTTTTTTTCACTGATGTACAGGAGACATGTATCAACTAACGGTTCGTCAAGCGGCGAATCACCATCTCTCAGAAATTCTGTTGTCTGGGACTTTATTCTTCGTTTCCCAAACTCTTCACCGACTGATAATTACCTCAATACATTTGTGGTTGGATTTCTGATGCTTCCTCTCTCCCACCTCAATTTGTGAATTTCGTGAACAGAACGCATTATCTTCCGCCTCCAGCCAAGTTGCTCAACGCCCATCTGGCAGAAAAGTGTAAAAAACGGCGGTTTCACCTTGTTATGAATTTGACATGCATTTTTTTCTCCTCTGTTGCAAGACCAAACAACCTTTGCAATATAAACATCAATTACTGGGGACAGATATGTACTTCTGAGGTGACGCAAGTCACTCTGTCATATCCGTAGATAAAAAAACTAGTAAATGGCTGACTGATGGTGGCAGTGAGAGGTGTGCAGCAAAAAAAAAGAACGGTATACAAAGTTACACTACTTCCTTGAGCTGAATATTGCGTCTAAACTGCAATTAAAGCAAGGTATATAAACCAAACAGATTTGTCAAAACACATTTGGCCTCTGACAGACATCACAGCACATTTGGTCTCTGAAAGATATCAGTTCATGCTCAGCATGAACTGTTGGAAACACTTTTTAACTCACCATTTTACCTATTGTTTAAAACTACATGTTTAAAAGACAACATATTCATTTTATCAGTCTGTTAAATAATAATTGCCACATTTTCTTACTCTTTAATTCTTAACTTTATTCTCATTTTATCTGCTATCAAATGTCCTTTTAGTATAAATTTGAAATTAATACCAGAATGAACAAATCATGACAATCAAGGTGTTCTCTTGTTTAATCCACACTTTGTAAGCATTTTTGGTTTCTACGGCAGCTTTACAGTTACAGCTAAGTCAGCCACTGATCAGTTATGATCTCTTCTATCATGACTCTGTTTAAGGTTTGTGTCACTAGTTTTGTTTCATTTTCACTTTCGTTGGATCTTAACTTAAAGCACTGAAAGTGCCATTTCAAAGAAATTGAAAGTGAAGGTAAACAACTAATATTGTTTTCATTTTATGGGCAGTATTTACACTTAATCAGCTTTTTCCTTCTTCCAAGGTTAGCAAAAACAGAAATGTTTGATTGTGCAATTTCCTTTTCATTCATTTCAGATCAAGAAAAAGGGTGCTATGTTGCAAAATCTTTAAATGGAACTATTCTAAATATACTTCTTTACAGTCTATTTGCTTCACATTTTCTGAGTAGAGTGCTGAGTCATCTAACATGAAGGCTGCATCAATTAAAGGCTCACAGTCATTGAGTTTAGCAAACCCAGCAGAGTGTGTTAATGCAGATTAAAAACATTCGAAGTGCAACGTTGGTTGGTGAATAGATACTACTTCAACCAAAACCAAAAGTTGCACCAGTCATAGGAACATGGATATTGTCTGTGTCAAGTATGGAGACTTCTACTACTAACAGTAATGTTATAATGCTGAGAGTAATGTTATAACGCTGAGAGTAATGTTATAATGCTGAGAGTAATGTTATAATGCTGAGAGTAATGTTATAATGCTGAGAGTAATGTTGTAATGCTGAGAGTAATGTTACAATGCTGTTCATACCAGCTTAATCTCAGAATCTCCAAACAAGGTAACTTTAACACGGAGAAGAAAAAAAGGCAATACTTTGGGTACTACAGTAAAGATCTACTATCATAGCAGCACACAGTGTAACTGCATAGCCTACATACTGATAGCAGGTAAAAAGAACAAAAAAGCTATAAGATTGATAGCAAATCACTATGACAACCCACTTGTTCATAGCATCTGGTGATTTTTTAATCAAATCTCTGCGAGCTGGAGAAGAAATTCTTCGAGCCTGAGCACAGTAAGAGAGCATTCACATCAGCAAGTGGTTTTCAAGTTGGTGAACTGATTCAAATTTCGTTCTCAATACATTCTGGTTATACAAGCCTGTGAATAGGCTAAAAAAACCAAGTGCTGACATCTCAATGAAACTAAGTCCTCTCATCTTACTATCGCACCAGCAGCTGAAAATTATGCAATTATTAGATGACTTGGAAATAAATTAAGAGTTTTATGAGGTAAGAAATGTCAAAGGGGTAAAGCAAGGAGAAGAAGGGGATGGGAGTTATTAACAATGGGAGGCTACTCAAGGCAGATCAAAAGCTAGGATGGAGTAATTTAGTTTACATCTCAGAGATAGTAGAAATTTTAATTTGAAAGTTTCTGCACTATTCTTTTTTATCTTTATGCTTGTACTTTACACTAGTGCGTTGTTAAGTATGGTCTAAACTTCAGAGCATATCTCACCCACAAGATTCCTGGGGATGATTAATACTACTATCCTTGCTTCAATAAAGACAGCAAAATATAAAAGTCCAAGGTCAGTTGCACAAAACGCTTAAAATTTTTCTTCTTTTTTCTGCTTTATTTTGCCTAGAAAAGTTGTATCCCCATCTTGAATGCTCTAAACCAGGTCACTCTGCTGGGATAATGTGCTTTGGTTTCTAAACATTTTCAGCACACTTGAACCCCAGTGTTTTGGCCGGCAAGATGCTGAATATGAATTTTTCACACGACCTCATTATCTGAATACTTATACTATCTCACTAAACACTCACAGAATGTTCATATCAAATCTGTCAGATATTAAACATGCAAATATTGATGCACCCACTGAGAACAGTTTTAGCTCAGTTTTTCTTCACACATCAGAAGTTAGATCTCTACTCATTTGTTTAAAGATGACACTGCCCTGATCTGCTTGATTTAAAAGGATGATGACAGTGACAATGATGATGTACAATGTTGTGACCAAAGTTTCTTTGAACAATAATGTTACAAAGAAGACAAAGGGAATGTTTATTGATTGTAGAGGAGAAAACAATGAACCCAGGCAAGTTAAAATCAGAGATAATCCTGTTGAACGGGTTTCATGAAATAAATGTGTCGCAATAGTTGATTAACTAGCATGGCATGAACATACTGATTATCTGGTGAAGAGAGTGAACCCCGGATTGCATTGTCTCCTTATATTAAAACTGGAAAAGGGGTTGTACTGGTAATCGCCTAGTCATCTACCTTTGTTCTTTGTCAGTTTCAGGGAAGAGTAAGTAGGGGAAAAGATCACCTGTCATAAAATATGACACAGTAGTATGCACTCATCTTTCAGATATTTAAACATGAATTTTATGATTAAATATTAAAATATTATATTTTCATATATTAAATATAAAAATAATATTAAATAATTTTTCTCCACATTTTTGTTGGCCCTACAAAATTCAGACTCTCCAAGAAATCATACTAGTCAGTCACTGTTACTTGAAATCATACAGACCAATGGGAGTGGATACAGATATTCATTTACAAAAATGGAGCTTAAACAATGTGTTTGTATGTAGTGGCTATGACATATTCTGTGAAATTTGACTTTCACTGGTAAATTTTCAACTCATACTCCAGCTTTAAACAAGTTCATCGTTCATGGTTACATTCTTACCCTTTTCATAACTCAATCGTTGGCAGCATCTGGGGATATTGCATTGCATATTGGGGTGGAAATGTTACTGCTTAAGATATGAAGTAGTTTGATTCTATTGTTAAACATCCAAGTTGTATACTTGGTAGGGATAATCCTCAGCCTAATTTAGTTACTACAACTGAACTAGTAAAAACTTGACAGTGTTCTCTTATACCAATATCACCCACTTTTTAAAGATCTAAATGGTGTAATAATTCCTCAAAGTAGGAGGATGAGAATCCCAAAAGCAGTTACAAATCATCACAAATCCTTTTGTTCTTGGCAGCATCAAAATTTTTTATGAAGCTTTAACTCTTAGTTTACCAACTCTCATTTTACCAGTGTATCATCATTTTCACCCATCCCATTCTTGCCTCATTACTTTGTTACTTTATGCAACATTTCCTCAGTAATGTCTTTCGATTTTTTTAACCTTTCTTTCTTCAAGTTCTTACTTTATCTTCTTGTGTGTTTACTTTATCTTTAACTATATTTTTGTTTTTTCTATTTTTCTTTCTTCACAGTCAAACTTTATCTTTTTACGTGTTTACTTTATCTTTTAATGTATTTTTATCTTTCCATCGTTTCTTTCCAATGCTGTATTTTATGAGAGCATGCAACTTCCCCTCGGAAATCCTATTAAGTTTTACATTTAAGTTACCTTACCTAATCAGTGGCACTCAAAACTGACCAGATAGCCAGTTAGGTTGAGAGGTCGACAGTATCAGCTTATTGTTAATATGTGAATACAAGAATGAGACAAAAATCTTTCCTAGAAATGAAAGTTATCCATGCAATCTTATAGGTAACATCTCTCCCTATTCCATTTGTCTTTTTTCTGTTTAGGACAATGTTGGGTGAAATTTAGAGCCAGAGATAGAAGTCATACAGCTGCAGGACTTTTTGTTCACTGTGCATTTGCACATGTGGTATTAAGGTGAAAAGACATTATTCATGCAAAAGAGATAGTTTGTATGTTACTTGTTTTAGAAGAGTGTATGTATTTGTGCAACATCTGCTACACTGAATACAGGTGTTGTTCACTTTGTTCGTGAAAGAACTTCCACAGAATTCAATCTACTTATTCAATAATATATTTTGAATATGTTCCATGTTGCTTCTGATTGGTGGAAATACATTTCAAGAACAACATACACAGCTCTTAGTCTGGTCATTGAAATGTTTGAATGATGAACACTAGACAAAATAACAAGTGACTATTAACAATTTCATTGTATGAACTCTTATAAGATAAAATACATTTTTTTTTTTTTTTTTGACAAAGTTCTCTCTCAGGAATCTCTCTGTTTTCATTTCAAACTAACCTTTTCAAGATCCTCCTCTGTGAGTCTTAAAAGTTCAGCAAAATCAAGTTTATGTGACCGAAAAAGTGGTAAAAGATCAGAGAGGTCCAACCCACATAAAAATAAATCCAGGTCATCATAAAAATGATAATGACTGGCTGAATCTCCAGCAGAACTTGTTAACCTGGAAGAGAATGGCAAAAAAATAATAGAATAACTGCTCTATTTCATAAAAAGAGAACCAACTCAGCGATAACTGATGATAACAAATCACGAGAAAGGGAATATTACACCTGATGTAACCCTGTGGGATATTTAATTCTATACCATGGCCATACAATTGAGTTCTTGGTTTTGTTTTTAGGTACTTGACCCTTATCATCCTGAGCTGGCATATAGAGGCACATCACATAGGTTGAGACAAATCACATATAACCACATTACACAGGTTGAGACAAACCATATATAAGTACATCACACAGGTAGAGACACAACATATATAAGTACATCACACAGGTAGCGACAAACCACATATCAGCACATCACATAGGTTGAGACAAACCACATACAAGCACATCACACAGGTTGAGACAAACCACATATAAGCACATCACACAGTTTGAGACATACCACAAATAAGCACATCACACAAGTTGAGACAAACCACATATAAGCACATCACACAAGTTGAGACAAACCACTCATCAGCACATCACACAGGTTGAGACAAACCACATATAAGCACATCACACAGGTTGAGACAAACCACATACAAGCACATCACACAGTTTGAGACAAACCACATATAAGCACATCACACAAGTTGATACAAACCACTTATCAGCACATCACAAAGGTTGAGACAAACCACATATAAGCACATCACACAGGTTGAGACACACCACATATAAGCACATCACACAGGTTGAGAAAAACACCTGTATGTGTGGCACATTATGGATATCTAAATGTCTATGCTGAAGATGCAACAATACACTGGGTTCATTAATGACCTCTCAACACTTGGGAGTACAAAAATTACATTGATGTTAACTTAAAACAAAGGAATGTTTCCCACAGTAAAAACTGAGACTACTTTCATTAGAAGTGATCAAAAAGCAACCCAAAACTTGAGGATAAATGCAGTAAAGTGGCAAAGAACTCCAACAAGTTTGTAGAACCAAATACATGAGCAGATGAAAACAAGAAGTTCTTGAGAGCCATTTTAAAAACATGAACATTTCCAAAGATATCACATCATATACAGAAATCAGAAAAAGAGGTAATTAAGAGATTATGAAATGAGCCATACTGTAGTAATTATGAGTTATTAGTGTAGGTCTGTATTCCTTGATGAAGAGTACGGCTTCTATTTTCGAAGTCAGAGTTGAAAGATACTAACATGAATCTCAAGAACTTTCTTGTTTTCATTTTGTCATTTATTTAGTTCTAAAACTGTACAACTCTTCCAGAGTTGTAACACTTAAAATGAAAATCTGACATCACAAGAAAGTGGTTGCTATAACAATCTAGATTGCACAGTCCACTGCATTTTGTTCTTGACAGACAATACCTCATTATTACAAACATTCCAGATTCTAGACATTATGAAAATGTTTTTTAATAAATAGCAGTGTTTTGCACCACATTGTTCTTAATGATAAGACATTTCATAGAAAGCACAACAGCTTTGAAGGTTTACCAAAAGCTGTCATTATTTTACAACAATCACATTGACTTGGGATTCCTTGATCAAGAGGAGAGGGTTTAAGCTTGATCCCTGGACACTGCTTACAATGACAGGGGATTTTAATGACTGGCACAATATTAATGTAAATTATCCTTGAAGCAAGCAGGACCAAACTTAAAATAGAAAAACTGTTTGGAGGTGAAACCACAATAAAGGAATCCCTGAAAATGACACAATAATTTGTACATTGCAATATTTCAAACTTGAGGGTAATGAAGTTCAACCACGCCATAAATCATATGTATGCCCAGTTTTCACAGCAGTGTACACAGATACTGTAGAGGTCTGGTTTAAGGCTTACATTGAAAAGTTGGTTTCCAATTACACAACAGCGGTTTACCTCATGAAATCTATAAAGCTTCATGTATTCATGAAGGAGGAAGTATGTTCTTTTACCTGCTTTTACTTGATGTTTCATGACTTTGTGGGAGGCTATAGGTGGCATTACTGGGGTCTCCAAGATGATCTAGCATGTCAGATATCTGTGGGAGATTATCAACATGTTAAAGAAAGGTGACAATGAAGGCTTAAAACGAAAGTGAAACTTCTGACAGAAAAACAGAAATACTAATTCCATTCATCAAAAAATTAAGGTATGAAGATTTCATATCTTTCTGCAGCCCTAGTGTCAGGTATGTGGAACTGAATGGGTTAATCACAGTCAGACTAAACATGATCAAACATGAACTAGTCTAACAGACCTCCTGCTTTCCAAACAGCAGAAAGACTTGACACCTTCCAATTTATAACATGCTAGCATGTGTCACAGAAAGTCTCAGGATATGAATCCCGTTTCATTTCTTCACGGCTATGACCGTGACCTTGAGACATGCCAGCATGCATGATATACATGTTTCAAGATGCAAATGTACAAAACAAAGTCAGTTGATATGAACATTCATGTCAGCATGAATTTAGCCAACTAGTTGGAATGGACATTGTTTGCTGTATTGTGCCTTCATGTTCTTCTGCTTAGTGGCACTTGTACTGTCAGTTCAAGCCATGTGAATAACAAGTTTGTTTATGTTTCTATCAGAAGTAGGTTGGAAACTGTTTGTTTTGTTAGCTTTAGTGCTTTAAAGTATGGTATGAGTGTGACAGTGGCACAGAAGGTTAGTATAGCTATTGTTACCTTCTATACGGTATATTCAATAGGATACTTAGGTGTCACATCAACACAAAGGTGTCCTTTATTGAAGCATCGTTGTGACTGGCCAACCTCTCACCTTCTTTTATAAACGATGAATTGATTGGTCATAACATTTTGAGCTACCACTGTAGTAGTATCAGATGACAGTGAAGAGAGGAATACAACTTAATAAATTGTCCCAACTGGCTGACCTGGTTGATGAAAGAACATACATTTCAAAATGAGTGTTGCAGTAACGCAACAGTTCCCTTACGATGCACCCCCAACACCTTGTTACTTTGATGATTCCTCACTCTATGTCACATAGAGCACTAGCATGTTGTGCGGTCATTACATTGAGATTTTCAAAAAGTATTCCTGATGATTACACAAATTGCCCAGTTTCAGCAACAAGCAGAAATGCAACAATGAATAGGTCTTTTCAGTCACATACGTACCTCCAAGAAATATTTCTCTGGTGTATTCAAACTAAGTGATCAATAAAACCAGTACCTACATCACTATCTGCAGCAGTGACAGTCACTACCCATGAAGTGTATCATGGGTATAAGCACAATATCACCCATGTCGATGGAGATAATGTTATGAAGAAAGTAAACCATTCCTTTGATGATACAACAATCATCAGAAAGCTACAACCAATTTCCTTCATCAAAATTCAAAAGACATATGGATACAAGGTAACTGTTTTGTTGAGATTGTAAATATTAAATTTTTCACCGAACTTCGATTTCATAATTTCTGTCCTAAATTGTAATTCTTCATTAAGGATTCTTTGGTTGAGAACCAATAAACAGAGGAAACAAACCTCAAAAGAACAAAAAAGTCATCAGAAACCTTATGCCTGTTGAGTAAATCTTTCATCAGAAACAACAAAGTTAATGTAAAGCTCATCAGGCGTTCTCATTTCCAGTTACCTCTGTGAAGCCTTGACTGTATGCTATATCCGATGCAGTTCCCTCAGAGCAGGATTTGGTGGGATCAGCTCCGTTATCCAGCAATAGTTTCACCAGTTTATCTTTTCCTGACATTGCTGCATAGCACAAAGCCTGCAGAGAAAGATCATCAACATTCAAGTCAACATGATGTTACATACTAAGACAAGCAATCAACCTGTGAGGTTGGTGCCATCTTT
This sequence comes from Stichopus chloronotus, assembly GCA_021234535.1. Classification (NCBI taxonomy): domain Eukaryota; kingdom Metazoa; phylum Echinodermata; class Holothuroidea; order Aspidochirotida; family Stichopodidae; genus Stichopus; species Stichopus chloronotus. The sequence continues at coordinate 1,977,877 of CM037830.1, forward strand.
ACCATGCTGGTGAATGATATTCCAGTTTCCAGGACCTCTACCAAGTTTCCTAGCCTCTTTATATTTTTTAATGAATAATGGGACTAGAGTGAAGTCAAAGAGATTGTTTGAGCTGCAGACTCATCATAGCAACCTTTCAAAAGCCACCTTAGTTTTATATTTAAACAATAATATGTATTAGTTATGGTACCTTGACTTGAAACCAACCAAACTTATAGAATACGCCATTGACCTAAACTGACTTTCACACTACAAACTTCTGCAGAACATGCAGAATTCATAAAAACAAATTCAGACACTGCAGTGACAGAACCAGAGGGCACATGTCACTGGGCATGTGGACCCCCTAAAATGGCCAAAATTGATCAATTCTACCAGTTTAAAATGACATCCCAGTTATCTCGCTGTTCCTCTTCTCATCGTAGTTTGGTAATGGAAACTTGTACACCATTTTATTGCACATTATTTTCATGCAAACACATTAAGGAACTGCTACCAGTCTATCCATGATCTGTACTTTACTATGTGACTTCTAACTTTGTATATTAAAGTTACAGACAGTGAAGGAGTTTTTCTCAATATTTTTTATTTCATATTTCCCTGAAACATGAATTCATACCACACCAACGTCAACTGCACTTAATTAATATCAACAATCTGATCCATGATACCTACACATTCTAATTGGCGGAATTCACTGACTTTTCCCTGACAGCCCTCTTGACTTTCCTAGCCCAGAAATTCATACTTGACTTTTCTCTGCTTTTTGTTTCAGGAATTCCAGGACCCATAGGAACCCCTCTGATCTTCTAGATTTCCACTTCTTTTTTCTTTATTTGAATAGAACACCAGCAGAGGGGGAAGGGGTTGAGGAAGAGCCACATTCTCACCAGTGATGCTTTTGTTATATCCAAACAAACCCAAGTAGCTTTCACACATACAGTCACCATTGCACAAATTTCCTTAACTTTGGCAATGAAAAAAAAAGAGTCATTTCCTGAACAACCTTTTTCATATAACTTTATGAGGCAAAGAAACAGCTTCGATGTCTGTTACATTTCCTTAGGAAATGCTGATATTGCTATATTATTGTTTCATCATGATGGTGATGACATGACCGTTTCCTTGGCAAAAGCAGATCCATGTAGAGGGCAGTATACCAGAATCAGCAGGTACTTCATATTCAAGGTTCAATCAAAAAGCCTAGTGAGAATACTTTTGCACTTTCCAGAACATCATACCTACATGCCACAAACTGTTACATCTAGCAACACTAAGGAGAAGCAAATATGTGATTAGACACCTCAATATCAAGATATAAATATTCCACTTCTCAAGTCAAAGCCTTCATTTTCCCCTCCAGTCAACTTCATGCAAGGAAAGTTTAATAGTGTTGGTGTGCATGTCTGTGTTAAAAAAGTGTTTTTTATATATGTAAGAAGTATATGGACTGCAGGAGGGTTTCACCTTTACATTTTGTGAAGTGACTGAAGTATGGTAATGCATAAACTGATTGGGAATGCTGCTGCACATGAATTACTAGTCTTGGGCACGTCGCCCGGCACCAACAACCGCAGCTACATTTCTGGAGTACAGTTTATTTGGTTGCACAACCTGTTTTGAATGACCATTGAAAATACTGGAGAATCTGAGGCCCTACAATGTGCAACCCTCAAATTCCACTGTAAACCTGGATGAATTTCCACTCCCAAGAGAAAAGAATAGTATCAAAGACATACTACGAGGACAACTAGCTCATCAGCTGACATCAGGTTTCATCCTATGTAAATCCAAAAAAATGTAGTAACATAATCTAAAATCTAAGGCAATGTCACAAGGCTTATATCAGACTATAGCAACCAGACATTCTAAGTCATTTCAAATTAGATCTTGATTCCAGTGAGGTTACATTTTACACCCATTGCTTGTACTTACTGCATACTGTAGCTACAAGCTCTGACAATTCGATTATTAGCTGTAACACTTGAAATTAAGTTGCTCCTTCCTTGGAGAGACACTTAAATTCTTCAAATTTATCACAATATGCACATTACATTAAACTGGTGACCTTCAGATTGCAGGCAGCAAGCTACGTGTTTCCATTAACTTTCATCTTCATGTATTTAGGCCTCTTAAAGCAGCACGCTGAATTGATATCAATAACTTAGTGAGGTATTTGAATGGTACAACCACATGGCAATGCTTATAGTTAGCACAAGTAGTCACATTATGAAAGCATGAAAAGACATATCATGAACTTCCAAAACCCAAATTGGATAATGAAATACTCATAAAAATCATTTGTATGTGACTCATCATGGGATCCTCTTAGTCTGATCATTTGTCCTTAAGCATGTGAGGGAAATTTCACAGGGGTGGGAAAATGTAGTGAATTTTGCAAAGCAAATCAAGTTGCCCCCATTAATGACAGGTGAAGCAGAGTGTATTAATGTAGACTTTTAAAGTAGCACTGCTGCATGAACAAATAGACATTTTACCACCAATATGATTTCCATGCAGACACACACAGACCTCTGATATTTTTTACGCATACATAAACCTCTAACATGCTCTGTGTGTGTACACAGACCATGAGTGTTAATCTGTGAAATATTACATTGCTGTAGTCATTATTAGTACTGGCTCAAAAACAGTCACCCTTCACAAACATTACATGCATAAATTTGCATATACATTTACATTACCACTTGTTGTGAATTCTATTTCCACTTTTGAGAGGATGACTTTTTAGGATCATTTTACTGAGACATTGGAAGGAAGACACTTAGAAAAATGTCTGAGAATTTTAATAACATTATGTTTATGAACTCCAAGGTGGCTGCTATTGTACTTTAAACAATTGCAACATTACAGACAATGTTATATCAGGTCCTGCTATACGATGTGCATCTTGTGATTCTGGTCTAAGATGACTTTGTCAGGGTTCTGGATTCAGATGCGTTTGTTAGGGTCTTGATTTTAAATGTTTTCATCAGGTCATGGTTACAGAGTGCCTTTTGTCAGATTCTGGTCTCTGATGATTCTATCATGGTCTCGGTGTCAGATGTTTTTGTTATTCCTGCTTTCAGATGTTTCATCATTTCCTGGTTTCAAATGGTTTTGTAAGGATATTGGTTTCAAATGTTACTGTCAGGATGCAGATTCGGGGTTAAAGTGTTAACGGTTTTGTGAAAGTTCTGCTGGTGTCAGATGTTTTTTGTTGGGTCTTGTTTTGTCATGTCCTTTATTTCAGATGGTGGGATATAATATGATATTGACTATGTGGTGATTGGTTTATCTTTCTTTTGTATTCAATTATGCAGTCATTAGAATAGACATACATGAGGCACGTAACTAACTCAATGCCACTTTACAAAGTATCAAATATGGAGACTCAATTCAAATGTCTAAGAACTATGATGAGTTTGTTGCACCATCTATGAAACATCACTTGCAGCTTAACAGTATAATGTTTTCTAGAATAAATCAATATAATTAGCAACAACGCCAATGATATGGTAATGCATGTGCAATCGTTTATTCCTAGAATATAACCTTCATCATTTATCTCATATTTTAACTTATCCTCACTACCTACTGGAAATTCTCACCTTCCAGCTGGTTCTTATCCATTTCCAATAACTGGAAATGGTCACTTCCTCCCTTTGCCACACTACCATAACTCCACATCTCAGCCTATCCCTGTTACTGACTGGCAATGCTCACCTTCCACTCTTTCAACACCTATCCCTCTCTCTGCATTTTAACCTATTCCTTTTCTAACCACTGGAAATGCTCACAGTCCATCTCCCCCCCCCCCCCATCCCTCACCACCCAATCTTCCCGTAAACTTATTAGCATATACAGGCTACTTACTGGAAAAGCGTGCCTTCCACCTATTTACAATCCATCTCTACATTTACATCTTAGCCTATCAATGCTACTTACTGGAAATGCTCGTTTTCCAACCAATTCACCACCACTTCTTGTCTCCATTTCATAGCCTATCAATGGTACTTACGGTCCATCCTCTGTTATCTTGCTTGTTCACTTCTGTGTTGGCCAAAATAAGCTTTGATGCAACTTTGACGTGACCTTGCTGACAAGCAAACATTAAAGGGGTCATGTGACTCCTAGAAAAAAAGAAACATAATGTACTGTAGCAAAACAAAATCTTTGGATGCCTCACCTCAGTATGAAATTATTCTACATGCATGACAGTCAAATACCTATAAGATGTAAAACCCTTTAATAAGAATTTAATAACATCATACACAATACACAGATAGACATGTTTTGTTATTACAAAGTACTGAAGAACAATGAACAATGAAATCACTTCTTAAAATGTCACATTCAAGACATTTCCTTTGTTCAATCCATGTTGTTAATAATTTTAAATAACACTCCTCACAGAATGTGTCTGACATTGACAGATTATCGTTTATTCCTCCGATCGGAATCCCATAGTGATCCACATGTGCATGAAAGCTTTACTCCAAGTACTACTGCAAGTGTATTAAATAAAATAAAATTATGAAAAAAATCAAAGAGAACCTCAGAACCTTGAATATACAATTGGTAAATATCCCAGGTGGTAGTATGTTATTGTACATAGACTGAATATTGTTGCTAAATTTGAGCCTATCAAGAACTAACCAATCGTGAACATCCATCTTTACACCATGTTGAAGTAACAGGTCCAAGCATTCTAATTGTTTCTGTTCTCCGGCTTTACTGGAACAACATGCCAAGAGAGGTCCAAACAAACCTAAAAGAGAAACAAGAAGAACATACCACTATTACACCTCAACATATACCATAAAAATAACTTAAACTATGGATGCTTGTAATTTTGTCGCAAAGACAGTAATTAACCAGACAGGAAAACTATGAACTATTCAATTCACTGAAACAGTAAAACTATAACCTTATGTAATGAAAGCCACAAGAAACAAATATAAAGTTGGACATGTACACTGCGGGTATTATGACACCCTTCTTACATCCAGCTGTTAGCCATACACTAGTACAGTTAGTGCCTCACATGTTTTTTCAGACTTCAAAAGTATGGAATGCCAAAAGGGCAAAATGAATTGGTAGAGGAGTGCTTTTAACTGGTAGTGGCCTACAATGGAGCGGTACCGATGTGAAATGACACAGTAGCTATGTAAAACGAAGAAGTAGCCATGTAAAATGAAGAAGTACTGATGTAAAATGAAGTACTGTAGTAGTGATGTAAAATGAAGTAGTATCAGCGTGATTTCAAAGGGTAGAGTAATTTGAAGTAGTAGCAACCGGATTTGAAACGGTATTCGTTGGCATAGTAATTGCAATCAATGGCTCTCTTCAGAAAATTGTTGGGCATGGCCTAAGTAACAAACGTAGACATCACTTGCTAGTAACACTAAAGGTAAAGTTAAAAGTTAGTCTAGTTAGTCCTAGAGCTATTTCATTTGTAGTATATGCGAGTAACTTTAGGTTAAAATGAAACAGGGCCTATGTTAGGCCTATGTCTAAAATTACAACTACAAAGGAACACATTTCTCATGCTATCTAAAAGCTATGTGTAGGAATTCTGTACTTACCAGGTCTCTATATGTCTATACTGTAGCAACAAGAATAAAAGCTGCTTTACCTGCTCAGACAGTTGCTGCTTTTACGTCGAATTAAGAACAACAAGATGCTCAATTGAACTTAAATTACTTAACCTAGCCCTAAGCCAATTAGCCTGGGTGTTGATAAGGTGTAATCATGTTAGGCAGGTTATAAACATGCTGATAAATATGTCCTACATATTTCAAACCCAGAAAACGCCTTTAAAGTTTAAGAAGAGCACCAATTCAAATCATACCGCTGCCGCTCTATTCTACATAGCTAGTGTTTTAAAACATGCCACTATCGTCACAAATTACACTGCAACTACTTCATTTTTCATGGCTACTACTTCATTCTCCATGGCTACTACTTGGTTTTACACAGCTACTACTTCATTTTTTGCGGCTACTACTTCATTCTCCATGGCTACTACTTGGTTTTACACGGCTACTACTTCATTTTTTGCGGCTACTACTTCATTCTCCATGGCTACTACTTGGTTTTACATGGCTACTTTGTCATTTCACATCCCTGCTACTTCATTGTACTCCGCTACCACTTAAAATCGGGCCTCTCGTTGCCCTTTTGGCGTTCCATACAACAACAGCAGCAATACACAAAGTCAGGATAATTTAAAACAGTATTTCAGGTTCACAGGTCTAACAAGTTACAATCCATGATATACACAATGCACTTTTATTCTAAGAAGTACAGTATGACTGGAATGTCAATAAAACCAAAATTCTAAATTTGGAGAAAACAATAATACTCTCATTCAACTTGCCACACAGTGACCCTAATTATAGTTCACATTAAGTTCAGACTTACAGTACACAGTGAAATAATGTGATTGAGTATGCACTAGGAAGGAATACTGACACGGTCTATGACAAATGACTAGAAGAACTCCTTCTGCTGGTTACATGCACAGAATTATCAGGAGTCAGTTGTGGCATAGCTACAGTATAAGTTCATTTAAGTAAGAAAACTCAATAAAGCACACTGATTAAATAATGGAACACACTTTAAATTCAAATTTTAATTTACCATCGACTTAGTGAGAAAAAAATTCAAATTTCTGTCACCAAGTCAATTTCATCGCACATCTTTTGCTACATGAAGGTTTATAGATCAACTTGGGGCAAACTGGAGTGAATTACTCATCACCATGACAACTACTGTACCTACATGTTTCACTCTTTAAAGGAAGAGAAAACACTGTAACACTGAACAGTCTTACCCATTATTGATTTTTTTTTTCTTTTTTAAGTCAAGGTCCTTGTTTATATGTGCTGTTTGTATTAAATGTGGTTCTTTTGTTTTATCATTAAATTTACAACAGAGAGGATGAGAGGAGAGTTTGCTCCCCTACCCTTTTTTCTTTTGTAAGTCAAGGTCCTTGTTTACATGTGCTGTTTGTATTAAATGTGGTTCTTTTGTTTTATCATTAAATTTACAACAGAGAGAATATGAGAGGAGAGTTTGCTCCGCTACCCTTATGGTTGAATCTTGAATGGTCATTTTCTGTAATCACGTCTCTAAAATATTCATGAACTACAAAATCAAATAACTTTCAGGAAAATATAACTGAGCAATAACAGACCTCTTACAACAAATGCTTCCATTCCTTTCCATCGCAGGATAACACTTCCACCAAATAAATCGAAAAGTAAAATTAAAATCCTTTAGCCAGAATGGAAAAGTAAATTGTAGTTTGGATAATGTAACCTTCAGCAGCTGCTCACAGCAATATTTACAACATTGGCAATATGAATTGGGCTATTGTTACATAACTGTAAATTGACAATTCACATATTAAATATACTGTAAGGTCTGTCCATGCTACCTTCATGAAGTAATGTTTAATTCAAGCAAGAACAAGTATTTATTTCTGTTTTCTCAGAAAAGCACCTTATCACAAGGCATTATCAGCCATTGTATGGCAGATTCACGATTTTTAAGAGAAGGTTCTCATAATCTTCACAAGTATGCTTCCATGTACAAGCCAAGCTGCCACTCTTGAGATACTGTGTTTTACAAGGTCGCAAGAGTTTGACGTCACCTGATTTGAATACCAAATGACTTAAGACCAAAACAAAAAAGTTCTTGCGATGTAATCACCATGTTGATCAAATTACAGACATACTGTGAGTTCACTGTGTGTTCACAAAATTTCCACATTATAACCTCTACTGACTTGAAATGACCCTTGATCTGAACCAAAAATGATAGAATTCTTCTAAAAAATGTGGTCCACAAACACACCACATACAGGATCAAACTACAAGCTTGCATCATTGAGATATTGTGGTGTTGCAAGCCAGGTTCACACAGATGGCCTGAGATTACCTCTAACCTCTGTCAACAACTATAGGGAAAGGTTTCTTGAGCTCACTGTGATACTGCATAAACATACCAAGTATCACAACACACAGTCTACAAGTGTTTGCAAAGCAAGCTAGGAATCTCAAACACACACACTTAACCTCCTTTTTCTCTCCTCCCGACCCTCCCAGTGACCAATCCATGTCATCTAGATACCATGAACTACCTTCAGATAAGGTCCAATACAATAACCCACCATGTTTCAGTTGAATGCCCCATGCCGTGTACAGTGGGCTACCATTCAAGTGTCATATTTGGCAATTGAAATCACTTTGATGGAGTGCAAGATCCCCTCTCTGTATACACTGATGAGGTAAAGATAATTCTCAGTGCTCTCTTACCATCACTACTGCAGGAATCAACATCAGCACCTCTCTCCAGAAGCAAGCGGGCAATGCTAGCGTGGCCAGAATGAAGGCTGTACATCAGCGCTGTCCAGCCACCGGCTAGAATGGTATCCACCTTCATTCCTGTATTAAACAAACACATCCCCATCATGGCTGCCAGTCAAAATAAGGTCAACTTTGTTATGTTGTTGTCATTCACTTCTTGGTATTAATATGAAGGATTTCCATCATTTCATGGCAGGATGACTTGCTGTGATACTAATGAGAATTGCCAGATGTCCTGTTCTTTCTTAGTAAGGGGTGAGGGGGAGGGGGAGATTTAGCAAAGAGTGCGACTTATATTTGTGAGCAATAATTTGTTGCATATGTCATGTGAATGAGGCAGATATCATGCCTTGAATTTAAGGCACAGTGCCAAGTAAGATGTTCCATACAGGCAGTAAATACGCTTGCCTAGGCTTGCTACTAGAATCCCTTCTCATGGTACCATCACCATGACAATGATGATGGTGGAAGAGAGAAATAAGAATAGAGAAAGAAAGAAACAAACCATGAAAGATCCAAAAAGAATTTTGGTGAGTTATTTACAGCAACTATTAGTTTGATATCTGATTATCAACAGACATGCCATGAAATAGCCCATCACAGAAATGCACACTTGTAAATAGCCGATGTATGGGCAGTTGGTCAGGTTTTTGAACTGCAGACAGGAAGTGAGAACAATGGATCAGGGGACTTGAAGAAGGGAAATTACATCCATGACTGTTTAATTTCTGTTGAAATCTCTAAAAGGGGAATTTCTTGACATGGAGTGTACCTAGTGACAAGGCATGTCGCTGTCAATGATAACAGGACTACAATCTTGGACAAAATTCCTTGGGACACCCCGCGCCCCCGTTCAATGTTGGCTATAGGATTGCTGTTCAAAGGGTACATTCACTTCTATAGCGCAACATTGGAAAGGGGCGCGGGGTTTCATGTTATCCTCTCACCTAAAATTCAGTATTATATTTGCAACATACGACAAAGTGTCCCAACAATTTTGTCCAAGATTGTAGCTGATGATGGTTCTGCACATTGGATGTTTGGCTCACAAACAACAACATTTCACAGATATTAACCAAGGATGGACACACCACATCAATTGGATAGATACCAGAATTGCAACAAAGGTTAAAGGTCATGAATTTGTCAATCCTTGTTACTGGTGACTGACTTCAACAGATGGTTAAATGCAAACCTACACCTGTTCCCCCCCCCCTTCTGCACTCAATATTGTTGTTTCCAAGTGGATCCATAATAACAAAATCAGCAGGTCAAAGCATCTGGCTTGGAGCAGGAAAAACAGACCATACAACAGTCCAGTAATGATAGCCAACTTTGAACAATGATGCAATCCTCTGACACCCAATTTTATTAAACAATTCCTTCAAAAGAGCAAAGTTAAACAAAAGGACCACTACAGTTCTTCAAGTCTGGTGTCTGAGTCATGTTTTTAGTGTAAAGCCAGCTTGGCAGCTTCCCTGTGTCGGATCAAAATCTCCCCTTCCCCCTCCACACCTCATCATTTTACGATTATTACAGTTGATAATACACTCCTTCATGTCAAACTGTGATGGCGTTAATGTTTCAGCTGTTACTCAGTGTTTATATCCAGAATGATCCACAAATCGATATTGACAACCTTGTAAACCATGCCTCTGACAGAGCCAAATGATGCTTTATGGGAAACACATTTCTCTTTCTGAAATGATCTCTGTTATCCTGGTGTCATGCAGGATGTTTGAATGTTTATCATGTGACAATAAACTGACAATAATAACTACCACCCCACCTCCCTAAATCCTCCTCCCATTGTTATTTACGAAATCCTTTCCACAAGCAGTGAAACTGACACCTGTAACATACCACTTTAAAAGGATCTGCAAAAAAAAATAACTCCAGATTTCGCCCCAAGAGGCATGACCTTTTGACCCTTAGCAACTCAGTGGGAGCCAGCAACAACGCATTTGACCTTTATCCCCCTGGATTAACAATAATGATTGAGTCATGCAAATCTTAAAAATGCAATGATAACAATAACAGAAAAAAAAAACACTCTGTGCAAATTTAAAGGCCATAAAAAGCACAAACTTTTATGTCACTGCTTTTCACCTCAAATGGGCGTACTGTAAAAACATCTGTGAGGCTGCTGACAGACAAGGCAATGAGAATTAAGGTGAAAACTAACAAGAAGATTGTCCGATGTCGGGCTGATTCTTTCTTACCTCTCTCTAAGAGATTTTGTACTTCTTCCAAATTTCCTCTGGAAGATGCTACTTTCAAATCTTCAGGTCATCATTCTCCTGGTCGAGCCATTTCTTCTTATCAGCTGATTGGGAGAAATGATGATGATAAGATGTATCAGGAACTGTCCTAGACTACAGTAACTGCACTTGACAGACATTAAGTGCACTACTACGATACTACTGTAGACCTACACTCATGAAATACCAGATGCAATCATTTGATATCAGGTAGGTACACAACCATAATACTATTGTAGATACACCCCTAAGTAATCAACCACACTCCATAAATACTACTACACTTCATGTACATGTACGTCAGGTACACTCATATACCATTATTAGGTACGAGTCTGTTAAAGATACTAAATACTGTCTCCTATAAAACTACGGTCTAAACACACGTGAGAGAAATCTGTGTGTATACTTCATGTAAGCTTTACTGACTTGAGTAGACACCTGCTAATCCTATTTAGTAGAGGCTATTCAGTCCATTCATTTCCCTTATGATGTCTATTCACCTGCCAGTGAGTTTGAGGTTGGCTTACATGAACTATATACCGAAATCTGTTCGGAACACTCCTTTGATGTGTGCACTTCTAATATGTTAGTACGTTTTTGAACAACACACACCTGCAGTAAGGTACCATATTCTTATGAAGGCTAAGATACAGTTTCAGGTACGGTACACTCATCTTCTATTGTAAGTACATTCCTAAGATACTGCAAACACTCCTATAGATGATACCAGTTACTATGGTCAAAACCTTCAAAACTATCATGTAGGATGCAATCCAGCTTCTGTGATCCTATTACATTTTATTTTAAGTGTGAGGATTCAGAGCTACAGCTGTGCACAGTGCACTCAATTTCTTCATCATATATAATGCTGTAAAGCTACTGTATGATTCTGACACCCCTATTCAAAATCCACAAGTCCCATTGGTATGATCCAGTGACTATGATCCAGCAATACCATAAGCATTTTCCTCATACACTATTAACATGAATCATGACTGTATATCCTACTCATGTCATTCGAACCTTGATTCGATGCCACATTTCTGAATCATAAAGGAAGATACTGTATGTACGGCTCAGTAGCACAAACATACTGTAGGAAGAAACAAGCAGTACCTCTGGATCATACAGGTATGATCAAAGGATAAGTATGACACAATGTATGATCCAAAACTACTGCACATTTCTTCCTATGTACGAGCCTGACAGTACCGCAAGTGCATGTTCCGGCTCATGACCTATTACTGTTGTCAAAGCCACAATGCTTGCACGTAACTTAGTGAGAAGGTACAGTACAGTTCCAGGTGCTGCATATACCTATATCATATGCCTATATATTCAACTGGCTTGAAAATTGCTCTCATAATATCACAGTTCTGTGTAGTTACACAGCTTAGTTAAGAGTGTCATTAAAACACCACAACTTGTTCACCTTCCCTAACAGTTTATCTTCACACAGGTGCACTATATGCTGATACACCAAAAATGGATATTATCCAAAAATACTTTGCAAAATCTGCTCCCCTGAGCAAATTTCAAACAACACCTTCCGGTCCACGTACAGAATTCCCAGCAGGCAAGCTAGGACCAGTTTAGACCAGTTTGTGCAGGTGTAGTCTGGTTGCAGATCAACAGGTCAAGCTACTCTGCTGTACAACCACACCAGAATGGAATTCGGAGGAAACTTTGTAAATGTATACACTGCCCCCATCTAAACTGTGTTACTACTATTAGCTCTGTGATGACAATCAACTCAACTTGCATAAGCCTGAAATTAGCTCTGATTATTTGAGTAAAATTGCAGAAATCACCAACAATGCTGAAACAAAACTTACTTGCATCAATCACTATAACTTGTGTAATACATCCATCGACATCTTAATTGCTATTTTAAGTGATGTTGGCAACTTGGCACTTTCAATGTGTATACAGTAAAGTGAGAGTAGATCATGTGATTTCCAATGCACTAAATTCAGACAACGGGTCAACTTTTAGTGACCAAGTAGGTAGGCTTAATGTTTTCACACAACATCCAACCTTTGACCTTGTACAGAATGGAATGCAATCACACAGCTAAGGGTCACAACCTTATGAATTTCCGTCGGCCATACTTTGCTGTTCGAATTCAGAATGAGTGAATTATCAGTAAGATCAGCAAAATGCAATACTATAATGTGCAAAAATAAGTGAAAGAGTGAGTTGTAACCATGTGCATTGGTAAACTTCCACTGACAAGATCCTCTCGACTTTGGTGTTTCTGCCCCAAGTAAAAAGGTTAAATTGAAGATGACACAGTGATTTATTATACATTTAATAGTTGCCAAGTTTGACACTCTTTTATGGATTATGTTAAAAAGCCTCTAATACTACAACAACTGAAATCAACAAGAGAGCAAGTCTTTCATAATCAGCAACCTTTCTTAAAAACTAACTACTGTATTTACCAACTTTTAGGTTGAAATTTCTCCACCTGCATAAGATATTTTGTTCATATTTCAACTAACTTTCAATGATCACACACCACAAATCGATTACTCAACTCATCTTACTTCTGAATACCAATTATTATTTTTTTTAAGTTTACACAGTCACAATCTGTATCACATACAGTAGATCCTCTTCAGAAAGGTATCAAAGACAGAAGTAATTAGAGAAAAAAACTTGTTTTTCTTTTTACCTTTAGGTCTATAGATTTGAGCAATATTTCTATTCTTGCTATGTATGAATTGATTAAATGCTAAAAGTGTCCAATGATGTCTTGGTGAAATCAACCATCACTTCCTGTTTCTTCAAACCTGGGTTAAGTCACATCAAACAGCAGCTAACGCAGATTATTCTCAATGAGGCATGGTTCAAAGACTTGCTGATACATGCAAGTAGTGCCGTCTTCCACTGCATATAGCCGGACTTGGGAATTCTCGCAGCTTCACCATGACTTTCACGGTTTTGGGCTTTGTCTAATGGTGAAAATGCCAGAACCCATTAGTTCAAAATCACTTTGATGCAAGGTGAGATGCTTCCTCATCTAGACCAAGATCAATGTTTCCCATCGCTGCTATTATTGAATTATAAATCATCCTTGTCAGAAAATGACTTATTTAGGATAAGGTTTTCTATGGGAGACAAAACATAAAGTTTTAATGGGGTGAAGGGAAGAAAACTAGTTTAGAAAACATTTTTCATAGTAACGTAGGGGCTGTTTGAAAAACTCATGGTTTGAAATGTGATGGTCAGATTTTGGCAAGAACCGCAAGGTTTGCCCTCAAGCTTTGCCCACTTGGGCCTGGTTGACTTAGTCTGTATAATTGACATACTGTATATGCACATTGGTGAACAATTTGTTTAGATATAGTAAGCTCATATATTTGTATAGCAGTCAAGTTAAAAGATGATAATTGCAATTTTCCTTTACTTTTTTTTCAATATTTCAAGTATTTCATCAGCATACATTATATACACACTACTAATGCCAATTGGAACAAACAACATATATGCAAACGCTAGTCCCATTACAATAATCATACAAATCTGTTGTCAATTGATGTTACTCAGCATAGCATATTACATACTGTAGCTGTAAACAAAAGTCTGTAAAGTTAATTTTCTGGGATGAATAACATCACTGGGGGCATCAATTAATATGACTGTTTAATATACTTCTTCCATTCATTTGTAATAACAGCATCTGCTACTGTATGTTCAATCAAGACCTTCTTGGCTGGTTGTGAAAACAAGAATGTGGAGCACATTCCTATTGGGCTCTTTATATTAGTGCTTACATCTTTGTTGATGTCACGACCAAATGACAAGAGAACAAAATAATACAAAGCAACAGAACAGTAAAACAATTGATTTTTAGTTCCTCACTTCCTTCAAAAACTGGTTTAGGTTGGAATCGAGAGGATTCCAAATCGAATGTCAGCTTGAAGTTACCTGGAAGATGTGTTGTCCCATGGTGCACATGGGGTGATGAGTGCAATGTACTCTGTACAGATTAAAGTGTGTATCTTAAAGAATTTTCTCTTTTTTTCTTTTGCCCCCATTTCAATAATCCCCAGCTGTCAAATTAAAGTTGTCAAATACTTTCATGTGTTTGGGGTAACATTTTGCTTCTGTGGAGATCATCCTGGCTCCCTGTGGTAACGAATTACAGGGGTCGCACATTCATCTCGGTTCCATTAATGTTATTCCAATGTTGCTAAATGTGCTTCTTAGTAGTGTGATACTGCGGCAGGTGGCTGAGACAGAACATACTACATACAACAATTTTTTCACGGTCCCTAATCCAAATGTTTTAAAATGATTTTGACGATGTAACCGGAGCTTTACGGGAATGTCATTACTTAGCTCATCAGTCTCACTGTGACTAGCATGTAAGCAGAAAGAGTATGACAAGCACTATAACCTACAGTAACGAGGAGAATGACATAACACATACCAGAGGTTTGTCCAGTCCATGCTTTCCTATTCTAAATATAAGCTAAATGTTTCAAAATTTACTTTACTCTAGTCCTATAGAGACCTGTTACCTCCATGGAAATCAAGCAAATGCTTTTTACTGACAAAAAAGGAATTAAATACCACAATTTAGTCAATCCAGGCTTCTATTGTTGAGATACTGCACTATACTGCTCTCTTTTACTTACAATACAACCCATTTGGCCTATGAATAAAATTATATCAAATTTGACCAGCTGTACAGCATACTAAGGCAACACAAAGATTCTTCAAGCCTAGTGTTTGGTTCAAGTTTCTCCTTTTGCAGTAATACTGCATTTTTAAGGTTTTTGTAATTTGACATTGTCGAGCTGAAATGGTCACTGACCTTCATTACAAACAACAGCTATGTTGTTTTAAGCCCAGAACACCTACCAACTAATTATGAAGTTGGCTCAATTTGACCCACATTGACTTCAGATGACCAACTCCTGGCATCAGAAATAATTCTTGCACCTGCAAGGCCCATCTACTCATCCCAAACTTCTGGGTAGTAAGTTAAGCCTTGCAGACCACAAATGACCTTTGACCTACCATGCGTAGTACGCCCCTTAAGATCATGTTAGCTGTCTACAAACTAAATATGAGATCAGTCCAAGCTTCGCTTCATGAGTTGCATTTTTGTTATAAGACTCCTTTAAACCAATGACATTTGACTTAGACAAAATAAATAGGTTTTCTTCTGGATACAGAATCAAACAGAAAATAACTGCAACATTCTAATAGACTCCAGTTTCTCACCAAGGTCTACAGGTGATGGGCCGGACCATGCTCGATCAGCCACATAATTGCACATACACTTTACGTTTAATTCCTATCTTGAGCATGTTTACAAGCAGACACCACAAATATATACTGTACACACACACACACATACACACATACACACACACACCAGCATGACTGTATTGGTTCCAATTACAGTATCATTGAATTGAGAGATATTAAGAGGAGAACTGTACCTTGGCTTTTCTGGGAGCACATCTGAGTGACAATCACAGGGAAAAATTAATAAATATAGCAATGATAATCAAAAATCATTTACACTCCATCCCTCTGATTAGCAATGTATTCTCAATATTCTATCCTAAAGTAGATTATTGAGGCAAGAAAACTTTTATTTCAGATTATCTCAAAACAGTGTACAGAAGGCTAGAGTGAAAATGGATCAGTGAATCAGAGTACATTGATCAGTCAATGATGTCATCACTTCTAATGTTTTATTCATTAGCAGGACATTTCTAAGCAATTTTGTTTTTGAATTGATCATGAAATGCAATTGATCTTCAAAGTCTGATTTTGAGGCTTGATTAGATCTTTTGTTTTTTATGTACACAAACATGAATCCCAGATCTTCCATAGGTGGACTTTTTCTTTGCAAATGAAACACAATACATGCACAGTATTTTCAGTGTCGCCAGCTGTGATCGATTCATAAATTCAACCAACTTCAAATCTGAGACAAAGCAATTAAGCTCTCACAGTGTGCATACTGTAAGACTTACAGTACAGTCAAGACCTACATATCACCAAACAACGAGAGTCCCAAGCATTGAAAATATGGTAAAACCAAGAGTCACTAATGACTTAAAACTATACTGTAGAATATTTTGTATTTTACCAGGTTCAGCAGAAGAAAATATTCAGTTTTCACTTTACACTTAGAATTATCAAAGTGCATTATGAGGCTAGTTTGTGTTACAGAAATATGCAGTTTTTTTTATTGATCTTATGTAATTACTGTAGTCTAAAGTGTAGGCTTCATATATCTTCTGTTTTATATCTCAGATATTTCCCTATGAATATGGTACATTTACAAACAATCTATACTTTACAAAGAAATACTTGCTTCAATGCACTATCTAGCAATTTACACCTCAGATTGCTTCCCTTGATGTTGATCGAAAAGTTTAGCAAAGGAACACAGCTGCATTTAGAGGAACACTATGCAGCAAACAAAATGCTCCTTACAGATGGCTAGTTTATGAAGTACTAATGCATACATTGCTGAGTACTGTGCATTAAAATTCTTACCAAAATTAAGTTGAGGCACAGTATGCTCTAGAAAGATTTCATATAAGGGCAGGTCCAAGCTATTTGGACTGTGACGTACGGGAGACATTTAGAGACTTCAAATATCTCTCCAGCAGATAGAAAAGACAAATTGCACAAATCTCTTTTGATTGTTACAACAGATACTGCTAACGTATTATTGAGGTCACCAAATGAAATTCTGCGATACCTTTAATTAGGTTTTATATTAATTAATTAACAGTGTGACGTAAGGGACAAGAAAACAAGTGATGATTTTCAAAATCAAGTGTGACTAAAACTCTCTGAAAGTAAAAACAGAGGGAATGTCAAATCATGATTAGAATGTAAGGTAAACACTTATTTGTCATGAGACAAACTTTCACAAAAAATATTCAGTCATTATTACGCAATTTAATTTTCCTGAAAAAATCCCTGTGACGTACGGGACATGTGACGTACTGTACGGAACATTTGTCCTACACACAAAACATGCCTAGAAAAGTTTATCATGAGTTTAATTGTTATTTCTTAAGTAGGACTGAATTCTATGGGTGGTAATAAAGTGTTTCTGGTTAGTCTTATAACCTCCACTTCATCCTAGGGTCATTCAAGAAAAATTCTGGTGACCCCCATATTGGTTTTTACATCCCATACCCTGAAAAAGTGCCGAGTCATTCACAAAGATTCTTGTGAAAAGATGTCATGTATCCTTTTGACTATATGATTCTGTAAAAACTAGAAGTTAATATTGGCAGTCAGACATACGTTTATTGTAGAATATCAGTATTTTGATGTTCTCAATCTCTACTTTGTGCCCCTTCCCCTAAGACCTGAAAAATTGACTACAAGGATAAAAACATGCATGCATATTATTACATAATATTTGCTAAAATTTTTAAATTTTGGGAGGTTTAGATTCAGGTAAATTTTCTAAACTGATGTTAAGTGAGTGTGCAAATGCTTTAAGAACATGCTACAATAGTTTTGGATCCTACATGTTTGCAGTTACCATCCTTTAAATCATTATGCTATACAACACAAAGACACAAAATCATACGATCGGTGTTTACGGCCAAGATGTGGGTAAAATGTTGTAATTTGGTAGTCTTAACCTAAACAAGTATTTTTTCACATTGATAAACAACATAATACTGATCAACTAGATTGAGGGCAATATAGAGAGTAACATATAGTTTGGATGGCTTACCATAGGAGTCTGTGTGATATATATGGAGAATGTCCCGTACATGTATCACACTTTGTCCCGTACGTCACTTCTTTTAATTTCACTAATTCAAAAGAATTAATTTCAATCTCAAACAGCTTGGCTTATATTTTGTTGAACATTAACATAAATTAGAAGTCTGGAAAATATCTTTACCAAATCTCATCAAAAAAGGTATTTATTCTCAAAAAGATTGACTAAAATTGTGACGTACAGGACATGTTAATTTGGAATTAACTTAAATTAATTTTTTTGCAAATTTGAAGTGAGGGTCAATACTTTGCAAATGGTGACTTTAAACTGTCCCACATAAAAGCCATGAGAGTATTCCTAACCAGATATCTTAAAATCGAAATTTTCTTTAAAATCGAATGTCCTGTACATCACACTCGTTATATAACTATGCTAATTAAAAAGCCGTAAATTCATCGACTCTACAAGATCTCTTAATTTTCTTTCCATATTTATAACATTCACTTTTTTACCTTTAAAATCATACCTTACATTCACTACTCCAATCAATTTGAAATGTTGTTCACTTGGGAAAGAATAGCTTGGACCTGCCCATATGTGATGATAATAATGCTACCTTGCATGTGTCTCACATACTATAACTTTTTGGCATAAAGGTACACCACCTTCTTGTAATATGCCAACAAGCTTGTTACTACAGTTGAAGTTAAACATCCCTAGAAAGTCATAGGTCATGACATAGGCACCTTTCTACTTTACACTAGATTACACTAGATTATGATATATGAAAATCAACTGCAAGTCAAAGTCATTTCTATATAAATTATAGAGGCCTTCCCTAGCTATAAAGACCTTATAGCACTGTATTATGCAATCTGTATTTCAAAAAGACACTCTTTTTCAGAATTGGTTCTAAATTTGCTTACATCAACAACAACAAAATTTAACAGCAAATTTTAGAAAATGATTGCAATTTATTTGACACTAAAATGATATTTTACTTTTTACGGTAATGCTGGAAAAATTTCATCAAGATTTCTCGGGTCAGGCAGGAAATATTAGGGAAATACCGGTAAATATCTGGAAATACCGGGAGATATTATGAACCACATGAATTTGGGGTCAGGGGGGAATTCTCTGCCTAGTAATAAGAACAAAGATGATCTATCCGCAGAAATTTAAAAAATTATGACCAACCACACAAATCAAACAAAATTTTACATCATCTGTGCAAGTTACAGTACTTCTAATGAACATTTCCATACAAGCATACAACAGCCTATGAGTATAACGTTAATGATGAGTCTATCGGTATCATGAGTCGATCAGTGTGTTCTAAACGCCAGAACAACCTGTAGACAGGATGCGATTTCAGGGTAAACATGACCTACAATGTATATTTACCAAACAATACCAAAAACATAAATTTGCCTAATCATTTTTTATGTTCAAAGGGAATATATTATTCATCGCAAAATTTTAAGTTTCTGCTTAAAGCAGGATGTGCTGTTATTCCTGCATTTTCCAAAGTACACCAAAGGACTCCTTATACTTCTTATAGTTGCAGAAAGCTATAAAAACTCCTGTACAGGTATACTTGTTCACGTATCGCCTAATTTCTAAAGGAAATGCTTTTGCGTAGGCGTTTCGTTGTGGCAGTGTTCAGTTTATTTCTCATATGTACAACAAGTGCCGCACATTTACCACAGGGTCCAGTTCTGCTTACTTTTTACCCAAAAAACTAAATCGCTCTTCTTTCTACCGTTATTAACACTCTAATTAATGAAGTTTTTAATGAAAGAAACCTGGCATGGCATGTTACTATCCACATTGGTATCAAATGACAGAAAATGATAGAAGATCAACCGTAAAGGCTATTTTTATTCCTTCAAAAAATTTGCAAACATTACCAAAAGTTGTAATCAAATGTCTTTAATGACACTTGCATAGTACAATCGTAGAAAGAAAAGACAACATTCTCTAAGTTGTCACAACATTTTTCTTAGATGAAGTTATTAATTGTACTTTCTTTGCTCATTTCTCCATAATGATTGACTCAAGATTTCTTCATGTGTTGCAATCGTTATTTGAAAATTCATGTTCTATGGATTACTCAATCCAGACAACCAAAAAAAAACAGCACAATGAGAAACACATCAAACAAAGTATTACTGTAAAGTTTTAGTAATGTTAGTAATTGTTTGAATATTTTATGGTCATGATGTTTGTTAAGTGATCAACTCATGATACAACCACTAGCATGAATGTATAAAACTTTGCACATCTAATGTAAAAACCTTAAAATTTCTAGCTGCTGAAAATTCAAAATCCCTGCAAATCTAATTATCTTGTTTTCACAAGTCTACAATTCAATTTTGGGAGTAATTTGATACAATATGCTATGGATTGTACCGCGAAATCTGATACTTTAACCAACATTTACTTGATTTCACGATACGATTTAAACCTGCCAAACTTTGCACACCTCCCTAACATTAACGTGACAATCATTACATTAAGAGTGTCATTTTAAACAAATCCTGTGCTTAAACCTACAGAAAAAAACATGTGAACAAGGTAGCAACAAAAAAGGTCAGAAAAAATTCCATTGAAGAGTAAAAATCATGATTTGAAAATTTGTAACCTTCGGCAGAAACTGCAGATAGGATGCTCTAGCCTAGGCCTACCTCTCCTATGCAAATGCAGTACCGTAAAGTTGACAAACCTGGCCAGGGCTGTTAAATAAACAGTGTCTCAACTTTCTTTCCAATCATTTCACGTCATTGTTGTCAAAAATTCCTCCAGCTATTAGGTCATTCATTTTAGGGTTTATTTTTTTAGGGGTGTGCGAATTTGGTGTATACACTATGACCTAGGCCTATTGATGAAAGATTTTCAATCCAACCAACTATATTCTCACAGTGCAAATTCTTGGAAGAAGAAAGGTTTATCCATGCACTAGGAACTGCCAAAAACATCCCCTACGCTCTTTGCAAATGTTCCAATCTTTCGCAGAGGCTACCCCTACTCCCTAGTATTAATGAATTATAGTGTGGTGTATTGTGTGCACTGTGACAGTTGGTAATGGTACACCAGCCTACAAACAGTTATGACATGGAACAGTAATACTGTAACCAGTTGTGCTACACTACATGTACAGTTAATAAAATTCACCCACATCGTTTTCAATATCTTCATGGTCATCACCAAACAGAAATTCATCTGAATCATCACTGTGATGTCCTTCTGCACCAGCCGGTAGAAAATTCATAATGCTACCAAATAGATTACAACCAAATGTTTTTCTCACTGTCAGCTGCTCGTACAACTGCGAGGAATAACATCGACGCTGTTCAACTGTTTGATCTACATAGGAGAGTGCACCCACATGTAAGATGCACAAATCACGGCATATGGCTGTCAGCTCCTTGAATCTGGGAGGCATGTGCTTGAAATTTGGTTCAGTGGCTGTTATCAACTGAGACAGCCCTACAGGGTCGGGACGTGAAACAGAGTTCCATCAAAGAGAACTTTGCATAAGGGAGCACTTGCCACCTCTTAATTCCCCAGTTGTCCTCACAATTTCCAACCAGATCTGGTATTCATCAAAATTAGTCTAACCCCTAATTTTGCATATTCGTTATGACTGACGGTAAGAACAGCTTCCACGGCAGGGGTTGGTGGGCGACCATGATTGATGAATGCCTAAATTATACTACCCGATACATATCATACTTGTAGCCACAGTTCCTAAAAATGCCAATATTTCTCTAAAATGTTTTCCGTCAAACATTGGGGAAAGGGTAAGTGGTGGCGCTGTATGCAGGAATGACGTTGGCCGAATGCCTGTGAAAGGCTTTAGATTACTGTGAAATCATAATATGTTAATATTAACTATATATTAGCAGTAGAAAGAACATGAAACAAGCCATCTTACCTCTAAATTCCCTACTCTAAATTCCCGTTATTGCATCCACCTTTCTGTTTTCAGATATGCCAAAACGTCAGAGTTTCAGGGGACGCCACCCCTGTATTGACTCTACTAGAACTATAAGTTCTCACGTTGGCAAGTTACAGGAACAGATTCTGTCCCCTCTGTCATAGCTATAAACAATATTAAAAAGATCCTGATCATTGCTTTTTCATATTCTCATATTTTATTTATTTCACATTCACTTAAAGTCTTTTAATTCCTACTTTCCTTTTTTTTCCTCGATAAATTCTGAAATTAAATATTTAAGTAGCGAGTGTTTCACTTTGTTAGGATTTATCATTTTTAGAACACTTCCTTTCGCAAATGCACTATGAATTTAATTACCTCTATAGTGTATATACATACGTTTTTGCTGTTGTGATGAAACAAATAAATGAAATGAAAAATATAATAGCTTTTATGCAATTTGCCACGCACAAGTATGGTCCAACACCTTTTAGTGACAACGGGTCCAAAAACCAAAAAAAAACTAGGGCAAATACAGAAATGTTAGCAATATACATCCCTACAGATAACTTTGGAGTAAACTGAATGATGTTGGGGTATAGTACTATTTTAGAGTGTTATTTTTCAATCCTGTTGACAGATGGATCCTCTTTTGGTCACCTATCTTTTACGTTCATGTCACACAAAAATGAAATGAGGACCAGTAGAGTTGCACCATAACTCGATGATGGTACAGTCCCACAACACTGCAGAGCATAATGACTCCCGCGTGTACACATATACCAGCTTCTGCAGCAAGGGCGCATTTCAGTGGAACTCGCCGCCAGTCAAGCGTGCTTCATGCGGCAGTGACAAAACAACTGTGAGAATATGTTGCATGAAAATAAGAATTATGTATGGAAATTTCATTTTTCAAATTTCTAATCCTAAATATAAGGAGAACTGGGCATATTATTCCAGATTTTCCCAAGTTTACCATTTTCCCTGGAACGGCAAGTTGATTCCCCCTGACCCCCATCCCATCCCCCAGTAGCTGTGCTACTGTTATAGCTCAATATACAAAATTGATTTGATAATCTGATTTGGGATCGAAAATCCAAGATTATTGAAGGATAATCTTGGATTTCTGGATTATATACTAATTAGACATGTGAAGTGCCAAACCTTGTTTATTTTTGAAAAAATTGGATTTTTGCACAATTAGCCCAATAAATCTCGGATTTTCCTTGGATGCTCGACCAAGATCATTGGTCGGAATTCTTGGAATCTTGATCAAGATCATTGGTAGAGAATTTAAGATTATCAAATTATGCTTTAAGTTAACCTGGTTCATAGGCCGATAATCCAAGATGATCTTTCGAGCAGATTATCAAAGTATTCTTCCATAATCCAAGATTATAGATGAATTTAAGATAACAATTTTTAAATTAAGTTGACTTATCGGTTCATAATCCAAGAATATCGGTTGAGAATCCAAGATTACCATAGTATTTATTGATAATCTAAAATTATCGGTCTAGAGTCCAAGCTCAAACGACAACCCAATTGATTATGAAATTGCAGTGGCATCGACATGAGGGGCGTGAGGTGGAGCAACTCCCCCCCCCCCCCCCACCCACCTGATTAATATTTTTTATCCAAACATTACATTTTACTTCAAATGTATTTATTTAAGTTACATTTACATGTAGGGGTGGAGTCAGGGGTGAAATAAACAGAAAAATGGGCTCGGACATGCCATTTTCGGTGATTTGGGAGATGTTAAAAGTTTTTCGGTGCGCTCCGCGCTAACAGATATAGTGGCGCTGCACTTAGATACTAATTACAGACATATATTTATATGTGAAGAGCGAACGGGATTTAACAGGTGGAAATATTCTAGATGAAAGCAATCCAAATTATTATCCTTTTTTTATAGATTGAGGTTTTTCTCAATAATTGAGAACTTGCAGAAGTGAGATCCATATTTCAAGTCTGAGGTGCATGCTGCTAGGACGCCAGGGGATTACTAGCCTTCGTGGGTTTGTAAATCCAAAAATATTCTTGTACCGCCACGTCAAGTGTTGGTGGCGCTCTGCTTAGATGGTTCTACCCGCGCGGTACGCGGAAAAGACCGATCCCAAAATCCCAGCCTACTGAAAATCCCGGACATGCCCCTGATAATTCGATCATCGACGTATAGGAATATGTGCCCCCAAATGTAATAAATAATGAAGATCCAATGACTAATTTGTATTTACAATTAATGATTTATGATAAAAATAAATAAAAATAATTCTAAATTAATAATTTATAAATAAATAAAATAAAATAGTATAGGCTATGCTATTGCCCTTAGCACGGTGTATTCATTAAGATACTGTGTTCTTTATTGAAGGATCGTTCTGACTGGCCAACCCATAAACTGCTTTATAAACGATGAATTGATGAATTGGTTGGTTTTAACATACAATAAGGATTTGTGGGATGCTTGGACGAAAACCGAACCTGGCTCACCATACATAGCATTAGTATATACAAACTTTTTGATAGCTTATGACACGATTGGTTAGACAAAAACCGCAATATATTTACTCAGGCTGTTCAAGATACATAATCGCAGGTGCAAACCCTCTGAAGGCCTATATAGCCAGTTGGTCGAAAAAAAGAGGAGTTTGAATATCTGTAAGATAAACTCAGTGTTTTTAATTTTTTCTTTCGCGTGTCCCAGGTTCGACAAGTGTATTTGTTTTTCTTTGATTTTAGTAGTAGTCCGAGAGGGAATTCTCCGGGTTAAGGACTGAGTCCTGGTTGACATTTCCCGGGGAGGTTATCCGACGGGTAATTGTCCCGGCGGAGAGGGGGGAGTTGTTTGGTCACACTCTACATAGCTTCTGTTCTACTTGAGAGCTTCACGGTTATATTTATGAAAGTGCGGAGTAAACAGCAATAATACTCTCGCCAAAAATATTCATCAGTTTGGAGATACGCCGTGTTTCAACATCATTATTGCATCTAGTATCTCAATTAAGGTGTTGTAAACTTCCTTTGGTGATCAATAATTACGCGGTTCACTCGACGTCATATATGCAAATAAA
This sequence comes from Stichopus chloronotus, assembly GCA_021234535.1. Lineage (NCBI taxonomy): Eukaryota > Metazoa > Echinodermata > Holothuroidea > Aspidochirotida > Stichopodidae > Stichopus > Stichopus chloronotus. Next base: position 2,003,262 of record CM037830.1, read on the forward strand.
GACATACGCCTGCTCACTAACGCCCACGAAACAGGGCGTTCGATCGACTATACGTTTCACGGTACCTAGCCGACAGGTGTTGACGCAATGACTGATGATAGAGTAGTGGCTCCTCTTCATATATCGAAATCTGAGAGTTTAAATGTTATAACCTCATACCCTTTGGTTGTGGACGAAATCTTAATCAAGTTTGCCCCCCTGTAAGAGGCGCAAAGACTCATTTAACCATGCTGATCAAAGTTTGATCAAACTAATTTCAGATTGATAATCCCGAATTATCAAACTCCCATTCAAGTAGGCACGTACCATATTTCAATAGGATGGGGTGGGGGAATAGTGCCCCACACAAATTGAACAAATGAGCCTATTACACACATAAGAATTTATGGTGACGGATTGGAATTACCTGGTGCTCTTCACTGGGAAGTGGGAGGTGTCAGACTATTTGTGGTGATTGTTATGACGGGTAAGCTAGCAGCCGATGATCCCCAATCCAGGCCCACACCTCCTTCGCCATAGCATGCCGTAATTTAAAGACCAGTTATTGTACAACATATGATTTCGTTTTATTGTTTATCAATTGGCTTCCAGGTTGCACCATAGGCCCAACATAGTTATGCAAATAGCCATGGTAAAAACGGGAATCTTTTGTTCAAACTATTTCAACTTGGAAAAAACTCTTCCAGCGGAAAATGACTTTTAAATGTTTCAACAGTAGTTGTGTTGATGACGGTTGCGATGAATTTGATAGGCTTTCTATAATGGGATGGGAACAGTGGCGCTCGTTCTTTTGAGTCAATTCCGGTGAGGGGTATACGTTACATGATGGGGGCACTACTCAGTTGATGGCCATATGTCCGGCAAACAAAGCCCTGGGGTACTTTGTCGTAATCTAGTCATGGCAGTAACTTGCCATGTACATATGGCCCTCTGGAAATAAGGTTTAATGTACAGTGAGACTGCACCTCGGAACAGCTAAGCATCTGCTACTATCCTTGCAGACAGAGTGGAACAACAAGTTAGTTTCAGCTGTCATGGAGACGATTGTAAATAAGAGCGTATAGAAGTAACAATTATTAAAATCATATCTGCTTTATGTAGTCTAAACTGTGAAACAACCGTATACCCCTTTGCCATCGTAATAGTATTTTTCACTCTAAACAAGTATACGTGCAAAAGAGTATACCGAACTACAAACCGGTATGCAGAGCGTTATCAATAAGAAACCGACGTCACACCAAATGTAATAAGACCACCAATCACAATCGATCAATTAAGTATATATAAGAGGCTTTACATTACAATATGAGTGCTTAACCAGTTGACTCAACCTATTTGCTCCATGTTATTATTCTCTTAACTCTCCCTCTTCGATTTCGCCCCCCCCCCCCTCCCCCATCCATCTCTACGCCTTTTCACCATTCTCTGCCATTTTCGGAAATTTAGGTAATACCAAATCGTAATTCCTTCTACTGTGAGATACCGATCAATGTCTCTATGTGATAGTTTCATGGTTGAGCGAAGATCCTCTTCAAGAGGCAACACACGGACAGGTTACTTGAGAGAAAAATAGTCAAACCAACTCGCGTTGGGTGACAGGGTGCTATAAGGTCAACAGGTGTTTGAAGTTGCTATTTTTAATAGATTTTACTTCATATGAAAATATGTCTATTTTATGACCAACATCGGAGGGCTAAAATAGTTATACCGGAACTTTTTAAAGGAACCTGTTGCTTACGTTAAAGACTGGCAATTGTGATTTTCTTTTTCATATTTATCCACAACATGTACACTATATATATATCAACTTTGCTACACATTTGTATACTGGTAACCCCTAAGGAATGACATCTTTGATAACCTCTGAAGTTACAGTGTGTGCTGTTGTGTTTACATTCAACTTTTGGAAGTTATACTTAAAACATGAACCTGCTATCAAAATAAATTACAGGATAATTAAGATTTATTAATACATTCGTGGCATTAAACAAATACTTCACTGTTTACAAACGCACTATGATAGGTTTCGATTTTTTTGCCATAATTAATTGTATCAATATCCGTCGCGATTCGAGTAGAAAATCATCATGGGATGAAACTGCACACACACACACACCCACACACGCACCTCTATAAAGAATAACAAACGACTTGGCTTTCAGATAACCGGGTAAACACAAATGCACTGTTTTAAACGTTTTTTTTATTCTGGATGGCATACATGAATGAATGCTAGTTCTAATATAGAAATACAGATAAAGGAAATGATGCGATTTCTTGTTGGTATTATTCACCGCCATTGGAAAGCACACTTGGAGAGTTTGTGTGGACTTTCTTTAGAATGAAGTACTTACGCGTTTTTAGGCATGCATATTTCCGGAAACTCCCATGTCCGCTTTTTGTAAGCACTACTTTCAGAGTACATCATTATAAACTTTGTTACTTAATTTTCCCCTGATTAGTCAATATGTGAGTTCTTTGGTTCACATTGTTTGATTTTTTTTCACATCGGTTTTTTTTTTTTTTTTTTTACATGTTGCTTTAACAGTTTATATGGACTGCGCATGCTTGTTCAAAGCAAAACATGCCATATGGGAACACTGGTAGAACCACTATATATATGTTGACATCATTTGATTTCGATATCAAACAGCACCAGTTCACCTCGTCAAGAAATATTCACTGACACACCAAGTTTAAGCTCTTGCATTGGAACAAGAAAATATTCCAACTTGTTTTTCAACATTTTTCAGAGAGACATCAATAATAACCAATAATAACAAGACCAAAATTCGACGGAGGAATTTGTTGAATCTTAGAAGCCTAGGAACCTTTTTTCTGGAGTTTGTTGAATTACACCTAAAAAGTGATCAGGTGGACAAAAGGAAAAATGGGACGGAGAAAGGTAAATATATTTCAATCAATCAAAGTACTGCAACTTTGTGGATTACTGATAGTGACACAGAAGAAGTTGTAGTTTCACAATAAAATCCAAACAATTTAACATATCTAACTACAACACTGCCTTCTATCGGACTTTGTATGCGAATTCATTAAAATGGTTAAACGGTCCATCGTTGTCAAACTTATTCGCATTTGATGTTTACAAGCCTGCAAGTAATCGTCTCATAGACACAGAAAAATATTATGAAATATTATAATTTGACTTTAGTATAAGGGCACAAGAACACTTTACTTTTTTTCAGGCTGTCACTTGCTTTAATTACTATTTTCATTTATACTTATACTAACAAATTATAAACTATGTTGCCCATATTACACAACAACACTGGGATATTATTAAACTTTCTTTCGGTTTATAATGGAAATGTTACTTTGGTTGTGATCACCCTGTTACTTGTTTCTTTTGTTATTTCATCATTGACATTTTTTATCACCCATTGTTTTTAGCTCCATGTTTCACCGTTCATTGTTTTAGCTCCATGTTTCACCATTCATTCTTTTAGCTCCATGTTTCACCATTCATTGTTTTAGCTCCATGTTTCACCATTCGTTGTTTTAGCTCCAAGTTTCACCGTTCATTCTTTTAGCTCTTTGTTTCACCATTCATTGTTTTAGCTCTTTGTTTCACCATTTATTGTTTTAGCCCCATGTTTCATCATTCATAGTCTTCTCAATATACCGTCTGCGGTAAACTATCTTAATTTGTTTTTTGTTTTTTTTTCTTTCTGGTGGACCCTACACGGTGACTGCCCGTGGCGCAATTGTTTATTTTAAATCACTTCAGCAAATGGAAACGACTATATTACTACTAGCCACGCAGACTAAATTTGCTGGTTGCCTAGATACATACTCATATTGTCAAGACAGTCTCTTGTGCACTGAGTATAACAAACAACATATACAGCCAAGTCTCTAAGAACTGCTGGCAATTTGAAAAGAAGTCAAGCCATTACCACAGTTTTTATGGTCAGTAAATTCAAGTTTTTTTTTTAAACCTAGCGCACCTCAAAAGTCCCAATCGGCACGGTATGTGAATTTATTGGATTATGGTAAGATGTGTGGGTACCACCAAAATGATGACCTGAATGAAAACTTGCTAGTACTTGTGTTATGCTGGGCACTTATTTCAACGACTGCCTTATTTTTTTCTCTTTCCCGCTCTCTCAAATTATTCAACACACAAATACATATGTCACGTTTGCAGAAACCAACTACAAGAAACTAGTTCTCGATTGATAGTCTCTTTTGCAAGTTTAGTTAAACTAAATGTGTGGTATATAACTTTATAAACAGATTGTTTTGTAGGTAAATACCGCTTCTTGTGAAACAGAACGGATATTTCAACACTTCATTGGCAATGTTCAGGCATAGTGTGCAATGTTTAGCCAAAAACGCAATTCAACTTAAATTTAATCTATGTTGCAACTTAAGAATATAATGAATATTCGTGAGAGAGTACTATAGGCAAAACTATGGAGTTACCACATACTTTTTCCAGTTGGTATAGAATTCCGAAAATTTTGGACCTGGTAAATACCTGCATGAGGAATAATATTCAAGCCACAAATATCCAAGCTACAATGGGGACTCATTTATTTAAATATTCAACGTGCAGCAAAAATGATGTGCATTTGCAAACAAGCAGGCCAACCAAGGAAGTGCCTTCTCTGCTGACTGTGGGACCTACTGTACCAGTCTTTTTTCAATCTCAGTGAAAGCATTTCTGTTTGTCGCCCTCATTATTGTTTTAACGTTGAGTGGTTTTCTGTTTGTCCTAATACTTTCTTGCGAATTAAACTTATTATTTCCACAAATGACATTAAGCCAACCAACGATCGCGATTAAGGTAGTAATTAAGCGTTAGGTTTGTGAAAATAACAGAGTTCATTTTCACTGCCATTTTCTTGCCACTTGCGGTATGAAAGGCATTACGTGGAATTTCCGATTTAAATCGACACTAAGATAATTCAGTCAATCGACCAAGATATATATATAAATAGATATTAAAATCGCTATATTTTTGCTTCACTCTACTGTGATAGTACCAGTGCGTATAACAAGTGTGTGCAGGGGACCGGCAATTAAATTGAAAGAGCACGTATTTTACCCGACCTTGCCCGCGTGATATACGAGGAAAATTTGAACTATCTGGGTATGCCAACAAAGTTTGCAGATACAGACAGCCTCTTTTCATTTCTACAACCTTGCCAATAAATTCGTGTTTTAGAAAAACCCTGGAAAACGCCATGCACATGGCTGCGTAAGTTCATGGGTTCATGGAGTTTTACGCTTTTTACAACTTAGGTGAGAAGAAAACATGAAGTTGGCACAGTTTAACGACGTTTTCTTCAGCGAACTTCCAGAACTAAAACACCTTGTTTTCTAGTCATAGTTACTACATCACCTATGATCAACGTCAGATATTTAAGGGTGAGAATTAAATCATAAATGAAAGGAAAAAGAAATTCATGTACGGCATTCAGTGGCGTTACAAGGGTTGTTTGCAATGGGGTCATGAGCTTACCCGATGTGCGCTATACAGAGACTTGTAGTTAGGATGTTTTCTGGGATATGGGGCATGAATGAGGATACCTCAACGAGTATGATGACAGAGTGATACAGAAATACAGTATGCCTCTACTGCTGTGGCGCAAAAAAGAATTTTGCACTAGGGGTGGACTTACAATCATTATCTAAGAGGAGCTCCACCATCAGTTGGTGCTGAGGGTACCAGAAACTTTTTTTACATGAAAGCACTACTGGCTGAATATGGGCAACACCATAATCATTAACTGAATGCTAAAAATTCTTAAGATTGCATTTTCATTCACCTTCTTTTTCAACAGTTTCTCATTCTTTTGCTCCTCTTCTTTCTCTGTTTTTAATTTCTTCTTTCGTCTAAGTCCGTTTGTCTTTCTGGCCGGTGTAACGAGGGGTGACAGCCCCCTCCCTGCCCCCACACTTTACCATGACACTGGATACATTTTAGAATTTTGAACCTTAGTTTGACTGCTAGATAACCAAGGCCATCGCAATTTTATCATTTTTTAGTATATCCACTTGCTTTTTTGTTCCCTTTTTGTATCAGATTGTACAGATCACATGTAATTTCAGATTAATGTCTTATGCCATATGTTCTCGTGTACATGATATACGACCAATGTTTTTTTTCCCTCTTCACGTCTGAAAGTCATATGATACATATACGAGGAATGTTATGCTACAATGTTGTGTGGGAAGCCAGACGTGTAATAATTATATGTTATAGTGTTGTGTGATACTCATAGATATTCCTCACATGCTCACAGTATAGGTCACATCGTCAGTAGTAAAGTACACTTTACAGAGTTCACAACATGGGCATAGGCAACACCTTCTATCATACGGAGACAGCTCCGTTGATGACATGTTTACCATACGGTAAACTGAATTTGAGGAATGTGAGGGTATACGAATGCCGTGACTCTCAAGGTATACTAAATCAACTAGATCTGGATAATCAAAAGCATAGTTGCCCCAATGACGTGATTTCATCGGCAGCTGCTTAATATTAACTGATGTTACTCTCTTTATGCGTAGCGCTGGCGATATGCGGGCAGTTAGGTTGTTTTCTGTCACACATATACATCATGGTACAGTCAAGGAGTTGTAACCGTACCTCCTTATACGTGATAGCGCTTAGTCTACGTTGATAGAGGGCAGCGATTTTCATGATGGTTTGTTTTCAAAGGCATGAACCCAAATCAAAATTATTCCCGATAACAAACTGAGATAAGAGAAACATTGGTCATATGTAAAAGAAGAATCCTTCGCAAATCGCAGTGGTCAGTGACTGCCATCATACTGACATATTAGAAATGCGTCGTTTAACCCAAATTTATTGTTGGAACTTCTTCCATTCTCTGACATTTAATGGGTTTAACCCTTTGACATTATTTTAGTGGGCTTATACCACGTTAGAGCTTTATCGATTGTTGCGACTAGGACTGTAGGTTTATAGACATACCGTACTCTTAACAGACATATTTATTCAATTCTCTGAAATTGGTCTACACTTAAAGTTTCATTTGCCTAAGGCTACATACATGTGTAGTAAAACGTTGTAGTCGTGGTTATGAGAACCTTCACGCAAAGACATATCATGATATAACTGCAACATTTCTGAATTGCAATTAACCAATTACTGTTCAGTTACCGATACCTTACTATACAGCATCATTTTCCGAGGCTCTTTCCATGGAAGTTGGTGAGGTGATTGGTTAATTTAAATCTGATGATGCCAAAAGACTCATTTATGATAATTTATTCTATAATTTATACAAAGTTTTATATATATATATATACTCCTATTGATTCTAACATATATATATATAACCTCGAAAAATATTGTCATAAACGGCACTCCATACCCATGGAGATGTATTTAGATCACTTGTAAACACAGTTATTTCTACAAACTTTTGACAATAAAGAACCGTGTGAACCATTGCCATTATCACTATAAAAACAACCTATGACGATTGTGTTTACAAACACATCTGAACGAGATTCTACGCATGCTCACAGGGACTGTGAGTTTAGGAACGTAAACACGACCTTGAACCCCAATAGTAAATATATAGGCCTATCTTCAAGACGGTTTGTCGACGTGGTTTTGTATGTTTTTCGTTTTTTTTTTTTTTTTTTCCGCAATCGTATCATGGTAGTTACGCAGCTATTATACGAAGCAGTCATATGATATGGCTGCTCAGTTAAGATTTCGTTTGGTTACATGAGCCTAAATGCAATCTCCTAGCACTCGCAGTACATCGACAAGCTGATGTAATATATCTGTTAAACAATGTAATGTACCTTACAGGTGATATCGTGTGAATTATTATACCAGTATATGTTTTTGAGAGGGATTTCGAGTACACGTAACTGCAGAGAAAGTGGCTGATAAGGGGACACATGTCGTTCACTATACGACATGTGCACATGATTCTTTCAGCACATAGGCAACTATTAGTAAAAGCTGTAGGCACTTACGAGTTATCTTTCATCTTTCATTTCAGTTTGTTCAAGATATATTCATGTCTACTGTAATATATATATATATATATATATATATATATATATATATATATATATATATATATATATATATATATATATATATATATATATATATATATATATATATATATATATATATATATATATATATATATATATCGTGAACATTTCCACCTCCTGTCGTAAAAGCTGATACGTATCCATTCATAACTGGTGCTCTTCAGTTCTAGCCTGCTATATAAATGCATACGACGAATTAATTACGAATCCTTTGAGGTTCAGTTTATACAAACCCGTTAGCCTTTTCACGAGCTTTACGTCAGGAGGTCTTACTACGTATAGGACAAATTCTTTGCGTCATCAGGGGGTCGTATACCGCCTTTAGACCAACGGGTCAGCTTATTAGGCAACTCAAAATGCGGTATGATTGGGTTAAAACGAGCGTTCGGGTCATGCGTGTACGAAGGAATGTTAAAGCAACTCCTTGGATAGAGTTATGCAGTTACGCACAGAGCGGTTTACCGATATGACGCATTAGTAATGTAAATACTTTAAAGTTAGGAAACTACTGGTACCGGAATGGTACTATCTTCTTCATCGTGGCAAATATTTCATTTAAAAAGCATCAACAAGGCACTGAACGAAAATGCTTTTCCTAAAGCATTCGGTGTCATCAAAACATTTGCACATGATGAATACATTGAATTATGTTTGATATTTTAAAGGTGAATATCTGATCGTCAATATACCATATGACGTCAGTCTCTTTGATAACTCTCTCTCTCTATGTAGAGAATACTGTGTTGGTTTTCATTATGCACCGATGCGTACAAAATTTCAGCAAACAACATGCAACTGTGAGTGCCTTTCACTCCTAGCCTATCCTTTTCATCCAACTTATAGCTTACATACTTTGAGCCAGGCTAGGCACGTACATTGCGGTAACTTATTTTACTTTTCAAGCCTAGTTTTACAAATAGTCTTAAGTGCTTTTGAATGAGACGCTCTAGGCCAAGTTGCAGTTTTGATCAGTATGGCAGTTTCTCTCTTTTTGACACATACCGTACTTGAAGCAGAATGGAAATGAAATAATTTTTTTACTCTTAATTACTGAAAAAATGACGTCTCACAAATTGTTAGCACCTGGTTGAAAGTTTACTTTTACTCTTCCGAATGATAACGTTGTGAAATAAATATTTGGGAATCAGTCACAGATAGTGTAATTTTATCAAAGTAATTACTTCATGACCTTTTTGTAACAATGGTAGGCCTCTTTTTTACTTCCAAGCACAAATTCATACTACCTGTGTTCAATTATTGAGGGTCAAAAATAACATCAGCTTTAGATGGTTCAATTGCAGTAGCAATATTTTACATATATACTGCTATACTTTTCAATGAAGTGGTGAAGACCTCTTTGATCTCTTAACTACCATATATGTTACTTCAAGTAAACTCACATTCATTGAAAATGTAAATCGCGACCTTTCAAAATTTGACTTGTCAAGATTGTTATCCATGTTTGAAAAGGCTTTTCGCATTGTTTCTGATGCTGAAATTCAGTATTTTCAGTGTTTCAAGTGCATTTACAGACTTCTTGCAAAGAATGGGTATAATGGACTTTGATCTCTGTTTATATTGTAGTGTATAGTGATTGAAAGTATCGAATATTTTTTGGAATGTGCAGTAACTGTCTCGTTTATTTTAAATGTTGAATATTCAGTTACTCCCCCCAAAAAAACATTTCTTTTCTAAATAATACAGTTTTGTTGTGCTTCATTTAAAATTTTGTATATATGAATGCAAAGGTAGTGATCGCGTTCCAAATGATGCTTTCTTTAAATTTAAATTTCAAAGTAAAATCGAATAATTTAAGTTTTTAAGACGTTCGCCCTCGTGAGTTTCATGGAGACACTCCACACTTTTCTGCTTGCCCTGACTTAATAAATTAATGGCTTTTACGATTTTTTTCTTGTATTTTTCTTTTCACCGTGATGCGAATCACTTGTTGCTTCTGTCCTAATTATTAAACGTTGCGTTTTCGTTGTACTGTCTTCGTTGTAAGTTAATCCATGTTTACAAAATGATTGTTACCATTTTCAATAAACTAGGGAAAAATTGACTTTCGAGCCCTTAGCATTATGTTGTTATAGTTTTAACCTTAGCCTAGCCCTATATCATTCAGCATGTATCAGTACTTTTATTCAAGCAAATGACGACTTGATCGGCCACATTATGTGGTTACGCCTTTTGGCGCATATTTCAAATTTGGTTGCAGTTTTAAAATCAGCAAAATAGAGCATTTATCCAATCCTTACATATGCTTAATTCACCTCTCACAGTCTGATCTTGATGTCAGTTTTCTTAGAGAAATATTATAAAAACATGCATTTTTCATGCATGGATTTAATTCAGTGCAATGCCACGGTAAGAGATACGTAGAGAGACATAGACAACTTGTTATTCATTTTAAGAACCTTAATACGTGAAAAACAGGAGTCTTTTACTTTAAATGTATAAAAATCAGTCATACATTCAACTTCAAATAATTGTATTGTTCCTATCTTTTCTGAATCTGTAATCGGCATTTTACTCACGTGAAAACAGGGGAAAAAAGTGGAAGTTGAAAGGTCAACTGTATATTCCACGCCACGGGAATTCACATTAATATTGAATAAACGTGGACAACATTCCTTCCATGACGTCAGCAAGTCGCGAATACAATGGTAAACTGATATATTGTACTAGATTGCTTCCATATGTCACATCAAACGGAAAATTAGAACAACTGCAGGACGATGCATATATTTCGTAAAATCACTTTCCACAGCAATACAACTGACATTAAGTTTTGGCGTTTTTGTGCCGTTTTTGTCAGAAACGTTGTTAATGATTGTTGAACATCACCAGTTTACAACTAGGCTTCAATCTATCTTCACCCTTATCACGGTAAGATGTAACTGTAAGCGCCGTTCCACAATTGATGAACTTATTTCTTCAAACCTTGCCTAAAATTCTCAAGAACAAACTACTTTCTCACTGAGAAAATTTGTGTTGAGATATTTTTTAAGATACCTACATGAAACGGGACGATACACTACGGTACGTGCTTAAACCATTCGGAACATGACTGTAATATAAGAAAGATTTAAGAGTAAAGACAATTGTAACTTTGGATTGATCACACATTATTGACCAACGCCGATCTGATTGGATTAACACTTCATTGAAATACAAAAAAAAAAATATGCTAGCGTCAAATCCAAATTTGTCCCATGTGAAATAAATATCACTTATGATTTAACTGGTGACTCCAATAATTTAATTCTCCCGATCGTTCCGCCATAAACACGTCCATTGTTCAGTAAAACCAAACAATGCCTGTATGGTGTAAGTTCAATAGTGGTGGAAAGCGAATGACATTTAGACCATAACTTATAGAATTTAAAATCATAAATTACTTATGTTTATGTGCCCCGCCAAGCCAAAAATGCAGACGGCACGTACCAGAGATGACCCCGGGTCAACCGCATTGAAGGAGAACAATACGATCATCCTCCGAACATATTAACATACAGTATGCAACCAATGCAGTGGAAAATTTTACGCCGGGTGAGGGCTTTGACTAGGGTGAATAAGGGGATAAGAGTCTCCCAACACGAGCAGAATAAGGTTTGTTCTCAGAGAGATAAGTCGTTTGAGGCTCTCTGCTATTACATCTTCATTTGCTGTTTCTCCTGGTCTTTCTATACTTTGAAAATCTTTCATGAACGCGATCTAATTCGGAAAGAGAAAACGTCATTCACTTACAGATTGGATTATACTACCCTTACTCTCTCTGATTTTATAAACCGCCAAAGTAAGTTAACTTTATGTCTTCATCTTTCCTTTGTTCTTGTAAGAGATGATGTTTTTATGTTGATATGTTATATATAACTTGAAAAGGTAACTGTGTACAACTTACTACAAGACAAGGTCTTCGAAGAAAAAGATAATGTAAGTAAACTACGCTAATTAAGATATATTTACTAATTATTGATTACCGTCATTCTTCATTACTTGACATAAGTAGAAAGTATGTAGTAATGTTAATAACCAAACCATGTTTAAGAAAGAAAGAACAACATTCAACAAAAGTTGCCGGTCCAAAATCGAACTTTCAAAACAGACTTTTGTAACATTATAGATAATTTTTATTAAATCTTGGATGATACTTCATGAAATGAACAACAAACCTACATTTATAATGGTCAGGTCAACCAGGTAAGATTTCACCCGTCGCACAGACTGACAGATTTATTTGTCTCAACGTGAATTCTTTTACATGAATCATTAAATTGTCTTTGAATAAATCTTGTGATCGATCCCAAAATATTATAAGTGATTAATCATCAACGTAGCCGCCACGTTGGACACCGACAAATTTCATCTGCGTTATGTGTGCACGTGTGAGCCACTCACCGACTTCCCTGTGACGTTCCCACAAACATATGAATGAAATTTTTGCAACAGGTCAAAGGTCAACTTCATTGGGACATCGCTTCAATATTAACCATGTAACGGCTGGTCACACCTAATTGAACTGTAATATTTATATGTTGATTTGCTTTTTCTTTATTTTTTTAGATATCAGTTTCATGAGCCCACTTATTTCTGAATGATAGAAGGTCTTAATAAAAGTATATCATTAGAACTTGCTGTTTCAGTTGTAAAATTTTTACTGTTCTCTGGGGCTCATATTTCATGGCAATGGTCTAGGCACGAGTGTGGGTTTCGATTGACGTTTATCCGTACCATTATTGTTGTAACAGTCTTAGCTTTATCGAGAAACCTCATGAAAGCTACTTCCCTCTACAAGATGGCTGTATCCACTATCCCATATACAGTTTGAAAGTAACTCATGGTGTTGGTCCTACCATGGTCCTACGTATCAAGCATCGGCCCTCATTACCAATCATTGCCCCCCCCCCCTCCCCACACAAACTATAGTGTGGGTGCCCCTTAGACTACAATTTCCTCAAGGCTACAATTTTCGCAGTGGCGCAATTCATGAACTTCTATAGGCAAAGGTTGTGGTAACTCTAACCCACCCACTTCTCGCATCTCACAGTCATATCATTATTCCACAAGATTGGCCAAGTTTGGCCCTTAATCATGTATACGTAATTCCTTAGAAAGAATTTCATACATGAATTATCAGTGTTTCATTCAGTTGAATCTATACGTAAAGATGTAACGTAAAGTCTTTGCGCAACAGGCCCGTAGCCGGCCCCTGTGGAGGGGTGGGTCTTTTTGCAAGATGTGGACCTTTTTTTCAAATACGGAAAGGGCTGGCGCGTGCTGTAAGCATGCAGTTGCTAGGAGTCCGGGCATACTTCCACGAAAAATTTTGAAATGTGCAGATCTCCTGCAATTTGGAGCATCTGTTGAAAGGGACTTAGGTGTTCACATAGATTCTTCTTTACAGCCAGCTAAGCAGTGTGTTGAGGCAGCTAAAAAAGCAAATAGGAATTTAGGTATGATTAAGAGAAATTTTAGTTTCTTAAGCAAGACATTGTTGTTAGACTCTATAAGCAGTTGGTTAGACCCCATTCAGAGTATGCTTCTCAAGCCTGGAACCCATATTTTTCTAAAGATAAGGAGTTACTTGAGAAAGTCCAGCGCTACTAGATTGATTAGGGCCTTCGAGGGTGTCCCCTATAACAGCAGGTTACGTCTTTTAAATCTCACTTCACTTGAGCTGAGAAGATTACGTGGGGATTTGATACAAGTCTATAAGATTGTTCATGGATATGATAATTTATCATTTTCTGATTTTTTCAAGTTTGCTAATAGTTAAATTACTAGAGGTCATTGTCTTAAACTCCAGAAGGTTCAAAGTAGGATCAGTATTCGTCGATACTTCTTTTCTCAGAGGGTAGTGAATGAGTGGAATGGGTTGCCAGAGGATGTAGTGATGGCAAGAAGTGTAAATGGGTTTAAGAATGCACTGGACAAGTACTTTAGGCTTTGTGACCGGGTTTGATTTTTGTCACTTTTTTCAGGGTCCTTGATGGGGACTTAATTGTCCCTCCTGATCCCTTTTTTAAACTTAACTAAACTAAACTAAACAAAAATTTTAGAGGACTACAAAAGCCCTTCCGCAGACAATTTACATAAATAGTAGACACCTCTTTGGTAGTCGTGGCAGTTTGAACAGGACTTAAAACGCACCGACTGCACCCGACTACAATTGAACATATTTTATCGGGCCGACGGCTTACGACAGAACTGAACTCTAGTTGTGGAGTAGTTCGCACTGCCACGACGATAGCAGACGCGGTGGGTGGTCGCCGTTGTGTCGCAGGTTGTCATGGCAGTGTGTCCCGAGCTTTGTACTGTATCTAGTTCAATGATATCCACGGCCACAATGACATAAGTATGCATGCGCGTTTTTCAGCTTATTATCTCATCACCCCCACATAGAATAGTACATACACCAAACTTCGCGCACTGCCAAACTTCGCGCACCCCTAAAAAATAAGCCCTAAATTTCGATGACCTGAGTAGCTGGACAAATTTTTTACTACAATGCCTTGAAATGACTGAAAAGAAAGCTGAGACACTGTTTATTTAATCGCCCTTGCATGGTTAGTCAACTTACCGTACCTCATTGGCATAGGTGATGTAGGCTAGGGCTAGAGCATCCTATTCGCAGTTTCTGCCGAATGTTTGAAATTTTCAAATCACGATTTTGACTCTTCAATGGTAGTTTTCCTGACTATTTTTGTTGCTAGCATGTTCACAGGTTTTTGATTAGGTTTAGGCACATGATTTGTTTAAAAGGACACTCTTCATGTAATGATTGTCATGCTAACGTTAGTAAGATGCTCGAAGTTTGGCAGGTTTACATCGTATCGTTAACTCCAGTAAATGTTGGTTAAGATAACAATTTTCGAGGTACAATCCATAGCATATTGGATCAAATTACCAGGAAAAATGAATTTTAGACTTGCGAAAACAATATATATGATTTGCAGTGATTTTGAACAACAGAAATTCCAAGGTTTTGCGTTAGATGCGCAGTTTTATACATCCATGCTATCTGTATTGTGGTCAGTTTGGGCCTGCATACATTTTATGACATAAGTGGAAAGGTTTTATCTTCCCGCTAAAAGTGAAAGGAAATTCGGCCTAAATATATTAAGATAAAGAAAAAAAATTCATAGCTGACCCTTCAAACACAGGGCTGGAAAAATGGACATCCCTCAAGTTGGGGTGGCTCGTTCGAACGCTCCGACTCCCCCCCCCCCCCCCCTGCTACGGACCTGCGCAAGTGTTTTCCACGGGTCGAAAACCCGGATGCGGTCATCGCAGTCCATATAGTCAGTCGGGTACCCGTCTACCTGAATACATAACTGCCGTTAGGTTACGACTTCATGAAGTGTCATAATACGATATTTTGCCAATTTAATATGACATTATGCGTCTTACACACGATCCCACCTGTGAAGTATTCTTAGGGAGAAGTAACATTGTAAAGTTGCTTTGTCACACATACAAAGAACGTTCATCAAACTTTGGTAGCAATTACAAACAGAGAACTGAAATCATCGGTGACGTCAGCAACACCCCCCCCCCCCCGACATCCGATGCAAACACTTCTTTGCACCATAATAGAGGTTATTCTGACCAGTGACCGATTCCCCGGCAGTGAGTTCATATCCCTTAGTATTCGTTAGATATTTACAAAGTTCATTACGCATTACGAAATAAAGCTGTTGCATGCAATCATTTTTGTTCAAAGATAAGATTAATCAGACCATTTCATTAGCCTTGAACCCCCCCCCCCCCCCCTTTCAAAATTCTCTGCTGTTTCGAAGAGTTTGGACGAGTTCAAATTTAGGACCAACTGCAAACAAATCAGTTATTTGCAATAAAGGAGAAGGAAAATCAGGCCTTTCGACAGGGAAAATTACCTCTTGATGAAAGACTTACATTTGGTGAACACCATCACCAAATTTTATTTAAATATGTTAGTTTTCAAAATATTGCTATTCGAATGATATGAGAACAATTAATCAGAAAGCTGCCATTGTGAGGTGGTAATGATGTAACCTGTCCACGTGATATTTTTGCAATTTATCGTCAAATCTTATCAACAGTTACCCATAGATTTCATACCAGAATATAAGTTATTTGATTACTGTATGATACGTCTCAGTAATTGGACTTACTCAAGTTGGTTATATTCAACTGAGGCAAAAATGGGAGTGCCCTTTTCTGAATTTCATAAGTGTATAACTTGGGAAGGAAATAATCTTTTTGCCTAAATTTTTAGGAAGATGATTGTCAAACACTTCTTCTCAATTCTAATAGGAATGAGAATTTGCCTCTTCTTTAATGTCGCAAGTCTGTGCTGACAGTTTTGACGATTCAATTCAGGATATGGGTTTACTTTCGAATGTAACCAACCTCAAAATAAAAAACAAGGCAACCTCAATATTTGTATGAATTCTTGAATTTGTTCATATTTCATGTTTATAAGCCAAAAAGTTGGGAAAAAACTCTCTCTTGATAAGATGTTACAACAAACTTAACTTCAGCTCTAAGAAAAAAGTTAGTTTCTTCCTTGAGTTATTGTCCA
The DNA here is from genome assembly GCA_021234535.1 of Stichopus chloronotus. Classification (NCBI taxonomy): domain Eukaryota; kingdom Metazoa; phylum Echinodermata; class Holothuroidea; order Aspidochirotida; family Stichopodidae; genus Stichopus; species Stichopus chloronotus. Next base: position 2,019,907 of record CM037830.1, read on the forward strand.
TTGATGTACACACAATACATGGTTAAAAAGCTTTTTTTTGGTAGCACAAATGATTTTTTATCTTCACCTTTCATACATTTTCAGTGCAGCACCCTCTATTAATGATGCAGTAGGTTTTACGTCATCTCATCGACGGATGTTGTAACAGAACGTTGGATACCAGGTCATGACAAGTCTAGTTGCAGAGAAATAAGAATACTTAATCAATGCAAGGAAATTGACTTTGTTTCGCGTTTTGAAAAGGAAATTGATTATCGAAAAAAGAAAGATAATGCTGATCTTAGAGATACAGAAATCCTGGGTTTAAAAGAACTCGTCTAATAGCAAAGACTTATATCATCACGTTCTCTATAAAATACTTTAGAAGCGATTCGATGACGTCATACTCGTTTCGGTTTCAATGAAATCGTAACTTTTGTAATCCATGCAGCGGTGTATGTATGTATGTGTGTATGTGTGAGGGTGTGTGTGTATGTGTGCGGGTGAGGCTTATCTTGTAAACACGATATCTCAAGATTGAAGCTTGGACATATCTCATATTTGGTTTGAAGGTGTACCATATTGAGTGCAATATCCTAATTGATTTTGGGTAGGTCAAAGGTCATTTGGGGTCAACAGGACTCAAATTGTGAAAACCTTGTAAATATGATATCTTAAGAAGCAAAGCTTGCACAAATCTCATATTTGGTATGTAGGTGTACCATAATGAGTACAACATCCCTAACAATTTTGTTGGAGCTCAAAGGTTATTTAAGATAAAGAAGGGTCAAACTGTTAAAAAATTTTAAACACTGTACCTCAAGAAGAAAAGCTTCGACAAATGTCATATGTGGTTTGTTGGTGTACCACATTGGTTACAAAATATCTTTTGACTATGGTAGAGGTCAAAAGTTACGTGAGGTCAACAGGGTCAAATTGTGAAATATTGTAAACATGATATCTCAAGAAGGAAACTTGGACAGATCTCCCATTAAGAAGGTAGGTGCATCTCATTGATACAAGAATCCATTATCTTTGGTAAAGGTCAAAGGTTATTTAGGTTAGCAGGTTCACAGTATGAAATTCATGTAAACGTCAATATTTCAAAAAGGGAAGTTTTGACAGATGCCATATGCTGTGTAGTTGTATCTCATTGAGTACCATTTGGCCTCTATATGGAGACCAAAGGTCATTCGATGTCAGCAAGGGTCAAAATGTGGATACCTTGGAGACATGATCTCAAGAGAGGAAGCTTGTACAGATCTCGTATTTCTTGTAAAGCATACGTAGCCTTTGACACATAATGCTGTAATGTCAGATTCAGAAAATAAAAATGCTCATAATCGGATCATCGAATCCACAATGCATTTTTGCATTCTGGTTGTAAAGTAGGATAATGGCAGCCTATTGTACGAGGTTATTTTTATTCGATCAGAAATAATATGCAAAATAAGTTCGACATGTGTGAGCATACGTTTGTGTGTGATATGTAGCTTATAGGACTAGCTTTGTGAACTGGAAATTGAACAGATTTGACAATGACCGAAGGTACTGCAGCACAGTAAAATAGCAACTAGCTTGATTTGCTACGTACTGTATTCATATATGCAAAATATACCAGCACAGTGTATTTATCGTAGTGCAATGACCCCATAAAAAGGGTTTGCTGGTTTGAGAAGTACAATATCTGACAGATATTCCTCTCCTCAATATTACATCATAAGTATATATGTAAGCAATGGGACTTCATACAAAAATTCCAAACAGCTTTATAGCAGACTGCCTGTTGTGTTTTTGTAAATATTTGGCACCTTTCACGCGTCGAAGCGCAAACATTCCACATTGTCAAATGTGTTAACCCTTCGTCCAAGCGATTACAGCCCTGTGTTCCCACACCCCTATATTGGGAAACCCCTACGTTCCAACACTCATATGTTGCACAAATGTGAGCACTGAAGGCCGAAGAGAGATCATACAATTGAGATTGTGTTACCACTGGCTTTGGGGTCACATACTGCGTTTGAGCGGATACGCTGCACAGCTCCCTGTCCATGTGAGCCTCTGCTCTTCGAATATACAGCAAGTGGGTCGGAACATAGGAGTGTCGGAACACAAGCAGGCACCGTCCAAGCAAGCATTTTAATTTGACCTTCTCGTACTGTTGTACGCATATTCAAGTTCGATAATTCAAAATGCAGGATGTGTTCAGTAATGTCGGTATACCAATTGCGGAAGTTGAGAACCGATCTGTGAAAAACATGCATTTGGCTGGAATTTGCCAGAAGGTGACAAAATATCATGATTTTCTTGCTTTCTGGGAATGATCCAATATCAACATCGGCTAAATTCTTCTTGCCTCTAAATCACCTGAAGCCGATTATGTTGTGACGTACTGCTTGTTTCTGACAGCCAGTAAGGGGGGGGGGGGGGGGGGGGGGGGGGAGAGAAGGCCTTCGTTTAAGTGTGAGTGCCAATACTTTTTTCGGTGCCTGGTCATTTTTTTCCTTACCAAAATTGTAGGAAATGTGGTCAATAACTCCTGAACTCGTACAATACTATATCAAACCTTAGAGCTTACGAGGGCTCCATGGACTCAAACCGGAGTTTTTCCCCTGGACCCAATTGAAGGCCTTAATTAAGGCCGGGCCTTGAACCCCAACGGATTTAGGATTCGCTCTTAGCACACGCAGTGTCAAAATCAAGAGAAGATCATATGCGTTTTCCCCTCTTCCCCTTTAAAGGAACAACAGGATTTGGGGCTCCCACTAAAATAAGCGTCAAATCATGGGTGCTTTTTCAACTTGAAAAGTAATTAATGTGCAGACATACGTTTTTCTTACCGACAAATTCTAATATGACAGAAAGTTTGTAATATTTTCTGCTGCTCCTTATTGAGACTCTTTGACTATTTTACTGTTTCCTTATTACAAGTCCCATAATCAATCAAGTTTTAATTTTAAATAATAGTCGTTGGCCGATTGTTGTGATGCGCCCCGAGTGTCATAAATCTGTGCTACGTCCTATACGCGATGAAAATGTTACTGCTATTGTTTGAGGAGGTCAAAGGTCAGATTAGTAGCTCACATCATATAACTGATGTCAAGTGTCATCATGAGGCTTGTTCACAATAGCTGTCAATTGCTCTCTTTCAAACAATGTTTGATGTAGTCCCTTGAAACTTGGGAGTCAATGATATCCTTGGGACATGAGCCATCAGCGCGTGTAAAAAAAAAACACTCAACGTCAGAGATCACATATGGACCGTAGGGGCCTAAATGCCCATCTTTTGCAAAAATGTCAAATGCTTTTTCTCCTAGAGCTTATAGCACTAAGTAGATTGTGTCACATCACTACTTGGTAATGGTGTCTTCGGGGTGTTCAAGATAATTGGGTCCAAGGTTCAAACGGACCATATGGACCGTTTTATGAAATCATGTAAAATGATTCTTCTTGCAAAGTACAGTAAGTTGAAGTTGTGTCACATTACTCCTGTGGTTGTGGTACCTTCGGATTAAGGAATATTGGGTCCAATACCTGAAATGGACCACGTGGACCATTTCATAAATTAATGCAATATACTTTTTTCCGCAGATTTTATTTTACAATGTGGAAAATTTGTCACATTAAAACGTCAGCAGTGGGACCTCATGCATAGTTCAATATTTGTCCAATATTTGTGGGTCCGACTAAGTTCATGATGAGCCATACTTTATCAAAAAATGCAAAGTTGTTGTTTTTCTATATTTATGAGGAGAATTTTCGACAATAGCACTGTGGTAGTGGAATACCATTTGCTGATCAGCATTCTTATGGACGGGCGCAAGGTTTTTGGGGATGCAAAGATCGTGAAAATCGAGGATCATATTACGCCGTATCTTGGTTAAGACTGAAGGGTTACCATTATATTAATCTTCATGCAAGGAACAATAGTACCTTTGGGCTCTTGTATGTGTATTTTTTTTAGGTCGAAAAAGGGGATTGTAATTTTCGTGAACGTTTTTTTAAGACTATAGGCTACTGACAGCATGCCTCATTTCTTCAAATCATTGGTCGTTTTAGAGTAACGAAATACGGTATCTCCAAAGGAATGAGTAAATGATGTAGAACCACCCTGATGCGATTGACATTGATAAAACACATTTATAAAAGTCATATTGTTATCACTTATCATTACGTTTTACATGATTTCACCAAACCGCATGTTACAAAGATGGATGCATTCCCGTTTTATGAGTCGATTTGATAGCCACTCCAGGATTTGTAGCATCTTTGAGAGAGCTTGTCCGGTCCACTTGACCCAACAAGATAAGCGCTAATAAGAGGTCACCTCCAAGGCTCAGTGTCATCCAAAAGGATTTACGTGATGGATATTGCCCAAATATTTGCCCAGTTGTCCAATTGATGGAGGCTATCAAGGGTACAGTAGGAATGGGGTGAGGTTTTACACGATATCAATATTACACAGGATACACCCTCCGGTTTCTTACAGTTTTTGGTTTCGATGAAATCGTAAATCTGTAATCAAGATTACGTGTGTCTGTCCGTGTGTATGTGTGTGTGTTGTGACGCCTTGCTTGTAAACATGGTATCACAACAAGGGAAGCTTGGTCATATGTCATATTTAGTACGTACCACATCGAGTACAAGAAACATATTGTTATTTTGTTGGGGTAAAAGGTTAAGGTCAGCAGATTGCAAATTATGAAAACCTTGTAAGCATGGTACCTCAATCAAGAAGGTAAGCACCGTCTTATGTCATATTTAGTACGTGCGGTCATTGTACCTCACGGAGTGCAAGACAGATATTGTTTTGGTGTGGGTCAAAGGTCATTTGCGGTCAGGGGCAAACTGCCAAATCATCGTAAACACGTTATCTCTAGAAGGGTAGCTTGGACATATGTCATAATTAGTGTGTATGTGTACCACGTTGAGTACAAGAAATCTATTGTTTATGGTCTGGTCAAAGGTCATTTTGGGTCAACAGATGTCAGATAATAAAAAATCCTTGTAAGTACAATATTTCAAGAAGGAAAGTTTGCGCAGTTCTCATACTTTTTGTGTCCTAATTACAAGATATAACCCGAAAATCCTGATTTTTGATTCCTTGCCGTAGGCAGGGGAATCTATGCAGTCCTGATGTCGTGTGTGGGTATGTATGTGGGTGTGTATGTGTGTGTGCGTGTGCGTGTGTGTGTGACGCTGCTCGTAAACGCTCTATCTCAAGAAGGGTAACTCTGAGTAGTTTCATTTTTTGGCATGTAAGTTGCCCATATTGAGTAGATGAACCCTATTGTTTTTGGTGGAGGTGAAAGGTCATTTGAGGTCACCAGAGGGCAAAATGTGAAAACCTTGTAAACACTCTATCTCAAGAAAGGTAACTGTGACTGATGTCATACTTGGTGTGTGGGTTGGTCATATTGAGTAGATGATCCTTGTTGTTTTTGGTCGAGGTCAAAGGTCATTTGAGGTCACCAGAGGTGAAAATGTGTGAAAATCTTGTAAACACAATATCTCCAGAAGGGTAAGTGTGACTTATGTCAAACTAAGTGTATGGATTGTTCATATTAAACAGATGATACTTATTGTTTGTGATGGAGGTCAAAGGTCATTTGAAGTCACCGGGGGTCAAACTGAAAACCTTGTAAACACAATATCTCCAGAACAGTAACTGTGACTGATGTCATACTTAGTGTGTGGGTTGTTCATTTTGTGCAGATGATCCGTATTGCTTTTTGTGGAGATCAAAGGTCATTTGAGGTCACCAGAGGTCAAACTGTAAAAACCTTGTAAACACAATATCTCCAGAAGAGTAACTGTGACTGATGTCATTCTTAGTGTGTGGGTCGTTCATATAACGTTACGGTAGATGATTCCTTTTGTTTTTGGTCGAGGTCAAAGATCATTTGAGGTCATCAGAGGTCAAATTGTGAAAACCTTTTAAACACAGTATCTCCAGAAGGGTAACTGTGACTGATGTCATACTTAGTGTGTGGATTGAATATTGTCAGTAGAATACCCCTTTTGATTTTGGTGGAAGTCAAAGGTCATGTGACGTCACCAAAGGTCAAACTGTGAAAACGTCGCAAACATTATCTCCGAGAGGGTAACTGTGACTGATGTCATACTTGGTGTGTGGGTTGGTCATATTGAGTAGATGATCCCTATCATCTTTGGTGAGGGGCAAAGGTCATTTGAGGTCACCAGAGGTCACACTGTAAAAACTTGAAAACACGATATCTCCAGAAGAGTAACCATGACTGATGTGATACTTAGTGTGTGGGTTGGTAATAATGAGCAAAAGATCTCTATTGTTTTGGTTGAGGTCAAGGGTCATTTGAGGTCACCAGAGGTCGAACTGTAAAAATGTGTAAACACAATATCTCTAGGAGTCTAACCTTGACTGATGTCTTACTTGATGTGCAGATTGCATATACTAAGTAAAAGACTTCTTTTGTTTGTGGTGGAGGTCAAAGGTCGTTTGAGGTCACCCGAGGTCAAACCTTGCTAACACATTAACTCCAGAAGGGTAATGTTGACTGATGTCATACTTGATGTGTTGGTTGGCCATACTGGGTAGGTGATCCCTATTGCTTTGGTGGATGTCAAATGTCACGGTCATTTCAGGTCTCCAAAATAAAGGTCATTTTGGGGTAAAGGCTTGTGGTGTATCAAGAAAAATAACTGCAGTTGATCTTATACTTGTCATGTGGATATTTTATGTTTGTTATAATATAACCATGTAGCAAGGAATCACAAAGCCTTTTGGCTTTCTGGTTATACTCCCTAACTGTGGTAAGTATAGGAGGATCGACATGTTGGTATGGACATGATCCATGTACCCGGTGGGTTATGGGTGTACGCCCATACTAGCTAGTGGTTTAATACACTACAGAAGTGTTCTGTGTTATATTCTCTCACTAGTACTCTGCTGTGGTTCATTGCTGGTTGACATCGCTCGGCGCATATGCTCGGTCATTTGCATGCATGCTGTACATACAGATACGTGGTAAGTCCCTGTGTGTCCTGTTGGCAGGTGATGATGTAGTCTCAAACATTGGGTTCAGTTCATCTTCTCCGTCTCTCTATCTCGCTCATTGAGGTTTTCTTCTCCTCGGCTACATCACAGAGATGACCCTTTACTACAACGTTAGTCTACACTCCATCGAGAATTTGGAAACGGTGGCCCTTCAAGTTGAAAATATCAGCAGTTGCGACGAATGCTGCTATTGGTTCATTAAAAAGTGGTATTTCCTCGTCTATGTTGTACATGTCCGGGATGTATAGGGGAATCGCTTCATTTGCTTCTATGGCAAACCTTGAGGCTGATGATAAACCTGTAAAGCGGAAGCTATTTACGTGTTAACTTATGAGTACGCAATTCGTTGGAGGGATTAACTCAATGATTCCCAATATTGAACGCCCCCCCCCCCCCCCCGCCCACATGTTGCTATCGACAAGCACGCGTCGGTGATCCTGAATAAAGGACGTCACTCTGCATTCCTGAAGATTACGTCTGAAAAAAAAAGGAAAGAAAAGAAAAGAAAAGAAAAAACTTGAGTGCGAACAGGTATAGTGTGAATAGCATGCATATTGTTGTAACCTACCGGGCTAGCTTGTTTATTGCAACCCGAATCTACCTCATGGTGAAGTGCAATATCGGTTTATACGTGCAATCATGTAATACTTTCAAAAGAAATTCAAAAATTGGCTCTGACAAGTTCACCATACCATGTGGAAAGTTGTTGTGAAAATTCTTCGAAAGTTGCTGATATTTCTCAGTTCAATTTATTACATTTAAAAAGGGTCAACCATTCGAAAATATATTGAAGAATATCGTTGAACTGAGCACGGCTTCCTTTATGTACTTCAACGATGTAAACTATACATCACCTGAATGGGACCTTAAGTACTTTAGTGTACTGGATGTAGCCTAGTATACGTGTTAATATAAACTCCGGTATGCACGTTACATTATAGGCTTAGGTAATTGTGGATGCTGTCCATATGGCGATCATAATTGCCTAAGTTAGTGGAGATTCCTACATCATTATTGTAGTGCCCCGCACTACAATCTTGCCATTACTGGTCGACCAGCAATTTCTTTTGTTGAGCCTTATATGGCTCATAACGCCTCACCTGCACGTGATGTAACTTAGTTCATACAAATATGCATGCTCGACCTAGCAATAGCAGTATAGTGCGAGCTACGGTCGTCTTCAAACCAAAATCTACTAAGGAAAAACAAATGCCACGACTACAAGAACGATTTAAGGAGTTAAAAGTGATGAAAGAGCCCTGCGGATAAATTTCCAGAAAACGTGATGAAATGTGGTTCGGCCTTTTCCCAATGAGGTGATAAACGTGGAGTGTCAATGTTGTTTCCAAATTGGTGTGCAATACAGCGCCATTGTGTTTAAACATGATGTCACAGAATCGTGTGCTGCTACACTGCTTTTTAGTGGTTACAACATGACGTCCTTCTACAGACTCATGTACTGCTCTTATGTTCTATTTCAGTGGTGAAACAGAAAGACAGTTTTGGCATATATACAGCTAGTACTAGAGTACTCTTTAAAACTCAGAGCAGTACAGGCTTTTACGACATAGGGTATACACTAACGATAAGCGTCGGCAACTTAACAACATATGAGAGAGATCCTATGGAATTTTTGTTTTGTCCAGCGTGCTATATAAAAAAGAATGGATTGGGAAAGGGGTCGACAGGAAACGGAACTGCCTTGCCCAAAAAATGCGAACTCCTATGAGGAGTGGATCTACAGAGACTGGCTTACTCCCAACAATTAAGGACTTAGCCTACCACGCACTACAATTCTGCGTATTTGTGGGCAAATGCAGTTCTAGTTTCAGCTGTTAATTAGGTGACAAGATTATCAAATGGAAATTTGCCATTTCGGAGATGAGGCTTAGTCCGAGATACTCGTATAATTTCCGAAGGACACGATTTTGTTCCGGTGTCCTTCAGACACTCCCTGAAAATCACAGATCTCTTAATTGACCGTAATTTTAAACGTTATGAAAGTCATAGTCAAAAAGTGTACTGAAATGTTGTCAATGCTTGCAAACACTATAGTACTGACATATGTGTTCATATAACCTTTGTTGAATCCTTCTAAGTTGTAATCTATGACACATCTTTTGGTAAGAACACGTTTGTTGAAATAGAAAACCACAGTGAAATACAAAATGACTGACTCTTGTTGAATCAGATAAAATTGCCAAAGTTCCAACGCTGGATACTCTAAAAACACATTACAAGTTTCATTATTGGCAGTATATTTCTACCTTGTGATTCCATCAGAGTAACATGACAATAGGTCTATGCAAGTGACTCAATAAAATTTTAAAATAAAACAACTCTTTTAAAAATTTGTTTTCGATCATATAAAGTGCCACCAACCAGGTTTTTTTTTTTTATTTTGGACTGAAGAAACTCCAGCCTGTATTCATTGCAAATTTCAACAAGTCAAAAATTTTTTTATATATACTGCGGTGTACTTCACCAGGAAAATAATTATTTTTCTTGTATGACTTTTGCACTAAACTTAGTGGGCAGTTTAAGTGTGAAAATTAGCCAAAGGGGCCTAGTTGAGATTAAGTTAGTTACCTGCCAAAGGTATAGAGCCACAATCATTTTTATTGAGCAAGATAGGCCAGACTTGATTGATTTATTTGAGAATGTTGAGTTAAAATCGTTATAAGCTGAAGGCTGTTGCATGCCCCTACCGTATCTGCTAAGAGTAATACCAGGCAACCTAACCAGTAGTTATTGTTATAACTTGGGTTACTTTCGCATTCCTTTTACAGCCGTAACATGTATCACCATTGTCAGCCTGAGTTCCTTTTCCCTTCGATGATGAATTGAATTCCGTGGTAGTTGGATGTAATAGATTAAAGATTCGTAATCGCTTGCACATGACATACTATACGCTAGGAGAAAGTATAAATTATCAATAATTTTAAGCAAACAGCTTTGTGGGCATACATGCGTTCGTTTGTAGAATTAGCCTACATATGGTTGGCTCAGGCACAGATGTTGCTAATACCTCCAGTTTGGTCATGAGAAGGAGGCATGATGGGACTGACTAGTGACAATATACTTTACATTGTTTACCAATTACCACAACAATTACATCTAACGAACAGAGGCTGAGTCTATACAACCAAGGAGGTTCTAAAAGGAACAAGGTCCTTGTAGAACCTCCTTGATACAACTATCTATACAATAATGTCAAGAACCATCACTAACTTTCATCTTTCAAGGTGGATATTTTCATTGTCTCCTTCCAGCTCAGCGACGTGTGTAAGCCTAGTAGTGGTCACGTTTAAAATAGAAAGCATTCACGTCATTTGAACCAGTCTGAGCATTGTACACATACACAAGCTAATTTTTCATTTTGTTGAATTCCGTAAAGGAGGTATTGCGGTCACCTCAGAGTGACTGTCCATTTAATTTAATTTGATTTTTTTGAAGAGTTTAGTATCACGTTCCCCTCCGTAAACGTGACCTCCCCTGAAAACGACTGGGTCCGGAAAATGCTTTTAATTTATGTGTTGCCCTTTCAGTATCAGAAATAAAGTATAAGGAACGGATTTATTAAATCTCAGTGTACACTTTTTCACCTGTCATCCTCTTTATACTATATCAATAGTAGTCGACAGGCGAATTGCTAAGAAACGTGCTGACAGTCAGTTACTGTAAACATGCTACGAGTTTGAAAAAAAAAATGGATAAGGTAAATCATCGCATTTTGCTCGTATATACGATTATCTCGAAAATTTGTGAAAATTTGTCATAATTGTTAGGATGAGATACGTTGAACTGACTTACAGTGGCTGAATGTGAATTTGACGTTAGCATTTCGCTGTCACTCGGGATCTGGTAACCACAAGTCGTGGAATAAAGTTCAATAAACACAAAGCTAACGGAAGATAGGTAGTAATTGTGACACATATCTTACGTAACTTATTTGCACTTTTTTTCTTTCAAATCGGGTATAAGCACATCCGTCGTTAAAGGATACGTGGCAAAATATGACCTGCATATGGAACATACATTCAGAAAAAATAAAATGACTCAGGAGACAAAAAAAAAACGGTACTGAATTTCTTTCATTTTCTCATATTGACGGCCTCACACATAATATTCATGAACATGTGTTTGTTCCCCCTGTTCCTAGCTTGATCATGAAACGTTGTTTGATAACAAGCCATCAATACTTACTTGAACTCTGCAGGTAGGCAATTAATTGGTGACCTTGAACCAAACAAAGCAGTCACTTCACGTATGCAGGCACTCCCCCCCCCCCCTCCCCCGCAGCCCCTCTTGGAGATTTGTGAAGATCACTGTGTTGATGGCAAGAGAAGCTTTTCCTGCAGTAAAATCAGAACTTTCAGTTTTCTTGCGAAACTCAATACATAAACAACCAAATTAAACATGAACTTACATGTACTTTTACAGAAATATGTACCCAAGTACAGGATGTACAAGGGGAAAAATACCTCACGCGCTTACAGTAGCATTGCACAATATTAACCTTTGAGGAGCGTACTTGGCAATGGCGTGGTCATGATATGGGAAGCGAAGGAAAAATACCAGGAAAGTAAACTGACATTTACATATTTATTTATAGCACGTGAAAGTATTAACGATAAACCTAATTACTTGACAATTCTTCCTCTTCACGCTGTAGGCTTTCAAGTGGACACAAACTAGCTGCAACTTAAATCTCATCTAAGAGACGCATCGATAATAGGCAAGGGAATCATTCTAGTGACCCACTGGGGTTGTAAAATAAAAGAAAATGGGGGGGGGGGAAGACATTTGATACACAGAACCAGTATCTTGTTCGTAAATCAAGAATTGCTGTTTGAAAAAAAAGACTTCTCTGGTACAGCTAGATTACAGTTTCCTCAGTGTTACATAATATTATGTATAACACTGCCAGCACATTAAAACTGTATAATGAGGGCAGAAAACTTTTCGGTTTTCGAAATTGAAGTGCGTATATTACAACTTGAAATAAAAAGGAAATAGCTTTGAGGTAAAAGACAAGTAGATTTCTTTTAATCCAATCTACGTTGTAAAGAAGTATAAAAGATTTTCAATTACTTGGTTTTCCACAGATTTCTATAGTTATTAAATAGGCCTAATTTCGGTAAGGATCTTATGAAATGTCATTTTTCCCCTACTGGTAAATCCCTTTATACGGTACTCCTTAACCTTTTGAGATTCTGTACATCAAAGTTGGATGAACGTCCAATAAATGAGGGAATCTCTTTGCTAATTGGTCGGAACTCTTGTAGCAATACAGCTGTATACATTTGATTATATACTAGCATCTCTTCATAAGCTTCACTTTTCTTGGAGGTGCAAGTGAGAAGGAGATACAACAGGAACGTTAATTTTCTGTATTCCTTTTACATTTTCTCCTGTGTGATAACTTATAATAAAGGGATAAGAACACCCATCTTTTTGTGTGATGTAAATATCTCATCCGAGTGATCTTCATTCATAACTGCTTATTATCTTTGAAAAGGATTGCGTAGAACAAATCTTTCATGCGAGGTTCGTTGAAAGTCAAGTCTGATTATCTTTTTAGATCACTGCAGAGTTAACATTTATCTTTATATACTCCCAACGTTACATTTGGAGACAAGGCATCCAGTTCTCTATGTTGTGATACGAGTGCAAGTTCAACTGCATTTTGCCAATCTATATGATTTTGCCCCATAATCGATGACCATTAAAAGGGTATATGAATTTATTTCCGAGTGAGGGTAATAAGTCATCACTGAACGACAGTGATAAATTTAAAGGAGAGAATATACAGTAGAAACTGTAAGGCTGTACAGCACCAATGCCTGTCAGCCTGCACTCAGCCAGGTACCAAATGTCAGTTCGCCATGCTACATCCTACAATGGAATTATTGTGTTTTTCAAGTTGTAGTTCTTTTATTCCTTCGTTTTGTGAGTAGTTCATACCAGTTCTTTAGTTCCTGTATAGTTTTTCTCTAATATTTCTAGTATAATTCATTTGTAGTTCTTTTTTTCTTAGTTAGTCCTTAGATGAGCATACATGACAGTAAGTCATGGATAAATATAGTTTAACCGACCACAATATTTCATATATTCATCAGAATAAAAAACTAATTTTAGGCCTACCAGCATTCGTTGCATGCTTTAGTTTTGTGAATCATTTCTTGCATTGGTTACTAATGAAATATCTATATGGATCACATATTATCATGATGATGGAAAAATTTATCACGGTTTCTTTTTATCATTTTTCGTTTCGTTTTATCACGAGTTTGCTAAGAAGCTGGGGAAATGCAAATTTAGCCATCATGTGACAAAATTTCCATTGCTGTTGGTAAAACGTACCTGTTCAGGTCGTTACGGTTGTTGTTACAACACTTGGTAGGCTATAGAATGCAGGTCATATGAAACATGCAATGGCGGCTAAATTAATTAATGATTGATTGTTTTTACTTGTATTTATTTCTTTATTTTTCTAGTTCTATAAACTTAACATTTCAGACTCAGAAAAATACAACTGGAATATCAAAAGTGAAGTGCATTGAAAAGTGCACATGGAAAAATCATGAGGGAGACATCAAACCGCAAATTAGGAAAAAAAAGAAGAAAATATAATAAATCAGTTTAACAGAGAGGAAGCATTGCAAATAAATGCAAAGAAAAGAAAAAGATAGTGACCCGAAGATTTTCAACGATCGATTGAAATGTTGAGGTCAAATTGTCGTTTTAATAGGCTGATCACCGTATATACTGACCTAGGTCTATGGTTGTAAGGTCCATGTGATTATTTCACTGTATCAGTTCATTACAGCACTCAGATCCTGTCTGATTACATTGCTTAATTATGCTTTGGAAACAAACACACCGTCGTGTCACACGATAACGTCAAGTCTTTATGATTTAATTTTTCAATATTATTATAACCGACCGCTATTTGGATCTACGTGTAGGCCTAGATACCTGATTTTTTTTTTATGATTGTAAGTTGTTTAAAACTTGAGTTCCAAAGCTATAGCTCATGACTGGAGTAACCGTGTGTCCTTAGCTTTTGTTGCTCTAGTGACGTCTGTCCTGCCACACCTTAGACGGTATTTGTGGTGTTGTGAAGTCTATGCCAATAATTGTACTTTACTGGTATCAAAGCACTGATTCCGGCTGAAATGCTAAATAAAACATGACTTGGGAAATTCTGAATTATAATACCCCCTATACATACAATGTAGGATTGCCGGTGAAAGGAAGTCATCAACTTTATATAATAACCTCTTTGTCTTGCCTACATCGACGGCGTGCATGATGGAAACCTACATATGTAGTTGTACCTCCGCCTCGCTCACATCATACACATAACAAAATCAACTCACGGTCTTTGTTACTCACGATCCAAGCATAGAGATGACCGCACCACGCGTAGACTTCACGGCCAGTGCGTCAGCTCTGGTTCATTAATATTCATGATGGACGATTCATTACTCACTTGCACTGCCCCCTCACCACCTCCTAAAGGTTATAACTACAATTGGGTTTTGGTAGTAAGGGGATTCTCACCATTGTTTCGTAGGGTTCGCATTAAATCCGAACTTTGCAGGTGTATTCCCCTGGGTGAAAATATTTTTCGCAACAGGTATTCTATCGATGAGCCATGCCTTGAGTGCCTCATTTAAACAGTTTCTACTAAAAAAAAAAAAATCAGAGAAAACTCAGAGACACTTTTGCAAATTTTCAAAGTTGCAAAATTTGCCTGTTATGTTTTCTTTCAGAATTTCGCCTTCGACAAATATAGTTTTAAGAGGAATGACTACAAGAGTATTAGTTTCACATGTTGTGGGAAGCGCCAAGAAGCCAGCTCCGGATCTTGCCATCAGACAAATAGTCGTTCCAGTGTCTGTTTGGGGCTGAAGTGACAAGAATGCAACTTCCAACAGGAATGAATGATCCTTGGGTACCAGGTGCCTACTATTGCGAAATCAAATGTTTTGGTCACGTGCTATTCCAGATTAAGAAACACCCCCCCCCTCCATGACCTCTCTTGATCAAATCATTGGTACAAGTGTCACCTATGACAATCACAAAAATCTGTTGAATAGTACAGCCATACATAAAAGTACAAACTATTTGAAGTGTTTATCTCTCTGCCTCTGACTTCCTACACACATAATTCTGGTGATTCGTACTCGGAACATACCTAATCAACTTGTTCTGGGAAAGTAAAAATTTCCATCACTTGTGCACACGACAGTTGCGAATGACTAATCTGAATGTAATTAGACATTGCAATGATTCACAGACTATCATTTTTCTTGGGATCTTTGCGTCCTCTCCATTATCCAACTGAACTGCAATAAAACAAGGATTTGCATTGATTCTCACCGCAAATCTTTGGCAAGAAATAGGGTGCAAGAGTACACTTTATACCACCTTTACAGAGGTACAATATGACGACACAAAACAAATTCCTGCGGTCAGATCTTTCGCGCTATTGGCAGAGCTCCAACATCCAGGTCACTTGGATTTTTCCATTCAGTTGTACTGTCAACCACGTGGGGAAATTCCACTGACTATTGACAAGCTAGTGCGCATGCTAAAAGTGATGTTGCACGAATTCGTTATGAATGAATGGGCGTAGTATCGTATTAGTAAACAGCGCGAAGTACCGTACCGTACCTACTATCACTTGTGTTCATTTTTATCATACCAACGTGTGACATTGAACAAGAAGGAAGCCAACAAAATTACACGTGCTCACATTTCTAAGTTAACTTAGTTCTTTGTGTTCCTCGTGTTAGAAGAGAATTCATCCATCTACCTTTTCTATATAAAATTCCTTTCAGTAAATTTGGAAACAAAGAAAGCGTGATCGTAATTGTGGCTAGAATATGGTAGGCTTATCAGATATTTTTTACGTTTATTTTCCTATAGTATCATCATTCATCGATTTTGGATAGGCTAATGCTACTTTACTTAATGTCAAACAGTATCATCGGAATGGTTCATATTTATTACCATGGGCCCTAGTCTAACTTTGTGGCCATGCTGGATTAAACCAAGGTACTTAGTGTAAACAGAAATCTCTTTAGTGAAGTTAGTTTGTGCAGATTGGTGTAGTACTTGTTACACTTCCCTGCCGCCCTAATTTATGCAAGGTGTAGCGTTGCAGTTAGTTCCCAGTCGAAATCTTTCCTCTCAAAGTCAAAATATGCTGGATACTAGGTTTACCTCTATGGCAATACCTAACTTAACTTAGGCTAGGCCTAACTGACTATTGCAATGTAAGACCTGTCTATATTATATAAATTAGACATTTAGGAAATATGTACTCTGTCAGACCTCGGGTATCGTAGTAACATCGACAGTTTTTTCTAGGATTATGGTTAAATTGCCCTTTGGTGTCTTTGTGCTTTGGGTTTGCTACCTACTTAAATTTGGGCCTGTTTCTTTGGGGAATTTTATGGTGCTTTTGCCCCTTTATTGTTCTTGTTGTGTTACGTTGTCAGGTTAGGTCTATTACATTTCTCTAATTTCAGATGTGTCCTTCGTTTATGCAATGAACAAGGCCTAGGCCAGGCCTAACGACTGCTGGATTTATAAATGATCATTGTGGCCAATTCAAGTTAGGGCTACCATTTTCATCTTCTCATAGCCCAGGACTGTAGTAAAACACACATGCAGTGTTATGTCATTGATGTTTTTCACTTGTTTGCATAACTTCTTCTTTCATGCAGACCTACTGTAGGTTACATCAAAATGTATAATGCTATATTGAGCTGAGTCGTATGATTGTAACATTTTTAATTCTTTGAGAATGTTTGATCATGCACTGCTGCAACCTGGATCAGTAGTTGATCAAATGTATGACATATATTTGTTTACACATTTTAATTTTGACAATTATTATATTGACACATTTTAATATTTTCAATTAACACATGCCAAGGAGGCTAGGCCTAGGCTATATTGTTACAATCCAAGTGAACATATTTTCATATTACTATGCCTTGCTTCAATGGCTATACTGACAGAAACTACTGTATGACTGTGACAATTTTTACACTAACGATGTTCCAACCGAGGCGCAATTATTGTTACAATCGACAGTGTTGAATGTCAATACTGTACGGGTTGCAGAGAAATATTGCTCTTTTGCGAAAAAGTTATCATTTAACTGTTGTGAAAACAAGCATCCACAAATTGTTCACTTTATTACTGATAGTGACCAGAGGTGATTTCGAGTGTCAAGAATGATTAATAAATGATGTTTTTTTTACTGTTATGAGACTATGGTACTAGACCAATTACTCTTGTTTATTGTGATTACAATTAAATGATTGATGATCAAGCACACCCCCCTTTCTTTCTGCAATTAACTTATTTACAAATAAGTAGTAATTGTAGTATGGCATGCTGAACTATTCACTTTAGGATTGGCAAAGTTGTTATTTGTAAACATATTGAGTGTTTACCCCAGATCACTATCAGTACCGAAGTAAACAATTTGCAGTTATTTGTTGTCACATCACTAAAGATAGCTTATTGGAAATAAATAGATACCCATCCAGGCTCTACAGGGAAGGGTGGTCACTACTCAATGGGTGTAGAAAGCAACAAGTTGATCAGTATCATGAGTGACTGCGTTTTAAACGCAATCGCAGCATGTGGATGGGAGGTGATAGCCATGACATTCTTCAAACAACCCCAAAAACAATTACTTGCCTCTTTGTCTCAAGGTGAGTGTGACACATACAGCCAAATTTTCAAGTTTCTTCATAGGAGTGAACCAGAAATGTGCAAAATTATGAAAATTAGTGGAAACAGCTATGTCTCTTATGAAGGTTTGAGTGAAATTTTAAAAAAAACCCAGCATTCTCTTTGTTTATAAACATTTTCATTTTTAAATGTGGTATTTATGTTCTCCTTTTTTTGGTCACGGATCTCCATTAACCGATGGACTCGTATGGATTACCCTAGTAGTATACAGTGTGTGCTAAATTGCTTTCTAACATGAGTGAGTTCATTTGCAAACCATTTCCAGATGCCATTAGTCCCTGCGTTGTACTCAATTTTTTCTCCTTCAACCACAACCAGCAGTACTTGGAATTTTCCACCATGACATACTGTACAGATTCTTCAGTGGTAATGATATCAATTCTGTTCTTTGATGGTTATTGCCAATGTGAAAAGAAGATTTTGTACCTGCATCTTTGCTCTATTTGCAAAAAGTAATTATTGATGTCAGCCACTGCTTATGATTTAGCAAACTTGAGAGTGAAGGATAAACTTGTGATTAGGAAAGGTGTAAATGATCCCATATCTGGTGAAGAAGTTGATCCCCTTCTCTCACCACACACCCTCCTGTTCATATTTCAGGATATGAAATCTATCATTGGAAAAGATTCTTTTTGAGTTATGTTCACTACTAAATGGTTGTTTTGTTTGTTTTACCTAACTTTTACGTTGGTTTCAACATATATGAATCTTGATATAACCTGCTGCAGCACAGATCGTATTGATTTTTGTCATCAGTATGAACAATGCCAGAATGCTTGTTGGAAATAAGTTTAGCTGCTGTGCATGCTTGTGGCGAGTGCTCGAGTTGTGAGGTTGTTGGGATAATACTAAGTTTAGGAAGGAAGTGTAAGGTATAGTTTTAGTGTTATTTCCTCCAGTTGAAACTGCTTTAGTCAACTATTCAACATAAGTTTGATGGCATGCTCGGTTGTTGCCGTTCTAATATGTATGGTGCATACCTGTACATTCCGCTAATAGCCTTATTGTACCAGACCTATCCATTGGAGCCGCTCAAACTTAACTTGTCATACTATTGTTAATGCTGCTTGGGTTCACACACAAAAGCTGGTTAGTTGCCACCTCCACTGAAAAGCAACCATTGCTTTGTTCAATGAGGAAAGCCAAGCAGTCAAAAGAATCTATTGATCACTGTTTTGTGTTTGTGGAATGTGGGGTTTGGTGAAGGGAGGTGGCACATGGTAACTGAAGGAAACTATTATGATGAAGACTACTACCTCTCATTAATTTAACAAATTTCCTCTTAGGTCTCTGCCTGACGGAATCCATCAAATTTTCAAAGCAAGTTCTGTTTGAATTAAACGTAATCAGACAGCTTGAAGGGTGTGTGATTGGTACAGTAGTTGTGAAAAGACACATCTTGTGTGTTCTTCTCCAAATGAGCCCAAATGTTAAAATCCTGTAGAAACTGGTTGAAACAGCTTAGTTTATCAAAAATAATCTCTGCGTAGATAGAAGTTACATTTAGTGTTAAACTTTTCACTATTCAGTGAATAATGTATCTGGTATCACATCTCAGTTTGCTACGGAAAATTATCAAATTGGCTACACAAAAGGAACATTGTGTAGCACATTTTGTACAGACATTATTAGAGTTTTCTCTGATGTTGGGACAAAATACTGAACCTGAAAACGGCCACATGTTCATTGCATTTCTACTTTTCTGTTATATTATTTGTATTTGCCTGTCCCAGCCAAAGATAATGATAGTTCTGTTTATTTGGTCTCATGGAGGGTGCCCTTGTTACTTGTCATGTGACATCAATGCATCAGTGCTTCAAGGGGGTCAATTAAATGGATATTTTGAGTAAGCCAGCAGAAAAATTCAGAAAAGTATGTTAATGCCTTTCCTGCTGACTAACTAAACCTATTCTCTTTATAGAGAGACCAACAAGTTGCACAGCTATGACCTAATCCATTCCACAATAACAACCAAAAGCAAATTAACTGGAGGCCTGCCAAACCTACAATTTTCAAAGCTAATTTGGACAGTTGAGTACCTCATTTCACAAGGCCTGTTAAAGAGGTTTGGCAAGGATCTATTGGTCATTATCAGTCATCAGAGTTTGTAAAACCCAAAGAGCAAATATTTACATCTAGAATTACCTAAATCTTACTGAGAAAAACAACCACAGAAGATTCAGACCAATTGATTAGATAAGCGAAACATCCTCTTTTATAGTGTTAAGATCAATAATCTCCTTGTCTTTTCAAGATGAGCAGTCATAAGTTTTGTGATAGTGATTGCTTTTTAGATACATTACGTTCTGGGATCAATTTGTCTGCAATAATTGAATTGTGTGTCAACAAACTTGTCGTGCTTGTCAGTAACACTTAGGCCAGCGTGATTGAAACACCCTATGCATTTAATTGCAATTAAAATATTAACTTTCAAACTGAATTGCATTCTCATACTCATAGTAGGTGAAACCAGGTGAAACATTGTTCACAGCAGTCTGGCACAGGCTTGCTATCTTACTCCTTGGTTATGTTCTTGAAAACAGCATGTTCAGTTATGAAGGTTTAACAATTTATTTGGTGGTTCAAAGGACATACTGATGTGTAAAATGAGGTACTTTTCAAAGTTAAGGTGACCTGCCAAACATCTTGTCATGAGGTACAGGGTACATTTCCAGGTTGCAGTACCAGTAACACACTTGCAGTGTTTTTTAAGCAATTTATCACCGCATTCCATCTCATGTTGTTTCAGATATTGCAACTGAAAATTTAATTTGATTCAGACACCAACGGATTTGATTGTCCTTCACACAACCTTGTGCAAAACTATTCTGGGTGTCCTGTAGAGAATTTGGGTGGCTCAGACATCAGGACTACCACTTAACTTTATCACTGATGTGGGTTTTGTACCAGAATGCAACACAGTACATCTCTTCATCGTTTCTCAACTTTGTTCACTTTTTCCTCAGGATTCCAAAAACAAGTACGAGTCTGTTCCACCTGAAGATATGGGTGAGAAAGATGGTACAGTAGTGGATACCACAAAGACCACAACCATCAAGACGGAGAAGGAAATACCACCCCGGGAAAACTGGGGAGGACAATTTGACTTTCTGTTGGCTATGATTGGTTATGCTGTTGGTTTCGGCAACATCTGGAGGTTCCCGTATCTCTGTTACAAAAATGGTGGAGGTACATAAAACTCATCCTTTCTTGCTATTAAAGGAGAAGGAAACCCTGGGAATATATTCATCAAAATGAAGCAGAAGTGTTTGACAAACATCTTCCCAAAGTTTCATTCAGAGATATTGTTTCCTATCCAAGTTACACAATTTTGAAATTCAGAGAAGGGTGCTGCCATTTTTGCCTGAGTTGAATGGAAAGCAACTTGAGTAAGTCGAATAGTGATGTCACATAACCACTGATAGCAAAAATTTTAATGTATTTCTTTATATTCTTTACCTATTATTTCTATCAATGCAAAACACACTTGTACACATTTTGTGTTGAATTACTGAGGTGTATCATGCAATAATCAAATCATTAATACTATGACTTGAATCTATGCATGACTGTTAAAATTTATTGACAATGAAATATAAAGAAAAACAAAAGCTTTTCAATCACATGTGGTCTGGTGATGTCATCGCAATTCCAAAATGGCAGCTTCCTGATAATTTTCTAAGAATATTCCAATTGCAATATCTTGGAAAGTAAGCAACGTATTTAACTGAAATTTGGTAATGGTGTTCACCATATATTAGTCTCTCATTTAACATTGTCAAAGGTCCTGACTTGCCTTCTCCTTTAAATAAGTGCAACATTATATTGCACAGAGGTGTGCTAGTTACTGAGAAAAAGTAGCTGCATTTTGTCTTCTTATGGTCATTTGTTATTTACTGTCTGTACTCAAGGAAGAGAGTGCAAAAACTTATGTTGTATATCTTCCCCCCCCCCAACTCTTTTTTTTCCCACCTTAAATCATACTGCATGTTTGATTGTGGTTTCTTACTTTTATAACAACAGAAGTTGTGACTGCCAAATATTCATTGTAGAGTTTTTTTATGTAGAGAATGTTTGTTGGCAGGTAATTGCTTGATTAATTAGATTTCCATGCTTTTGGTGTTACTGGAATTTCATACGAATTACAGTATATGCACACACTCAACCCTGCAGTAATACCAAACAATTTGTGGAATTCCACTTTCTCTCTGTTATAAGATCTTCTTAACCTGTAAATCTGCTATTTGCATTAACTGGTGTAGTGTTTCCTGGTTGCAATCCGTGTGAAGTGGAATACAGAGCCATATTTTAGTTCTCCTACATACTGTAATGTGGACCGAAATTTCACAGTTTCAATGCTTACAACTTCAGGCAGTTCTTATGTGGTTTGAGCAGAGAGTCTGGTGAGATTAACACTTTGTTACAATAGGCCAAGGAGACTGAGAAGGGGTCAATATTGCTTGAAGTGTGAAATTCTAAGGTTCAAGGGTACTGGAAACCATCAACATAGACAAATGAAATCAGCATTAATCTAATCAGGAGTCTAAAAAGTTTGACCAAGGTGTGTGATTTGTGCTTTCAATTATAAAGTGGATTCTCTCTGATAATATGTGGTAATGTGGAACTAGCTCAAACATCCCACACATTTTTTCGGTATCAAAACCAGAGTTCGAAACAGGGGGATTTTTTTACACACACAGATGCATGTAAAATTGGCTCTGTACATGAAAAATTTTGTCATCCAAAATTAAGTGATTTTCAGCCATTTTGCAAGGAAAGTTTCAGTTGTGCTTGTAACTTGTAATTCTAAATTCAAGCTGTGATCAAAACTTTTCATTGAGGATGAAGGGTGTTGGTGGTGTAGATATAATTCATTCTGGTTGAAATTTCACTCACAACATGCCTGGATGTTTTGAGTGACTTTGGTTATCAAATTCATGGAATTTCTGAAAACTGCCCGAGTGGTTCTTCGAAAGATTATAGGAGAAAGCTGCCAACTAATTACTGTACAGTGGCAGGTACTTGACAGATTAGCTAATTAGATTTGAAAGTTACTGCACCAGTAGCCATTGTGCAGGATGTTGTTATATGGCTAGTGGGGAAGGCACTTTAAAACTGTACATATCAAAGGAGGGAAATTAATTTTTAAATATACTGAAATAAATGTTTCTGTGAAGGATTCTTCCACCTGAACCACTGTTAAGTTCCATGCATCCTAGAAGTTTCCTGTAGTTGCTTGGTAGCAAGAAGTTTGGCAAATATTTCTGTCATTTGGCAGAATACAGTTTGAAATTAACAAATTTTGATTTAAATTGCAGGATTAGTTGTAGCCACTCAAAACATAGAAAACATCACTTTTAAATATTTTTGTATATGTTGAGTACCATCCACTGGAGAATGGGCAGAAACTTCTGCTGCCAAGTCAGTTCCTCAGCTCAAAATCTTTTCCTGGGATGATTGTTGTTATTATTGTGTTTTTTTTTTTTGGGGGGGGGGGGAGTTGGAGACTGACATGTTACATAATGTTGAGTCTTTATTATTACAAAGACTGCTGTGCATGCCAGGGAAAGGTATTGTACAACTAGGTCTACAATGAGACAGCCAGTTGTTAAAACAAATACACTATATGGACCCTGGTTTAAAAGGACAGTGATGGTGACAGTATTGATGGAATCTCTGTAATGTTGATTATGTTTAAACTGAGATAAGACGTAGCCAATGGCTGCCCTTGTGGTTAACCAAAGGCAGAACTTTGAAACTCTTCTGGTTTAGTTATGAAAATGCGTTGGATAATTTTAAAAGGGATAAAAAAGTAAAAATAGAGAAGGGTTTAACCTTTAACTTACTGTGCTATAGTTGATATGAAGGATAAATTTCAGAGGGATGTCACAGCTTTGTACAGCTAACTTGCCGACGACGGACGAAGGGGAGGCAGGGACAAAGATCTATCTGAGTAGGATTGATTCAATGGGACACAATATTGCTGGTGCAGCCCAGGTAGAAGTTACTGGGATTATTATCAAAACTAATGTTTTGAGTGTCTTTGATGCTAAACATTGCAAACTACACTCGGGTTGCATTGGATCTATACGATGTAGGATTCTCATTGGCCTTTGTGCCTTAGATATGCTGAATGGTGTCACTTCATTTGGAACTATCATCAGGTTATGAGTAGGCTACAGTATACTGTACATCGCTCCTCTGTTAGCACAGCTCATACATGTAAATGAAAAGAGTCCAACAGTAAAAGGTCCGTTCCTACTGAATGTCTCTTTGATTTCACTGCAATTGTGTAGCTAGTGATAGATCAGAATGAATGTCTAACTCTTCAAGCTTATGAATAAGATGTTTGCAAGCCACTAAGGCCCTGGTTGATGAATTGTTTTTGGACTGTATCTCATGGATGGACTGTCATGTACAGAGAGCTATAGGCAGTACTGTAGCATGTTGGGCTGAGATGTATGCATGCATGACTTCACTGCATGTAAGATGCAATCCTTGTAGTAACCACTACAATGAGGTAGAACTGGTGTAAATAACTTAAAGGGATTGTCTCAAACGCAGTAGTCACAGTTGCTCAGCACACTACAGTCGTGCATTTTAGAGCAACTATTCTGTTTACATTTCAGGTTCTGAGTACAAAATTTCCATCTCCAGGAATGTTCTTAGCAAGATTAAAGCTGGAATATGAGCAAAAAATATTTTACCAGTGAAAGTCACTACAAAGGCAAAATATTGTGTAAGCCTCATTTTTGCATTCATATTCATTGCCATCGGTCTGTTTGATTCGGAGTAACGTTGATTGACGGCGAGACTTTCTTGGAGAGTCTGAATTTTGTGGGGTCAACAAAAATGTCTCAGAGACAATTTTCTTATTCAAATATCTAAAAGATGAATATTTCTCTTCAAAGTTTTGTGACAGGCCTTTTCTCTACATTCTCCTCCTTGAAACACTGACGAAGAACAAGTATAAGATGACTAGGTCCTTGTTCCACAAAGAGTTAGGATTGATCTTAAGTTTGATTTCTGTAGGCTTGCCACAGTGATAAATCAAGCTTAAGATTGATGGCAACTCTTTGTGGAATAGTCCTCAGGTGATTACCAGTACAACTCATATTCCAGCTGTAAAAGCTTAAACATTATACAGACGAGGAATAGTACTGTGACACTGCAGCTTGGAACTATGTCATGTGCCTGGCATGTGTCTGGCATGTGCCTAGCCAGTGTCTGTCTACAGCTTGTCAGACTGTAATATCATGAAAGTGGATCATATTCTGTGATGTACTGCTGCAATGTCAGTTAAATTCGTGCTGTAATAGAGTGTGAACTTCAGGCTGAGTGAAGGTGTGTATTACAGAATCTCTCGGATGACAATTTGTTGAGTATGGCCACCCACTCCTTCCATCATTGCACTAGATGGCTGTGCAATCAGGGCAGGCACTGTAAAATAATGGCCTCATTGTCCAAAAGATAGGATTGGGCGGTACTCATAAGAACCAACGCTGGTACTTTCCCCTTTCCCAGTACCGGCATTGGTACTAGTACCTTTACCATCCTCCACACATGTGTGCATTTCAGAAATGTTAACTTGAAAAATAAGTCATAAATTGATCCACTCAAACATACCACAAGATCACCTATCCATCTTCAATCTTTAGCATAAGTTGAAGTAAAATTATTCATGTTGTTAAACTTGGGTCTTATTTCTTATGCACGCTCGATTTTTTCTAAGTTACAGCCAAAGAAATGAAAACACGTTTCCACAAGATTCTATGTTCTGCCTTTCCTCCGTTCAATATCGATTGGACAAGTATGCCTAGGCCTAAAAATGTGATGTTGGCAGCATCATATTTTTAGACAAGTTTGAGATAAGAAACGTGAGAATTAAGAGCACATTCCAAGGCTATTGTTTTTTGGAAATGGTACTGGTTCCAATAAATTAAGTCCGTATTAGACGTACTTGTTACGACACCAGTCGAGTAGTACTGGTAGTAGCAATTGAAAATTTAAATAGGTACCGAGTAGAAGCAGTTCCCAAAATACTGTTACCAACTGAGTACCGGAATACTGCCCAACCCTAGCCAGAAGATGTGGTATTATTTACAGGGTCATTTTGGAAACGTGTTGTATGTATGCAATAAGATGCATAGAAACACAGCTGTGATGTTGTAGCCATTTTGAGTGTCATGTTGCTGAACAAAGGCTGGTTTAAGTTAATCTTGAAATGTTACTGTAGGCCAACTTCTTGCCCCAAAGATCGGGAATTCTCCTTTAGAAACTGGTGTTCTGTCAAGAGGCAAATTTATATACTGTACCATCGTTATTTGTGTACAGTGCTTTGATGAATACGTCAGTCTATAACTTCATATCAAAGACTGTATCATATAATCCCATTAACTTCATGTACAGTACAGTGAGGTTGAGCAATATGTGTCTCAATTGATTTCATATTTCTGAAAAATGAGTTGAATTGAATGATGTTTGGAGTTCAATCATTTAGGGAGTTGCTTCATAAATACATGCACCAAGCATCGAGTAAGATTTGTTTTGTGTTGTTGATGTCACACACATATACTGTAGGCCTCTCAACTCATTTCTATACCTTAGTGTACTAATGTTCCACAGTACTCAAACATTCATGTCCTCTGGTAGACTGCTCTCTGAACATTGCTTGTCATTTCTTTGAGGTAGCTTAATTGCCTTTAACATTTCTTGTTGCACAGGAGGGCTTTTTGGCTCAATGCATTTCAGTAGCTGGTATGTGAAAATTATCATTCCAAGTCTTAGCTGGGGTTTTGGCAGTGTGACTACAATCCTGGGATTAAGTACCATGGTCTGACATCTTTGGCTGGCACTGTGCCAGTAGATATTCTCTTCTGCTAAAGGTCAATTGACTTATAGTTAGAAGATGGGGTCAAGCTGTTGTTATTGTTTGTAACTGCGAACAGCTGTTATGCTGTTTGTTTGTGTGGTACAAGTATGTTTCTGATACTTCACTCTGGTGAACCCTTCTATTGGTTCCTTGCTGTGTCTGGTAAAGGCCAGCCAGGTGTCATGGTGGAACTGGAATTAGTTTGAATATTGTAGGAGCTGAGAGGAGTGCAGTGCAGAGTAGGGAGTGAAAATGTATGGCCTGTCCTTGGAAGTTAACAATATACTGTATGATATACAGTGAAAAATGTCAAGCCATGTATCACTTTATACAGTAAGGAACGATACGGTGATTTCCTCATAGTTTGAAATCATCTATCCTATGTGAAAAACAGATTGATAAGTCATTTCCTGAAAGTTCCACCTTCTGCGCTCTCTATAAATGTACACTGAGAACTGCATATTTAGTGTTAACTTATCTCTTTAAATTAAAACTCCACTCAATAGTACTGTGCGGTGGTTGTGACCATACATGTGTTTACAACTTTATTTGATGTTTAAGGTGATTTGTAAAAAAAAAAAACTATGAAAAAAATTGCATTGATCAAGATTAAAACCATTGTTAGTAATACTGGATTCAACGGTTCCAGATGTTAATATTATGAAATTGATTAAAGTGTATTTGTGATATACTCACTCTGATTTTTCCCCAATTTAATTTGCAGGTGCCTTTTTGATTCCTTACTTCATATGTGTGATAACGGCTGGTGTACCCATGGCCCTGTTAGAGACCCAACTTGGACAGTTTATGGCCCAAGGTGGCATCCTATGTTGGAAGATTTGTCCTATATTTCAAGGTCAGTCAGTCATTTGAAATGTCACCTTATGCAGCCCCTGTAAAGGTCAGTGGGAGGCAACTCAACCCTGGATTTTTCAGAATCAAACACTGCCAGAAAACTGCTTCACACATTCTTTCTCCAGATATCTCCCCTTGGAATTTATGGAATGCAGCCATTTTGGTTGTAAATGAATGATGATAGTATTAATGAATTGTTTAGCTCATTAGTTGTCTTCATTTACATACATTGAAAGTCTATCCGTACTTTATGTTGTGAAAACTGGCAGGTTATAAATTTGAAGTGTAAAACATGCATCATAGTTTGAATTCACCTTGTAGTCTAGTTTTGTTTATATTTCAATGCATAACACAATTAAGAGTGACTTCATGTTGGCAATGTTGTGAAGTGACAATGTACAGTACATATTGGAGTCTTACACATTGAAATCTGTCAGAAACACTTGTTTGGATGTGTGTTCAATTGAACTCTTCCACTTCTGTGATGCACTGTCTGTGTTCATCTATTCATACTGTACATAAATAAAGCACACTATAGTATGCCAACTCTAGGATACCGCATACTTCTTTGAATGTATCTCGTTAACCTTACGTCTTGTTTAATGACTTCTGCTCTGTAGGTATCGGATATGCAACGACTTTCATTACATGGTGGTGTAACAATTACTACATCGTTATTCTGGCCTATGCAATCTACTATATGTACAGTTCATTCACAACTGAACTGCCATGGATGGATTGCAGCAACAGCTGGAACACAGAGAAATGCATTGATGAGCATGTAAGTATACCATCATCCCCTAATAGTAAAGAATGCACAAAGATTTGGTGGAGACAGGGTGGGGAGCAAGGATGAAACTTTCATCTAGCTTATCCAATTTAAGCTATACCAACAGTGTCAATTTAACATTGTACCTCCTTATATGGACTGGTTGAAAGTAAGTTGGTAGTATCCAGCATGTTTAGAGGTAGTCATTTATCACTCCAAGCTACATTTTTGGCCACGGGTAAGCAAAATTCTCAAGTGGTTCTGCTGTTTGATTGACAGCAAATTGAAAATATGTAGTGTAGCTCATAAGCTCATGTTAAACAGCATACACAAGGGGCCCAGCGTTTTCATTACACATGTGGAGGAGTTTAAGACAGGCTGTTGGAGGGACTAGAAGTAAGTGGTGGGGAGAATAAGAACTGTCTGGGGCAACAAGCAACTGCCTTAACCAATGGATGTCAAGTTTTTTATGTGCATTCCAAATGTGACAGTTGAATAAAGTGTAAAGAATTTTACTGACTATTGAATTATCCTTTCATTTGCACAGAGGAAAAATTTTTCATGTGAAGGTGGTATTTTTGATGACAATGGCAAATGCTATGAAACTGAAAATGGATCCTCTTCAGCTGAAGAATACTGGAAGTAAGTTGGTTTCCTGATAAAAGACTTGAAAAATTCATTATTCAATCTAGTATCATATTGCTTTCATCCACCTAAGGATTAGCCTGTGTCTCCTCTTCTTAGAGGGATGTGTGCCTCCATACACACAGAAAGGTTATGGGGAAAGGTCATAATATTAGCAACCCTTTGAGCAATTTCTCCTCACCGACCTTTGTATATGGGAGGAATTTATTTGTATTGGTGAATATTTTCTGACACCCCTGTAAACTTGTATTACTGTGTTGAGCCAGGAAAAATAGGATATGAAACCACTCTTTTGGCCAGTTTAAGATTTGTAACATGCAGGCAACAATTTAACGACCATATCGAAGTTATAGTTTGAATTCACAAACTGATGATGACTATCTTTCATCCTAGAAACAATGTGAATTTTTTGCAGGACAGTTGCTAAGAAAATTACTAGGTATGGTTGTTACATTCTTATGATGGTGAAAGTGTCAGGATATTCTTTCAATTTATGGCACTGTCCAGTACCCCCCTCCTGCTTTAGATGTTTCTCACAGATACACAGAGAGTATACACTTAAAACTGTAATTTATCCCAGTGTTCCTCCTACATTCTCTGAATTCACCATCTCTGGAACTGATCCTCTGAGACCAGCCAACTGATCACCATGTCTGACCTCATCCTGCAAGTGAAATCAAATGCAAATGTAATATAGCCTATAGACTACAGCACTGTGGTATCCCCAACTGTTCTTTAAGACACAAAGCGATGATTGTGGGGGACCTAGTCTTTGAGTCATGTTAGGTGTAATCTTAATTTGTTGTATTTATCTGTTCATGGGTATTGGTTTGTGAGCTATAGCAAGTTTACAGTGCATATATGTGAAGTTAGCTTTGTTTGTTTCCACTAAGAATGCAAGCCTTTGAATGAACTCGAATGTATTTGCTATAGTGATCTTTTGTTTACTCTCTGTGTGTGTGCTTAGGTCCGCTTGTTGGTCATCATCCATGAATTTGTTTTACTATTTTCAGATATCGTGTGCTGAAGATATCTGGTGGTTTGGAAGAACTAGGTCACATGAACTGGCATTTGTTTCTCTCCATTATCGTCGCTTGGATTTTGGTTTATTTTTGCATCTGGAAAGGTGTGAGATCAAGTGGAAAGGTGAGTACCCATAGAATACTTTGAGTCCCTTCCCTTTCACTAATTAAAATATTTTGATCCAACTTTGATTCCTTGCCAAATGAGATAAGGAATGTAACATTGATGGCATGTGTGTTTGTATGTGACACCTTGGCTTGTGAACACGATGTCTCAAGAAGTGAAAGTTGCTTTAACTTTGAAATTGGTGTGTAGGTAGTCCATTATTAGTAGATGATCCCTACTTTTTAGGTAGGTCAAAAGTTCATTTGGTAAAGTTGAATGAAGGTGTTCCTTTGTATTTCATATATATCTGCAAAGAATCACTAAATCCTACATTCTTCTTCTGTAAGTGGCCTCTTCAATCACTTGAAGATGAATAAGATTGAATGTTTGCCGCCAATGGGTTAACCCCTTTTAACTTAAAAATGTCCTGTCTCTGATGATAGAACCTGCAATGTCTGTACGTCTCCTCCTCCCACCCCCTCCTGCATTTTTTTTGTTTTTCAATGGATTTTGAAAGCTGATAAAAAAGTAAATAATTACTGCCTTGCAAGTGATCATTTAAATGTATCCATTTTTCATTCTTTCTTCAGGTTGTTTATTTCACTGCTACTTTTCCATATGTGGTACTCACAATCCTCCTTATACGTGGAGTCACTCTACCAGGTGCTGGAGAGGGTATAAAGTTTTATCTCACTCCAGACTTTTCCAAACTTTTGGACAGCCAGGTAAATGCTACTGAGAACACTTTCTAAGTAACTATCCGTAACATTTGATAAATTAATCACCTGTAAGGGTGACTTAAGGGAAAAAAAGCTGCCTTTTTTTGGCAACATCATCATCTCTTCTTAACCGTAAATGTTAGCAGTGTTCTTCGTAGTTTAAGTCGTTCAACCATTTCTATGAAATTGGTGTTTAGTTCCCTCCCTATCAAAGAAAGATGGGAGATTAATGACAAAGGCAATCTTTGTTTTCATTAAACATCACATCCTGCTTTACTATTGAACCCAAAGAGTTAGAACTCAAACTTCATCTGCTGCTGTGTTAAACCCGCAGACATACTGTTGATTTAAAAGTAAGAATATGTGACCATAGAAAATTGGTATGCGATGGTCATTGGGTCCTCAGTCTTAACTATGTCATTTGTTTTATGATTGGACAGCTGTTGCTGTTGTGTATTTCTTTCTAAGTGTGTATGGTCAAACTCATTATCCTCATGGTGAAGGTTGAAAAATATCACTGTAATTATTCCAGTGTTTTTAATTGTCCGTGCTTTTGTTCTTTTAGGTTTGGATTGATGGTGGTACCCAGATATTTTACTCCTATGCAATTGGCTTTGCTGCCCTGATTGCCCTTGGAAGCTACAATAAATTTCATCATGATTGCTACAGGTCAGTTAAGTTTTGGTTTGTGAAATACGTGTTGGTCAGCAAAGACTTGAATTGGTCCTGCTTACTCAGGTTGGTTTGTTGAAGGCTGGGAGTTGAGGTTCACTTACACATAAAGTGCTGGTATTTGAGCCACTAGCAATAACCACACTATCATATTAATCAGTGTCGCATCCCATAGACGGTGGCATTGTCTATAGTTGAAAGAAAACATTTTATTGTTTTGTAGATGCTGATTTCCACTTCCCCTTTTGTTTTCCTGATTTGATTTCCATCTTATAAAAGAAATTTACTAATTTTGCAAAGCTGATGTCGGTGTCCCAATCCTGTGGAACACAGATAGCATGACTGTTTACATTTTCTGTAGGATTATATAGTGTCTTGGGCACACACTTAAATGACATATTTGTTTGGAAATCACAGGGAATTGTTGCAGTTGCTGTACATTTGTACACTTTCCATGTTTTCACAATATTTTTTTGTGTTCCCTGTGTTGTACTTTATGATTAGTGTGATTTTGTCTTAACTATTGGCGAGGAATGCATAAAGTTGACTTTCATTGAGCAAGGTTTATGAAATCTTTGAAGCAATTGTAGAGCGTTTAAATATCTGAGAGAAGAATATGAATACCGAAGCTGATAATTTGTAACTGAAACAGTCTAATTTTGTTTGTCACCAAGGTCAGGGAGTAATAATTCTTAACTTACTCTCTTTAGACTTAAATTGTACACTTTTAAGAACTGACAAATGTTCTGTTTTTATCATTTTCCAGGGACACTATGATTCTGGCGTTCATGAACAGTTTCACTAGCATCTATGGAGGCTTTGCTATCTTCTCTGTGTTAGGATTTATGGCTCATCAACAGGGTGTTAATGTCACTCATGTCGCAGACAAAGGTGAGAATTCTCAATTTTTTTTTTTAATCTTTTTCACCAGTTTTACTTTTTGGTTCTTCTCTCCATACCTCCTTCTCCTCCACTACATTCATCATTCATTTGCCCATTGACATGCTTGTTAAATGATGACATCACACTTTGGCTGTTTCTACAGGTCCAGGTCTCGTTTTTGTCGCTTATCCAACGGCTGTTTCAATGATGCCTGCAGCTCCCGTCTGGTCCTGTATATTTTTCTTCATGCTTATTCTGGTTGGACTTGATAGCCAGGCAAGTATTAACATTTTTCTCTCCACTGTAGCTGCTGCTGTTCAACCAAGAATTCGTTCTCTCCTCCTGGTTGCACTCTGCAGATTCCGGAAGCGTTCCGACAACGGTCCCGGACGAACACCGCGCAGCATTGTTCTGTGCATGAGCAGTGTATATTTGAACCCTGCTCCCAAGCATCGTATACCCTAAAATAATCTTTGTTTGAATTTGTGCCAAAAATACCATGCAGTATATCATTCAGCAAAAACTGCAGAGGTCATGTAATGCAAACAGATTGTTTCACTATGGAGAGTCATGTGATCATATCAGATTTCCAAATAGTTTATAAAAATTGTACAAATGGATTCCCTGCCCAGTGTGTTGATATATTTTTTACTTATAATTTTGTTTTCTTATCCCATAACAGTTTGTTCAAGTGGAGAGTTTTGTCACAGCTGTTGGTGATATTTTCCCGAGGTATGTCCGTGGAGGATACAGAAGGGAGATCTTTTCCCTGTTGGTGTGTCTGGTTTCAGGTATCCCTGCGATGTTTATGATCTGTGAGGTAAGTTCATATTAAAGAGGTCACCTCTCTCTAGGGGTGCTTAAATGTAACCACCTGTCCTCCTCCTCTGGCAAGTTAAAGGGAAATAAGGTGGTTAAATGCAATAACATGTCATACAAAGAAAATAGCTTACAATCATTGTTAAAGCATTCAGTCTCATCAATTAACATCTGCCAAAACTTCATCTCAAAACATTAAGCCAACAATGAGTTATGGAGGATGCATCATTTGAATTTTTGAGAGTTTGCTTGAACAAATTATTCTTGAGCAACAAATAACTAGATTCTTTTCTGTGAGAAACTTGTATCTTGAAAGTAATACTACCATCCTTCCTTGTTTTGAAGAAACTATCATTCTCTGTCCCTAAATATTGGTTTCGAACTCCTTATTTACCTTTAATGAGAGGGTAGGGTTTGGTTCCAACAGTGTCTGCATTCCTTATGAGGGCAGCAACCAACTTTTAGCAGCAGCTGTGGGGATCATGATCTCACAGTATGACCATTAATTTATTTATATAAATAGCTTGGTTCCTGGATTTGTACAAACAGCAAAAAAGAACAAGACTAACAAGCAGTTTCATCTTCTCACATGGAAAAAAAATCCCAACAAAAACTATCATTGGTAACCACATTTATCATCTTTATATTGTGTTAGTAACTGGTAACCATGGTAATAATGCTCAGTGATTGTTTCTTGATTATTTTTGTTGATGTTAATCTTTTTTTATTTTTTTCCCTTTCCCCTCAATGATTACAGGGAGGGCAGTATATATTCCAGTTGTATGACTACTACTCAGTCAGTGGTGTAGTACTTCTTATTATGGCCTTCAGTGAAAGTTTCGCCATCGCATGGGTTTACGGTGAGTATTATTAACGTACGGTGAGTATTATTAACGTGTGGTGAGTTATTGAAATTATGCTGTAGAGCCAGCCATGTTGAGAACGGTGAATACTCGACCCCAAAACGTGAAATCTGTCCGAGCTCAGACAAATGACTGTTGGTGTGCTTTGGGGTGTGGTATTGTAGTAAAAACTATTAACATGACAAATTTTTTAGTTGGTGGGGTTATGTCTTGCAAAGGTAGGAATACACAATGCATGAAACACAATACCTGTGATTTGATTATCTTCAGCAGGAACTGCTTGTACCTCCCCCAGTTGGTAATGGTTCTATCTTGATGTAAGGAACTTTTGCATGTATAGACTATTAAGGTAGCCTGCATATTAAGACTGTGTCCGATTGCAGGTGATTAGAAGTGAATATTGACCAAAAAAAGCCAAGATTTTCATTGTTTCTTGCTTTGTATTTTTCAGGAGCTAACCGGTATTATGAAAACATGGTAGAAATGATTGGTTACCGTCCATTCCCGTGGTTTAAGTATGCTTGGCTGATTACCGTCCCATTGATATCAGTGGTAAGTGGTTCAGTAATAATCTCGTCTTTTAATGATAGTTATGAAAGAATCCAATTTTTTTTATGTCATGGAGTCATTTTTTCTGTTCCTTAAAAGCAGGTAAAGAAATATTGCATTACAGTCATAAGTTAGTTTCAATGCTACAGATTGTGTTGTCTTTTGTCACAGATGATGTGAAAAAGTGCTTCATGTAGAAAGCGACCTATCCACGATGCAATAAAAAGATGATGCTGTCATTGATCAACCAGAGCTTACATCAGAATGTGTTTGATTTTGTTTTTTACACTGTAGTTTCTGAATTCTGATTGTTACAGGCTATTTGGTTGTTTGCTGTGATACAGTGGACTCCATTGAAATATAACGACTATGTCTATCCTCTATGGGGTGAGGCAATCGGCTGGGCGCTTGCTCTATCGTCCATACTTTGTATACCAGGAAATATGATTGTCAGGATGATAATGACACCAGGGTCTCTGGCAGAGGTAATATTAATAAGTATTGTTGATACCAATCAGTTTGTAATGACACTACGTTCTTTGATAAAGAGGATGATATTGATGACATTCACTTTGCAATATTTCTTCTTAAGAGATAATCTTAAGAGATTAGAGATTTCTCTGCAATTAACTGAAATAGGACAGAGCTTTTGGATTGCTTTTACTTAGTTCTGTGTGTTGTATTTTTATGTGAAAAAGAACAATTTTCTCCAATGCCACTGATCTGACTTGGAATAAGATATGAAAATCCTCTTGGTTTTATTTGGAGATTATCAATGTACTGTATAAGTAGCATGTGATGATGTATGGTATTATCAATCCCAGAGAGATCTTTATCCAACAATTGACTCTGTGGAATATGTTAGCCCATTCAGAGAGAAGTGATTTGTCATGTCAGTTTGGATAACCTAATAGAGATTTCTTTACTTGTGAGATATGATCAGACAGTAGTTACTTTTTGTGTGTTTCCAGCCAGGGAAAAAGTCAATGGCACCCTGTAATGGACTGACTTCCAAGATATAGCTTTAACTGTAATATGTATATATCATTTTGTGGCTCCAGAATTCTTGGCAATTAATTAAAAACCTGGAAGGGTATTTTAGGAAAAGTCCTGTGAATAATGTGAAATTTCAGTTTCAAACTTTAACACTAGAACTAGAAAAAAAGGCTGATATTGTTAAACCTGCCTTACTGCATTCACCACTTTCACGTCGTAGTTATGGTTCAGTTTTGCCACATCACATGGTATACGTTATATACATACAGAACAGACCTGTACATGAATTGAGATGGGGGGTCAACAGGTAATTTCTCTTGGGCACAGTATCTTAGGAGGGCATTTGGACATACAAGTATAATAAAGGCAAGGAATCACTAATCCTCTTGGCTTTCTGGTTTTATTAACAGCGATGGACAATACTGACCACTCCCGACCTGAGTCATCTGGGAAAGGCTGCCGATATGCAGATGCACATCTACAATCCTGCTTAAGCTTCTAGACTGAAGTATGCAATGGAGAGGTAGAAGACGGGAGGAGGAGGAGGAGGGATGTAGTCAGATATTGACTCTCCTATTCCACCTGGTGGATGCATCCAGCTTCCAGCTCTCTGAAATATATTCGACGTCACTAAGACTTGAAACTGCTACCATTATTCACTTTGAATCTTACAGTTTGGATACTATTTATTCAAACATCAATGCTCAGAAATGTGTTCATTTTGAAAGCATTCTGTGAGGCTTTTTTATATTGTATTTAAAGGTAGCCGTAACTAGTAATATGTAGTGCTAGTGTCCAGGCTTCTATTTTCTACAGTATATATATTTATTAATGCATGTGAAACATATCCATGCTTAGGCTAATAAGGGTTTCATATATTTTATCACTTACTCTAATCATGAAAAGCATGATTGTATGCAAACTTGAAAGATTCAAAGCTTTTATTGGAAGTTATTTCAGAGAGAACTGGCTACATGTTGTTTCCATCCAGACTGTCTCAGACCCTCAGAAAGTGGATCTGCAGAGAGCACAAACTGCTGCTATGTATAATGCAGATGATTGATCAGTGGTCACCTGGGAAGAAGTTTGTGATCAAGATGTACAACAAGTACTGATCAAGTCTATAAAATACTAACCACCAACCACAGAAGCCAAACAGACAGCCAGTTGATGGCTATCAACATGATCGTTCATACTTATGTTGAGGAGATACATATTCCGTTAGAGACAGATATTCATCTTTCAAAGTATGATTTTTACTCTGGGGGAAAGCAGAATTCAATATTGGTGACTACCTTCTGACTGATTTACAAGATTCAAAAGGAGTAGATAGGTAGGCATAAAATTTTGAGGCATGCTGTTACGATTCCACACCACCACTCTCTCGTCAAGTCACTGTGAGGAGTGATGTATTTTGCAAAACCTGGAGAGTCTAATAAAGTCTAATAAAGTGTAATAAAACCCACACAAACCACTTCCTTTATTTCCTGAGGAGTGTGATTTGTAACTTGAGGGCCTGGATTAGCTCATACCTGTGAAACACATCGCTTTTACAGAGTGGTTTGATTACAAGTAGGGTCTTGCACATTGACCAGGACACACCTCATAAAATGAGCAAGATTTGCACAGGGAGAAAACTGTCCGGGTAGATAAATATCTGTCTTTAACTGCCACTTATGAACTGTCAGACATAACAAGTACAAACTTTCATAACAAAAAAAAGTACAAACTTTGTCTTGACCATGTAATTTCTGTGTATTGGAGAAACATATAGTCACATATGCAAAGTGTGTAGACAAACCTGGACAAGATTTGGGTAAAATCTACTTAAAACTACAGGGTGTTTAGACAGATCAAGTTTTCATGTAACTTTATAAGACTGTTCAGGGTATTTTACTTTTCACATTGTATATATCCTTGTAAATAAACATTAGTGTCATCTTGTGTAAAAAAACAAAAAACAAAACAGAAGTGTAGATTGTAACATTTTTCTGCTACTATTGTATTTTACGACTACATGGTGTTGAGCATTACTTTTTGAAGCATATGCTCTTCTATTTTATTTACTATTTTTTATGAGAGGGTTCTTTATCATTTTTCTTTTCCTTCGATGTTCCAAATGTGTCCTCCTGTAGATGCTTTTAATGGGGATGAACAAAATGAAATAGTTTATCAACTCAGTTTCATGTAGATTATTGTCACATGACAATTGACCCTACCCAGAATAACGGCTGCAATCATGACTGATATATTAAAAGAACAGAAAATAATGGTGGCCTAAAGGGTTACAATAGGTATACCTTAACTTATGGTGTAGGGTAATCTTGTGGGGATAAGGTTGAAGGGGGGGTTCATGTTTTTCCAAATGTTTCTGGATCTGACATCAAAATTATGGAATCATGGAGCAGTGAATGTAGCATGTTAGATGTCCATTAGTCAAGGAGCTGATCCCGCCACTAATCAATTTGTAATTTGATGAAATTTTCAGCTGCAATCTAAAATGCATCCTCCCCAGATGAAAGTCACAACAACGATGTTTTGGAGTCCGTCTAAGATGACAGCACTGACTATCATTGTGCCCACCACTTGTCTGGTACCATCATGAGCTTTTCTTTGCACCTGATATGAATTAATAGTTTAGGCCTTAGTGTACGTCAGAAACCTTGAAAAAGTTAGTGAAATTACTGTCGGTTTGAATAATGGATTTTTAGGAACTGGTGCACACTTATCTTTGTTTTTACTTTATTGAACATGGAAACTGCATCATAATGTGAAAATAGATTTGTGTGAAGACTAAAGTTTCTTTTGTTGAGTAATTTCTCTTTTCTGTATACTGCTGTACTGTTGCAGGAGGAGGCTGAGAATGATGATGACAACGAGTCCTTTGAATCCCCACCGCCCCAAAGACTGACCCATTAACTCCTCTATCCATCCTTGCTTTCTCGAGAACTCCTTAAGTTTTCCAACCAAAATTAAACCCAAATTCCCCTGGTCACAAACCACTGGAGTCACTTGCCAGAAATATGAAATGATTCTGAGAGGTAAACTAACCTCAAGATAAAGATATGTGTTACAAAATGATAACAGAAACGTCATCTCATAATGGACTAATGCTGTACAACACTCTGGGAGAAAGGAACGCTGAACAAGTTTTTAATGACATTATTTGAACAACTTTATTCATCCATGAAAGAACCAACTACGTATTTCAAAGACCAATGAAATTAATCCTGTAATTGCAGACTGATACGTAAATGAGACAACAATATTGACCTCTAACATACTGTCTGTTCTACTCGTGATTAACGTAAGGGTGAACACTTTTACGTCATGAAACCATTACAACAATTATGATGAGTAGAAACTACTGTTAGTTTACTATCTATTAGTCATGCAACCCTGGCCCATCGGCCACTCTCACACTTTCAAATGCTCGAATTATGACAAGGCCACCGGCTTCAAATAAGAGGATTAATTTAACTTAAAATACATGTTTTTTAGTACAATTTATGGAAACCGCTACAGTACATCAGATGCAAAATGCTGAAGTGACCAGCTGATACCAGCAATTAACTAAATGTAGTCACCATCTACCTCAAACAACCAGGAGTTGATTAGAAAAAAGATCTTTAGCAAGAAGTTACAGGCAGACATCACTGGAGCTTCCATTCTCCAACCACTTACTGTTTAACCCCTCAAAACACTCTGTCTAAAAATCCTTCCTGGTGCAAACATAATTCTAGTTTTAAGTGCCACACATCATGGTGAGCATGTAAGGACCAAACCTCCAATCAAATCACTCCACCCTGTGTATGTTGTGTAATATACAGGGATGTCAGACTTCAAGATTAATATTCAAATAATTGGAGAAATTTTTCCCAGCATGTTACCTAATGTGCCACACTATTTATGAGCATAGTGTTAATTTTCATGAACAAAACTGAAGCCTTGCTTTAAACAGCATCAGAGCAGAGCTCACCATAGAAATAAAAGTAAGAAGAAATTAGCGACTCAGCACCAAATGAAGCATACTGTCTCCTCTATGTATAATTTACATCCTTAGATGATTCCCTTATAAAGTTAGTCATGACACATTACACAGCACATTCTCTGTACTGAAATTCTGTGGTTGTTTCCCCATGTTGGATTTTGCATCTGCTGGGTCTCGCTATAATCGATACCATATGGAAACCATACGGGACGTACGCTTAGAGCATCGACCCGCCACACTACCTTCACGCCAACAATCGTAACAATTTCACTATAATTTGGGCTGCTGTATTGAAAAATATTCCCTTACTGTTGTGAGAGAGTTTTGCTTACCCCCTTACCCAAACTGTAGCTTTGGATAATGAATGACTGTCTACAAGGTTCAACCACATCTCTCAGTTCATAACTTTCTATTTTTTGTCTTCAGACTGGAATGAGTTGTTCCTACTTCTACTTGTAGTTTGACTTTGAGGGAAGCTTCCAATTCAATTCTTTTCGAGAATAAAACATCCTTGGAATGTGTATAATGGAACAGTTCATGTTGAACATACAGACTACTTTGTTTTGAACATACAGATCATTTCATGATTGGGACAGTAAAAACTAAAACAAAACTATATGACTCGTGGATTTGAAAAACCCTCAAATATTCACTGGAAGAGAACTTGCACCAAAACCAAAATCCTTGCTAATATTTTTTTTTTTATATATATATAAAAAAACCTGTCATAAACCCTTTCAAAAATGCCGAAAAGGATAATGAACCACGCTTTCCAAAGTACTGGTACGTTAGCTGTAACAAGCTTAGAGAGCTTTGACTGCTTCCACAATTTTGTTTGCACTGATGCCAAACATATCAACCAGCACCTTGGGGGGACCACTCCTCGGTAGCTCAGTGACAGCCATGATGTGGACACTGATTCCCGTCTCACCTGATACCGCTGCACTGACAGCCTCTCCGAGACCACCTGTAAAAGATGAGGACAGAAAATAATGGCCGTGGTATTAACATTTTCTCAAACTGCATGTGAAGTGCAACTTTGGTGAAATGCTGGATTTCATGTGCTGTTAATTAACACCAGCTGCAACAACATCAATGAACCCTAATAGGTAAAGGTGACTCTCTTGTGTAAAGTGTACTCTTCTAGTTGAGACTGCCGGTCAAAGATCCTGACTGTTAAATTCACGAACATGAGAGTTTCAAGCAAACCATTTCATGCAAATCATGTTAGACCACCACAGACCCAGGGTTGGAAAACCTTGCGAACCTTCCGAACCTGGTTCGCAAGAAATCGGCAACGGTCGCCGGAAATCCTGCATATCGGGACGCATTTTTTTTTCATTAAAAAAACAGGGAAAAACACCTGGAAATCTTCAGAGAAACAAAATAAATGAGAGAGAACAGGGAAAAATGCTGTTAAACAAATATTTAAAAGAAGCTCTGTTGATCGTTATTGCTTACGATACTCACGTAGGCAAATAGCACATGTTACCTCTATGCCTATAAACCACGATGTCCAGTATATCCCCAACGACCACGCAGGTAACCAGTAATTATCGCCAGTTTGCATTTAGGCTCTCTTCAGCTGCCCTACATACCCTATGAATCCCAGTGCCCAAGGATGATTCCAGCAGAGCTCTGCGCAACTTCATCCCCGTCTGTTTTAGTGTTTTTTATTTTTACTGAACTCAGCACAAGATTCTCTGTGCAGATAATGAGATACTGAGTGCTTTCAGTGTACAGTATATACAGTAGCAGCGCAAACAGACCCACGTGGCATGGTTTGACCGTTGTACCTTCTTTACATTTACAGTCTTACACCCAGATGCAATGGCAGCGCCAAACACCTTTCTGGAAAACATGACATTACATGCAGTAAAAAAATTGCCTCCATTAAACCATTTTAAAGTATGGGGGACGACTTTTATTTTTAACTTTTTTTTTTGCTGCAAATTTCTACTGCCTGTTGATGGTCACATGTATCAGGGATAAAAAAGTTCGGTACAAATGTCGTAGTCGCAACAGGTGGCTGAATTTGAGTATTATGAATGCGATAAATGCCCACTTTGGAACAGGTGCTGACATTTTTGCAGTTAAAAACTTTTCTTGGAAACATGCCAGGATTTTCCTAAGTAACACGCGCAGAGCTTTTCGTAAGTAGTGCAGCTTGTAGCGTATGACAGTATAGTGGTCTATGATTCTGTGCAATGTTTCCACACAAAAGTTTCGATTTATTATATGCCATGGGACTGATGTATAGCTTTTTATTGAAGAATGCCACGATCGAGACAATTATTCTAGGCCTATTGCATATCTATATAGCATAATATCGGGCTCAAGTTCCACCCGTTTCTGACATTTTGTAAGTGACACTTCTTCACTTTTATAAAGGTACAGTATATAGAAACAACGCAAATAGCCTAACGTTAAGCTTTCGTGATTGATTTTTCAAATATTGTACGAGTTCTCAGTTACATTTTTGTGCTCAGCTGCACAATTTTACCCCTAGGAACACCGACCTTCCCGGAACTTGCCCCTGAACCCCCCACAGGGGGTTCCACCGTACACAAATGTCTGTGGGAAATCAGTGGATTTTCTATTGTGTTTGCGGGAAATTCAGCAAGGTTTTCCAACCCTGCACAGGCCATGACAGCACAATTGATTCAATTACAACAAAATTATGAATTTAACAAACAGCTGCTTTTTTATCAAGGGGGAATCCAGAATTTGTGATGCTGGGGGTGATTCCAGTGCACCCTGCCATCCTCATTTCGAAGCTGGGCCGTTCCGCCCTTCTCGATGACGAGGTCATTTTGGGGGGGGGGGGTCGAACAGCAGTCATGCCACATTGCTATCAGAGCAGGCCTGCGGCAAAATATACTGCTGTGCTGTAGCCAAATATTGGCGCAATTTCATTGGAATTTCCACAGTATGTGCCGACGTAGACATTGCCTTCAGGAGCGATTGTGTCTGAGTATTAAAGTTGTGCTTTGTATTAATTGCTTAAATTCATTTATTATGTACCTTAATTGACATACATTGATATTTCGAAACACAACCTAAGTGGTTATCATTGCTGATAGCATAGCTGTGTCAATAACCTGCCCAGGTGAGTGACATTTCCATGGTGACAAAACACCCGGTGCCTTGTTGGCCCATTGAACAGGTAAGAAGACAAAACAGGCGGTGAGTGTCATTGCACTGGTTCTAGCATCTTATTTTAGTTGAGAAATTTGTTATTATTTGGACCTAAAATATTGGTGTAGCAGGATGGAAATACACTGGCTCGAAGCAGTAAAAAAAAATGAAATGACAAGAAGTGTGTGAGGCCTTAGAGCGGTCATATTCACCTAAGCCCTGCAATCTATTTATAATTATAGCTTCATTAGTAAAGATGGATAAGTTCACTAGAAGGGAATATGCTGTTCCTGTTTTTTTTTGTATCCCATGATAAGAGCTGTGTTGCAACTACATAGCCCGATTGCTTTACTAGTTATTGCTCCGTGCTTTAGTTGATAATTTTCCCATAATGTTACAATTCAAGTAAGGTTGATCTGATAGAGAAACTAGTGAAATTTGTTACAAATACACAATGTTTGGTTTCTTTTACCTCAATATTTTGCTTTGTTTTTTAGCCACGAGATCAAATGAAACCGAACTGATAAAGACACAGTAAAACTGGAGGTTGAATAAAGCCAGACCTTGTCAACTGATGGTGGACTGTGAGTCTCATCTTTTCTTATCTCTGTGTTTGGTGTTGTGATCGCAAAGCACCCTCATTTTGTAATATACCGGCTCCGAGCCCAAGAGTGGTAACAGAGATGTCTAACCAGAGTTGGTGGCCCCTACCTTTTGAGGTTATTTTACTGTCGGCAGGGCATACAAATGGTGACATTTCTTATTTCTTGGGCAGCTAATTTGTACTAGTACAATCACATTTTCGTTTCCTTTGAGAATTTTTTGCAAGGTGAAGGAACAAGCAAAATATTTTGAAAGTTGACTTGAAGTGATAAAAGTCAATAATTCATCATCAACAAAGACTGCTGTTCTCCCCTCCTGCCTGGATCCACCACTGGGTGAATGACGCTTATTTTAAGAAGGTATGACCTTTTTTTGGAGATGTGCCCCCAGTGCAGAAAACTTGACCTTCACGATCAAATTAAACGTACCAATGCCAGACTGAGTACGCAATCTGTTTCTTTCAGAAAATTACACTCATATAAACATATACGCATCTTTACCCCATCAATAAATGATGGGGTAAAGATAGGTTTAATTTGTTGTTTTTGTTGTATTTAATTTTATTTTCTTCAAGCAATGTTGATTTATGTTTCCCTATCTGATCTTTACCCCCATGTTTAAATAATGGAGTCAATCTAATCTACATTTCTAAAACTGAGTGTATAACAAGAAAGATCAACGAAGGTTATTCATGGTGATTAAGAGCTTTCTGCCGAAGTTCCTTCCTCTTCCAGCCAAAAAAAAAAAAAACAGATTTACTACTGCATATTTCAATGCAAGTGGTGGATACAATCTCACCTTCAGGG
Organism: Stichopus chloronotus; assembly: GCA_021234535.1. Lineage (NCBI taxonomy): Eukaryota > Metazoa > Echinodermata > Holothuroidea > Aspidochirotida > Stichopodidae > Stichopus > Stichopus chloronotus. Next base: position 2,064,014 of record CM037830.1, read on the forward strand.
TAGTGATCTTCAACGGTAATGATTTTACCGCCGCTGGCCTTGGCTGCTTGAACAATGGTCTCCTTGTCGATTGGTTTCAGTGTGAAAGGATCCACAACATTAATGTGAATGCCTTCCTTGGCCAGGGTATTGTGGGCCTCAATGGCTTCGTGGAGGGTGATGCCAGCGCCGATGACAGTAGCTTTGGCATCAGGATGTCGAAATACAACCTGTAACAACAAAGATTTAATCCATTAAAAGACATTTTCTCAAAGCTTGCAAAACATATGAACGTCTCCAAATAAAAATGACAAACCAGAGTGCACAAATGCATTGTGGTTTTGATGATTTCATTACGATCATTTTTATGAATGTGATAAATGACTGATATGTATCATGTCTCACAACTGCATATTAAAGTTACAGTGATGCAACACCTGCACATAACACATGAGATCATAGCTTGAAGCTTCCCACCTTGAGATGTCATGTTTACTAGGTAGTCACAATTTCAGCCCTTTTGACTCCAAATGACCTTTGAACTCCACCAAAACCAATAGGGTTCTTCTACTCAATGTGATGCAACTACACATTATGTATGAGATCTGTCAAAGCTTCCCTTGTTGACATATCCTGTTCAAAAGCTTTTCACAATTTGACTCCTGTTGACCCCAAATGACCTCCACCAACCACAATAACGTATTCTAATTAATGTGGTGCACCTACACACTAAATATGAGATCTGTCAAAGCTTCCCTTCTTGAGATATCATGTTTACAAGGTAGGGCATCACAAACATACACACGCAAACAAAAACACACAGAAGCATTCATACACACACGGATGCATGATTACGAAGGTTACAATTATCATCGCAACCAAAAAGCATAGTCTGTAAGTACTGCTATCAAGAATGTAACTTTAATTGTCAGGAAACTTTTTTGGCTATGTAGAAGTATACCTGACCAGATCAGTGTATGTTTATAAGTGATTTACTAAGATTTATTTTTCTCTAATTTTGTGTAAGTTGGTTCATATTATTTTTTGTCTGGGTTTAGCAGGAACTTGGGGTTGCCAGGTAAATCACCCTCCCTTGCTCTTTGCTACAAGACAGCCATACAACCAGCAATTTTCACAACTAACTTAACAGTTCTCAGCCATCAAAATGCCAGAGTCATCACCATACAATGCCACAATTGCCATGTGTTGCCGCAAGGGCGACCAGGCTCAGTGGGCTGCTGGAGTTTTCACAACCTTAGTGGTGACATACCCCATCATGCCATCTGCCTGATGCCCTTGACTTGCTCTGGTAAGCATCTGAACTCTAATTTCAAGTTCCAATTTTGGCAAGTTCTGTGGCCTTTTAGCGATGGGAGGACTTGCATATTTTGAAATTTTTCAAACTTTTTCCGGGTAAAGTGTGGTAGTATAATTACTGGTCTACAGGCCAGGACGGTCTGTTTAAAAAAAACTAACTTACAGTACACCTAAGCAATGGTATGGCTGAAGAGCTGAATGTAAGCTGATATAGACACAGGTTAGAGTAATGACACTAAGGGGGAGGGGGATTTTTTCCAGCAGGGGATCTTGGAGGGAAAACATTTTGACATATGTAGGTAGTAACATCTTTTCTTTTGCCTATGCTTGTTGCAAAAGTGGTATTGCTCTGCATATAGACCTAGTACAGGCTAGCTAAATAAGCCATAGCCTAGGACGATGATCATTCTTCAAAAGCAAATACCGAGTGAAAAATTGGAGCCTAAGGTATTGGAGGGGTTGGAGGATATTGGAGGAGGGGTATGGGGAGGCTTCAAAGTTGACGAAGTGCTAGTTGCACCAATGACACACAGAAGCTTCCTTTTAAGTCTGAAAGTCTCTAGCATGTGAGAGCAGTTTGCAGAGCTTGGAAAGTGACGGCCGACCCTCTTTGATTTTGAAAATACATCCCAAAAAAAAATTACGGAAGGGGTGAGGTTCCTTCCCTGATTTTGAAAATGTCTCCCAAAAAATTGTTAGGGAAGCAAATTCCTCCCAGTTTGAATTCCCTAGTGATAACACTGTGTCAGAGCATGATTTATTCCAATGATGTTATTGCAGTTATCATGCTGATATTACTGAGAATACTGCAGCATGCTGTATCATGACAACCCACAATACAGCTGGTTCTGTCCTAAACACAAATATGTTGATATCAACAAACCTTTGCTTTGCCCGCCTCAAATTTCTCGTCATTTTCGTAGATTACTTCGGTGGCTGGTCTGCTTGACCTAATGAAGCAGATTCCCTTGGTCACTGCGGCAATTTCTACTGCCCTCTCCATGGAGACGGCATCGCAAGGGTAAAACACGGTAGATCCGTTGACTGCCCTGAAGAGGGCCAGGTCTTCGAGGGCCATCTGAGATGGGCCATCCTCACCTAGCAGATACAGATAATGAGATGATTTTTACGTCTTGGTATATACTTGCACATATCAAGAGATTACCTCAGGTTGAGGATATATTACACCATAAATGCAGATTATTAGTAGCACAGATTCGTATTGCAACCTTGTTTGACTTCAAACAAATATACCAATGGAAAGGAGCCAGATAGAGAGTAAAGCAAGATTAGAATAACAAAGCCTTTAGCAAAAGTAAAAGGGTACAATGACTAATGATTTGATATCATCATTAATGACTTGGTTTGGCATATGTATGATTTCTCTGACCTTGTTGATTAAAAGGAGAACCGACATTTCTTAAAACTATACGTCAGTTGACAAAAACACAGTCTCCACGCTAACATTCAAAGTGACATGTTAAAAATGAAGCAACACACAGACCTTTTGTTGACAACTAAGAAATACGCCATGCAAAGTAGCTTAGTCAATAATTCAAGAAGACAGAATCTAATGGTCCAAAGTGATATGTACCATTTCAAGCAAGGAAAAAAAAAAACATATTTCAATGTGGATGTACAGCACAACTTAATTACATCAAATACCACTAGATGGAAACTGCTCATGATTCTCAGATATTTACAATGGCTACCCCTCTTCTTTCTTTGGTTATTTTTGCACTTTGGGAAAGTCATAACGGACAAAAAAAAAAAAGCTCTAAATAAATGGACTCTGGTTAACTTACCAATGCTGACACCACAATGAGAGCCACAATAAATGGACACTGGTTAACTTACCAATGCTGACACCACAATGAGAGCCACAATAAATGGACACTGGTTAACTTACCAATGCTGACACCACAATGAGAGCCACAATAAATGGACACTGGTTAACTTACCAACGCTGACACCACAATGAGAGCCACAATAAATGGACACTGGTTAACTTACCAATGCTGACACCACAATGAGAGCCACAATAAATGGACACTGGTTAACTTACCAATGCTGACACCACAATGAGAGCCACAATAAATGGACACTGGTTAACTTACCAATGCTGACACCACAATGAGAGCCACAATAAATGGACACTGGTTAACTTACCAATGCTGACACCACAATGAGAGCCACAGAAGTTGACATTGGTCTGAGAAATAGCTCCCATTCTAATCTGATCATAGGCCCGGGAGAGAAAGCATGCGAAAGCACTAGCAAACACCACGGCTCTGTCCCTGCAAGCACAGCCCATTGCTACGCCAGCCATGTTCTGTTCTGCGATGAAGCACTCGATAAATCGATCGGGGTGAGCCTTCAAGAACTTCTCTGCATGGGTAGAGTTCTTGGTTTCTGCGTCGACAGCCACCACATTGGTATTTTCACCCAGCTTCACCAGAGCAGTGCCATAGGCAACACGTGTGGCAATCTACAAGATACAGGAACTTTTCGAGTCATAAGTCAGAACAGGTCCAGGAAAAGAAAGCGACATTTGAGAGGGTGACTTAAACAGATATCACATGCACCATGGAATCAATTAAGCATGAGCTGAGGATACACTGTAAAAAAAAAATTACAGTAGGTCCAGTCAACGTCTGTTTGGAGAGATATTGATACCTTCAAATTCACCATCATCAGACAGGAGGTGAAATCAGGGGGGGCTTTCTCATATCTCACTGTTGAGTGGTGAATCAAACAGAGACATACTTATAATGTACTCACATTGCCTAACCTCTTTACTCATGAAACATTGTTGGTGCATAAAATATCAAGGCCCCATTACCACATCTGCACTTTCCTTTAACTGGTTGCTTGTTTGAGGGAGATATCTGATATTTGCATTAACATATCTCATCTCTAATTATTGGGTGGGAGCTATATTATAATTACCATATGTCCATATTTCCTTTAATCATTGCTTATTTAGAAATCTAGACATATGACATTCACATAAGTGTTATCTTCAACTTTGGTTATTGTATGATGGCTATATTACCATATCTTCCCTGTCCTTGAATTGGTTGGTATGTGAGGAATACCTGGCTACCTTTCATTCTCATTTCTTTGTCATTGGGTGCTATGAGGCTGTAGTGACAATGTTCTCATTACCTTGTCTCCTTTCTTGTAACTGGGCGGTGATGAGAGTCTGACGGTGCTCAGATCATGTGTAGGGACACTGTCACTTGGTGCAGGTATTGTGATACCATGGGCACCTTGGTTCTTGATCCTAGCTTTGATTTCAGCAAGAGCTGCTTCAGACTTCCCTCCAAGGGCCTTACCATGCCATCCCTCTTGATCTTCAATTCCTATTTTGAGAGAGCGATCAATTAACAGTCGGTAGTAGTAAATTAAATTTTCCACAACAACATCAGAGCTAGGCAGGCATATATTAATTACAATAAGGTCAAGAGATATTACAGTATACTATAGCAGATAACAGAAGAGACTAGGTAAGATGGAAAGGAATAGACAAGGTAAGACGGAAAGAGACTTGGTAAGACGGAAAGGACTAGGTAAGATGGAAAAAGACTAGATAAGATGGAAAGAAAGTGACTAGGTAAGATAGAAAGAAAGGGACTAGGTACGATGTAACAAAAGGGACTAGGTAAGAAAGAGAGAGACTAAGTAAAATTGAAAGAAAGGGACTAGGTAAGAAAGAACGAGACTTGGTAAGATGGTAAGATGGAAAGAAAGAGACTAGGTAAGATGGAAAAGGACTAGATAAGATGGAAAGAAAGGGACTAGGTAAGATTGAAAGAAAGGGACTAGGTAAGATAGAAAGAAAGGGACTAGGTAAGATAGAAAAAAAGGGACTAGGTAAGATGTAACAAAAGGGAAAGGTAAGAAAGAGAAAGACTAAGTAAAATTGAAAGGGACTAGGTAAGAAAGAACGAGACTTGGTAAAATGGAAAGGAAGCGACTAGGTAAGATAAAAGTTTGCTACAACTTCACAGTTGAGTTAACAGTTAACAAGGACTCCCTTCAAGTGGGCAACAAACATAAACATGTCACATGTAGGGTAATGTCAATTCAGATGATAATGATACCTGCTGCACCACGTCCTTTGAAGGTCTTTGCCAAGATACAGGTGGGCCTTCCCTTAGTGGTAGCACCATCATGAAAGGCCTTTGCCAAGTCCTCCACACTGTGGCCATCCACTACATAGGTGTTGAATCTGATAATAAGAGACATATCCAAAGAGGTTAATTAATGGGGGGTGAAGGATGAACCAGGTTAATAGCCTTATATAAACTTCAATATAGGGAAATATTTCTCCTCACTGTTTAGCATTAGTCTTTATTAATCGAGTTCTTACAGCTTTAACATGAAACTATGTGGACCTATTAACACAGGGACTACTCAACATTACCAGCTGCCCTACATGTTACAGAGACCTCTAGGGATGGTGTACAAACAGGAAGGTTTGCTATTATCTTTGTACTTTTAGACCTGGCAACTCCTTTGTGAAAATCAGCTTGCACCGCATGCCTTAAACAATTGTAATCAAAACAAACACTCACTTCAAAAAGAATTGGTTTTCAAAACTGAAATGAAAAAATATTTTCCAGAAAAGCATACAATGGAATGCCTTACGGGTAAGTAACTGTTCAAAAACTTTTTATTGTAATACAGATAATAGCCCTTCAATTTGAAATGATACTTCATTTTAATGGATGACAATATCTCTCCCATCTGCCAGACTTGTTCATTTTTGGTAAATTTGGTATTGTCTACATATCACAAGTAGATGGCAGCTCTCCCGCAACAACAATAGTTCTGTTTCTCCATGACATAACAAAAAGCATCGCCAAAAGGTCACAAGTACCCAAATACTTTACAACTCAGAAAGTAGGTCTCAGTGCCATGACACACTACAATCAATATTGCCTCACATGTCATACACATCGTAAATGAGGATCATTCAAGCATAGCCCGGCAGGTCCCGATACCATGGTACAATCACAGCTGGCAATGTATAACATGACATTACAAAATTTAATGATTGCAAAAGAGATCGATTATCAGAAACATATTGGTAAAGGCAAATCACTGGCATTGTTCACCACTTTGTCATGGAGATTTGCAGCACAAAGGGACACCCCTTACACTCTATCCCAAGACAACAATCATTAAGGGACAACCCTTACACGCTATCCCTAGGACGGCAATCATTACATGAACATCATTTCCTCACGGTGTCACTTCATGTTCAATTGAGCAAGCCGCCTGCTCTAAGGCTTCCGAAGACAAGCAGTATGTGTACATATCAAGGAACATCACAATTACCCAAAGGCTTCACAACGCAACCGGTAGGTTTCCAAGTCATGCTGCAGAGCTGTCGGTTGGCTTTGACCGAGCCTGTTGATGTCAAAGATGGCCACCAGGTTGTCCAGCTTGTAGTAGCTAGCAAAGGCCATCGCTTCCCAAACACTGCCCTCAGCACTCTCACCGTCACCAAGGAGACAGTAAGTACGGTAACTGTGGAAACCACACAAACGAGATTTGATAACACATGATAAGCCAGAAGGAACCCACGATAGGATAAACATCACATCAGAGTTGTGAGGAAGAGTCACTACCCCCACTTTCATCATATGAGTATAGTAATAATACAACCATGTGTACACACCAACATTCTGTAGGCAATAACTAAGTTGGGGGACTCTTAGTATCGTCCATATCATCACTTCATGTGTATGTCCTGTCTCTAAGAGTAATACAACCATGTACAGGAAAAAAAGGAGGATACCTTGGAGTCATTTGTCATGTGGTAATAGGGTGGAGGCATGGGGAATTTTCTGTGGCAAAAAGAATGAACACTGGTACAGGATGTACTACTGCAAACAACCTTTATGTCTACAGATTGCCCCAACAAGTTTCAAACTGATTAACCAGAATGCATGCTTTGAAACACAAATTCCAAGCCTTTCATGCACAAATATTTACATAGGGAATGGCGGTGAGTACGAGGAATTTTCTCTTTCTGATTAAAGACATCAGGAAAAGAAGAGTGCAGGAGAGGGGTGGATACTGGTTGCTATATTTACATAGCTCTGTGGAACTTACCCAGCCTTGTCAAGATATTTTCCAGTGTATGCCATACCAGCAGCAACACTGAGCCCCTGGCCCAGGGAACCAGTGGCTACATCAACAAAAGACAATCTCTGAGGGTGGAATGAAAACATAACAATAGCTGTTAGTAAATAATATACCAGGCTCAGTTACATATTTTTTCTTTCATTTTTATTTGCAAGACAAAAGAATCAATTAGAAGCCTGACTAGAGTTGATAGATACAATAGTATCACCATCAAGACCTATTGTCAAAACCTGGAATCTAAAGAAACATTTCAGTGACAATTTTAGAGCTTCTTAAAATTAAAGAGCACATTATTTCACTGCAAGCACTTCACATATCACAATGGCACATCGGTATCCTGTTCCTACTACAAATCGATAGTTTGTTTTCTAAGGTGTCACATTCCGTGTATCACAACAAGTACGTTGCACCACCTGTAGAATGACAAGGTCTGAGTTATTCGGAAAGTTAGGAGATACAAGTCTTTAGACTTGTCCCAATGCATGATATCATGCTATGGATTGGATGTGTTTGTAACTCAAAATACTGCTGTTTGAATAGAGACCAGCCAAGAATGATGTCCAGTTTACTCCAGGTTACACAATTTCATACATGTAACACAAGCAAATTACAGTGATATTGTAAGTCTTTGTTGTTCTTTGATATTTAAGTTATTAACCCAGGGTTCTCCCCAGCTTTTTAGTCAAACTAGGCAAAGAGAAAATCGTCCAAGTGATCGCCCGATGGGCATCGGGTCAACAGGTCTGCCTTAGGGTTACTTGGGAGGTTCACGGGCAAGGCGCCTTAAAGCTCTACATTTTAGCACTTCTAGGAGCGGCCAAATATGACAGGTTATAAGAGGTAAAGGAGTACGTGCTGAGAAATACTTCAACTTGGGAGTAAAAACAACAGTAACAAATGAGCATCTACCATTAACAGAAGTTATTTGCACATTTTTGATCACACATTTTTCCTGATATCACATTTCATACTGTCTGACCTATGCATAATAGCTATCTTGTAATCCTCAATTTAAGGTGTCTTTAGCTCACAACTTTGTGGCTCAGAATCACATCTTCAAATGTTATTAATCCGGCAGTGTGGTTGGTACTGTGGATGGAGCTCCAGATATTTCCTCAATTTATCTGCCCACATGACTGATAATGATAAATTGTCCTTCTGCAAGATATCAACACTTTGTATCGTCATCCACCATTTGGCACACCCGACAAGTACACGTATACACATATTCGCACTATGATACCTTTCACGTCACTGTCACGTCTTGAGGGACAAGAGCAGTGAGCAATCATTTAATACTGCCATTGTCCATCATCATTCCAGAGTACCTAACATTCAGTCAGGCATGGAAAGTTTCTTGTTCTCATACCATACCAAAATGACCTCACAAGAATTGGCAGGCACTGGTAGCAACCAGCTGAATGAATGATAAATCAAACCAGGGATCTGCCTGATCAAACTAAGAATTGTTTACATTAACATGTCTACTCAGATCCAGCAGGTATCATTGTCTGTAGTGAAGCTTTAATGAATGCTAAAATATTACGCATGTCTGTTCACTCATATCACGAACGTCATTGTGAATAGGCAAATGGTAATATCTGAAAGGTGACGTTTCTAATATAAGCACCAGTGTTTGCACTAGCTTTTCTAATTTTGAATGATTTTGGGAGGGACTGGAATAAAATGAGCGGTGCCTACATATTAACTTTCAGGTTTGATTGTATAATTCTAGCTGTTGGTAGGTATCAATTAAGATGTTGTCAGACAGAAGCTTTGGTTAGTTGCCTTTAAACATACTGCAAACCCCAAAAATGGGAATTCTTTCTTGCACTGAAAACTCACAGAACATTCACAATAATAACTTCTGATTCTAATTATTAAGCATTCCCAAAGGGTTAATTAGTTTGCTGTTTTATCATGTATTTGATCACAGGCCATTTTCTTTTTAGTTAATTAGTTTGCTGTTTTATCATGTATTTGATCACAGGCCATTTTCTTTTTACACTGATTAGAGTGTTGTATTAGCTTTCTAATGTGTATGTATTTCTATATGCTAAACCAACTTAGACTATGGTTACTTTTTTATTACAGTACTTGGTGAAAGGGTTATGAAAATGATGCCAATGAGTGGCAACGACTAAGGACTAATAATATCACAAAAGAAGCCTTGAAACAGAGGATTTGTAGGAATAATATTGTGTGCAAAAAATCGTGGGTAAAACTCTGAAAAACACACCTGCAGAAAAATCAATAATGTAACATTTCTGCAAAAAAGACTGTGTCAGTGTTGAGTCTCACAAGTCATTTGAAACAAGTTTTTTGATTTTGTTTTAGTTGTTGAGAAATCGCACATCATCTTGAGCATGATTCATCTACTCAAAAACATTCTTCCAATTACTGGCAGGCACTCGATGATGACTGTTAGCAGGACAACCTACCATAGATCATACCAATGTAAATCATAATATATTATGATTCCATAAGACGTCATACAAGCCCATACCAAACCAAATCATACCATGGTATATTTCTGACAGCAATCCCATGGAATACCAAACCATACCATACATCCCCAGACCCTGCCATACCATGACATAGCATACCATATCATTTACCACCAAACTGATCATACCATTTCCAGCAAGTTACCCCATGAGGAATCTGAGAAGATGGCAGATGGCAAAATGGGAAACAGGCACTAGTCTGGCATTAAACCGAACATCACCAAATGCGGTGTTTAAGGTTGCTGGTACTTTTAACATCGTAGATGGAAGTGCAGCTGTTGTGTTGAGACAGGTAAGTGAAGAGTGAAGTAAATACTCCATGCCATACCTGAGCAGACTACAACATACGATGTTATACTTACAGGGGTTGGGTGACCTTCCAAATCTGAATCAATCTTCCTCAAGTTGAGAAGATTCTCAACAGGAAAGAGGCCAGCCTCAGCCCAGGCAGCATAAAGAATGGGGGCAGCATGACCCTAACCATACATGAAAAGAAAGATGAAAAAAAAATACAAAGATACACAGTCAGTTTTGAATGTTCAAAAGTAACACTTTCAAATAGGACACACTGGCAACAGTAGCTTTATCAATATTTCCAATTTTTTATCCTTGAACACACACAATTTCCATCAAACAGTGACCATTTTACAAACAAATCTTCGTTTTACAATTGGATATAGGCAAAATATGCAATTTGTGATATCCAGGGAGGGACTCAAGTACATTTTTATGTTCTGTGTTATCCTTTGGTGGGTACTAAAACCTTTATTTCAAGGAATTTTAGAACTTTATACTGTATGTCCTGACACTTTCATTCTTACCAAAGTGAAACCCCAAAATTAAGAGACAATATAGGCCTAACACAAGAAATACTGACAATGTACAACTTCCCACATTGATCATTTTGCATTTTCATCAAACTTTGATCAAGCATATCTAAAAATGCTAATAGATGTAAACACAATTACAACAGATTGTGTTTCAGGATTTCAGTTTGATGTGCCATCTACAAAAGAGCTGGTAAATTCCCTTCTGAGTGAAACTAACTCTCTAATTAATGTAGATATAGATGTCACTTGGTCTTTGATATCTCACTCCATATTTCATTACAGTACATCTTTGTCAACAGAGTACATTTATGTACATACAGTTGCAAGCAGCATATGCTTGCGTTGAACAGGTGAGGTGAGGTGTAACACAAAGCCAAAGAACACACCCCATTCTCCCCCCCCCCCCCCTTAACACACTTTTAATATGTTACAGCATTTAATATCGATCTTGTTACTGATACAACACAATATGAGAAGATTACGTTTCCATATGGGGCTTTCACACAAGCCTTGTTGGCCTGGATAGTCAAGTCAATAAAAAAACTAAGCATAACTTGCTGGTATTAAATGGAAATGACTTGGTGGTTGTGCACATGGAGTGTCTTGATCACACATTCTTCAGTGCTGAGAATAACATGTAAGCCAAGTGGACCACTTAAAGGGAAGCAGATGTGCAAACTGAAACTATCATCAAATCATCTTACAAAACAAAAAGTACATGCCTTTACATCAGTGAAACACTGAGAAATATTTTGCAATGTTGCTCTGAGTGTTTAAGCTTAAAAGGATGGTCCAGTCACAAATTTAGCTTTGACATGTTTAAGAGTAAGTTAATCTGATCATTCTGATGAAACTTCCATTCAGTTCCCATGTGTAGTTTCTCGAAATATTATCAGTTGGAAGTTATCCCCTTTTCTACTAGATGTAAACTTGAAGCCAGCAGGAGTGACATCATCTCCTCACATTGATGGACAGTTTTTTGTTTTCTTCATTATTGAACTTGTTGTTTTGACCTTGCTTGAAATCAATGGGTGGTCAGCTCAACTACTAGTTATGTGAAGGTTGCAAAACTCTCATACCCATCATACATTCACATTATCATAGTACTATATATTGAAGTATCACATTTGGTGTAAATTTTAAAAACATAAAATGCTTGATTAATGTGAGGAGATGACATCATTCCTGCTTGCTTCAAGTCAACTTTTGGTAATAAATGTGACTTCAACTGCTAATATCTTGAGAACCACACACAGAAATTGAATGGAAGTTTCAAAATAATGGTCAAATTTAGCATCTGTTTAACAGCTACTTTTGTGATTGGGCCATTCTTTTAATGAAGGCATCTAAATCTAGTGTTCATAAAGGTGGACATCCCAAAATTCACATGGTTTGGATGTTTAAGTGATGTTTGAAGTTAATTCGACTATTGTAAATTCCAAAGCTACAGTACAGTATGTCTGGCACCAAAGTAGGACATGCAATAGTCGTGTGCGGTTGGTGTGAGCGTAGTATGTAAATTTAATAATTGTGCAAATGTCAGAGAAATTTAATACCTTAGACATAATGAAGCGGTCATTTGCAGGATCCTTTGGAGCGCTCACTTTGTACTTCATGGTATGGAAGAAGAGGACGGACATGATCTCGGCAGCACTCATACATGTTGTTGGATGTCTGTAAAGCAAATAGAGCAACATTTTGTGGTAAGATCAAGAAGGGATTTGTGAAGCGTACAGTATGTGTAAATTTTACGTAAAAGATACAAAAGGGATACAGCTGCGAGATATTCCTCCAATTGGATTTATAGTAAACTACACTGAACAATTAAACATGTTTAATGATTACTATTGTTATAACACCCTATTTATTCTTATGCATATGATTTGAGGATAAGTGGTCACATGCCATGCATGATTTGTACTATCATCTCGATGATGATGTTCAGCCGTGGGTAGTGCATCATGGGTTAGTTAGTTCATTGTGGGTTAGTACATAAAGGCAATGAGTCCATGATGGTTGCAGTGCAGTACGCACATGCTGCAACATCAATAAGGGATTGTGCATTGCATATCCTAAGTAATATTAAGGCAATATCCTCTTTGTCTTATCAAATCAAATTTTGACATAATTTTTTAGGTGTTAAATAAAACAAATAATGAATGCTTATAAGTGCAATTGCATGAATAATTTCATTCGTCGAATGATTGAATGTTCTTCTAAACTCGGCTTGGTCTCAATATATAGAACATCCAGTCTTTCAACAAATGAAATTATTCATAATGTACTACTGCACTCATGAATATTCATTATTTGTACACTAACTAAAACATACTATGCAAGGGTGATCTGATAGCAGACTTCAGCCACAGTACCATAACATTTTAAGGTACTGTACAACTCATAAACAGTGTGTGAAAAGCAAACCTGGGGAACAAGTCATTTAACCCACTGACCTATATTTGCATGGAACACAAGCACAATATATTAGCTCAAGTTGTACTTTCAGTACTAGCAAAAGCACTGTAGCTTTGAATTGTCTTTTGATGGGCGATGCTCTGCGATATTACCACCTGGAGCAACAATCTGTAGTTAACTTTATGGTGTCAAGCGATAGATGCTAGACTAGTATACAACAAACCATTACGGACAGACAATACATCAACCCCAGAAGCAGAACTTCCTTCCTTGTATGAAATAGTAAAGGCAGCATAGCTGCCACTTCCAAGTAAAGGTTACTGCATTATTTCCTCACATAAAGGATCAAGGATCCATTATTTACCTTGCAAAGTTAAACTTGAAATATTGTAAGCTAACGCATCCAGTTCTTATACAGCACACAGACACAAGTAACTCTCAAATGATGTTAACAGTGACTGCAATATTGTCTAAAATGAAACCACAAAATTAAAATTTTATGACAAGATTGCAACATTTTGTCTGAAAAAAGACAATCACTGTTGGTCTCACAACTCACTGAATGCACCTAAACTGTGATTTATGCAGCAGCACTGTTTCCTTGAATGAAAGAAACTGACTAAGAGGACTGAAAATTTTGTGACAAATGTACATTTATGACAAATAGAGACCTGCAAACACAACTACTGTAGACATGCTGTACAAACCTAATGAATACACATGCACACACAACCGTTAAGAGGGTAACCAGTTGTTTTTAATTAAAGATTCTTCTTTTTTTTGGTAATATTTTTTTTCAACTGGCCTAAATACACTTGTCATTTTACTTATCAAGCAAAATGTTTCATTGAAATTTTGAGGAAAACTAAAAGATGAGAAAACATATCAACAACACCAGCACTGGCATTTTATTACCCAGATCCAAAGTTACTACCCAGTTCCTTCAGAAAGTGAAAAAAGACATACAGTAACCGCTGTGTGAGCACACTGTGTCAGATCGTCACCTACCATACAGAGCAAATAGCTCAAAATGGAATTTTCTTCTTTTTCTCAAGGAAAAAAAGGTAGTCCAATTCATGAGAGGGTGTAGGCAAGTGTAAGTCACATACTGTAAGATTCTGCCACACAAATGTGATGTACAGTACTGTGGAAATACAAATTTGTTAACAACCAAGTTGCCATTTTGGTCGGGTGCCCAACGGGTATGAGAGAAAATTACCTGATTCCGCGTTATAGGAATCAATGAAAACATTTAACAACGCAATGAACACAAGATATAGCTCATGAAATACAAAGCCGCTCATTAGACACAAACAAAATTAACATAATATGTCAATAAAATGAGATCAAATGACCATTTGAATTTATCCTAACCATTTTTTCCACATAATGCAACCATCATGTTACACAGTGGGAGGTGAACTGGTGTGCACTTGGGAGCAAACTGGTAGGCCTTCTAGGGTGAACTGGTAACCAGTCTGGGGCGACTGGTAATTTTGGGGCAAACTGGTTGGGGGCAAACTTGCAAGGGGAAGAAACAACCAGTTAGCCTTCAGAGTTGCCCCTACTGTACTTCTCAACCAACCCCTTAACTTTTATATCTGATCAGTGTATATGTTGTAAACAGTACAGTAGGTTCCCTTTTGGTAATATGAAAGTCAGCTTGCAATGAGCTTAGCCTATACTGAAATGTTCTACAGTATTTACCAGAACAAACCTACAGTACAAGTGATGTTACAGTCTGTAGCTTGAAGCCCCCACTATTTGAGCTGTGCTGCCCTGAGCTATGCTGGTCTATAGTAGTGTTTGCACTGGTAGGTTACCAAGTACCCAACCAAAGTCAGGGCCCAGTTTTGAAATTACCACCCATATGTGGACAGTTTCAATAATGTACATTGCACACTGTTTGTTATGTTCCAAGAAAAGCAAGTAATCAAACACAATAAGATTCTAAACTCTTAGAATGTATTGGATAATGGTTTGGAAGTAACCATAAACTGAGCTTTAACAACTATCTATGTCAAACCATCCCTAGAGAAGTATACTACAGAAGTGTCTGCCTAGAATGACAAACAGTGGAAGTGGCAAATAGCCGATACACATCTACCTGTAGTAGAATACAGCAGTAACAATGTAGCAACCAACTAACACCTGCACTGTGTCTCTTAAGGTTTATATACAACATACAACACAATGTGTGGCAAAGTTCAGCATGTCTAGGAACACTTCAAAGTCATGCCCCTATATGAGCTACATGGTTTTATACTGAACGTGCAACTATACTTTATTATCGCGACTTCACAACGAACTCTCATCCAAACAGAAGTTACTGTATACTGTATGTTTGGATATCCAGGTACCCGACCAAGTCAGCCATCAGTCCAGCCATCATTTGGACCACCTATCTTTGGACAAAAAAATTAAAAAAAAAAAAATAGCAGGGACAATTTAAAGAATCAAGATGTTGTAGACGGAAAAGATATATGCTGTCATGCTGTTAAAAAAACAGTCAGCCGTTTAAACGGAATCCAATTCTGCTAAACCCTTAAAAGAATTTCCTGCATAAACTTACTCAATGACTTTTCATTTTTTCTCTTACTGCAATGTTAGACATTCAAACATTGTAATCTGCCACCTTTTAACTGCATACAGGCAGGGAATAAACTGTGGTTTTACTGCCTAATTACTGTGTCACTCTTGATAACTCTTGATACAAATGTACTATAGCTAGACAATGTAGCTAATCCCCTAAATTACTGTCTTGATTCTGGGACATAACCCATACAAATAGCAAAAAGCACCGTTAGCTCTTTCAGTCGATGCTAGGGAAGCTCATTTTCTGTTGTCAAAGGAAACAAACCCTGTTTTCATCTCTCTGATTCCTGCTAATTCTTCTCCATTTTGAAAGATGCCAACTGGCATAAAATGACATAGCATGTTTGCCATAACAAAATCTATTTATGGGTTTATGGGGGTTTTCCCCAAGTCTCATGGTCAGTCTTGCAGAACAGTCAAATGATTGGGTGAAAACACAAATTTTTTATCAGAACAAAATAATTACTATTGCTTCAAAACTAAAATGTTCATTGAAACGATGCACATGTCATGTGAAGCAAACTGTCTTGAGAACACTTTTGAAGTTGAAAAGTCCCCAAAAGTCTCATGAAAAGAAACCTGTAGGTAAGATCATGTACTGTACAGGATTTCAAAAATTTTAAGTAATGATATTCTAACATAGTGGGTGCATAGCGAATAGCCTAATCACCTCGGCGACCATACCACAGCAAACAATAAACTTTTGGTACTTTGCGGACTTCACATTTTTGCGAGAAACATTTAAATTGTTTTTGTTTTGTTCATTGATCCCAGTCACTTAAAAAATGTTTAGATGAAAGGTTTGAAGTAGCAGGATGTTGTCTTTGTGAAGGGCTTTGATCATAGAAATAAATGTTCATTCAGTATATGCATTGATATGTGTTGTGATATATGCTCACTGACACTTTGCAGATGGTGTGCACACACAGGCCTAAGCTTACGTTTTTATATTGACATTAAATGCAGTAAAGGAGGTATACATAGAATCTTTGGGAAACACTTGCTAACATTGATTTCTTTTTTACATAACTTGGAAAATGTTGACCATGAGTAAAAAATATGGGCATTCATTTACAAGAATAGTAATTTATTTCATTTTTTGGTACAGAACACGGATGAAGCATTTGGGATACATACTTCAGTGAATTTATTTACCAGTTATTTTCCGACATAACCTTTTAGAAAACCATGTGTGATATGAATTACCATTTTTCATCAATTGATTTTTCTTTCATTTATTGAAAAACTGCGGGTATGACAACCATAGATATTTCAAAGCTGCTGGGCACATGCAACTTGGAACATCCCAAAGTGTCATTTACGGCCATCTGGGGGTTCTGAAAAGATATGCTTCGTGCCAACGGATGGTGGCACTCTGCATAGATGGTGAAGGAAACACCCCTCTAATACATTTTCATTCTGTGAACTTTATTTTAGTTTTATTTTGTTCATGGGTGCAGATGCAAAAAGAATAAAAGTTTACACCATGAACTGGCGACAACTCCATCCCCTCAGACCAATCCCTCCCTATGCAGCAGATCTCTTGACTCCCTGATCTGAAATCCTGGTTTAAGCCCTGCGATCGGATATATGGACTGAGCTTACCAAAGTCCGAATATTATTCTACGGTATGCTGTCACAGTGCTGTGCTCTGCTGTGCTGCAAGCTGTGCTGTGTGAGCACACAGAGTAACACAAGATCATTGAATACTTTTCAAACAACTTTAAACAGTGATCTCAAAATAAAAGTTACCATTGAGTTTCACTCTCCACATAAAAAAAACCCCAAACAGTTATTTAGGACAATTTTGAAGAGATAATGTAAGAGGGAACTGACACCCCTGGTATCAGGGGACTAACGCCGATGTGTACCTAGAACCCACAGACAATGGTACCAGAAGACTGTTCTGTCAAAAGTGAATTTTTGAAGGCAGGCAGTTGAGCCAAAAGAAATCAAAGAGTCTTCACACTGGTCTAACCTTGCATATTTGTTCTATAGCTCAACCTTTAGTTTCAAGAATAAGTCTTTAATTCTGCTTCTTCAACTGTACAGTGAGGTCATCAAGGTCGTGCTGTTTTCACAAAAACATATCACTTGCCAAATTCACAGAGAAAAAGAAAAAAATACTGTCCTTGTTGGAACTGCGTACTTTTTAAACTAATCCAAACAAGGAATAAAATATCATTGTGTGTGCACTTTTTTCTGGGTTTGATAATAAAGCAAAAGGTTTTGAATAAACAATCAGTGTGGATAGTGCTCACAACCGGATACAGCAAAAAAATGTAACTCTTTTATTTCCTCGAAGAAAAATTCTACTATGTACAATGGTTGCATTGTCTACATTTATACATCCAACCTGCTTCACAAAAGTAACACTTTGAGGTTCACTTAGTCATTTGATGGGGACCTGAGGGGAAACATCTTGTGTTCGTCACTTTGAATACACCCTAATAACAAACTCAGTCCAATCATGATAAAGAGCAACAAAGCATATTAAGTACATGCTTACTAAATGCAAAGTAGGATTACATTATATTATAGTAATGTGCATGTGCCATAAGGTGATTCTGAATGCTCCACTGCTTCCAGCCTCAATGGGCCAATACAGTAATTCAATCTGGCCAGAAATATTGTAACACAAAACATATTAGTTTAAAAAGGAAACAATACCTTGGACTCTAGTCAATATATTTTCACAAAGTAAAGGGATTTATATAACTAAAATAAATGATACTTCAATATTCAAAATTACATTTTCTTCTAGTGCATGTCAAACTTTCAATCAGTTTGTCACTATTGCTTTTAAGAAAGAAAAAAAACAATTTCATATATTGCAGTGTCTTATTATACCTTACCTGCCCTACACTGGGACAGGTTCATGCAGAGTACAGTACTTTGAAAGCAGCCTTTCTGAATCTTTCTGCAAATGTTAAAATGTTACTGTCTTCATGAGTCCCATCTGCTGTTTTGTAATTTGAATCAAGAAATATTCCTGGACATCCAATCAAGGACCCACATCAGGATGTATTAGAAGGAAGTTATCATCCCAGGTGATGAACTTCTCATCCTTACATTCAAATCATTGATGAAAGTTCACCGGTCAATTGATCATCAAAAATTTCCTTTTCTTTATGCCTTAATAACAAAATAAAGTTATTTCATGAATATCACTTGAAACAGACTTGAGGAAACTATCAATCCAGGGGTGTATCACAGTATTCTAACGGTCGCTGTTAAGGACAATTTTTGAAGAAATTGGTGTCAAACCTGATTGTGGTCAATGACATATCATGCAGCTATGACCTCTTGTATGCCATACATAAACTAAACCAACTTTAAATTTTAAAATAAAATGAGAAAATATATGATATACAGTATTATGACCAGCAAAGTAAGCAAGTGCTGGAACTTGGTAAAGAGTTTTTAAGACCCTTTATTGGTGAAATGAACCATCTTGTCATTGTGTTTAATTCATGTCCAATTCTAACACTATCTCTCAACACCCACAGGGAGATTTTGAACTAGACGAGCAACGTGACTACAGTAATGTCAATAATTAAATCATCAAACATGGCTATCGAATCATGTTCAGTACTGTAGCTCCACAAGATGCTCATAACTGTTAGACAGAGTTACAGTACAACCTTTTTAAAACATCCTGATGTCAATTGCCATGTAATTGGGCGATTCCAATCTATCAATTATTTCCTCTTTTCTAACCAACATTATATTACTGATAGAGAGATCATCCTAAACTGGAATTTTGTCAAGTCGCATCAAGTGGTATTCAATATTGTGATGGAGGTACTGTATGACTCTTTATGTACCTAAAACTCAGGAACTGTCTACTTTGTTGTAAGGTCCACTAATATCTAGACATACAGGTCAACCTGTACAAATGTTAAGATGAGAAGTTAAAATGGTTCCCTTTCAAAGCATCAAAACCTTCCAAAGAAAGCCAGAAGGCACAAATACATTGTGGTTTCGATGATGCAATCACGAACATTCTTTCCGACTTTCACATAAAGCAGTGGCATGAGCGTGTGTCACAAACTAGAGCTCTGTGGTTCATATGAAATACGAGATCTGTACAAGCTTCCTGTCTTGAGACTTATCATGTTTTATAAGGTATTTAATATGACCCTTGTTGATCTCAAATAAGCTTTGACCTGGACTAAGTACAACAGGGTTCTTGTACTCAATGAGCTATGTACTGTACTTACATTTAAGCTTTCCTTTTGAGATATGTTTACAAGAATTTCTTAATGTGACAGTCGCAGCCACTGACCTAAAATGTCTTTTGACCTTCACCAGTTCACCATAGTCAATAGAACTCTTGTACTCAGTAAGATACACCTAGATGTAAGATCTGTCCAAAACTTCCTTTTTGAGATATCATGTTTACAAGGTTTTCCCTTTGACCTCATATGACCTTTGACCTCCACCAAAACCAACAGGGATTCTTGGACTCAATGTAGTACGGAAACGTACCACATGTGTCAAGCTTCCCCTCTTGAAATGTGGTACTTACAAGGTTTCCAAAATTCACAATTTGGCTCCAGTTGACCTCACATGACCTCCACTAAAAACAATATGTTCTTGTACTCAATGTGGTTCATCTGCAGTACACACCAAATATCAGATTTGTCCAAGCTTTCCAAAAAAGTCTTGAGATATAGGGTATACAAGATTTTTACAATTTGATTGCTGTTGACCTCAAGTGACCTTTGACCTCCTGTAAAACAGTGGCATTCTTTTACTCAAAAAGAGACACCAACATATGAGATCTATCTTAGCTTTCCTTCTCCAAATAAGTGTCATGCTTGTTTTCACAAATTGACCCCGATTACCTAAAATGACGTTTGACCTCTGCCAAAATCAATAGAAGTCTTGTACTCAATGTGACAACTTACATACCAATTACCAGATTTGTCAAAGCTTACCTTTTTGAGACATTGTTTTACATGATTTTCTCATTTTGACACTGTTGACCCCAAATGACCTTTGACCTCCACCAAAAACAACAGGATTCTTGAACTAAGCATCGTGCACCTATACTGTAATATCAGATCTGTTCAACCTTCCCTTCTTAAGATATCATGTTTACAAGGTATCTGTCACAAACATAAATATAGGCCTACACAGCCATGTGATTATAAAGGTCACGATTATCATTGAGACTGAAACTGTCACAGTGAATACACATAATATGGCCCACTGGCCTCTCTGCAAAAACTGAAGGCTTGGTCTCACATACCCGGCAACAGGCACTGAAACCCTGTGGTTACAAAAGGACAAAACCACAGGTTAACACCGTGTTTTCCAGCGTGTGTTCTCACGTACCCTGAGTACAATTGAATTGGTTGTACTACCATAGTAACAGGGTCAAATATTTCGCGTGAAGTGTGGTACCGCTATGCCTCTTGTTGTGATGTTCACCCCCTGAACTGGAGGTACGGGTCATCTGTGTCGTAAAACACATGTTATCTTGATTTATTACCATAAACACTGTGTTTAAAACCGCAGAACCCTGCGTTTGGAGGTGGATCGAAATTTAAACACAGACCCCAAGTAAACCCACGTTCTCACGTTACTCGAGCGCGAGGTAACACGGTGTTACCCCTGAGCACGGGGTACGTGAGACCAGGCTTTAAGTGAGTTTGGCAGTGTGTATCAACTGTGTATCACAAACTCTTTTTTAACATGCACCTAATGACCTCCACTTCCTGTTTTACAGATAGTCTGGCAAGGCCAAGCCATGTATGGTTCTTTTATTTTGAAATTATCCTCTTGGGAGGTTATGTAATCCAAACAGATTCCACAAATTGAGGATATGCTGAACATGTTTTACAGTTGATTGGATAGACTAATACAAAGTACAATGATGTTACTCAAGTCACTAAAGAAGCAACTTATAATTCCTTTACACTTCACTGATGTACTGCACCCTGAAAGGAAATAAGACCATTGGAAATGTCAATGGGCCCAACTGAGGGGAAAGTCCAGATATTCTGAATACATTTTATTTTCTGTCAAGACTCTGTCCTGCGTTCACAACAGTTCACTGCAAATCTGCTTTCACTTTTTGAATTTTACATCACCTGTTCTGGCTTTAGCTAAAATCAATCTGGTATTATTGATGAATGGGAAATAGTCAACACTTTACAAGAAATGCTCAGGCAAGTTGTGAATGTTCTCAAAAGATGTAACAAGATTGTTACAAAACATCTGATGAGGGCATTACAAATGCTTACAGTACTGTAAATCATTCCAGGATGCAAGAGTTGATTTAAAACACAAGACTGGACACCAACAAATTTAGTAAAGACACAAAAGTTGAAACCCCACAGCTCTCTAAAATAAGGTTGAGTTGAAACGGTCGATGAGATCTACAGTACATCCACCCTTCATGGATTTACAAAGTAGGTTCTCTCCTGACCCAGTCGTTCATAACTCCAGTCGGTCCAGTGATTGATTGTACTGATATCTCTTTCATTGCATGCACAAGATGCACTGGGCACTTCAACCTGTGGCAGTGTCTCTTTTAAATCTAGACCGTTCAATTATTGAGCCACTGATTATCAGTTGATGTATAGGAATTCTTTGACATGCTCAAGGTACAGTGCTCCTGTCAGTTCTGCAGCAGTGTGTCTTTCATTTACACACGTTTGTTCAATTCCTGAACCATGGATTATCAGGGGACTTTGCTCCTGTACCTGTCAGACAGTCAGAGTTGCAACCATCATCCATGGTACTGTTGTTACAATACTGCACCTCCACCTGGGTGCCATGTACAGTATTACTAGTGTGAGATATCAAGCAAACTGATAGCTAAATTTTGCAGTGAAATTATACTTTGTAAAAGTACTCTAAGGTGCTGGTAGATCTGCTGCACAGTAGCTGAGACCAAAGTTGAAATATACCGTCATCAGACACAGATCCAGGTGGAAGGTGCACCTTGTGCTACCTCCCAACCCCCCCCCCCCCCCCGGCACCCCGTCTTTCAATGACCAACAATTTCTTTTTACCACAAGGAGCAAATATATGGAAAATATGCTTCTCAGGTGTTGGGAAATTCCATCTAAGAACATCTACAATTCAGAATTTTCTTGAGGGAGGATCCCTTCACCCACCACCGTGGCTTCGCACCCTCTGTGCTCCCCAACAGTGCATGTGCCCCCTCCTTCCCTCAAAATCCTGTATCTGCACCTGATCGATCATTCATGACACTACATTGTCTGGATTGTCTGTTACAGTACATGAGCAACTGTCCTTTTCTGCCTTTCTATCACACGATAAATGTACAGTACCTGGGGGAGCTGAATTCCCAATTTCCCACTGTAGCCTTACTGCTGTATGTTTGTTTCATTGTACAGCACCATGTTATCACCATTACTGTACATAAAATGTCATCATTGACAGAAAAAGCAAAAAAGGTGTGGACATCATGCACAATCTACAAAGTAAACTAAATATAATCAAATTGAAATTGAATGATATGCATGAATTATGACATATCACAACCATTACACAGTAAATTACACAATCTAACAAAGCGAAACACATTTACAGTCACACTATCCAAGGATTTGTCAACAGGTCTATTGCACAAACTTGGCACAAAACGTAGTTCAATCACAAGGCATCAACACTGTACATTGTCAGTGGTGTGGATATAATGCAGGTGGTCTGTATCACTGCCTCTAGATGAGAGCTGGAAATGTAATTATCGTCAACTTTTGCCATATTTACATTCTTCTCATTGTGCAGCTACTCTGTGGATAATTCTGATCACATGAAACCACAAATGGTCTTTGAAAGATGAAAGCTCCTACTGTACAAAATCATCTGATAGTTAGCAAACTAAGACTTGCAGCTAATTTTTTACCTCACAATTTTTGGTAGACTTACATTCTGTATGGGCTGCCATGCTTTCTATTACAGGTCCACATTAAAACCTGTAACAGCTGACTGAGCTATTGTAACTATGTAAAGAACAGCTATCTCAAGCTTAACTTGCTATTGCTTCCCATTTATGTTGAAACTGATGGTCTATCTTTACAGTAAGTCAGAGAGAGTACACATACCAATTGTAGTAAGGCTGCGTGGGTTGGAAAGAATCTGCAAGTACATGTTACATATTGCTAAACTTGTACAATTTCTTGAGATCATCAATTAAAAATTTTGGAAAAAAGCTTGACCAACAACACACAACGCCGTCATGATTTTTAAATAGTGCTCATTCATGGATTGTCTGGTGATTCAAAGTACAGAATAAAGTATAAAGAATTAAAAGAGCAATCAGACAGAAATCTGCAAAACTGGTCAACTTGATTTATGTTGGGCACATTGACCGCAATGAAAGAATAGAGAATTAAATAACCCAGGTCATGAAATTCTTAGCTAGAGGCCTGTAAGCAGAGTTCAACAGTAGTTTGATCAATGAAGAAGAGCAGAATTTCACAAAGCATACTCCTCAGTGGGAGGGGGGGAGGAAGAATTTCTGTTACATACAACAAAACATCCAAACACTTTTGCAATTACAGTACCTGTTTTGAAACATCTACTTCAACTATTAAAGCAAATAACTTTATTCAGTATACAAACTGAACAACAGACATGACATATCTATAGGTATGACACTGCATGGCAGATTTTTGTTCTTTGAAAAGTGTCATGCAAGTAGTCTATGTACAGCTGTCCCAAAACTGCTACGCAGCTCTAATGACAGTGATGTATGATTACATGCTGGAAATAGATTTTAACAAGCAGTAATGGAATGTTCAGTTATTAGTGCAATAGTTTAATCAATTGTCAAAAAAATATCCAAAATTGTTCCTCTGTTTGGTCTCCCCAAAACACTCCACCACAACTACTGTAACGGCAATGTTATACATACCCAGAACCAGCAGCTGATGTAGATTCAATACTATCAACTCTAAGCTTGTTGGCAACATCTTCCAAAGCCTGCCTCTGCTCTGCATTCAGTTTTCCTGCCATTTTGTGGTCAATTTAATGTCAACAAGAAACCCAAAAACTCCACAACTTGTACAAGGAACTAAAAATAACTGTTGGTAGGCGACGTCGCTACAGCTACGCTGTCTGCAGTATACCAGCAAAGAAAGGCTCACACCTCTTGCACAGTGAAGTCAATACACCGTAGTGTTTCAAAGGACTCACTTCCACAAGAAATATCTGGCATGCACAGTCTAATGCACATGTACAGCTGATTCTTAAAAGGAGGCGTGTCTTAACAGGACTGACCTGCACAAGCAATTTGTATGGTAGCCTCGATTACAATAGGGATCTTTGGGATTGGGAAACTTGTGTTCAGAACTTTGTTTGGAAATCATACAGACTGTGCATTGAACCTTATCAGATACAAATCGACCCTACCTGGGAAAAACA
This sequence comes from Stichopus chloronotus, assembly GCA_021234535.1. Classification (NCBI taxonomy): domain Eukaryota; kingdom Metazoa; phylum Echinodermata; class Holothuroidea; order Aspidochirotida; family Stichopodidae; genus Stichopus; species Stichopus chloronotus. The sequence continues at coordinate 2,089,224 of CM037830.1, forward strand.
AGTAAATTATACACACTTTGGGTGACAGAATAATTATGCAGGAATCTCCTATTAATGCTGAAAGTGCAATAAACAAAAGCTCTGCTTAGGGTTAAACTGTGTACAGAGAGAAATTGTAGGACGGACAGTTGATATTACAGTGACCCACCATTCAGTAGGGACTGGGGTGTTAGGGTTTAAGGCAAAGGACAAAACAAAAAAGCTGTATCAGTGTTATGAACAGAACTTCAAAATTATTCTCCAAGAGCTCTGGCAATAAAGAAAGATGCAATAAACTACTGTATAAGTTTCGCTGAAGATACAGTTCTAGTATGAGTTTAATTCCTACCATGCAATCAAATAATGCATCCATTCTGACAAAATTTATTACTCAAAAGTGAAAATTTACAATTCCATCACGACAACTCTCAAGTGAGTTAGTGTCTGTTGACACTTCTCACCTAACTGAAAACAGGCCATTGAAACTTGGTACTTTCAGAGCAATCTACACAGTTGGGCTCTGCAAGGCACTCAAGAATACATTCACTGCACTGTATCTACAGTACAAGTAAGTTCCATCATTTGCATGCAATACTCCACCTGCAGTAGAGATACAAACTCTCAGTCATAAAATCATTGCAGATATACTGGATGGTCACGTAACTCTGTCGCAACATCAAACAAGTCCATTTACATGCCAATTTCACATCAGAAAGTATAAATGAATTTTTTTGTCTAGATACATATTTAGGGAACTGCAAAAGTGCTATAGTACATATGGGACCCCTCCCTCCTCCTGTTCCACATACATGTACGAAATTCCAACCAGAATGCAAGAATTTACTGTGACTGATGATGAAACCAGAGATTTATTCTATGGATCCATAACCTTTCACTTCATCAAAATATGCCTCTCAAATCTAAAAGGTACACAAAATACTGTACATTATAGTGATGTCAACCTAAGATTCTCTTCTTCAGATTTACAAATGTGGAAGTGTTTTTATAAGAGGTTTTTGCAATTTGACCCCTCCTACTGGCCTTGAACTTCTTTAACCCCCGTATAGGTACAGCTACCTGTACTCAGTGTAACTCATCATGTATACATCTTACATAACTATTTGCACTTTCTTCCAAACTGGGCATTTAGCGTACAGTACCTCTTCCACAAATTTGTAGTAAAAATGATCGGCAAAGGGATAACTCTCTGAGTCAAAGAGCTATTCTCATTTAAGGTGTGTGTCCCAAAAAGAGGAGATTTTCTTGTTGACTGTATACATTCTGACAGCTAGCAAACCTTGATTATTGTTATGAGTTGACATGTGTTACACGCGCAACATGCGTTACTCAATTGCGCACTTGAGTCACTTATGTTGTTACATATAAGTTCAGCTAACATTCAAGGTTGGAGAGTTAGCGTGGTGGCTATTGTATCTGACTTGCAATCATTGGGTGCCCAGATCAAATACCTGCAGAACTACTTAAAAAAAAATTCTGGGGATTCCAATTTGGTTTGTTCAGTAAAGCTGTTTACAGTGGTGCTGAGGGGTTATTTGGGTTCCTGTTGTCCAATTTAGGTCTTGCCCTGTTCAAGGTTGCTTGGTGCAGGTTCTCCACCCCTCCCAGCCTTTGGGAAAGTGGCTAAAGACTGGGGGATACACTGTCGTCCATCGGATGCAGACGTTAAATGGCAGTCCCAGCAGCAGGCTTGGGTTTGCATTGGTTTACATTGGCGATTGTCTGGTTTCATCCCCACCTCAATATCCACTGGACACATATCAAAAAGAGAAGGCAAATCTTGCCTGTGTTCATCCACGATCAGCATGGTATAGAATCCTTGATGAGCCTATATGGGGCTCCCTGATCTTCAAATTCAAAGTGATGACAGGGCTTCCCCTGGGTTTTTCAGAGTATGAGGCGGCGAGGGCGAATTACTTGACGCGGCCATGAATTTCAGGTGCAAATCTTTATTAAGTAGGTTCTCGGAGATTAGGTGATTTTGACCATGATATAAACAGGGTCGGAAAAAGTGTAAATTTTCCAGGAGACTAATTACCATATAGTCGGAGTTTACCGCCAGACCTAACATGGCGCCGTAGGCGTCATTCGATAACGAAGCAATTGTCATACCAGCGTGGGGTCAATGGGCCCGCCATAGGGCCCCTTGTGGGGTTCATGGACGATCCCGGTAGGGGTCCAGGGTGCAAAGCAGCCAGAAACTCAGCGATTTTACCGTTTTTAGACGTGTCCGAATCATTTGAAACCCATGCTTAATTTCAACTCTACAAGTTGAAAACTGTTACTGTATCAGGTGAAAACACGATAGTTCGATCAGAAAAAAATAATTGATATTGCTTCAAAACCAAAACGTTCTGTGAAATGTTGCACATGTCATGTAGAGTAAACTGTATTACATACATTTTTGACGTTGAAATGTCCCTAAAAGTTTCCTGAAAAGAATCACGTAAGATCATGCGCAGCCTTCCGAAAATTTTAAGTAATGATATCCTAACGCAGTGGACGTATATCGAATAGCCTAATTAACCACCTTGGCAATTCATATTTCGGTATTACAGGGAAGTTGCAGGTTTCAGAGTTTTTCTTTTTCTTTGGTTCATTAATCCTACTAGTAGTCACTTTAAAATGTTTGGACTAAAGGTTTGAAGAAGCAGACTATTGGTCTCATGAAGCGTTTTGGACATACAAATATGAGTTCATTTTTGTATTTCTGTGGGTTGTGATATGTCCGCTAGCTGTCATACTGCAGATAATTTGCGCATGCAGGCGTGGCAGGTCTAAGCTTATGCTTTTTAATTGACATTGAATGGAGTAAAGGAGGTATATGTAGACTCTTCTGCACACATTTCCCAACAGTTGTTTTTTCACATATATACTGTAACTTGAAAAATATTGATGAGTAAGAAATAAGGGTATTCTATTACACCAATAGTAATTTACTTCAATTTTTGTTGAAGATTGAAAGTGGATGGGGCATTTGGGATACACATTTGAATGGATTTATTCACCAGTTATTTTCGGACGTAACTATTTAGGAAACCACATACATGTATGATCTCTACCATTCTGTGATTGAAAGTTCGAAATATAAAGCATGGTATGTACAAGATAAACACGGCCAGAAGTACAGAAGCGGATTTCCCGCGAGACTTCCCAGGAAGGAGCCTCTGGCTTCCTGACTTTTTCCAGCCATGGATATAAATGTGTGAGGCGGTAATTACGGCATTTTTTGGCGAGGCGGTCTTAAAAAGTTGCGAGGCGGCCGCCTCTGCAATTAAGTACCAGGGGAAACCCTGGATGACACGTTTGAAGAAGCTTGTTTTTTTCTTGTGTTCTTCTCTATCCCACACTTTGCATAATTGCCTTAAACTGTGCAATGACCACAAATGATGCTGAAAGTTTCCAAAAACTTTACACAACAGCATAAATCGGTGAAAACTTGACCTCACCTACAGTATGGTCCAACACACTAAGTACCTTGTGTGTTCTGAGCTTAAAAAATTCACGATTTGGGAAGCATACCTGAGAGATATACCATGATTGACATTCACATGACTTTGTGACTTGATCCTCCTTGAAACAGATCCTCCACTGGTCAATTTAAACAAATGCATCCTTGCAGTCAATACAGTGAAACTACAGGGTACAAAAAATCCTCTGCCCTACAGTCCAGGGCAAAGTAAAAAATTATTCAGACAAGTGCACTGGTCAATATTGCAAGGCTCACACAGGACAAGTAGAGTAGCCTAGAGAAGTTTCTTTGGCTACTACTAGATGATTAAAAGTGGACAAGTACAGTCCATTCATGTGTCCAATAAATGGAAGTCCATTTTGCCAAAGCCTGGTCACTACCTGATACACAGTGACTCAGTCCAAGGTCTTGAGAGATTATTAATCGAAGCCACCAGCTTCAATCCTTGGATTTACTCAGGCTATCATTTGTTTTTTGCCTCATTTCCATCTGCCTTGGTAAACACAAATAGTTGCATTCTACCTTTTTGTGCGCATGCATAAAGTCAAGATTCACTACAAAGGTGAACACTTATAATGTTTTATTAAGAACTATTCGCCATTTTAGCTTGCCTGCAAATATTTTTATCATAGTGTGCAACACTGTGTAGCACTTGAAATATCAGCGACTTTCACAGAGATTTCACTCAGAGATTGATCAATTGTTCCAAGTCGTTTCCATCTTCCCCCACCTCCCCCCCCCCCCCCATTAACACTGTGCATGCTGGTTTCAGACTGGTACTAACACACACAGCTAGCACAAGTACAGATTGCCTTGTAGTCGAGTCATACATATCGCATACGTATACCACATCAACAACCAATGACAGCGCGATCTGTTCCGATTATGAACAAGTGAAGAACAACTGAAGAACAACTGAAAGTATCTTTACCGCCAGGATCATCACTGTCGGAATACTGTACATTAGGCCTACTATTATTCCTACTACGGATTAAGCAGAGTTTAAACTTAAATGCAGTCATAACTTGGCACATGTAAGTTTTCTTTCACAGCAGCGGTGTTTCATGTGCGTTACTGTAGCCATATACATGACTTTGAGTGCGTGCCATTACTAGATCTATGGTACAGTTTATCAATCTCACTTTCGATGCACATACCGCATAGCCTGCAGTAGGTCCTAGTGTTACTGTGCGGATAATGCAACCTAGGCTGTGCAATGTACTGTACATATCCACAATCCCAAATGGCCTTTGATGTACTTGCCTGCAAGTTCAGTTCTTCTAGTGTTTACAAGAATTTAACTTTCAACTCTTGCTGACTTCAAATGAATGTGACCAGAAATGGTCTTCTTTCTCTAAATGTAGTTCCCTTGCTTGCGGTAGGAGTTCAGTCCAATTTTCTAAAGATATTGTGGTCAATACAGTGGTTGTTACCTGTACTTGACCCCACTGACCTCAAATAAACTTTACTCAATGTACAGTAGTGCCTCAAAAGGTCTGTCCCTATGAACACGTTCTTGCTCCGCTGTTTGGTCCACCTATTTTTCTTACTCCACCTATTTTCACATGGAAATGCAACAAGCTGAGTTTAAGCCCCTCTTCCGAGGTGGGATCAGTATAATCTTACCCAAGCCAAAATAATGGGGGTGTAAATGATTTTGCCAGAGGGATTGAAACTGCAGTTGATTTTTGTCATATTTGGCCATTGGGTTTCCGCTGCAGTGAGAAATAGTGTGTAAAATTATTTTATGTGCATGTTACAAGGACCAGGTTGTGATAGTATTTGTACAAATAAAGAAAATCCCATTGCAGAGCTTGTAATATTGTTTAAGGAATTAAGAACTGTGCAAGCCCAGTCCATGTAACCAACAGTCTGTTGTCCATCGTATGCAGTGTATTTCAGAACGTACTGTACATGATATAAACTTGACCTGTGTTAAGAGCCTAGTACAACTGTACAAGTAATTTTACCTGCATTAGCAAATTTATGGTTTACCATTATTTGTAGTGCACGTGCAGTATTTGGGAATCATTAGATATATTTAAAGGCTGTAATGCATCACTCCAGACAGTTTCAATTCTCCCAACCACCTACCTCTAGTCCCTCCCTCAGCCTGTCTTACATTCCTCCACATGTGTAATCAAAACAATGGATCCCTATGTACGATGTGTAATACGAGCTGCTCTGCATCTTTCGAATTTGCTGGCAATCTAAGAGTACTGTAACTTAGAACCAGTCGAGAATTTTCCTTTCAGGGAGGTAAAAATATCGCTTAGGGTGATGCAATACAGCCTTTAATGGTAACTAAACAATGCCTGTCCTTGTAGTGTCGTGGTTTAATTAACTCAAGCAATTACTGACCGAAATACTTTCAGGTCTACAGTACTGCACAAAATAATCCTACGCCTAATACATTGGTTTCAATTGTGTAGAGCAATGTAATTTTTCATTAAAGTTAGACAAGCAGCCATTTGACAGAAATTTGATCGCAAAACTGATGCCTCTTTCCATACAAAAACAGCGATCATTATTTTACATGTCCTGAATCAATTGCTACTGTAAAATCCTTTACCAGTTACGAAGGAAGTCAATGGGACAATCTCACAAATGAACACTTAAGGCCAATTGACGTTGATCATGGAGCCCAGATTTACACAGAAATAAGAAGTTTGCTTTTATTCATTTTCAAGTCACAGTGTTTAGCTACTAGGCAGGAGGGAAACTTACACAAATCTCCATTGTGAAAGTAGTGCTCTCCAAATGTTGTGAGGGAGAAATGAGCTAGTATGGGTCTTGTGGAACAAGCCACATAAGAAAAGGGGTTAAATTGTGCACATGTGCTTGTCTCTGGTGGGGGATAATTTGTACTGATACATTGCATGAGTTTGAGTGTTCGTATTGTACAGTAGGTGTGGCCTAAGGTTCATAATAAGGACAGTTATTTTAAAAACAGGAGGTCAAATTTTCATCAATTTATGCTGTTAAGTTTTAGAAACTTTCAGCGTCATTTTTGCTTATTGCACAGTTTGAGTCAACAGTTGGGTATTTTGGATATATAGAAAAACATAGGAAGCAGTAAAATGGCTTTGTTTTTAATTTCTTCAAACTCACGCCGTCACTTTACGTAAAATTATTACTTCTGGTACCAGAGGAAATTTTGCATGTAGACTTGTTGGTCCTACAGGCTCTCGTGCATGTAGGAAACAAAATCAAACACTGAGCAATTTAAACTTAATGTTATTGCAATAACAAATTCCATACATCATACATTAAAGTCTGACTATATCATCAAGAATACTAATAACACACTACATCTCACAATATTTGAAAGGGTTACAGCTTGAGAAAAAACTTGAGAAAAAACTTGAAAACTGAAAATGTACACTTAAAAAATTCCTGAAGACAAGTACAGACTGCGTAAATGCAGTGCAAACCAACTTAGCATTTCTTAGGCTACATCTCTGAACTTATTCACGTATTAGACAAACAAATCAAGTTAAAATCTGTAAATATACCATTAGGCAGGTACCAAAATCTCAACTTTAAAAATAGGAACCTAGCCTATCCAGAGTAACTGCAGAATACCACTGTCAATTTTGGGAGAATACTTTCTTAAAATCGCTGAGTCACAGCTAGTGGAATGACCTTGTACTGTATGTTGCTGTGCATGTTATAACAGTACTGTATTCCTAGCACAATATCGGATCAGATTGTGACATCATGTTCTGTAACAGAGCATTAAAAGAACTTTAATCATTTTACCTCGATGAGGAAGACAGTGTCCCAAACTGAGGCATTGTTGCAGTGCCACGTCTAGGAAAGACAAGTCATTATGATGTCATGTTATAATAAATGAATAGAACTTTGACCATTTTAGTTTGTTGATGACATGTACTCAAAACTCAGAGGGCTTTTTTGAGCAGCTTGAAGCGGAAGACTGTGTCACATGCGGAGACATGGCCGCAGTGCCTCGGCAAGTAAAGACAAGTGATTTTGACATCATGTGCATTATAATGTTGATCATACTATACATTGTGTACTCAAAGTCAAAGGGCTTTTTGAGAACAATGCAACAACGACATGCCTATGTCACTTCCACTTGTGTTATATGAAAGCGACCATGCCCTTAGTTCCACGATGAAAAGACTTTGGGCAATTGTATTCTGCAGTTCTTATGCCCCAACAGATCGCTGATCAGTGTGCCCATTTTTTTGTCTTTCAATTAGCTCATAGCTTAGGTGGTGTCCATTGATCCAGATGACGGCTCTATTATTCAAGCTCTTCTTGATATTGACACAGACATAACTTTGGTACTAACTGAAAATTAAAGACTCTGTACAGAGTGCAATGATGTTCTGAACCTTGGATACAACACTTATGGGAAGCAAAATGAAGTTACAAGCAAGCTAATGCAGATGGTAAGACTTCAATATGTGACGTCAGGCCTAATTTTGTAGTACAGCTCCATACAGTAGATGGAGATTTAAGATGATTGCCCAAGACGCCGACTCTATTGTCGAATTTCTCCTGTTATTGGCCTGGATGCACAATTCTGTCAATCTGTATTCTGTGTTAAAATGGCACCGTAAGAAGTGAGACTTGAGCCAATTGTGTCCAAATTTGAAGCTGTTTTAACTGTAGGCGACACCACTTATCTCCTTATTAATATGGAGAGGTATCAGTGGGCTAATTAGCTCTTTTATCTCACACTGATGTCACCAATTACACCATGCATTACAATCTGAGTCCAGGTGAAGAAGCTCTAGACACTGCATTCTTCAACCAGCGTCAATCGAAACAAGGTATAGCCCAAAGTGCATTCCATGTCAGGCCCACGCCGAAGTTTTTTCCAAAAAACAATAGACAACATAAGGAAAATTCCAACTTTATGCAGAAGATCTTCAGTTCTGAGTGCAGGAAATGCAGACTGGCATATAGCTATATGTTAAACAAATATGGCAACCTGCTCTGTGAAGAATTATTTATGAAATTAGGCACTGTAAAAAATACATTGACAGCTTGTCATTCTTGTCCCACTGTCTCAAATACCAAATCTAGCCTAGTAAATAGTATATACTACTGTATCATCAGCAGGGATTATGGGAACTAAGTTAGGCCTACAGTACAATATTGGACAAAATTGTTGGGACACTTTGTCAAACATTGCAAATATAATACTGAATTTTAGGTGAGAGGATGACATGAAACCCGTGCCCCTTTCCATTGTTGCGCTATATGAGTGAATGTACACTTCGAACAGTAATCCTATAGCAATCATTGAAAAGGGGAGCGGGTGTCACATTTTTTGTCCACGATTGTAGGGTCATTGCAATTCGCGGAAGCGGTACAGAACATCCATTTGAATTCAAGAAGTGAAACCTTTGATGGGTCTCAGACCTAAAACCTACCCGGATTTCGCTGCACTTGTTGATTCGATACTGTGAACTCTCAGTTTCTCCGCAATATCCTTCAGTGCTTGGACTTTCTTGTTATCGGGACGGTGATATTTCTCTTCATCCATATTTAACGAATAAATAGTCTATGTACGTCAACGCAGAACAGAAGTAGGCCTAACCTTTGTTTTTCCTTTTCGCGCCGTACCGTGGTACCGTTTCCACTTAATGATCTGAGCACGCTGTGTTATTACCGCTTAGCTGATCGCACATTCTTGATCTGGCCGGCCAGAGAGCAAAGAACACAGGTGGTTCCGGTTGACAAAAGCCAGACAAAGGTCAGCTGTTTAATAATCACCTACCGAAGTGTTTGATGACCTGAATTGGTGTTTGCGCTTGCTCCAGAACACACTCACCTATACAGTATCGGCCTGAATGCCAGCCCAAAATGTTGATTTCGTCTGAAGAAAATCCTATGCCTACCATGATGTCGGTAACCGGCAGTTACCTCGGTTGTATCTCATTCTCGGTGTCGTGCTTGTACCGGTTTTGAAATTGTTGAGAAACTAACTAGCTATACATATCTAGGCCAAACCGTTTTCCAAATATGCCCTCACGAAAGCAGTGACTAACTTGACGCACTTGTGTCTAAACTTCAAATTAACTATATATCTTTAAAATTGTGATGATGGCTATGCATAGTATACTAAAAACACTGTGACAGACAATATTGCAACCTTCTCTGACCCACTCCACCTACTTACAGTTCTTCACTATTTAAAATTGACCGTGAAATGATCCTCAGCTTGGCATATAGCTTGTTTAAATCCTGCAAGTGAGTTAGTGGAACTAATAAAGTTGTTAATGTCCAACCTTCTGTCAGAATGAAGGTTTTCATAACGTTTGGGAACCAAATCTGCCAGAGAGTATATACTGGGGCCAGGCAAAGCGGAGGGTGGGAGCCACCCCCCCTCCCCCTCCTTGCGAGGTGGAGATGATCCTATGGTTCTTCCCCCAGTTTGAAGGGACGGATGAAACAACCCCTGCCGAAGATACGTTGCCATTCCCTGCAATCTGAGTGGCATTTGTGTCAAAAATTTGCTTGTCTCGCTTGGCGGCAATAACGGTGGCGATCCTCGCAGGCAGAGCAATCACAGCTTGCCACGTACTTTAATTCTTGGCCGGGCCCCTTCTCTGTTTCAAGCTGTTCACGTCAGACAGAAGCGACGTTATGGCCACCCCCAGGGCACCCCCCCCCCTCACACACACACACACGTACATCGGATTCCTAACTGTGTGCTGTGTTATAGCAAAATTGGGCAGTCCTTGAAGAATTGTCTTTACTGATGATAGATTTTTTAAGAGGAGTTTTTTTTCCCGCTAACAAAATTAGAAACATCTGATAAATGAATCAGGAAATATGAGGAAAGTGTATCACGAATTCGGACGTTTGGTAGCAGTAAACAACATTTTTTATTTTTTTTATTTTATTTTTTTTATATTTTTATTTTTTTGTTATACGTGTGAGTGTTACTGCATTTTAAGAAACCTTGTGATCATCTCGTCAAGGTAAGTTAGAAACATCGTATACGGCTTAGCTATTACACGTAACCAGGCGTAGGTACTGGGCTATTTTCCAAGGGTTTGTGGGGGACAACTTCAAAATTTCTCAACTAGGTAACATTAGTGTCCGCTTGATTTTGAAAGTGGAGTGGCATCAGTAGAGGGGGAGTTTGCTGGTCTGTATGGTGATATAATGTGATTGATGAACAATGGTCATACCGTCCTTTGAGAAATTTTTGCTTATAAAAGGTGGACTAGATCAAAATCTTCAGAAATTCCTATTTTTAAGTGATGACTTTATTTATTTTTTTATCTTGCTTGGTGAAATAAAGTCGACCTTATCTGGGGTGATCTGGTGTCTGTCCAGGATTTTCAGCAGGTGGTGGGGGGGGGGGGGGGGTTGGAACGAGGATCAAGGCCAAGCGGGATAAGCGGAGCGCCACCATTAATTGGTGCCTACAAGAAATGTTGTCCTTACAAACCCGACACGGTCCTTCCCCCGCCGGTGTTCCATAAGATCCCATATACTCAGAGGTAAAATAGGGATTTTACATATTTGTACTCACCTGATGTGGTAAGTACATGCATGTATTACACAGCGCGAGGAGAGCGAGAAAACAATTAGGCCTTCTCAAAAGGGAAAATACGATTATCTACGATTATCCTACCAACTCTCTAATTTTAGGAAATGAGCATTCCACCCCAACCCCTTCAGAATTTTATAGCTTAAGTCCAGTTCCTGACTAGTAATACTGTTCTGCCTGCTTAAAATCCATAACTTTTCCATAATTGTTTCAATTGGCACCATTTTCAAACCATGTATACCTCAATTCACCTACTTCAGCTCTCAATAAACGAAAGAACCCGTCTCAAAGGATAACATACAAAAAAGTTGACCAAATGTCTATTGTAGGAACCTTAACCGCCACAGAAAAAATGCACAGGAACCTCCAACTTCTGTATAGGGAATGCTACCTTCATCGTATGTTAAATGTGAAACAAACTTTAGCACTTGAGGCAAAACCGCACTATGTATACTCTCATTGACTTTTACAGGAACAAAATGGCCATGCCTACCGTGTTTTTTGTTTCTGTGTTCAAAAAAGTCAAATATCTCACGATTTCCCTGGGCGGTTGTAATAAGCAAAAAGCCGTGATTTATCCTGATGAAAATTCTTTCAGTATTAAGTTTATTCACGAAAGACGGACGTGTTATCCATGAATTCCCGTGTTTTCCCTTTTCCTCTTTCTGTAAGTTATTTTCGATTGTCCGTACCACAGAAACTTTGCCACTTTTGCCCATAGATGTTGAGCATACATACTATTCCCCAAATTTCCGGCTTTTTTCCCCAGGCTGGCAAATCTGCCCCCCCCCCCCCCGTTGGCTAAGTCACTGACCCGTAGTGTGTTTTCCGCCATTTTGTTTCAGTCACCCAAAAGAGCTAGAGCTGAGAGAACAGAGCCATCTCTTTACATAAAAGGAAATAACTGAGAAAAGACTGCCATTTGACAGTTTAATTCGACATATCCTTGGGTCAATTTCAAGATTTGGGCTACTCTAGGAGCGCCATATAGACGTCGATGCACTTGCGTTTCCTAATTTTGAGGGCCAGACGTGCATTGTACAATAATGGTAACTAAGATCTTATCACGCTCATGCGCATGGAATGCACCTTCCGCAAATGTTCAGTGACGTCCAATATGCCACACTTAGAGAAATCCTGAGCTTTGGATTTCTCTGGCTGCATTAAAAGGCAATGGCGCCATGATTGTCCATCCAAAGGTCTAAATTTCCGGTGGCTTCATAGAGACGAGTTGTTCCGAAAATTGAGTTAATATAGAGATCATTGCTCTACGACCGAAATATTACGGCTACAAGTTTGATCTCCTATAATCGTTCTAATTTTCTCACCCTCTTCCTTCAACATCCACTTAAAAGATTTAGTGATGGTCACTGGATATGCCAGGAAAAGTGTCTCATTTAAGGTAAGGTAAGGTTTTTCCAAGGTCACATGAATTAACTGGCGGTGGATGTACTTTATCTACACTGTTGGTGTGCTATCTTGATTCGGAAGTGCGTGAGGCACATACCAAGTAGACAGACGATCTCGAATATGTCAGAGCAAGACTTTTGCCTCTTTGCGAAAGCAAATCAGGGCCACTAGAAAAAAAAATTGTTCTTAAAAATTTCATTCCATTTACGAATTAAATATATTAGCCTACGAGCAGTAGCTCTGTCAGTCTTTTCGGCTCGAGGAAGGGGGGATGGGTGGGGGGGGGGGGTTCAGGAGACAGTGGTCGCACAGTGATTGTGGTTCATCATTATTTCGTAGGAAGAACTTGACCACCACCTGAAACAACCTGTAATGATTTTGGTTACCGCTGCATGATTTTACTGTTTGATCCCAGCTTTAAATAAGCCTAAGATGTCAAAATGTTTTCAGCTTACTTTAAATTTCAAGAAAGCCCAATTTCAAATGTTAAATGTTATTATGTACATTTTCTATTTTCTAGAGGGGTTGCCTGATTGTGAGAAGTTCTCCTAATGAGCAACACATTCCCTTCCTCGTTGAATTATGCCTCATGGGAAAGGGAAAAAAAGTAGTATCTGTAAGCTGGTAAGTAAGGTGGTATAATATGTTCACGCAAAGAAGAGAAAAACTCCCTGAAAAGTCAAAATTTTGACTTCTAATCTCAAAATTTTGACTTTGTAACTTCATAATTTTGACTTTTTAATTTCAAAATTTTGATATTAAATTTCGAAATTTTGACTTCTACTTTCAAATTTTTACTTTAAAAGTCGAAATTTTAAGATTAAAAGTTTCAAAATTTTGATTTTAAAAGTCGAAATTTTGACTTTTCAAGGAGCTTTTAAATTTTTTCATGTCCCTATTGCGCCACCGTACGTAAGTGAGGCGCACTTTCATTTCACAGAATAAGCAATTATGATTCATAATATGTTTTTGTAACATGGGGTTCATCCGTATAAGAAAATGTTCGATTTACATGAACAAGCATTATGTTCGTCGGGCTGGGAGACGCCTCCGAAATGGGCACTATTGATCCGCAGCTGCTTATGCAAAGTCACATGTGAGAAATGTGACATTTATTTACAAGTGTCGGAGCCCGAGTTGATTATGTCGAATGCAACAAACCAGTTTATGAGCTTTCTTTAGATATTGTGAGTGTTCGGTACGTTCGGATGCCCATATACTATCAGGGGCGGATCTAGGATTCTTTTAGAGGGAGGGAGGGGACTGAGTGTCCAGTACAAAAGAGCACATTTAGTGCCATCTAAGCGAAGCGCCACCATAAGTTGACATGGAGCTTACAAGAAATTTTGGCTCTACAAGCCCCAGATGGCCGCAAACCGCACTCTAAAAGTGTTTAAAGCTGCACGTACCCAGCCTTGAAAAATTGATCTTATATCTATATTTTTTTCAATAAAGAAAATTTAGCCATGAAAAATAGTACCGTAATACATATCAGATTGGTTGAGATGATACAGTAATGCTAATGAATTATGCATCCTCTTTCATTTATTCTTTAGCCCACATTTTTGTATCGGGTCTAAGCTCCAAGGCTCACCCTCTCCCAGTTTTCCCTCAGCAACTGGTTTTAAGAGTGGGGAATTCCTGAAGGGGGTGGGAAGGCGAGGTTCAAGTGATGCCCTTCATAACTTGCATGCTAGCCAGAATTGTTAGAAGACCATCAAAGCGGAGAGCTATACCATCAGTTGACGTGGATCGTATTACCACAAAATTTTCGAATACATGACGTTACAACAGTGCTAAAGTGTTCAACAGACCCTCTTTCATGCCCGATTACACATGTATTACCTATGGACATGCCATCTAATACCCCTTGCCAGGCAGCTCAAGAAAGCCTAGACATTGGATTGACAGACCTGAATTACTTTACAAGTACTTTACAAGAACGATGTTTAATTGACCACGTGGATTATCACAGCATAAGGTGATAAAACTGACCAAAGGCAATGAAACAGTTGAACTTCAGTAGAATAAAAGAAGAGTGAGGTTGAAGTGATTCCCATTTTAACGTACGAGTAACGGCATGAAAAATACCTCCGGAAATCGTCATGTCAATCCATAGCAGACGTGTATTACTCATGCTTCAGATCTTACTGCATTGGTAAAACCCGTACGTATGTTAGAAAGGCACATATCAACACTTGCCGGGAAGGTTAAGTCCCCACAGTTGCCCTTTCCACTTTTACGACTTTCCAAAGACGCACTGCCTTAAAGTGATGGCGCCCCTGCCCCCAGCCTCGCAGCTCGAGACAATTTGGTGCATCAAAACGGTAAAATTGCGTAATTTACTTCAAAATACAGTCTGTTTATTTCAGTTCAATGGACTTTATTTCCATCTCTTTCGATTGTACAAATGAATGGAAAATATTATTACAATACATACAATAAAAGAGATCGTGGAGTGACAAAAACAAGCTCGCGAGAACTTGGTTACGTTGTCACTCCGACACAAATGTACAAATCAAAACAAATACAAAAGAAAGTACAAGTTAAGAAAATAAACACATAGAAAATAAACAAAAAAAGACAGAAATAAACGCCATTTCAGTAGGCTTCTTCTTGTGACTACGGAAGACCAACTAAGACTTTCGTAGTTTTTCTCTGAAAAAAATCACCACATTTAATTCACACATGATTTCGTCTACTTTTGAGCCTATTGTGATTTGAAACGTCAATCAGGATGCTGCCATTCTGAAATTGTGATGACGTCACCTGACCATTTGCAATTGAATGGCTTTTTTTATAAATTTATTGTAAAGTCATTTCAGGGGAACCCGGTGAAATGGTAAAGTCTATTCGCCCATGTTCCGCCCAATGTACTCGACCATTTATTCAACCTGAACTACAATATAATCGGTTTTGCATTGTGTGTGCAAGCAAAAGATTTCAGTTGTCACGTAATGTTAATGTTATTATCGGGCCGATCATTGTTAACCATTCATGCGAGATACCGTTTACAGTACGAACCCTTTGTAAAGCAAGCACCATGCAGTTGAGCTGAGAGAAAGTTTATTCTTCATTAATAAGTGAAGTAGCTGTGAATGGGTGCGGAAATCTTCTCGCTGGAAAGCTGGATTAGCCTGCATGGATTGTGCTTTTGCAGTAACTCTGCTTACGTTAAAAATAAAAACAATGAAAAACAAATGATGTGCTGTAATTGATCCTACATATATTTTAGATACATAGGCCTAGGTAAATTCTGATGTATGTTTATATTTAATCAGCCTGCTTAGTGCTAGTAGACAGCTTGTATCACTGCGTCACAAGTTATGATACGGTATCGCATCACAAACGATACTACAATATGAAATATATCCACGTAGGCTGGCACAAATCAAGACTGTTACCACCACGAAAGTGATTCATCGCCTTCAGCAATCTAGTTCAATTGTGGAGGATCTGATACACAAACATCACTACCCCATAATAGGATCCTACTACAAAAAAGTATGTATCAAAAAAGAAATTCGAATTCACAATTAATTTGACCTCCGTCGGTGGCACGATGGACGCATATATGGTGTTGTTTACAAGTATAATAGTGTGCAGCTTGTCGGATGCCATGGTGACTCTGTCTGTTGTATCAGTACCCATTGGTTGACCGGCTTGAATGACACGCAATGGTAGTAGTACGTGTACATTGCACACAAGGCACGTATAGGAAATCTCAGCGGGGAAAGTGGCTGCTCGGCTTGGGGAAATACCTACACAGGAAGTGTGTACCGTCTTGTAGATCAGCTGTGTGTAGGCCTGCAATGGATACACTAGAGCATATAGAGACCACAGCAGAAGGTAGAAAGATTGCAACCATTTATTCATATGTGTAGCTATAAGCGCTGATGGTGGATTGGAACTACACCATTGGCTCATTGAGTCTCTTTTGTAGCAAAAGTAATTTAATGTTGCTTTTCTTTGGTAAGTTAGAGTTGCAGCGAGTAATGTAATATACTGTATAAAGGTGACTGACTGAGGCACAACGCTGTGTGAAATATCACCTAGTCGGCCCACTAGTAGTACACAGCATATCTGAATAAATGCGACCATGCAGGTTGCACCAATTGAATCAGCTAATCAGAGTGATGTTCGGCAAAGACCACAGAAACTCCTCAGAGAAATTGACAAAAATATGAGGCAAACTGTACCAAAGAAGGATGACATTTCTAACCATATTTCAGGTGAGTATATGTAAAGCTTGCTTTGAAGTTGTAGTTACACGTAATGTCATAGTCAACGGGGACTCCCCAGTTTCGTGTCTTTGGACACATACGTTATTATTTGCGTTCTTAACATCGTAGACGTCACTTCCGGTCATGGTACCTGTACATGTAACGTGGATTCCGAAAAGATTTGATACCATCTGTTTGAGAAATGTTATTGTAAATAAATTGTGATTATGTGAATAGGCCCACGTATTTCCCATTCTAATAGGAATAGGACTGTATGTTGCATTTATGTTTCAAGTAAAGAAATCAGTTTTAGCCCAACTCAAAGCCAGGGCTAAGAAAGAGCGGACATGCGTGTCCAGTACTCAGGCCTAGTATACTCGCCGTCGGTTTTGGCACCTGAGTTGCAGGTCTCAACTAAACCATGCACACTACACTGTACGAGTATTGCCTTTCCACGGCATACAAAGGTGTTAACAAGGTATCCTGTGTGGGGAAAAAACACGATCATAAACCATGCTCCATGCACAAACTGATCTCTAATCATCAAAACAGTTTATACCTATCACTTGTATTAAAGGGACACACTGAGTTGATGTCGATAGGGTTATGAGAATAATGTAACGTACAGCCTCCTGCCAATGCTAATAATTAGTAGGCCTACTGTTTCACATCCAAAAATTATGGAAACTACCCTTTTCTATTAAGTTTCGACCCTCGACTGCTAGCGAAACTGTGCATGATAAGTGAAAGTGTCTGTTCATGAGCTTTCAAAACCAAATCGAATATTTAATTACTCACTCATTAATGTTCTTTTGTAAGTGACATATTTGGATCCTCTTAAGTCTGACCCTTTCTCATTAGTATACTACCTGAGGGGAACTTGACAGGTTAATGTGCAGCAATGTGCAAACTTGTGCTCATAAAAGAGTTGCTCACGCTTATCCTACTGAATAGTTGACACTCGGTGACTCAATACTCGCCAATGTACGTACAGTCTCCAGTCACCTACCTGCTTGCCATGGCAAGACCAACCTCTTGATCGAGGGGTACAGAAAGAAGATCACGTGATCACGAGATCACGTGATCACGTTACGATCACGATCAGGTCCATCTCGGTATTAATGAAACGTTACCAAAACCGAAAATTCATTTTCGAGGAATTATATTGAAACTTCAAGAAAGACTGGCTTTGGACCCACAATGAACCTGAGTAAAATACGATCACTGATGATAAAACGGTTCGTCGGTGGGTGGACTAAGTGTGCCATATATATGCAAGATGTCACCAGCATTGCCGACCAGGTCCGGATCTACGATCTTTTTTTTGAGGGGGGGGGGGGAAGGGGGAGGTACGAGATAGATTCACTCGTGGGGGTAGGGAGAATGTCTTCCATTTGAAGGATTTTCATAAAAATAGTGTTTTCGATATGGTGTACGAAGTACTATATCGAAATCAATACGAGAAGAGCAACACAGTTAGTTTTGCAATATGTGTTAAAGGCAAAAATCATGATCGATTTTTGAATTTTTTTTATTAGGAGGGCGGTGGAGAACGTGCACCCCTTCCTGGTTGGGAGCCACTTCTGGTGCCGATCATTGCTGGCCGAGTCAGTAATATCGCCATGTGGTACTTGGAAGGTCTTGCGCAGGCTGAGAAACTAGAATACCAAGTGACTTTCAAGTTACTACTTCAAGTTTGCGCACATCGATTTCCAAATGTGTCATATATACATGACTTTGGTCTACTTGCATAAATTTTTCCTGCCATCCGTAAGAGCGCATAAAGCAATCTTTACAGCCAATCCCTGTATGCGTGTACAAAGCTGTCGTTACTCGTTACGTCTTGATACGGTATGCAGCACTAGGAGTGTTCCTGCATGCCTACAAGGTATCTATCCATTTTATGGAGGGGTCACCTTTAAAATTTATTGAGGTCAGCTGCCACGGTCAAAATTTGAAGTTTTAGAGACCTTAAGGCCGGACATTCGTTTATACTCAAAAGTTGGTAGCACTGAATGATCCCTGTTCTTTTTTAAAGTTCATTCGAAGTCCACAGTTGGCCAATTTTTTTTCGATGGCATGTCGTTGAGGGTCTTAAATTATTTAGGATCCATCAATCAATCCATCCATTCATCCATCCATCGATCAATAAATAAATTAGTCAATCAATCAATCAATTAATTAAACTTGTTGACATTCGACATTAGATGGTGGGGTGCAGTGGTAGAAAATGCCTGTTATGAAAAGGTGGAAGGCCATATGAGAAGAGTTGAGTATTTGCAACAGCTTTCTCATGTTCAGTATGTTACTATGCCACGCAGTTTAGTCGGCATGCGTGTACGTGTTTCGCCATTTTGTCCATAATTATGAAAATCGTGAAATGTTAGTCACCAGTTCACATGTCTTTCGCTGACATAACCTTTGTGTCACTATATCCCCTTTAAAAGAGGCCTAGATGGTCCGGACTCCTTTCACATCAGAACGCGGAAAGTGTCCAAGGAGGCTTGAAATATGGCGAATCTTACACTTCCCCTCTTACTGTACGTTATCTTATTGATCAAGTGTGAATATGTGCTCCCTTTCATTAGTGCCATGGTAATTTCTGTTTACATTCTATTCACGTTCACGAGCTGCCTAGCCAGCAAAAGTTTTTTTTTCGAAATATTGTGAGACGTTTCTCTGGAAATTCCCTTATATGTATAACCATTTTTCATACATCACCCCCACCCCCCCCCCAAAAAAAAGTTTCCAAACGCCGGTGCGCCTATGTGTTCAGCCCCCAAATATTTGCGAAGTACTAAAAAATGAAAGATGATGCGTAATCCATTATTATTGTTGCATCACCTCAAACCACCAGAATATGTATTACCAGTTGGCATAGATTGATTTTTCGCATGAATTGAGGAATTGCAAATATGATATTTCAACTTCCAGGCTGGGCACATGCAGCCAGAGATTCCAGGCGCCGGTGCCCCTGTGTGTTCAGTCCCCAGATATTTGTCAATTACTCAAAGACACAAATGAAAGAGGGTGCCGCGTAATTCATCACGATTCTTGGATCACCTCAACCAAGCTGATATGTGTTACCGTTTTTCATAGTTTGATTTTTTTTTTTTCACATAAACTGAGGAATTGGAAACATGATATCCCTATGTCAAGACTGGGTTCATGCAGCTCAATGACACCCGGGAGGGCCGATTCCCATCGGGGTGGGGGATTGAAGAGCCACCCCCAAACATTTTTGTACACTCTGCTGTCAACTAATGTTGGCGCTCCTCTCGGATAGTCCTGCCATTACTCACCCCCCCCCCCCCACCCATCCACCCTCCAATACTTTTTTTTTCGCTCATGATGTACTCCTAGTGTCCGAAACTGTCGGGTTGGTCGACTACTCAGTTGTTATCATCCAGCTTAGTCGGAATTGTTCACCTTTACATCCCCCACCCTTCTAAGGATATGACCATAGCTACCGCCTTGTCCGTTTTGTGACACATAGCACCCTCTTGAAGCAATGTAAAGTGAGCTATAACATTGCTTATAAACAATGATTAGTGTATACTAACCCCCCGAACAGGGTTGTAGCTAGGGGTATACTATTGGAGAGAGCCGGTGAGACCTGTGAGGTTGAAAATTCCGAATGGCGGGATGCTTTTTGCAACTGAGTGGTGACGTCACCGCGACACTTTCGGACTGATACGAATACCTTATCACAGGCGGATCTAAGATATTATAACAAAGGGGATGCGAAAAGGTGCCCAGCCATAGAAGAGGGATCTCATTTCTGTAGTGCCTCAATTCATGTACAGAAAAAAAAACTAGGAATAATAGTGGTATGAATCACAATGAATTATGCATCCTCTCTAATTTTTTCTTGGACAACTTGGCAAATATTTGGAGGATGAACACATACCTTTAGTCTACCGATTTTTTTTACCAGGAGGGAGGTACGCGTGCTCTTCGTCCTATTATAAAGCCCCAAAATTGGAGCGACAGTGAATATGAACGGCGTCATGCTCACTGGGGTGGCGCTAGGTGGGCGCTGGGGGGGGGGGGGTGATGAGATGGGTGATCGCCGACACAGTGGAAAATTTAAGGGGGGGGGGGGATTGTTTAACTACCAGGTAAACCACAGAGAAAATCTTGTGCACTATTTTGCACTACATATGCTTTTCCGATAAATCCCAATTTCCAGAAAAGTTACCCCGCCAATTTTTACTTTCAGCGGATTACATTTCCTTATTCCTGGTGCAATTGTGGATGATTGCATAACAAAGTTAAGCTATAATCTTTGTACCGATAAGCGTTGTAAAGGATAGTGACCTTGATGCAAAGAACATTCTGGCATACAATGGTACCTGGGTAGATGAAATCATGAGAGGAGTGATGACTGGCCCGGAGAGGAGTGGAAGGGAACGAGTTGAACCTTGCTCTTTAGGGAAATATTTCAACTGCCAGGTAACCTTAGACGCAATCTGGTGCAATATTTGGCATCTTATGAAGTTACATTTTTCGCACGAAATGGTAATTAGCCTACCAGAACAGCTAACTGAACAGTTCCTGACTGTGACAATATTTTTTTGAATTTTGAGAGATTTTTAAGTACCAAGTAAGCTTGGAAAATATCTGATACAAAGTTTTGCATCTATACTTTGCAGTCACATTTACTTTCCCAAGAAATTTCTAGTTTCCACAAAAGGTTTCAACAACTATCCATATTTTCTGGAATTAAGGAATTGAGACGGTGTCAGATGTAAAGTAATTAATAAGGTGTTAGATTTAGAGGAATTAATAAGGTGTTATATAAATGACGACGATAACGCAAACAATGATTAAAATCATCAGGAGGATAGAAACTTTATTTTTAAAAAGGCGGGAAGCTGTTTCAAATCTCAGATTTTTGATTTGGTCAAAACATTTATTCAAAATTCTGTTTTTTGTTTTAGTACACTTTCGTGAGAAATTTCATTATTAGAGTGAGAATTGGTTGAAATGCGGGAGTCTCAAGCTCAGTGTTTGTTGACAGCCGTTTGTTCCCTTCTCTATTATCGTACGTCGCAGATTTGAAATCTGCTGACCTTCAATGACCTGCGAAGGTTGAGCATATCACACCAGCAATGCTATGTGAGTTTTACTCTGAAAGCTTTCAATGTTTCACTGGAGGTATTATGTTACAATATTACCTCTGGCAACCTTTGATTAAAACTCATTCTATATTTCACTAGCAAAGGTCCACTATCATAGGCTAAGCGGAACTCCAGGTCTTGTAGGGGTTCATCTGAACCCCCTGAGTGTCCCTCCCCCCTGGATACAGGCCTGCTGTAACTGCATACAGTACTGTATACGTATAGGTTCCCTTCTCATCAAAAGTCATCTACCTTTAACGATAAGAACTGATCAGGCCGGGGGAATTGGGTAAAGTACAAAAAAAAAAAAAAAAATAATGCTCCCACACCAATGGTACCAGTGCTAATCACTGTCAGACCCATTCCTTCGTTATTGGAGGGGCCAAAACTAATGTTACAATGATTTGGGAGGGGGTCCTACATTATGGGAAAGGTAGGCAGAAACTGAATGCATTCAGATATAATCTAGTGTACAATTGTAATAGTTTTCCTTTAAAATAGTTTATTTTCCTAGGCATTATTATCGATGCCTTAATCCTTTTTTTTTGGAAATTTTATTGCCCACCTTGTGATCCGCCAGTGTTCCCAACTGAGACCCTGCAGAACTGGTTACTATTAACTGGAGTGTTTGTATCTTTTTTATGATGGCATTCGGTACTGTAGTAAGAAACGGGGTAAGGTACCGATCCTGTGCAAAACATGAACACACAACATAAGAAATGCACAGGCAACAAGAGAATTGCAAGCAGCATAAGTATGCCATGTCATTATATTCTAGTCTTCTGTATCAAAACTTTGGTACACATTATAGACCAAGCATGCTTCTGAATGTACAGAAATATATGAATGTACAGGAACGCCTCCTCTAACACACCCACAGACGAACATACCCTAAGAATGATGAAGTTTCATCCATTCACTGTTACATCACTGATTCAAAAATATCAGAGAGTTTTAAGGAGACAAAATTTCAACAAGATTAAGGATCAGAGGAGATGCTGATGTTTGGATTGCTGTTTAAAAGTAATCACTGAATACTGATGATTAAATCACAGTGGAACAACCCACACTATTTTGCTAAAAATGCTCTCAGAGTTGACAACGTGTTATATGAAAGTGAAACCCTAATTTATTCATGAAGCTATGTTACAAGTTAGCTGATCAACTTAATGATACTATGGTGATGCTGTTGTGATGCTGATCAACTTAGTGATACTATGGTGATGCTGTTGTGATGCTACGCTGTGTAGCTTTGAGTTATCCTGGTTCAAATGATGTTGGAGTTCTTGAGCGAGTACCTTTACAGTACTTTCTCTATAAAGTAGAACAAGGAAACTACAGCAGAACAGTGTTGTTTAGGAGAAGTCTGTACCAGTTGTGATAGTTCCAGACCAGTTACTGATCAATTATTGATTATGTAATATTGCATTTTATGACCTCTACCCATAACACAGGAGCAGACAAACACAACACCCTTTTGTCCAAAATTGCCAAACAACAATTTTATCTGGAAATAAAGGGTACTTCACAATAACTGGTGATTGTTCTTGTATAATATATGTTTTTTTTAGGAGTGACATATCACTTTAAAGGGGCTCATTGAGTTGGTTCACAAATTTCTTGATACTTTGCTTCACCTCTTGAGTATCACTCATATATTGATGGTAAAAGGCCAACCTATTGGAGATACTGAATGTATGACACACAACGGAAGCAATAATGATTGGGTAATTAACGATCAAAATCACTCACTGAAAATCTGTGACCAGACACTTTTTACTGTAATGTATGAACCATATCATAAAAATAGTACAATTTCTCACATTTTCAGAAACTGTGGAGTAGAAATAGATACATGAATAATGAGGCTAATTAGAAGTATTGGCATGTAAACTTGCCACAAAATAAACCATATCAACTCAATGAGTCCCTTTAGCTGCAGATTATCATCCATTCAAACGATGGTGGTCAGTTCTACCTTCAATTACAGTGCAGTAAAAACCAGATCAAACAAAGAGAACCTATCCAACCATTGTCCAACCATTACAATGTCAGAAAAAAAAAAGCTAAACTTGGAGCAAGGTCTGCAAGGACTAAATTTAGTTCACATAGAGGGCTCACCATTTACTATACTACTCACTGTGAAGGATACTACCAAGTTTAAACAAGCAAGATTAATATACACTTGAAGATGGATAACACTAGGTGTACTAGATGTACAGTAGGTATCAAAGGTTAATTGGGCGGACTATTTTGAATTTGCATCCAGTTCGTACATGCAAATGTCTTTCAGACATCAACTGTTATGGTACCATTTATGCCACCCATGAACTATAACATCACAGTGGCTGCTATGCCATCTACCTTTCATGTGACATCATAACTTACATACTCCAACTTCATTTTGATACAACAGTAAAAATACCTCAAATAATAATCAATAATAAACCAATAATCAATACCTCAAAAAGGAAAAGCAGGATTTGAAAACCTTTTCCAGGATGCTAACATTGACTTTGTCTTTTCAAACTACGTTTTGATCTCCTTCCCTTTACTTCAGGGAATAACAATCCAAGAGATGAATACTGCCCTCTTTCAGTTGGGTATCGTTTCAAGTACGACCATTCGTAATCAATCAACGTTTGAAGGTATCTCTCAAATGTCATCACTAAACTGGTAACTCTGACAAATCTGCATTTTTTTTTGTGTGTAAAATGTTTGCAAGAGAGACTCGTTGTTGGGAGTCTGAGTTGTTCAGATATGTACCCAAGTGAAGGTCCCTGTAACTACAGTACAGTATCTCCATATTCTTCTCCGAGTGACGGAGAATTTGGTCTGACTACGATGGCTTCAATAAAAATCTAAGATGAAAGTGGGTCATAACACTTCTTTTGGAGCTTTATCTGCATCTGTTTTCTCGGTTTCTTCGTCGGCTTTTGACGTTGCAACATCGTCTTCTTCCTTTTTTGAATCTCTGTCCTCTTCATCCTCACGAGGAGGATAAACTTCAGGATAGTGTGACATGCAGACTTGCATGTCTCTAAACTTTTCTAAGCAATCTGAGCCTTTAGGATCTGCTTCACTGTAGTGGAAACAGGAAAAGGCTTCTCTAAACTCAGGACCACAGGGACCGCTCGGCATCCCTCCCAGACAGGGACAATTCCAATTAATCTCACCTGAAGGAAGAATTAATCCTGGGAAAATATAGGAAAAGAAAGAAAAAAAAAATTAAATGTTGCTTTCATATGAGGACCATTTGTTAGAGTACACAGTATTGGTAACATCACAGAGGTAAGGTAAGTATTCTTTCCTCTAAAACAACAATATAAAATCCCAAGAGTATGTAGGTTGCAAGACTCGTAAAATTACTGCAATCTTTTCATGTGCACATTTATATTACTGCACAGCTCTTTACTTCTTAACCTTACTCCTTGGATCCAAGCAACAATTGTTCTATATTGCACTTATTATCTCATCCCTATACAGTAAGTAGTATGCCCACACAACAGACATGTACTAGGCCTACTCATGCACCTGACTGCATTCATAATACCAACATCCATGAACTAGCTGACTCAGTTTGCATACAGATGGTATGCTACTGACATTTATGTACAGTAAGTCAACATAATCAATTACACTCAGTGACACTCAATACTGCTTTTCCTAAAGATATAAATCTTCATGATTTTTAATTCCTTGTCAAAGGCAAAAGGAAACAATGCTATGGTGATTGTGTGTGTATGTGTGTGTGTGTATTTGACACCTTGCTTGTAGCCACAATACCTCAAGAAGGGTAACGTTGACTGAACTCATACTTGGCGTGTGGGCTGGTCATATTGAGTAGATGATTCCTACATTTTTTGGAAGAGGTCAAAGGCTGTTTGAGGTCACCAGACGTCAAAATGTGAAAACCTTGTAAACACAATATCTCAAGAAGGGAAATTGTGACTAATATCATACTTAGTGTGTGGGTTGATCAGAGTGAGCAGATGGTAACATATGTTTTTGGTGAAAGTCAAAGGTCATTTGAGGTCATCAGAGGTCAAACTGTGAAACCTTGTAAACAAGGTATCTCAAGAACCGTCATCTTGACTAATTTCATACTTAGAGTGTGGGTTGGTCATAGAGAGTAGATGTCCCTATTGTTTTGGGTGGAGATCAAAGGTCATTGAGGTCAGCAGAGTTCAAACTATGAAAACCTTGTAAACAAGGTATCTCAAGAAGGGTATACTTGACTGATTTCATAGTTAGTGTGTGTTGGTCATACTGAGTAGATGATCCCTATTGTTTTGGGTGAAAGTCAAAGGTCATTTGAGGTCAGCAGAGGTCAACCTGTGAAAAACTTGTAAACACAATATGTCAAGGGTTTAATCTTGACTGATTTCATACTTAGTGTGTGGGTTGGTCATAGTGAGTGGATGATTCCCATTGATTTTGGTGGAAGTGAAATTTCATTTGAGGTCACCTGAGGTCAAATTTACCCAACTGCCATTTCACTGAGTTCCAGCATCTGATCAAAATGGCCAAAATTTGAAAAATTGCCATTTTGCCCAGTTTGAATATCTCAGCAAAGTGAAAAAATTACAAAAACTTGTCATTTTCCCAAGATAGAACAACTCATCACAATGGCAAAATTCGGAAAACTGTCATTTTGTTGACTTATAACATCTCCGCAAAATTCCAAAAACTGTCAATTTGCCAAGTTTGATAAGCTCGTCAAAGTAACAAATTACAAAAATTGCTCTTTTGCTGAGTTTGAACTTCTCTTCAAAATGACAAAATCTGGAAAATTGTCATTTTGCTGAATAAAACAACTCATCAAAATAGCAACTCATCAAAATAGCAAACTTCAGAAAAATGTAATTTATTTTGACTTAAAACATCTTGCCAAATGGCAAAATTCTGAAAATAGTCATCTTGCAATTTTTCGAATTTTGTGAGTTTGACGAGCTGTTTGAAAATGGCAAATGGACAATTTTTGGAACTTGGTAAAATGGCAGTTTTGTGAATGTTGCCACTTTGACGAGATGTTCTAAGTCAACAAAATGACAATTTTCCGGATTTTGCCATTTTGATGAGTGGTTCCATCTCAAAAATAAGACAATTTCCCTTAATTTTGTCCATTTTAAAAATATGCTGAATAACATCCAAATGACAAATTTCAGATTTTTGTCATTTTATGAAGTTTATTAAGTCGTCAAAATGTCAATCTTACAAAATTTGTCATTTTGCCGAGATGGTTCTTGTCTTTTGCATGTCCCTTCTACGCTTCCGTAAGGAAAGGCTAGAACGTTTCACAATCATCTGGGGCAGGAGCAATGATCATGGACAGTAGGTGGTTGGGATTTATTCGTAACCACATTTTCTAGTTCTTTTTGGTATCCAAACCTTATGTCAGGACAGTGAGGTCATATACTTCATTGGATGATGAAAACAGGCATTCAGTTACATTTACAGCAGCAATATCATAAAATAAACCAAATAATACTTGCCCTCTGCTTCTTCACTTGGGTCATCATCCAATATGCTAATTATTTCATCTTTTACTGGGCCTTCATGGTCTTCTTGGGTGACAAAAATTATCTTGTCTTTCCCTGTTCAAAGAAATATATTGCAATGTCATAAGTACCTCCAACACTTTTGTAGTAATTCATATCACATTCTTCTCTAATTTGAATACTTATAACCTTTTACTGCATTCATGGAGGAAGATGCCGTGCCCAACCATACCTAGACACGTATCTAACAATGTCCTTCTTAAGAAAATAAACCTGATGCTTTCTAAATATGTGATTAATCTACTTACTGTATGATCACCAGATTTGTTTTAAGTATGTTGCTAGCTATGCTTGAACAAGTCTGTGATCCTCACTGACATGTCAGTATGATAGCTCTACTTTGAAAGGTTAAAGTACAGTCTACAGTATTTCATTAGGTACAGTACTATTTGTAAAACAATTTAACATATAGAATCTTCCAAGGCTACAAATGAACAGGCAGTTGAAAATTCCACAGAAAAGAAGGGGGCTCTACATTAGTCAGAGATGGCTGTCTGCCCCAGTTTTTACAATCCCGAGTACATCTACTTTAATGCTGGTGGGCTCTGGTAAATCAGTAAATATACATTACGCCAGTCTGCATTCCATCTTCACATACACATAAGATAAAATTTGTGGGCTTAGACCTTCCGGTGTCCTCATTATTTTTAAATCCAGCATAGCCAGGGATAAATTACTTGCAGCAGGGGTATTTGTTGGCTCTATGAATGTCAGAACATCAAAATCGATCAATATTTCATTTTTTAAAGATGCACTACAATACTGTATCATTCAAGTCCATGCCAACAATGTCAGCAATTGTCCCAGTGTACAATATATTCAATATACATATGAGAATTAATGGCAAAGGCAGTCAAGAGAATTGCTCTTGGCTAGCTAGTTGCATGAATGTAACAAGCTCACGCTACATTCGTTAGGATTGAAAAGATTACCCAACACTGCCACAACCCAACTGCAATAAAGTAAAACTCCATGCAAGAATTTTAAACAGCTGTGTTGTGTTCCAGTTGGGTTGCATGCTAGCCACACGTTGAACCGAACAAACTCAACTCAATGGGTCTGATCTCTTTGTCCTCAGTCTTCACGGGGGAGCCACCATTTTGACATCACTTTATTTCCGAAATGCACCTTCATTGGCTTTGCAATGATAGTCTTGTCCCAGTCCGGTTGGTGATGGACACGCAATGGCTCACATGACTCAGGTAAATGCAATGGTATAAAACTTTGTGACGATATATTACATACTTCCCAATTTCCGAGCAAATTTCGCAGCAATCTGCATCGACCTCACTCAGTCCTGACGGCTGTAGTCACAAGTTTTGCTGTGTAGAAGTCAGATTGGGGTAATGTGCCTGTAGCTCTAACTCATCACGTCTTGAGACTGATATAAACTTAACATGAATACTTTCACCCTTTTTTCCTTTAGCATATCGCTACAAACTAACATCCACAGGCTGTGAAAAGCAAATTCTTTCAACTCCATAGAAAACCTAAGTTAACTTGATTTACATAGTTCTAAAGGTGCTTGACAGAGTCAGGGCTTCTAATTAAAACAGAAACACAGCTACCATCACACATAACTGCATAGATCAACTGTGAACAACTAATTGGGCAGTCCCCTGGTAGTATTAACTCTTGGTATCGTGTGTGCCTGCTTACAGTGACAACTGTAATTACAGTTTTTTTACCGTACTGTAGTACTGTATTTCATGACATTTCTCAGGAAAGGTACTGGTGAAAATGAAATGAATCAAGATAAAGTTGAACTTTTTTAGACGTTTTCAGCAGCATCACCAGATTTTCATTTTTTTTTTGGTGGGGGGGGGGGGAGCGGGGCACAGTGACTGTGCAAGGGAAAACTACCAGTCACTACTCTATTACTGGAGACAAAACATAGCGCAAAGAATGAAGCCGTTAAAGAGTGGGGTCCAGGGCCAAAGTCCTGGTAGGGGGAAGTCCCTGGGTTTATTGGTATTTTGTGATGTACTTTTGTCATCATTTTAAATGAAATTGTATCGTCAATAGACACAAGTCTACTAACAAAGCTGGATAACTTCAAGTCCAGGGGCAAAGTCTATGTGTGGGTCAAGGAGGGAACCACCTGAGATTCCTGGGTGTTACGATATTTTTGATGTATTAAACGTCGCCATCTGAAGAGCAATTCTACTGATTAAACACAGGTTTGCAGGTTGAACAACTTCTGAATTTTCTGACTATAGAGTATATATCGTACATCTATATTTTTTTAATATTCTCATCTGGGGGGTACAATACATTTTCCTGGGGGAAGTTGGGAGAACTTACCAATGTCCCCTCCCTCCCCGCCATGCTAATGGATTTGTCTGCTTTTGTTTGAGGTGAAACTAATATCCTTAACAAGTAGCATTACCAAGTAAAGTACTGTATGGATTGGGACCACAATTTTCCCATGACTCTGCACTAATACATGTTACTCAATTTGCCGCAGCGGAGCTACTGCCCAGCAGTATGTCAAGAGCACGGAGAAGCCACTGTATGAACTGTTGGATAAAGGAACTGCTGAAGAAAGTTATACACACATGTGTGACAAGATTGAGAATGATGTGGATTATCCATTTTGGCCGAAAGAATGAAGAGACGGAGCTACAGAAATCATTCAAATTAAAACCATTTGCCCCAACTAACAACACTGGGAATTCCTAAGTTTGACAAGTCAATTTTTCTTAGTCACATCTGGTCACACATTATGTATTTTACAAAAGCAGCAAGTCAAGTCACAAGTCATTTCTTTCATATAAAGTCACAGGTCAAAAAAGTGGTAACTCGAGTTGACTCGAGTCACAAGTTAGTGACTCCAGTCAACAGCTCTGACCATTAATGCTCGTAGATTGAGTTCATCAACTTTTTGGCTCTGTGAAGGGGATGTTTGAACATCTGTTGCAGTCTCTTCAGGGCAGCAGTAACAGAGGTGCTACACAGGCTAACATATTAACTTTTAAGTTGTTTTTCACAATATTTTGACATAATTGAAGCATTTATGTGATTCATGTGAAGGCTTGTCATGTTACAAAACAACACGTTTGAAAAAGACAAATAAATTTACCAAATGGATAAAAAGAAAAGAAAACAATTCTGGAGAAGAGATGGTCAAGTTCTGTCTCCCTTCAACAACCACTATGGTAAATATAACTTACAATACCTATTATTACACTTAGGCCTAGGCCCTATGTATCTTTCGTTGCAAAAGTCACTTACAAAAAATGGTTTACAACCAAAGAATCAAGGATGCCTAACTCTTTTTGTAGGTGCAAGACTAAACCTGACAGAGTACACGGCTGAACTTGCAGTAGTCCACATCAGTCAGCCGACACTAGTACTGTACTCGACAGTGTTATTGTCAGTGTGTGTACCTTACTTGCTTGGACATCATCGGATCAACATTGCAGTTTGCACTAGTTCAGCGCAACTTACCTTCCTCCTTGCAGTAAGACATGACTTCCTGATAGGCTACGCAATTCTTTTATTTGCCCTCTATCCTTGACCGAATACTGAAATACTTTTCTTCCTACGATTTCGTTAACTTGACACACGAACTACTAATTGTCAGATTAGGCAGTGATATCGGTCCGCCGTGATTGTGAAATGTTTGGTATTGTGTAACCATTACCATATACACAATTGGTCACGGATTCACGAAACTCAGCATGCGAAGGTGCATGCATGTGATTGCGCAAACATGAAGGATGTAAGGAAAACGTGGAACGCCAAATATGCATAAAATGAGTTGAACTGTTTGCTGCACTTCACAATAAAGGAAAATTTTAGATTAGTTCAGTTCAGGAGGGACATCCAAGTCCCCATCAAGGACCCTGAAAAAATGCACCCATACAGAAAAACTACAAAAATCAAATCCCGCCACAAAGCTGAAAGTACTTGTCCAGTGCATTCTTAGACTCATTAACACTCCTTGCCATCTCTACATCCTAGTCCAATTCCCATTTCCATCCCAGGCAACCCACTGATTACAATCATTCCCTACCCTCTGAGAAAAGAAGTAACGACGAATATTGATCCTACTTTGAACCTTCCCGAGTTTAAGACAATGACCCCTTGTAATTTTACTATTTGCAAACTTGAAAAAAAATCAGAAAATGATAAATTGTCAAAGCCATGAACAATAGACCTGTATCAAATCTCCACGTAGGCCTATTCTCTCAGCTCAAGTGAAATTAGATTTAAGAGACATACCTACTCCTATAGGGGACACCCTTGAAGGCCCTAATCAATGTAGTAGCCCTGCACTGGACTTTCTCAAGTAAATCCTTATCTTTAGAAAAATATTGATTCCAAGCTGTAACAGCGTACTCTAAATGAGACCTAACCAACTGCTTATATAGCCTAACAACAATGTCTTGCTTATGAGGAAACTAAAATTTCTCTGAATTATACCTGAAATTCTTTTCGCTACTGCTTCAACACACGTACTGCTTAGCTGATTGTAAAGAAGAATCTATGTAAACACCTAACTCCGTTTCAACAGAAACCAATGCAGTGACCGTTTATTCAAAGTGTACAAATACCTAGTATTATTATTGCCAGTATGCATCACATAGTACAGGCTAGTTGAGTGCAGGAAGTTTCGAGGATCAAGAAGTGATCTTGGGGTCATCAAGGACTCTATACCATGTTGACGGTGGACGAACACCAACGATATTTACATCCTTCTTTGAAAAACATTTAAAGGGTAAAATGCCAAGCTAAACCAACTAATCTCAATGCACACCATAGAGATGGACAAACTACACTCTTGGACAAAATTGGTGGGACACTTTTTCGTATGTTGCAAATATAATACTGAATTTTAGGTGAGAGGATAACATGAAACCCCGCGCCCCTTTCCAATGTTGGGCAAAAGGAGTGAATGTACACTTTGAACAGCAGTCCTATAGCCATCATTGAACGGGGGAGCGGGGTGTCCCAAGGCATTTTGTCCAAGATTGTAGAATTAAGTCACTGTTACTACTCACACACTGAACAAATGAGGCCAAGCAATAATAGGGGGCGTCTTACGCGGTAGGGCAAAACAGCTCTGCCTTCAACATAGAATGCACATATGACACGTTCGATATGAAACTACTGTACATTTATGGGAAAAACAGAAGTAAATGCAACCATTTAGCGGTTTGAGATAACCTGATAATATGCAGTTAAAACTACGTCTCGGCCTTTAGCTGATTGCTTGTTAAATTATTCTAACATTTCCACTGGATTTGCTTTACGTGGTTTCGTGCGAACGTTTTTTTGTCGTACAGAATTTGGGCTTCACTTATTGCTTAATGACGTCATTACCGTTTATCTCTGTCTAGTCTCTGATGCAAATCCATCTTTCTTTGGTGATATTTGTACAGCATATGCAATAAGATTGGTCCGCTGAGTGACTATTTCCTTGATTTCACCATAGAAGTTGCATAATATATAACTTTTAATCCAGGCAGTGAATGGTACTGGATGACCTTTGACCAGACAACATTCCTTAGTCAAGATGTACTCATGGATATTATCTGTCAATGTCAACATTAGAAAAAAAATTATGTTTTTCCTCTCTTTTGGGTCACTTTCTGACAGAATCTGTTAAGGAGATATGCTTATACCCGATTTGGGGCAGAAAATGTAAACAGTTACCATGATTCTCCTTTAAACTTGAGTCTAGACAAATAAACAACCAAACTTAACTGACGCCTGACATTGCACATACTACATTGGTATCAACATAGTTCTACCATGTGGGTACCTACTTGCGATATAAATGCATACAGTAATTTTACCACATTCGTGCTTCTGAAGTCGGCATAATTATGCCAATTACATCATGCACTTAGGAGTAGCATACTATGGAAGCCCTATAGACCAGTTAAACCCCATGTCTTATTGATAAAGAGAGGTGGTACTAACGCTAACACCATATGGTTTGTAACATAAAAGTAAAGTTTCAAGAACATTCCACTGATAAGTGAATGGGTTCCTAAATGGGTCGAGAGAAAAATTTTTTTTTTTCACTGCAGGCTGTTTAAACCCCGTACCATTATCTCGTTCATAACCCAACACATTGCTACATGAAAGAACCTTTCTCTGGTCAAGAAAGAGTTCCAGTTGTCTCAAGGTTATCATGTTTCATTAGTAAATTATTGCAATAATTCTTATTCTTTAACACTGGTACGCTTTGTATATAACCTTGAGATTTGGCAGGGTGAAAACTAAGACAGTGATTACAATAGATTTACCATAGAATTTGTGGAAATCAAGGTCAAATATCTTCAGTCAAGATTAAGTCAGTCAAGATTAAAGAGAAATGCAAAGGATATTTAATTTAAGTGGTTGTGCCTGTATGACATTATATATTTCCCATAGTGCAATGTACCATTTTGATATTTAGGGAATTTTTATTTAGGGATCTTTAAACACACAAACAGAACACGTGCTGTTGGAATATAAGGCTTTCAACAACAAACAGAAAGACGTTTTCCTAACTTCAATGAAATGTCAGTATCTTTCAGTGGCCAATCCTTTTAAGACATTTTACACAAGTTAAAATATATCATAAGATTACCTCAAAGCATCTCTAAACGGTTTTAATTTCGTCTGTTTTCAACAAGTCTGTAGTTAGCTTTCGAACGAACATTATCCCGGGCTGCATCTATATACTTTTATGGCATACGTTGGAAACTAAACACCCCCCCCCCCCCCCATCCCCAACGCTTACATTATCAATCTGCATGTGTTCGGCTTCGTTTGCTCAATGTGTACATAGTTAGCATGATGTTGTTTTCCAGAACATATTTTATGATAAATATCCAAGGAAAGAATCTGGTGGATTGGGTTTTTTATACCAATGGAGAGTTTGTATGTGTGTGTTGGGAGTTTTCTATTGTTTACTAGTATGACTGTGCCGGTCTTTTGGGGTTGCTATATTTTCAAACTGTCAAACGGTTGCTGTAAACACATTAGTTTAGAAATGGAAGCTCGGGGTGAATCTGGTAAGTTGTAAACCCTCACACTCACTCACAGTAGTGTTTCCACTTCGAAGGAAATTTCCCGAATTTCGGGAAATCTGGCCCTCTTCCAGGTAATTTCCGGGAAATGGAAAAATTCCAGGAAATTCCATGAAATCAAGAAATTGTTGTGTAAAAAAAATAGTAGTAAAATCTGAGGTAATTATACCAGAACAATTCCTTTTTTTCTTATTTCTAATGACCGGTCCCTTTACATAGCCCTGCCAGACCACCCAACACGCGCCAAAACATCTGTGCATGCCACAATCAAGGTCCCTGCGATGACAATACGAGTCATTGATGAAGGGAATTCACGTGTGTGTGTTTGCGGCACTACTATTGGTCATAAGTTGTGCAGGGGCCGCGCTGGGGATCAAAACGTATATCGGTCGTATACACAGACTGCAGTTTACATGTTACAGCAAAATTAGCTCCTGAACCAATTTGAAAATTCCAGGAAATGCTGCTAAATTCCAGGAAATTTTGTATTCAATTCCAGGAAATCTAAAATTGGACTGTGGAAACACTGACTCACAGTACAGAAAGCAGTTCACATGCTACTATATGTCATCCAGGGTCACGGTCAGTTCATTACGAGTGCTCACATGTGCAAACACATGAATGACCATCTCGTTTTCAAGCAGTCTAAGGGACAAAGGCTATGTAGGCTGATATCTTGGACCGTAATGAGTGTGCGTGCGTATGTGTGTGTGTGTGTGTGCGTGGAGATGGGGGGGGGGGGGGGTTGGTGCATGGATGAACGGATTACATCAGTTGCATGTCATGATATAAGGGTACTGGCTACATGTACCTTAATTTGAAATGACATATCATTTTAGAAATGACATATCATTTTTTTTCTCATGATGATATCACGGGTACCTTGCACTGAAAGCGAGTAACATGAAAGAAGAAAACTGACTCGCACAAACACCAGTCGATAATTTACTTTCCACATTGTTGTAAAGTGTCTACCATTTGCTAAGCGCATGCCCCTCTTTTGGCTGAGTCTGTGCAAGTGTTTACGCCCTGACTCGAAAAAACGGAAGTTAACAGGCATGATGGTCTAACCTGCTGTGAGGGCTTCTGAGATGTACTGTGTGGAGATGAGCGACTCGACTTAACACTACTTGAGTTAGCCTTTAAACTTAAGTAGTGTTAACTATTGAACAGCTAAATGTTGGTCTTCCTTGTTTGCTATTCGTACGAATGCCAATTGCTCCGTATGTTCCACGTTTACACTCACACGTTACCCTCGGAGCTTTCACATCAATCAGACCGTTTTCTAATTTGTACAATCCGCTAGAAGGAGTGAATTCTTAGTTGGGAGGACTCAAATTAACCTGTCTTGTAGGGAAGTGATCAAGCGTATTTAACGTTCAGATATAACAAACAAGATAGAAACTTAAGCGAGAAATGTTAGAGCTTGACATCTAGGCTTCCCTCAGGACATTTGACGAACGAGTATCCAGTCTGTCTCAATAACATAACATAACAACTACCTATTGAATGGTCACTCTATTGCAACCTTCATGTTAGTCAAGTACACCTGTATGTTTGAAGCTAGCGACTGGCCGCTGTTGTTTGCAAGTAGCAGAACGTCGTGTCGGGACGCTGTGGCGGAAAGTGCATCGTAGAGTTGGCAGTTGTGATTGCCAAACGATAACGGAAGCACCAGTACAGGTGGAATTTCAGATTGTTGGAAAACATAGAATTATGAAGAGTGGAAAACATTTGTCATTCATTCATGCCAACTTGTGTTAACGAGAAAAAGAAAACCTGGAAAATCAATACCCATGGGCGTCAATCCAAATTGAAATGTGGGGGGGGGGGGGAACATGTGTAAGTTGACTGACAGGCTTTAATGATTAAAGATGCCCCAGCAGGGGTCTTCCCACTGCACTTTTTGATGGCTATGGGTATATTGGACAGGTCCAATAGGTTACCCCTGGGATCTAGGGTAACGTCCATTAACGTGATCAGAAGAAAAGGCCAGGAAGCTATGAGGTATTTGCAGAATTGTGAGCATTTGAATGACGGATTCTGTATCTTCGAAGGATTCTGTATCTTCGAATGGTATATAGCACCGGGTGTAATAGTTGTGGGCATTTTTTTCTTTGCCTATATGTGATCGATATCAAATATGAAGCGCCTGTCCAGGGTTTGCAGGAGGGCTGGGGACCTGGCCCGAGGGTATGTGTGACAGGACTATCTAAGCAGAGCGCCACTATCAGTCGGGGCCGATCGTACAAGGAAATTTTGGGCTTTTCAAACCTCCCAAATGGTCGGAAATGGGATTTCCCGACCGTCCTAAGCTGCATATACCCAGCACTGAAATAGGGTTTGGGGGTAGGGGGAAGAAATTTTTGCCGGAATGGGTTTTTTAATAATTACTATTTAAGCGGAGTACAATGAGTGAACGCACTTATGAAAAATACATGTAAATTGGAATTTCCAGAAAACGTCTCATGGAGAGTGGTTGAAAACCCCCAGCGAAATTTCGAAAAAAAAATCGTCGTTAGCCAGAAGATGAATGTGAACAAAAGGTAAACAGAAATTACCCTAAAGCACCGCCAAGGTCTAATGATTGGGAGCATATTTTGCTTGTACGTCGTCGATATCACATATGAAGCGTCTATCCAGGGTTTTCATTCGGAGTGGGGACCTTGTCTGGGGGCAAAAGCCTATTGTGTGCACTTTGTACATGACTATTTAAGTCGAGTGCCACCATTGGTTGGGGTACCTGAAAAAAAATTGGGCTTTGCAAAGCCCCCAGGTGGTCGGAAACGGCACTTCCCGGATGATCTGGGCTTCATGGTTCTGGGTTTTTTTTTTTTTTGAAATTTGAAACTTTTGTGTATTATGGGGAGGAAACGTGCGTCATTCCCCTACCTTCTTTTGTCCAATGACATAACAAGGCAAAGAAACCACTGCGAGGGAAGGGCGCGGATGTTGGAACTAGTGATGTGTGAGATGACTTTAACCTTGGTACATGAATACCTAAACTGTATGGTCACGCAGCCAGGGATTACATCAGTCACTCACCAAAACTGGGCGATATTCGTTACAATGTCAGTCCCCCTACCATTAAAAAAGTGAGCCAAACATTTCTTTATACGACATGTGGGGGGGGGGGAACATTTGATATTATGTCCCCCTACTATCAAATGTAGGACATTTTCCCGCGTTCTCCCAGGATTGACGCCCATGCATGTAACACATCTATCATGATTACCACAAATGTCGAATTTTCAAAGGTTAGAAAGGGAACAAAACACCCACTTTTAGGAAGCTCATTGACGTACATTTATATTCAGCCACTAATTGCGTCAAAGAGATTTCTATCCCCCTTGTAGTTTCAGGATTAAAGTAACTGCATGTCTATAGTGACATGAGCAGTCTTGCAGTGTGTATATGCCCATCAGTCATCAGCCTGAGGTTATAGCCTTCTTTTAATTTTACATCCCATCTGTTTGGGGCTGAATATTATTACTTGCACTGGATTTTGTTTTACATAGCCGGCCCACACTGATAGTACGGGGACCGCTGGGAGATGTCTAAAGTGTGGGCTGGTTTCATCCTCACTTTTGGATTTTTTCTATAACTGAATAACTTAACTCTCTAAATGTAAAAGAGTGACTAAAGTGAACACTCTTTTAAAGAGTGGAATTCGATTAAGATTTCAGTTTGCTTGAAGTGGTTATTTTTTACCCCCCCCCCAAAAAAAATCATGATTTTAAAGGCCTTTTTAGTTCCGACGGGTTAACGACTTTTGGCGACAAGATTTATAATGTTAACAAAATAAGGTTTGACGGGTTAAGATTTTTTGACGATAAAAATAACTTCGATAGCGGAATTATTTTTGACGGCTTAATGACTTTTGACCGCAAAGTATGTTTCCACAACGAATTTCTTTTGACGGCTTAAAAGTCAAAGAAATGAGTAAATAAGTGGTAGAAACGGCGCACCATACATGTTATAGTGTCCGTTGCTTGTGTGAGCGTGCTCTTTGAGTAATATCAACAGATCTGTGCATACCAAAGAACTGCATATACTTATGTAGGATCCCCATATTGGCTGCTAGCTTCAGCCCAAGTACTAAAATGTAACATCTGTCGGAAAACCAACCTGCTATCCGGAGCTGTGTCTGCATGTTCCGATAACAACAAACCGGCAAACTCCGATGATATAAAGGAGGCATTTTACCAGTTGCCATCCAGCATCATAGGCCGCCAGAACAGTCTACCATGGCGTCTGTTAAAGTTGAAATTGGTCGAGAAAATGATCCTGAGAAAAGTGGTAGGCTGATTTAGGCCTAGTTGGACTGAAGCCTATGGTCTCACGTTTATACTAACTTAGTTGTAAAGTTGTAGGCATAGCCTAGGACTATGTCATAGTATGTGTAACAGTAACACTAACAGAGTAATTCAGACATGGGCAGATACACATAATGCAGTGGTGCAAACAGTACTTGCACACAAACTTTCCAACTTTTTTTCAAGTGATGGTCACTTTTCTTGCCTCTTCTCCATGTTTTTTCCCTAATTTGTTAATGAAATGATTCCATCACAGTAGGGATAATGGATACCCTTTAGCGTTACAAAGTAGTGCTGGCGGTAATTCTGCGGTGTTGAAACATCAAGAAACAAAGCTACTGTACCAAACTCCTTCTGATCATCTCTTCTTGTCTTTCCTTTTATCTTCTTTTAGTCTGAGGGTCAGGGACCCTCACATAAAACTATGCATGGGTCCTAGGACCCCTGGGAGGAAGGAGCTAATGGAAGTCCTGCTTTACAGTGATGTCACAATAGTTGTAGTAGCCTAAGCCTAATGTTAGGCCTACTGTATCGTAGCATCGACTGAACCTTTGTGACTCTTCATGTGATTGTACCTGTGATTCACCTGTTGAGGTTATACTGTTAGTATATTATCTTAGCAGATAGGAAGTTGATACTCTTGAAGATCGACTGCTGTGCCTACTAACAAGTAACATTCATGTATTTTAAATTCATTAATTGAAGTTGCAGAGACTGCAGGTTCAAAATGTTGTGTATGTCAGCATTTTCAACATCTTCCAAAAGAAGCGATTCTTTAACATTCAGGTCTACATTGTTTTGGTTTAATTTTCTTAGAGTGACCCCTAATTATAGAAGTTTCTTTAATGTCCAGAAATGAGTGGATGTCCATACAGTAGGTGTGAAGCAAAGACAATGCTGTAATATTAAACCTGAACAGTGTATTGCTCTTCCAGGTCGTCAAGTTTGAATGTAATCCTTCCTCATGTGGACATATTTCTGAGAGACAGAATCATTTTAGTCATGATATGTCCTCAGACCTCCTCAATTATAGCGATATCTTTTACGGTTTTGATGAAATTGTAACCTTTGTAATCATGTGGTGGTGTATGTGTTGCACTGTATGTGGGTGTGTGTTTGTGACACCTACTTTGTAAACATGGTATCTCAAGAAGGAAACTTAGACTGTAGGTGTATCTCAGTGTGTATATAAGAATTGCAAATTAGTGAAGGTCAAAGGTAATTTGAGGTCAACAGGGGATTGTATTATGTAATTCATGTAAACAGCGCATCTCAAGAAGGGAAGCTTTTACAGATGTCATGAGTGTTATTGTGATATAACAGTATCGGCAATGATGTGGATGAGAGATTTTGCTCCTGACATCGTTTGTAAAGTAACGTAAATGATATCATAAAAAACGTCTTGTAAACAAAATGTCATTCTTTGAAACTTAATGCTTCAAAAGTAAAGGTAAAATTCAACATCGTTCAAATTTGTATCGCTCAGTGAACAGTGTGCAACATATGAAACAAATGAAACTGATGTCTGATGAAGTCGGTAAACTGTTTGTAATGCGGTGTTGGTGTTGGCCTACAACGTTTGTTGTTAGCTCATATACAGTATCTGCTTAGCCTATGCATACATGCAGTACACATCCCGCAAAACTAATCGCTAGGGACTGTGTTTAAAAAAGAAAAAAAAAAAAACGTGTCAACTAACTCCATGGCTGATATTTGGAGACTGATGTAACTAACCTACTTGCACTCCTCTCAATCCACTGTGTGTCAAATCAACCGCACAAAACTAGCAGCAGTGTATGTACGCTGCACGTTGGGGATTTGAAGAAAGGTTTAAGTTTGTTCTGAGTAATACTTTCTTTATGATTTGAATAAACAAACTTCAGCGTAAAATTCTGATTTTGTTCCAATACTTTCCGTACGTATGTTTAGTTTCGAAGGTGGATCCCGTTTCCCCTGTCCTGAACATATCTTCCCCGTGTGTACACTTGAACGATCTGAGCATGTTTAATATGAATAATGCATTAAAACCTGTACATGTAAGGGTGTAAACTTGAGGAGATTGGCAAGGCTGAGGGGATGAGTTCAACAGTTTTCATTTGTAGAAATTTCTGTAAACAATTAATGAGCTGTATACATGATACTTTATTGTTACATTATGATGTGTTGATGAATCATTCTTCCATTCCATATTTGACAAATGAAGCTTGTGGTGAGCTTTGTCGGACTGTTCAACTCCACTTGGTATAATTTGGAGTTGGAAGAACGGAAAAAAAAGTCCTGGTCCACTGACCTTCAAGTACCGATATTAAAAATGCATGACTCTGAACAGCAGACTCTTGATTCTTGAATCAATCCAGTTTTATTTTTATGTAAGAAAATGTTGTAGTCATCTGTATTGTCATAATGATCCTTCCTTCAGATAGAACTGCTAATATTGTTATGATGACATGTTTAAGGTTTGCAGTGTTCTTGATAATTAGTGAGACATTTTAGAGTCTTCGAGCAACTAAGTCAAGTCCCTTCTACCATAGCATATTTAATGTCAGGAAATCTTGGAAACTGCCCGAACCTGGTTCGTGGGAAATCTGTGGTATTGGCAAGAAATCCAGGACTTCGAGCCTGCCTCTAACAAAAGAGTGAAAAAAAAAAATGGAACAAACATTACAAAAAGAGAAAAGAAATTAAGAAGATAAGATAGTAAAAAAAGACCACAAAAAATGTGGAAACTACTGTACCAAGACAAATTACTTGATTATATACTGTACACCAAAGCAAGAACATCAACATCAGTAGTAGTTGTTTACCTTCTGACTTCCTGCTCACTCTGCATATTCTTGACATATGCACTAAATACCATATGTAAACTGTTAAGGCTGTTCCTTCATTCCCAACTTCCCAAGGCTTTCCTGCACTTTGGTATGTGCAGTAGCAAACAAAAAGTTCATGAATGGCATTCCCCTGAGCCAATCAGATATCCAGTATTTTCAAGCTAGACGACACACAGGTGCAGATGCATGGACGATCGGTATGTCGCAGGGCTATGGCTTTGTGCAAGAATCCATGTAACTGTACTGGTTGTACACACGTATTTGTGGACTTCTGCATTCGCGCACATGCATGTCACCAGCAGCAACTGTATTCAGTACTGCTTTCCTCGTTTACTGCCAATTGAACTATACAGCCTACGCTCATGTTACGTATTTTTTATCTCATCAACCCAACCTTTGCAGAGAAAAACTTTGTGATAATCCAAAGAAATGAATTTTTCATCTTCATCAAGCAGAATCAGGAAAAATTAAATAACATAAAGGATGGTACAAACATTGATTGCTAACAGTTGTGAAAGGATGTGTTCAAAGGCTATTGGGTCCGATACTGAAATTGTGGAATGGAAATCTGGGCTCATGCAGTCATGCTCAAACTTTGGACAACTTGTTTAATGAACATTCTACAGTTTCATTACTTGTGATGGCATGTAGTTATTAGGATGCACACCATGTCATAGAGAGATATCATACCAAAATATTTAATAGGCCAAGGCTCTCATTTAATGCCTACCCCACTTACCAGTGGTAAGTGGATTTTGTGTCTCGTAAGTGAAATTTTAAAAGCCGGTAAGTTAAAAGGATGGTCTAGCCACAAATATAGCTTTG
Organism: Stichopus chloronotus; assembly: GCA_021234535.1. Taxonomy (NCBI): domain Eukaryota; kingdom Metazoa; phylum Echinodermata; class Holothuroidea; order Aspidochirotida; family Stichopodidae; genus Stichopus; species Stichopus chloronotus. The sequence continues at coordinate 2,131,547 of CM037830.1, forward strand.
ATATGTTAAAGAGTAAGTTAATCTGACCATTACAGTGAAACTGCCATTCAATTCCCATGTGTGGTTCTGGAGATTTGAGCAGTTGAAGTTGCCACATTTGTTACTAACAGTTGACTTGAAGCAAACAGGACCAATGTCATTGCCCTACATTGAGAAAGCATTTTATGTTTTTCTTTAAACTTTACACCAAATTTAATACTTCAATATCTAGTGCTGTATCATAATGTGAATGTATGAGGGGTATGAGAGTTTTGTGACCTTCACATAACCAGTACATAAGCTGACCACCTATTGATTTCAAGGTCAAAATAATAAATTCAATAAAGAAAACAAAAGACTATTCAGCCATGTGAGGAGATGATGTCACTCCTGCTTGCCTCAAGTTCACAGTTGGTAGAAAAGAGGGTAATTTCATCTGGTAACATCTTGAGAACCACATATGAGAACTGAATCAAAATTTCCCCAGAATGGTTGGATAAACTTACTCTTCAACATATCCAAGCTAAATTTATGGCTAAACCATCCTTTTAATGGGTAAGTGTACATTGTTATTGTCATGATATAAAAGACTGATCAAACAAATAAAAAATAATAGAGGCCATAAATCTGTTGTGATTTCCTTTATTTTATGTGATTGATAACTTCTGACAAAGTCCTCAAAAATTGCTAAGCTTATACTGGGTGATTCAGGACCAGGATGACATATTTTTTGCCAAAGGTTTGTACATTCAACTTAAAAATGTTTGGAGAATATTTCACCATATATAACAGTGTTTCAAGAAACCAACTATTAACAACAACCTCACTATTTTGTTACAAAGAAAAAAATGCAAGCTTTTTCAAGGTTATTGCAAAAAGCATCAGTTCTTAATTGATGATAGAGCTAGTATACAAGTGGCTACTTTACTGACATTTGGTAACAGTGTACATGTAGAAATAATCATTCTTTGAAATGCCATCAGTGGTAAAATCATGTGAAATCTTGCCCCGTGAGGCAGTAGTAAAGGTACAGTAAATTTTTGTAATTTATAGTGTTGATACTTTGCGTAAGTGGCTTTTAAAAGTGGGTAAGTAAAAAAGGTTTGTGGGTGAGTCATGGGTACAGCAAGTGACAAAAAAGTTGAATGAGAGGCTTGTAATAGGCTTAGGCTTGATTTTATGTATTACAATACACTTACATAATGCTGATTGTGTTGTACAGGTATTTTCAGACGATATTGAGGTATCGTTTGGCAATCTACAGAAAAGTGTTTGGGATATCGATGGCAAAAATCTGATATTGCAACAAGGTGAGAGATCAGATTCAGTATGTAGTTGTATCTCATCGAGTACAAGAACCATTTTGTCTTTAATGGAGGCACAGTTTCAGGGCACAGTTTGTATTAACATTACATAGATCACATAGTGCAGTACGGCAGCCATGACAGTAGTACTGCAGGTTGATTGCACACAGCATTTTGTGCGCAGTCAGTAGCTGGTGTCACAGAAATCAGCATGTTACCACTCTAGGCTCAGTGAGCACCATCAAGGTTAATGCTATCAAGGTGTGGGGCTATCAAGGTTTTGGGTTGTCCCGGTTTGATGCTATGAGATATATTGAAACAAGCGGGGTTGTGGTCAGGGGTGAGCCGCGACCTCGACATCTCAGACCTTGAGACCTCCGTACATAGAGGGTTACAAGCCTCTGCTTAGGGCTGGCGTCAGTCTACCCAGACTTGACCACAATACTGGAAACAAGTCGGGTATGACTGCAGCCACCATGTAGTTTATCACTTGTTGAGCCTAGTTTCATGACTTACATTTTACATTTCTTACTTTGTCATAGAGTTGTGGACAATGAGATGAGAAATATGATTCAAGGTAGGTGGATATAATTTATCCTGCATCACTGCTTGTTTCTCTATCATTATTCAGTGTATGGTGATGCTGGTGGACCAAAAGTTGTCAATTCAGCAGCTTTGACTACAGTAGCTTGTACTTTGTTCACAATGGTATACCTGTATATACAGTTCAAACCAACACCCAAACCTGTACTTTTTTATTTTTTGCTAAGCACTTGCAATACCTCACAATACTTCAAACAAGTATCATTTTTGTGTTTGTTATGCAAACTTTGTGAATGTTTTTTTTAGTGGCTGACTGGCTCATATTTGCTTTGCTTACTTAGACCCTAGCTTTTCAAACCTTTGTTTGCAGGAAAGTGTGCACTTAATAATATAATAGAGCATCAGAGCAGAAAATTCAATTGTGCCTCTATTCAGTTACAGTATTCACTCACTTGGAAGCTTTTGGTTAGTGTTTGAGTGCAGTTCCCTTGTTGCTACAGCAGTAGGACACCAAAATAACCATGCTTGTGGAAGTCTGTGGAATTCACCCAAGTGTATGAGTGTGCAGTGAGGTCAGGTTACAGGGGTGTTTGTTACCTACCCCTCCAAGAATTTGTGTGGTATGTACTTCTTGAGAGTGGAGTTTTGTACAGTCACCTATCTGTCAGTCTTAGATTCTGTTCACTCTCAACTGGTTTAGTAGTCAACTGAACAGCACAAAATGATGTACTGTACCATCTATCTGTATGTTTGTCTGTGTGTCTGTCTCTCTCAGGAGGTATTTTTTTTTGTATGCTGAAGCCATCCTCTTGCAAGATCCCATCTCTGCAAAAATGACTCCAGTTGGCTTTCAGAGTAAAGCTTCCATATTGTACCATATTAAAATTAGTGCTAGTGATTTAATGTCATCTTCAGGGATTTAATGTACAGTAATTGCAATGATCAGTGATCCCTTAATGAAGTGTTTAATATTCACTTGCATTTAACCTCTACAGTAGCTCCCTTATTCCCCTTCCCCTCCTCTCTGTGTTTCTGAATGGTATCACTAACACGCAGTATTGTTATCGTGCTTTAAGTGATTGTCATAACGCATTATCTGTAATTTCCGATGATGCGTTCCGCCATCAGATTACCATTTGTATGTATGTCATGGTCTCCTGACTGGGCCAAGCTTGTCTTGAATACTCACAATTGTGGAATCCTCCGGGTTCCTCTTACTGCCACTCAGATCCAAACATGAAGTCTGTGAATTTGTGTGAAAATGCTACACAGGTCTGCTTCCTAAATTGGCTCAGCTGTGGCTCAAAAGAAACAGAATATTAGTGATCCCAAGAAAACAAAATGGATTCTGAGATAAGGTACAGTAATGTAGAAGACTAGTATCTCTAAAAGGACAGTTTAATACTGTGATGACAACTTTTGTGTGGCAAACTTCAGTATGGTAACATTTAGAGGATGACCTCATAGCTGCTCCCTGCTGGCATCACAACAGTACTGACACAATTCATCAATTTGCTTCCCATTTTGCTCGTTTCCATTCTTCTCTATCATCCTTCGATATCTTCCTTCTCAGTTGGGCTTAAAAATTAAACAGTTATGACATGTGGTGAAATTGGTAATGAAAAACTTAATACTTTGATTTCATGATACAACAAAGACATCTTTCAACTTTTGGTCGCTGATGTATATTTATGAGCCAATTACAAATTACAGTGTGCCCAGACAATGTGAAGTCACTTTCTCTTCATGCTGATTGGCTGATAGACAACTATTGCAGTTGGTACCAGGATTGAAAAACCTTGCCCAATTTTCTTTGAATACATTTAAAATCTTCTGATTTCCCATAAGCAGTTGTGTACACTGTAAATGAGAATGCGAAGCTCGTGAGCAATCGGCATATGATCTAGGGCCATGTCGCCGTGGTAGGGTCCAGGACTGGACCATGGAACCCCTTGTGGGGGCTCCACAATAGGTTATGGTTGGAGGGTATGGTTAAAAATATAATTTTGCCTCTTTTTCTTGCTATCTACAGTATGCGTTTACGGTCCATCAGTGTAATCATTGAATTCACTTTAGTCTAAAAGTGATGGGGGTATAGCAGTACAAAATAGCAGATAAACATTTGTGGCTAAGACAATACCTACCTTGTGTGAACTATAAAATTTTGTGAGGAGGTCTTCAGCCCTCTATGTATCTACCTCGTGTGTTAACAATTGCCATGAATTGCTCCCTATCGAAGCTGTCTGATGTATTTTCTTGAAACTTGAGGACAATGATCGCTGGGTTGTGAGTCGTCGGTGAGTGTACAGATTTAGGTATGAGAGGTCACATGTGGACCATGGGGGGCTTAAAGGGCCCAATGTGTGCAGGTATGCCGATTGCTTTTCATCAGGTTTCACAATTAGGTTGTATCACTATGCTACTATGGTTGTGGTGCATTAGGGCATGTTCAATCTTTTGGGGTCCAAGGCATGACACCTGTACTACAAATACTGCCATCCTCTGTCAGATATATCATTAATTGTAAAATGTAGACCTTACAAGTCCTGTTCAGTCATTTTCAGTGCTGAGTGGCCCAGCAAATACCCATGTTATAGACATTTATATTGTCTGACTGTGTCTTATAGTGCTGCAGCTTTTATCAGTTAGTGTGTATACATTAATGTACAACTAATTTTGTTAGTTTGTGTTGATTAATTCATACAGTGTCTGTATTTGTATTGTGTTTTTTTGGTTTTGGGAGGTTTTTTTTATCTTTGTATTGATGAAATTAGTAGAACCAGACTATTCAAATTTAAGGATAGCATGAACCTTGCTGATGATTTACTTGTGCATTTTTGATTCATTGCCAAAGTTAAGGCAGGCAAGGAATGTATGCGATGGTGATGGTGTGTGTGTGTGAGTGTGACACATAAGAATGTGAGGTATGTTGCACGATAACTCAACAACCAAATGTTTGATTTTTCTCAAACGTGGTGTGTACTGTATGTGTATGACATTGAGCAGATGTGCCTTGATGTTTTCGATGGAGGTCAAAGGTCATTTGGGATCATTAGAGGCAAAAAAGTGAAATTTCTTTGGGTTGCTATAACTTGGTGTCCATTGTTCAAACTGTGACATAATTCTAGGAGAAGATAGATTGGTAGGAGAAAATACAGTAACATTAATCTCATTACTATGGAAGGGTCAAATGGTCGGGAAGTGATGCTTTATTGATATCTCTCCAACACAAGCTTTTAATGGGATGGCGTAATGAGAAATTTTGTTCGTCTATGTGAAGTGCATGTGATGACCTCATTTGACCTCACATGACCTCATTTGACCTTTTGGTGACCTTCTTGTGATGCATAGATAGGTCATGTTAAGACAAACCAAAAATCTGTACCAGCCTCCTATGATGCTCCCAAGTCAAGTTATTGACATTTTAGTGAAAACTTATGATGTGCATGAAAGTAAGTGCAGCAGCACAGGTTGTGCTGAATACAGACTGAGTATATACACATATGCACAGGTGTGTTAGTTGTGTTATTGCTTCTGCATAGAAGGAACACACACACAAAACTACTGTGCTGTACTTTTAGTAAGTGGGAATGGAGTTATCCTTCCATCCATATCACCAGAAACTGGTTGATCTCAATCGATCCTTACCAAAAAAATAAGAACTCAGATTTGAGCATACGCTGATATATGACAGGAAGGCTGCTAAATGACCTTGATTTACACCACTGCCCTGCAATTTAAGACCTCCTTATCTGAGGCTACAGTAGGTTTAAAATTAAAGCATCTTCACACAAGGAATCATAGTGCCCTTGGGCTATTGTTTAAACAGGTATGAACACTATTTCAACTTACAGAACACATTCTGCAGATCTCATAGAAGCTAAGGAAGACTTTTAAAGCATCAGTTTGCCTCCATCTCAGCAAGTGAATACAAACTGTAGTAACTGTAAAATACACCCATACACAGTATCTAGCCACATCTAGCCAAGTCCTATTTGAAACAGTGAACTTAAAGTTGAGAAAAACACACTTTCTGCGTTGCATTTTTGAAAGCTACTTCCCGGTACAAATTCACCATGTTCACCCAAGTTATGAATGTTTGTTCAACAATCAGACTGTAGACATGCCTGCAACATTTTATACAGTGTACTGTTATCTCATGTAATGTCTGTGTGTTGTTTGGTTACAGTATGTGCATCATGTAAGGTAACCTCAGACTGAGGTGAATAGACATCAGATGGCAAATTAATAAACTTAATAGCCTCTACTGAATAGGATTAGCAGGTGTCTGTTCAAGTCAGTTTGAGGTTGGCTTACATGAAGTATACATACAGCATTATTTGACATACCTTTTAGAGTTATTACGGGACATCAACAACAAAACTGCATATGTAAAGCTCCAACACAGGTAACCATGAGATATATGGAAGGAGGTAGCTGATGGGGTGGTGAGAGGAGAATGAATCCAGCTTATCCTATTGGCTTCTTTATCTTTAACATGAAACTCATTTGAGTATCAACATTTTTTCGTTTTGTTTGTTTTGTCAACAGAGAAACCTTGGTTTCGTAACATCAAATACATCAGTTTGGTTCTGCTGGTTCTTCAGAATGCCTCCTTGATTCTAACTCTGCGCTACACACGAACTCAAGAGGGGGAACTCTACTATTCCACCACAGCGGTAGTGGTCACAGAATTTTTGAAGATGCTGACGTGCCTAGTAATCATTTTCTTTCAAAAGGGAGGAAACCTGAGAGAATATATGAGCTTCATGTGGCACAGTATTGTGACTGAGGGAAGAGACACATTCAAATTAGCAATTCCGTCTGGTATTTACACAATACAGAACAACTTACTTTTCGTGGCAGTGTCAAACCTCAGTGCAGCCACCTTCCAGGTAAGGTCATAATCTCAAGTCTAAGAGAGAATGGTCATAAAATTAACATTTTGTCATAAATATGTTAGAATCCTGTTTGAACTTAAATTGAAAGTGTTTTGAAGCAATTGCTAAAAATTAAAGAGCAAACCTAGAATTGGAGTTCAATTGTCAAGTGCTACCAGCTATAAGTATTTAAGGATAGGCAGATTTACAGTAGTGTAACAGTCATGGTATTGGGAGAGGAGAAACTGACTGAGCATGCTGAGGTTGATCACCTTTGATGAGGTGGATCAGCTGTGTTGAGTGGGGTCACCTTTGGTGAAGTGCTGTCATCTCCTTTGGTGAGGTGTGGTCACCTTTGGTGAGGTGGATCAGCTGTGTTGAGTGGGGTCACCTTTGGTGAAGTGCTGTTGTCTCCTTTGGTGAAGTGTGGTCACCTTTGGTGAGGTGGATCAGCTGTGTTGAGTGGGGTCACCTTTGGTGAAGTGCTGTCATCTCCTTTGGTGAGGTGTGGTCACCTTTGGTGAGGTGGATTAGCTGTGTTGAGTGGGGTCACCTTTGGTGAAGTGCTGCCATCTCCTTTGGTGAGGTGGATCAGCTGTGTTGAGTGGGGTCACCTTTGGTGAAGTGCTGCCATCTCCTTTGGTGAGGTGTGGTCACCTTTGGTGAGGTAGATCATTTGTTGGTGAGAGTAGATCACTTTTGGTGAGGTACTTCAGCTGCAGTGAGGTTGGTAAGCTGCAGTGAGGTTGGCCAGCTTTGGTGACGTTTGCCAGCTTTTGTATTACGGTAGATGTACCTTTAAGTCAAGTTTTACTTATACAGTTGTGCTTACGTTAGGTTGGGTGTGGGTCATGTGCAGTGGTTTAGAGGCTTTTGAAGGTACTATGGTCAAGACCAGGAATGGTCATGTAAACAGTTTGTGGGTGAAACTGTTATATCATTAATGGTTTTTGTAGTCTCATGACTGGTTTCATATATATAATTAATAATTTTCAGTCTTTACTGTTAAATCGGTGTAAAGGTATCAGTTGTTTCATTATGGCTTCTTCATGGTACCATTCTGTTGTTTTCATACAGACTTCTATCAAAACAAATACAAATCAATGATATTTACTTGTATTCTTACAGGTGTCATATCAACTGAAGATTTTAACTACTGCCCTGTTCTGCGTCATCATGTTAGGCAAGCGACTGAGTAATATGCAGTGGGTTGCTCTCGTACTCCTCTTCACTGGAGTAGCTATTGTACAGGTAAATAAAATATTCATGCTCTGTTTACAACTCTACTAGGGGAAAATATGTCCATGTTTATAATTGAATAGCCAGCAGTGTCAAATTAATTGAAAGAAGTATATAAAGAAATCACAAACTATTGGCTGCAAGTAAATTCAAAAACTTATTCTGTTTTAAATTGATTTTAAGGGAATGAAACTTTGAAATCGCCTATTTCTTAGACAGAAGGTAAACTATTTTTGGTTTCAGTGATAATGGTAACCTTTGTAATCATGTGGGGATACTGTGTATGTGTGTGTTTGTAATGCCTACCATGTGAACACAATAACTCTAGAAGGGGAGTAAGGACAGATGTGATATTTAGTCATATAAATAAACTATTTTACATCATTGTTACTACTAACACATTGAACAATGAAGCCGAACAATAAAATGTGGCGTCTTATGTGGTATGACAAAACGGCTCTACTTTCAACCTTTGCCGTATATAATGCACAAATAGCCCAAGAATTTGTTCATTGGATATCTAACTACATCTTGGGGAAAATAGAAAGTAAATGCCACATTGAGTGCAAGATTCGTATTGATTTTGGTGGAGATCAAAGGTCATTTGAGTCAACAGGGGTCACATTGTGAAGCACATGTAAACATGATAGCTCAAGGAAGAAAGCTTGGACATATTTTATATTTCATCTGTAGGTGAACCACATTCAATCCAAAATACCTATTGTTTTTGGTGGAGGTCAATAATCATCTTTATGGTCAATAGGGGTCAAGTTGTGAAAACCTTGAAAAAATGATATCTGAAGTAAGGAAGCTCAGACACACCTCATATTTAGTTTGTCAGTGTATCGCATTAAGTGCAATATCCCTATCGACTTTTGTCAAGGTCAAAGGTCATTTGAGGTCAAATGTGGTCAAAATGTGAAAACCTTGTAAACATGGTATCTCAAGAATGAGAGCTTGGACAGATCTCATATTTCATATGTAGGTCTACCACATTCAGTTCAAGATGCTTATTTGTTCTGGTGGAGGCCCAAGGTCATTTGAGGTCATCAGGGCTCAAACCGTAAAACCTTGTAAATATATTCAAGAAAAGAAACTTTTACAGATCTCATATGTCATAAGGAGTATAGGGAGTGTGTGACACATCCTAACGTTATAATGTCAGATTCAGAAAGAAAATGATGACACCACAATGCATTTGTGCATTCTGGTTATATTGAGGAGGGAACAGAATAAATGTGGTCCTAATTGAACACCAGTGGTTAGTAATCTCCACCCCACCTTTTTTGGATACTCCAACATGTGACAGTTCTGATAACTTCTTAGACTATTTCTCCTCCATAATTTCCTGTATCTCTTTCATCATGCCCTGTTTTCTTTTATTGTGCCAAGTTTCGCACTATTATGCTCTGCGTCTCTGCCATCTTGTCCTTTTTTCTACCATCATGTCCTGTTTTATCTGCCATCTTGTTCTGTTTTCTCTGCCATCTTGTCCTTTTTCTCTACCATTATGTCCAGTTTTCTCCTCCATCATGTCCTGTTTTCTCTGCAATCATGTCCTTTTTCTTTTGCCATTGTGTCCTTTTTTCTCCTCCGCTACTTACATTTCTCTGCCATAACTGCTGTAAAACATTCCCAACTTCAAGAATAGCAATTGTGCCGAAATATTCTCAAGTGGTAGAGAAGCAACTTGTAATCTAGGTGCTCATACTCCTACATAAGTTGTCCGTGTTTGTACTGATGTACCATTGGGACACAAGTGTTTGTATCCCCGCAGTCTGATCTTTACGTCAACCACTTTGAATGCCTCATTTTTATGCTTTCATTAAAAGAGCTTCGAGAAATTTGAATGAGTGGGTAAGAACTCCCTCCCAGAAAAATCTAGTAATATCCCCCCATGAGAATGCCCCCTTGAAATAAGACACAAACATTTTAGTTTATGTAAATACTGTAGAAACTATATACATGCTGTACATCGTACTTGTATGCATGAGCTACATAGCATGTTTAATGCCTCTGTTAATCATGCATAACACAGTAGCCAGAAAATGGAGAGTTGCTCACTTGTTTGTTTTATCTCATTATTTGCATGTCTCATACCTTTATATTCCTTTCATTTATAGTTCTCTCTAATTTGCATTTGTTGTGTAGCTTTGACTGTAACTGAATTTGTTGGAAGGCCTGTAACATGTTCTGAATTCAAGAGTGAATGTAAGAATTTTATGGTATAAGAGTTCTTTATTTTAATTGTAAATGTTAAGTAGAAGAACCCTTAATTAGATATTGTACTCTTATCTTTTAAAGGTGATGTTGTGGTCTTGGTAATCCCGAGCATTTGAACTGGTACAGGTCTAATTTCCCACATGGAGAGTATAAACTGAGGCTAGTGCTTCTGTTACAACTTATGTTTTCTTCTGTTTCTTCCGTTTAGATTCAACCATCTGATCCTACTAAAGTAGCCAAAGAAAACACTTTACAAGAACAGAATCCATATACAGGGATGATAGCTGTTTTATTGTCTTGTCTAAGTTCTGGATTTGCAGGTGTGTACTTTGAGAAGATCTTGAAGGGTTCACAAGCTTCCCTGTGGTTACGTAACGTACAGTTAGGACTCTTTGGTGTCTGTTTCGGCTTAACTGGGATGTGGTTCAAGGATGGTGAAAAGATCATGGAAAATGGATTCTTCTTCGGCTACACCAAGTATGTTTGGGCTGTGATAGCATTACAAGCCTTTGGTGGCCTTCTTGTGGCAGTCGTCGTCAAGTTTGCTGATAACATTCTGAAAGGGTTTGCGACGTCACTTAGCATCATTATATCTACGGTTGCGTCCGTGTATCTCTTTAACTTCACAATCAACCTCCAATTTTGTGTCGGCGCTGGGTTAGTGCTCATGGCTATATTTATGTACAGTCAACCTCAAACACAGCCTGCACCACCTGCTGAAAATTTATTGAATGGAAAACAGAAAGATGCTTCCCAAATTTAAGAGAATTCAACATAAAGGCATCACAAGTAAGTCCTGTGTAAGTGCCTTAAGAAGATGCTCAATATAAGTAAAGCTCTATACAGATTCTGATGGAAAGTACTATTTAGCAACACTGGATTGTGTGTGAAAAACATAAAACAGCATTTTTTTTTTAAAACTCCATAACTTCCAAATAGAACATGCAATTGAGGTATGGTTTTTCAATAAAGAGAGAAAAATGTTCCTAATTTCTTCTGCAATATCAATTTAGTGACCACTTCCATTAAAATTTGATTATGATTCTAATTGCTACTTGTGAAAAACAAAAGAACACGCCGACAGATTTTTCTAACTACACCCCTAGCATCTTCCATTTCCCCAACTCCTGATCACCAAGGTCCATCAGTTCCACTTGAGAGAGCTTATACCACAAGAGATGTCACAGTCAGAAACAAGGTTCACAATGAAATATAATACATCATAATATGCTTTGAAGTTATGTATTTGGTCATAATTTATTTGAAAACATTTTAAGTATAGACACTACTAACTATAGAGATGAATGCTGCAAGTATCATGGTACAGTCCTGTCCTTGCACATCCATTAGATATTTGATCGGTGACGGACCTGCCTAGTGTGGTAGTAAAGTAATAAGTTTTTTAACTAAGAGCAACACCTCAGCTTTCAGGATGAATCAATTCTAGTCTGCTGGCTATGATGGACATATCATACAAATGAGGTGATTAGCCAGAAGTATCTCACAGATGAGTCTGTAGGCAGATTAAGCATTTAGCATGGTGCCCACGTAGTCTGCGCAAAGCGTACACAAAATTTTGGCCAAATAAGCCTCCCAGGTCACTGCAAATAACATTTCCCAGGCCTTGTAAGTTGCGCCCAAACACAAAAGTAAAGCAAAGACTAGTAATATAATAAATATGGAAAAATGAAAAAAAAAAATTTTTCATGGAGGGGAAGCTTCCCTCTGTCCTCTTTCTGTGGCTGTGTACCTGGAAGGAACCTTGCAATAGTTTGTTTATGAGATCTTTGTATATCGATGTATGTTGCTGCATTATGTCTAGTTCTCGTGTCTTTCTGGACAAGGTTTCAACAGTACAAGAGCATAGCTTACAGAATGTGATGTTCTAGTTACTAACCCTTAAAGACAGATATATTTAAGGGTTGCTATGTGTTCAACTGTTCATTTGTGTTAATGGTAGGTTTCAGTAATTTTCTCAGCATCTATTTAAGAAGACCTCTTTCAGTACAATGTCCTGGCACAGCTCTTGCTATCTATGACTTATAGCAGTTTGTGAAACTGTTAATCAGGCAGAATAGTTTGTGTGCTAAACTTTTATAGAAGTTTAATTTTGTCTTTGGTCGAACCTAATGGGTACTTACGTAAGTGAACTACACATCCTTAATGGATCTTTACTGACACTTTGATGTGTTTTTATAACAATCAGTCATGTATTGATATAATATTTAAATGTATATCTTTAATTTGTAGAAAGAACTACGTTAGCATCATCCTATAAATATTTGAGCTGCCTTCATCTTCTCTGTACTTATGTCAATTTATACAATTTTATTTTTATATACTTTTCCCTTTTTGTTCTGGGGTTGGGGTCATTTGTGTTTTTTTATGTTTTTATCGGCGATTCTGGGATTTTTTTTATGCAGTAGTTGAATGCAAGGGAATTAGTCTCCCTGACGCGGTTTAATAGCAAACTTCATTTTTTGTGCAATATTTACAATTCTTGAAAACCTTTACTTTTTGATTAGTTTAAAAGGTATCTGTGTTTTGTTTCTCTCGTAGGGAAAGATGAAATAATATGATCACATTTGCTGCTTTCTTCTTGTAGTGGGCCATTGCTCTCACAATAGTTCTGTGATATAAAAATTCAACAAAAGCTTTTTGCATTTCAGATTTAGTAATTAGGCAAAGATGTATGTGAATATGCAAGAATTCTTGTGAACCAATCCGAATACTCTGGCAGTTATATTGATTCACTTATCATGGAGACACACTGGTCTCCTATATGCATGTGATACAAATTCTTTACAAAATTTGAAGTCTAAAACGAAAGGTCCCTTTTCCTAGTGTGAAACATTTGTGTTTGTTGCCAGTGAAATGCGAACTGAAGAAAATGGTATATGTCAGATTGTAAGTTGTCCACGGTATTAACTCACAATACCTTGATAACTTGGAGGCATCTTGTACCTTGTATAAGGTTGCAATACCACTGAAAGTATTACCTGTGCTAAGCCTTTGCAATCACAGCATGTTGAAAAAAAAAAATTCTGGCATCTAAGTTGCTTTTATCCTGTCTGTAAAGGTCTGTGTTTGAAGTAGCAATGAGGCTGATCAACCACTAAGATGAAATAGATGTTTTTAAACTGTCAAAATATAATGACAAAAAAAGTTTCTGGTGTTTTTCTCCCTACAGCAAAACTGTTCCAGAAAAAGAATATAGCTGCGAGGTTACTGTTTATTATAAATTTCAAAAAGTTCATTGGATGCATAAGACAATTTGTAACTGACATAAAAATCATAACTTTTGTGAAAACTGAGCTAGATTGTAGGAAATTGTCCTCATTTCACCTTAGACTGGTAGAGATGAAATATGTTGCTCCTTCAGTCCTTGTAGTGATGGAGTAGAAAGCTGGCTGATGCACTTGACAGTATGACTGCTATTATTGGCAGGGAAAAGGTGGGGGAAGAGGTGGGGGGTTGAGATTGAAGATGGGGGAAGCTGGCTAGAAACAGACTCTCTAGATATTTTGATTTATTATCAATATCAGATTTATATAAAACTTCAGACCTCTGCTAAAGGAGTTGCCATCCCTTAAAAGAAACACCAGAATTTGGGGAAGGGTAGGTGTTGACTTAAAATTGATATTGTTGAGTTTGGCATGAGAGTGGTATTCAACTGTACATTCATCTGTACAAATAAGTCATAGTTAATCAGCAATTATAATAATAATAACAATGATTAGAAGTGATATAAAAAGTATCATGTGTGTTTGATTATCACGTTAAGTGAATAACAAGAGCAACGAACTAACAGAGTGAAATTTATATTCAATTATTCTTCATTTTGTTGCATTACTTTTGTGAAGGTAGATGATTATATCATTCCTGAATAAACTTTCTTTTAACATCAAGAATGTCGCACTTGTTTTTCAAAATGTTGAGCAACCTTTGCTTTCCCACCTCTCTCATCAGTAAGATGAAGCTTATAATTGGGTCATTAATGAATAATACTTGCCTCTCTGCCTCTCACCATGAGAGTATGGCCATAGTTTGGCGTGATGGATCTTTCTCCCCTGTTCACCACACGCACACCATCTCCTCTTCCCGTAACTTAGGGAATGATGTATTTCCACTTTTTCGAGTATATGTTAATCTCTGTTAATGTAATCACCTTATACCTTACTCGTGGAGGTTTGTAACTAATCTGATTTAATTAGTGGTATATTAAGGATGCATACCTCACCCTAAGAGGTTTCTTGCCAGTACGGATGTTGACAGACCAGAGTGCAACCTCCAACAGTTAACGAATTAAGAATCATGATTTTGAGTGGGGGGAATCATTGGATGAGAAGCAAATTTATGCCCCGCAAAAGTCAACCGATCACAACGGGAAAGGAACTTGGCGTGGGGTATAGAGGCCTGTTGGGGCTCCTGGTGACGTTTAGCGACAAAATTGCATTACAATCGGATTTGGGCGAATTTTTAGGGGAGCAATTTACCCATCTACGGTACAGGGGGAATTTGACATCTCACACCCCCCCCCCCCCCCTCCGTCTCCTACGCCTATGTGAAAAATGTTCCATGTAAACATCTGCAAGCATTCAAAGTTTCAGGTTTGACTTTGGAGCAGGCTGCATTTTTTAGTAGACTATGTTTTATCTTCGAACTCTACTGGTAACAAAGCCAAATTCCTGAATATCTTGTTCCACCCTTGAGCTAACTTTAACTTAACTCTGCTATCTTACCGGTTAGGCAATATTTTGATTGAATTTCTTGTTTTCACAATAGTTTCTAAAAATAGTAATTTCTAGTGTGCATCTATGTAAATTTGGAGAAATACCGCAGCCATAGCATGAAAGCTCTTCGTTAGAAGAACCCGTGACTCCTTTAAAATGTGTTTTAACGAATTATTCCACAATCTGCCCTGTCGTGTACCGATTACATCTAAAGACATCTATCATGCACTGATCTATTGAGATTTATCGTGTACCGATCATGTGACCTTTATTCAGTTTTTAACCCTCTCTTCCTGTTCCTCTGCTCTTAGGTTAGAATTGATTAACATTCACAAAGATTTGGACCTCAACCTTTGTCAGAGAAATTCCTACGTCACTCTGTAAGGACTTATTGGCAGCAGCGAACCGTATATCTAGTAACGCCGTTACAGTGAAGGTTAGATGAGTTGCATTTAGGATTTAACCTCCCACCCCTTCATCTCTTTCTTGAGCGTGAACAATAATACTTTAAGAAATTAGGTCTTCAGCATCTGGGAAGGGAAGTCCCCTAAATGCTGTGACCCGGAAGACTAGCTGAAATAACGCCAGGCTGGCCAACCGTTCCTCCAGATGGAGGAAGCGAGAAAATTAAAATTGCAAAAATGACAAAGAAAGAATAAGCACACGTCTAAGGGAAGGAAAGTCTCAATGTGCCTGCTTTCTCGACTTCCTACACAATTTAGCCTTTTTCGTATTTCCAAGACAATTGGCCAAATTTAAAGGTCTAGCCCATTAAATGTATGTCAGCAAAGTGTGTGTGTGTGTGTTTGGGGTGGATGGGGTGGCCTCCCAGCACACAAGCGGACGAGTGGCATGTGCGAGCTCATCTCTCCGGAAATGGGAAAACTGAAAGAGTACGAAGACGTGAGGCAATATACAGCAACATGTAATGGAGGAGGACCGGGGGGGGGGGGGGGGGAGTGGTGGTTGAGAAATAGCGAGAATCTACGGTCGGGCAGAAAATGTAACTGAATGTTTCTATACAATTTAGCTCATCAAACTGAAGCATGCAACCGAAGTTACTTCTTTGCCTTCTGTACAATTACATTCAATAGTGTATGGGAAGGAGTAAAACACAGTATGAAGTACAGGAATACGTTTTTATCTTACTTTTTTGGCGTCAAATAAGCAAGGTATGCCCAGCAAGAACCACGCCTAAAGTCCGTTTATTCATTGTGAGGCATTCAAACTTCTCGTTAGGTCCTGATCTTCCACGTAAAAGCTTCTTTGTTCGAAAAATGATTTAATTACGATCTATTACAATGTGTAAATGTAATGTGCAGCCCTGGGTTTCCGTAATTTGAAGCGAGGAGGAAATATTCCAGAGTCCAATCAGTAATACTGTAAAATAATCCTCCAGGTCATGAATATGTTCGGGGCATTTGCAGGTTGCACGAATTATTTGACTCACATTGGCCCGAATATGAAGACTTTTCAAAATTGGAGGGGACCAAGCACCGCCCACACCGTCCATACTGTAGTGGTTCCTTATCCTTTCGGTTCTTTTCAGTTTATTGTAATCTTCCTTATGTAGAGCCACCCTGATTTCAGGTGTAATCTTTATATAACTTACGTCACAGGTTCCACAGGTTAAATAGCTTAACACAGTAACACGTCATTATAGATAACAGTGACATCCTTTCTCCGAAACTTTCGAGTTTCTAATTCCTTAAAACTGATGCTGTTTCTTCTTTTCTACGTGTTCAATAACAACATGTCTTTTCCGCTTTGGTGAAATGATGACATTAAAATCTGATACTCCAGACTCCATATAGCTAAAGTGAAATCATGAAGCCTACAACCTTCTGTGCCTCTCGAAAATCCTCTTTTGCGTAGCAGTGACAAAAATTGGGTCCAAGACAAATAAAAAAAAGCAAAATTTGTATTTTGTCGTATTATCGATGTTTTCTTAATTTAATGAATTCATTAAATATTATGTATTTTATGTAATAGCACATGATTCCAGCCAAAAGAAATTGTAGAATGACACAACAATTAAACAAATGAGTTTTCATGGATTTCTTCAGTTATCTATGACATTTGTGAAAACTCTTTTATTTT
The DNA here is from genome assembly GCA_021234535.1 of Stichopus chloronotus. Taxonomy (NCBI): domain Eukaryota; kingdom Metazoa; phylum Echinodermata; class Holothuroidea; order Aspidochirotida; family Stichopodidae; genus Stichopus; species Stichopus chloronotus. Next base: position 2,148,548 of record CM037830.1, read on the forward strand.
TAAGGCAAATTCCATATACACCCTGATGGGGAAGAATATATTTTAAGGTGGATGTTAATTCGATAAGAGGTCAAGCGGCAGTTGTTAACCTCTGAAACTCCTACTGGAGAACACTGTACTGTAAAAGCCTGTAATGGCATGAATATCTAAACTAAAACTGAAGGGGTAAGTTCACAAAAGATATTTTAACACCTCAGTTGCATTTTCAAGTTTTTCAGCACTTTTAGCAGAATGCACTCAAGTACAGGTGACTTGAGCTTTTCAAAATATTTTAAGTATTTCTCCCTTTGAAATGAACTGTTAATAATTTAAACCATAATGTTCAGACAAATTTACGAATATAAATGAAATACAGTTTGCTGTTTCTGTTGTTTTATTCTACACTATGATTCTTACATACTCATTTGTCTTTTTTTTTTTTTTTGTTGAGATTTTCTCTTCAATTTCATGACCGCTCGTAGTTATATATCATGACCAGAATCATGGCATTACTGCTCCACCATCATCAGTTTTCTTTCGTTTTAAGATTAAATGATGTTTATAGGTTACTTTCACTTTCTATTTTACGGAGAGAACTTTCGGCATCGACATGGTTTATTTTCAATACAGCGACAGATGTTACCTCTCTGGTTTTATAATTTTCTTCATCCTTGCATGGTCGGTAAGTGAGTAATTTTTCAACTTTCTTATCTTTGTTTCGAGCTATCGTACCTTTTTATGGTTTTGCTTCCTGTAGTAATACCAAATACTCTTCGTCCTAGGAGTTTTTTCTTCTTTCCTGCAAATATCATTTTAAGCAGTTGTCTTATAAAGCTCCAAGGAGGTTTTTCTTACCTTTGTATGTTCTTCGGTTATGAAGCATATCTAGCACTCAGTGCGAGTCTATGTAGATTTTACGTATTAAGCAAAAACTAGTAACATCAGTACACTCCCAAAGGCTTCTATATTCTGGAGATGTTGACATATATCTGGTAAAGAATCATAAGCTATCTAAAGATGGATGGAGATAAATTTACATAGATAGGATATTTTTGTCCACCATTTAAAATAGATGAGTAGATAGGCGCGAAAGACATGCATACTGGGATTGTAATCTGCTATACTGTCTTTCTTTGAACGAAAAACATAGGCAAGCCTCCACTCGAGCTCCCCACCCCACCGACCATGTTTGTTATTGTTCAGAATTCACGTTTATTTGTCAAAAAAAGGGAATATATTTAATTAGAAAATGTTCACCAGTTTCTAATAAGAAAGACAACTTTTAGTGATACCAGGCCCCCAAAAGGTAGATAAGTAAACCACTTCATTAAACCAAATATAGCTGGAACTCATGATAATGGCGAATCATGTGACTCGTGGTAGACATTGTAAAAAAAATTGATTTGTACTTGCTTTAAAACCTTTCTGCCTGAAATCTACTGTACCCTTTATCTATTGTCTACCCCACTAATTATATACCCTCTTCAATATAATCGAATGGGGTGATTTTTTTTTCCATTTGAGAACAAAGAGCGGCGACTCTAAAAACGTCATTGATGAAGACAAAACATGAAAAGATAACATATCTGCGTTGTAATTCATTGACTTACAAATGAAATTAATGACCAACCGAAGATGTTAGACACACGGGGAGCAAACAGAACCATTTAATTAGAACATAATATCTTCAGACTATAAAAGCTGGATCACACTAGCGCGATTCAAGGAACGACTTAACCATCAAACAAAATCGAATAACTTCAATTGCCGTAGATATTAATGGATGGAAAATATCAACAATTAATGTCAAATATCGATATTATATCGATTGATCAATTCAAGACAACCAAAACAACAAACAAATCTTGATGACGCTCTTCTCATGGAGCTGCTCACTACTTAAGTTCCAACTTCAATCGTGTGTTGAACCGTGCTATTGTGACCGTGTTGTAAATATTAATTCAATACATTTTACAAGTAAGGTAGTTTTCAGTTTTTGTGACCATATTTTTCCAGATTCCAAACAAAAAGAAAAGAGTAAAAAAAAAGATACTTTCCTTTGAAAGCACTATTAGGTATTTTAACTTCCTCGAAATAGATTAGTTAAATTATATTGATTTTGAATTAGCTAATTAACCCAAGAAAATTACCAATAGCTTGTTTTTGTTTGTTTGTTTTTCTGTTATCTTCTCCTTACTGAGGTGATAATGCTGCATTCATTAAGCTGTGTTTTATCCAACGCATTCGACTGAGTCAGATTTGATTGCAATTAGAAACATACAGTTCAATGTATCACAATATCTTTAAGATCAGGAAACAAAAGCATAATGGGTATCCTACTTATGATGATGATTCACTTGTCTTATTTCATTGTCACCACAAAATACGAGCCAAACAAAATGTTGTCACTGTTGTTGTTTTTTTTTTCATTAATGAATTTCAGTTTCCTTTTAGTTAAATGAACGGGTATTAATTGCTTAAGGAAACGTTTCCCGGCTTCTTTTGTATTATGCATATATTGTATATATATTCTACTCATGCCTGATAGAATTGCGCAGACTCAATACTGGCTTGTTCCTTAATAGAATGTGACGATTGCAACCTGAGAACAATGCCAATGACATGAGCAGGAAAAAAGGTAAAAGGGAACCAAATATTAATTTGTTTCACAGACCGGACATATACCAATACGTACGTGGTAAAAAATAATCTCTTCTTTTCTTGTATAGGTTCTTCGTGAGTAGTAAAATGACACAATTAAACAACCTTTTTGCAATTTTAAATTAACCTAAAACAGTTTCCTCAAGAAGTACATTTGTATACGATATATGATAGATCTCCATTGAAATCATACAGTCTGCCCTCGATGGCAACCCTGCTGAGTGTGATAAACGCTATGACGAATAGCATATATATAGGTTTACATAGCAATAGCAATACATAGATTTACGCAGTTTAAGCAGATTCCAAATTTGAGGTGCATTTTACGCAATTATCTCCAATGGTCGATGGTCAAACATTCAATTCACAGAGCCTAAAACTTCATGAACTAATACTAATGGCCATTGGTCCATTGGTCGCTGCACACACGGTACCACGGGGTACCTGTTGCATTGTATGTTCACAGTCGATCTACGCAGCGACCGACGTGAGATGTTAGCAGTGTTTCTCTTTAAAATTTAAAGTCGTGTTTCAGCCAGTAGCCTTAGATCTTTGTAACGGAAGGTTGCGAAGAATTTCTGTGTAAATCAAAAACATTTGCTGCCAAAATCGGGGGACATTAGTTTTTTTCATAGGGATAAGTTGAACAAAAAAAAAAAAGAAAAGGAACCTCGTCCGCCAGGCGGGTAGAGGGTAAATGGCCAACCGCATGGTGACTGCAGGTGGGGATCGAGGGCTGCTCACAACATTCAGCATTCACCTCAAAATGATGCCATTGTAGACGAAGAAGACCATAATACTCAAAACAGCGAAAAATCAACAGAAATATGAACCTGGTTAATAAACCTCCTCCAAGTAATGGATGGAAACGAAATACCGCGTGCCTTCTTCTTAAGATTCGTAGATACCACCGAAAGGAAATCTGGTAAAAATGAATTCAAAGATATATACAGGCTTGAAAAGCTGTTTCTTGCATCATGGCAAATATATATTCAATCAATCAAGTATAAAAGCAACAAGGGAGAAAATGCCGCAAACCTGCGACTATGTACACAGAGTCTCTAGGTGAGAAATATTCACCTGCAGAAATAATTAGGGGAGATTTTAAGAGTCTCGTCTCCTATTCACCGAGTGGAACCTGCAACAACTCGGAAAAGTTGCTCAAAATATTTGCGGCAGATGACAATTTATTATTGTGCTAGATAGCATTGCTGTTTAAAAGTATGTCTTTTCACAAGCAAGTGAAGTTCCATCAGCTGACCTCTACCATAAAACTAGGGGAGACTATGTCTTTCACTTTCCAAACTATTTTAACCGTGAATGGCGTTACAATAAATCAAGGATTCAGAAGGGCCGCTGTAGAGCTGTGCTAGTGAAGTATGAACGTAGAAATGTTTTTTTTTTTCTGGGGTAGAGATTTGATGGCAGAGGTTACCCCTCTCATTTGGAATTTTCTTTTTTTAAGATAAAATGTTCTGAGATGGTAAAAATTCCTAGTTTTGAGCCACAAAAATTCAACAAAGTAAAAATTGCCAGCCGGACTTTATGTACTAGACCCTAGGTTCTCAACCTTTTTTTATCTCATGATCCCTTAGGATGTTCCAAATTATTTTAAGTTCCCCTGTCGGGGGCAGGGAAAATCTTTTGATTAAGTTACAACTTACAATTATGGGAAATGTATGGTCTTACTCAAATTACAAGAAATTTAATCTGACGTTAAATAAAAAGAAAAATTGTTGCAAACTTACATTACCACTGCATGCCATTTTTTTTAAAATTAGGACCTATAATCTCCTCATCAAGGTATGAGTCATACATGGTATAAAGGTTAGTATCATCGAGTTATATTTGGTGCGGGGAAAAATGATTTGTGTCCATGTCTGACATGGATTTAAAAGAAGGCCCGTATGCAGCTTCTTCAGTGAGGGGTTCGATTTAATCACAAGTGGAACATTTTGCCCTACAATTATGACCAAAGAAACTAAAACATTATATATGTTGCTAAGGTATGCCTACTATCATAGGCTGAGCGGAACTTCGTATCTTGTAGGGGGGTTCGTCCTTACCTCTTACTCCCTGGATAAGGTCTGAAAAAGAAACACCGAACAAACAAAACAAAGCAAAATTGATGAAAAATGTGTAAACGTAGCATTAATTTAATTTTGCATTTTGTCGGTGTTGAAACTGAAAAAAAAAAACGTATATACAAGTAATGTGAGATATTAGAGCTTCCCTGACCCAATTGGTTAACAGCGACGAAGTTTAAATCAAATGTGCGGATTGGTCTCTAGTAGTAAAACTTGTTGAAGTCTGCTCTCTTCTAACAAATTGCTGTAGTGGTGAATCAAAGGGGACTTCGTCTGCTGCTTTGACCAGGAATAATTAGACAAGCTACGAGAACGAGTACTGGTTTAGGAATGCGGGTTGCTGTATGATTTATCATTGTATATTATTTTATTTTACTAAGCACTTTAGCTTTCGCGAACCCCTAATTTTTCTACGGAACCCTATTTTTTCCACGGACCCCACTGACCCCTTTGCGGACCCCAAACAAGCTTAACGGACCCCCTTGGGGCCCGCGGACTCCAGGTTGAGAATCACTGTACTAGACTACTGATTCGATTGCTAAACTGGTAGAGAAATTCCCCTTAAGCATAGGATATTTTGTCCGAGAGACTATCTGTAACAGACAAGTTGGTTTATTAAATTTCTATCGTTAATCCCCAAAGCACCTTACAAATATATAAGACAAAACCAAAATTGTACAAAGGTGATAAAAGATAATGAACGAACTCGTTAAAGTTACGTTAGATTTATATATCGACTGAGCAGAGTGATAAGACTAGCCAAAGCCCGGAGTAATATAATTATTTCGCAAATTATTTTAAGAATAACAGTATTAAAAGCTGTTGGAATGGGATCAATAACTTGATAAAATCTGATTACAGTGATCTTTTTCTATAGAAAAGAATACCACTGCCGAGCCAAACGAAACTTCATTTTACATGACTCCCACAACTGAAGCTGATTATAGGTCCATTGCTGTCTATGGAACCTCCAGAATCCTAGTTCTGATTGTGACGGAATTTCATCGCAACTGGTTAAAATATCCGCTAAGTGCATAAGTTCACCCCCTCACACACATTTTCAATTGTTCTCTAGAAATGGTAACGTAGTCTGCTAAAAGTTGCTCGTGTAGTACCAGCTTTTAAGAAAGCTATAACAAAAGCAAAATTAAAGGTTCAGAATATATTTCTCCATTACCATGCTTCTCTAAAACCCTGGAAAGCATTGTATTTAATCGCATACTTTCATGAATATGTCATATATGAAGGACAAGTTGTTTTCCTACCATGGAGGGGCTACAACCCAGACTTAACTACAGTTCTCCAACAGTATTGTTAATAGTTTTGAAAATGGCAATTTTGCCTGTGAAATTTTTACAGGGAAATTTTGTCCATAATTTCCCGGTACGCTTCGCGCCATTCAATGGTGGTGTTTAGATAGTCTCCCACAATTCCACTCCATCTTCGCTTCCTCTAAGTTCCCCTTCCCCCATTCGAAAAACCCGGATTAGCGCTGATTGATCTGGACTTTGAAGAAACAAGCTTAAACCTTTCTTGGCCATCTCTAATATCACCGGAAATGTTTTTTTCTGAACCCATGTTTTTTTTTGTTCAATTTACTCTTCACCTATGGCGGACATAAGGTGCGAGATGTAGAATTTTCATGTTAAAATAACTTGTACTTTCCAAAAACTTTTGAAATTATCGAGCCACCTACTTAAACGCTAATTCGACAGCCCGGAAAAAATGGTCAAATTGTCGCGATGCCATGTTAAAAATAACTGTTATCTTCAACATAATTAAATACAAATTGTCGAATAATCGATTTAGGCGAACTCGACATCACGGAAAAATTGAACAAATTGTCAAGATATATTATCTGATCATTTTCTTGAAATATTTTGCATAAAAAAGATATGTACATTGGTAAATGTTAATGTTTTTCCTACAGAAACCAATTGATATTCCTAAGTAATATTTTGTAATTATATATGCTACATGTCATGTATGATCTTCACGAAGAGAAAAATAAACTATGGATGGAGAAAACAAAGATATACTGTGTGACAAGTATCTCGTTATCTCCCCCAAAATTTTAAAAATTTGATTTTAGGTTACCGACAATTTCAATTTACACTTCACCTACAGCGGACATAAGGTGACATGTGAGATGTAAGCTTATCGTGTTAGAATAGCGTTTCATCTCGACAATATGTTGCAGATTTACCGACTTACGCTAACTCGACACTCGGAAAAAAAAGTCAAATTGCTGAGATACCGGGTTACAAATAATTTTGCTATCTCAACAAAATATTGCAAATTGTCGAGTATTCGACTTATTCTAACTCGACAACACAGAAAATGTTGTCAAAATGTTAAGATACTGTATAACAAATAACTTGCTATCTAAACAAAATTTTGCAAATTATCGGGTAACTGAACGACAATTCCAATTCACTCTTCTTCACCTACGGCGGACAGAAGGTGACATGCGAGATGTCAAATTATAGTGTCAGAATAGCTTGTCATCTTCACAAAATTTTGCAAAATTGTCGACTTACCGACTCACTGACATGCACGGAAATATTTGTCAAATTGTCAAGATATACTGTGTTACAAACAATTTGTTATCTCGACAAAAGTTGCAGATTGTCTGGTTACCGACTTACGCTAATTCGACCCTCGGAACTTTTGCAAATTGTTGAGGTAGCGATTTAGGTTAATTATGGAGAAATTTGTCAAATTGTTTTGATGCCATTTTAGAAATAACGGCAATTTGGCAAATTTTTCCAAGATGCCGAGGTAGCGTTAGTCAGTATCTCGAAATTTCGCATGTCCCCTTATGTTCGCACGTGCTCACCCCTACAAATAAACGTAGCTTAAATAGGTTCAAGTTAATTTATTTTATAAGTCAGAGTGTGATAGGGGACATGAATGCTCCCATGCCTCCCTTGACGGCTTCACTTATTATGGTATCCCGGGCTTTTCCCTCTTACATGATTTAAAAGTCATCTCTCAAGGAAGGTGTCAATTACAGCAACAAAACATCCGGTTGTAAATATATTAAGAGAGGGGTACACAATATATTAATACGGGATAAGTATACCACACAATGAATTCTTGGACTCTTTTGTTTTGTTCTCTACCTGTCTATATCAATGAGTTACCTAACTGTTACAAGAAACTTTCTGTTACTTTATACGCCGATAATACAAATATTAAGTCATCTGAGAATTGTATTGCTCCTAGACTAACATTAGTGCTGAATTTACAAATATCTGGTCATGGTTCCGTAATAGTAAACTTTATTTTAACACATTAGAATCTATTGTTTTGCTATTTTACCATTGTCAGAAAACGAAAGTAGATAATGCAAATTTATGTTCAAATACAGGTAAAAAGTGTCTTCCACTTTCGGATATACAACATTCTCAGGAATTACTACCGACTATTCTTTATCCTGGATTCATAATATCAACCAATTTCAAAAAATCTTCCTATCATTTATAAGTAAAGAGAGATTCTCGCAATAAAAGATTTAAAAATTGTTCTCAATTTCTTAATAAATCCTGATCTAAATGTAATATTTTATGTGGAAATTCTTACTGGATATATCAACCCAAATATTCATGCTACAAAAAAGAAACAAAACGAGTGCTTAGAATAATTTATGATATGTCTGTCAAAACTGATACCCCTCTCTTATCTTTTCAATCAGCTCAAGTTATTTCAGTCTTTTTATAAGCAAAATGCAAAGTCCACTTTCTTGTATCAATTTCATATCAATATTGCTACCCAGAACAGTCTTTGTTTGTAACTCGCTCTCATAATTAACCTGTTTCGTAAACTATATCACAGTTCTTACCTCTTGGTAGCAGTCAAAGAAGTCAAAATAAGTTTTCATTTGGAGATTTTGTAGATGATGTTCAAATAACACTAGACAAGCTCATTTACTCACCAGACTCATTTTTTAATGTTTTTGTATGTGACATTTTCTCGTTATCTAGACATTTTGCAAATATATTTAACTTATGGGGGCAAAGATATTCATATGTAATTGGCACTTGTAAATCATCCTACAGGGATGGGTTATAGGGAGATCATCTGTACTGACCAATAAGTGGTACAAAAACGTTAAGTCTTGTTATAGCATATTTGCTCCGGGGAAACTTTCTGTGCCAACAGGCTGGTTTATTCGTTTGGGTCGTGCTATTATAAAGGTGTCACGCTGAGAATAAAATATGCAATAATTATGGTAGCGTGACCAAAACTAAGTCGGGAGTTCTGGACTGCTACACCGGCGTAGCTAGAATCTTGGTGTTAACCATGTTAACCATTCGGGAACTCTTAGACCATACGTAGCTTTCTAATTCCGCCCTCCCCAGCCCATCCTTTATTCTGTTTTTATGCCACCTTTTTAACTTTACTCTGAGATAGTGTATGCGTATTTTGCACAGAATAGGGACCTTAGACCTATGTGATAGCTCATGACCTGATCCCCCACGTTTGTTTTTTTTTTCCTCACTACCGTTTTTGTTCTGCCCATGTCAGCTTTTTCTTATTGTCAGTGATTGGTTAAGTCATATTGTCACGTTTCTTAATATTCCTATCAAACGAAACTTTGTAATTGATAATCTTTGGGATATTTTTTTTTCTTTTTTTCAACGCTTGCTCAATTATTGCAACTTTAAGGTACATAATGACTGTTACGGTATCATAGTTGTTTGGCTAATATTCTCTTGGAATTTGGAAGATTTCCTGTGATAAATTCATTACTTTAAAACTACCGTCTAACGAAACGGTTGGGATAAAAGGGCTGTTTTCATTCTCTATGGATCGATATAACCATGCATACATGCTTGCTCTTCCCAAAATGACGACCTAAGATTGATGAGGCAAACCCGAAAACACCATGTGACATGGAAGTATTTGATCATTGACTAATCCCTGAGATACTTGAAAATTTCACTGGATTTTAGGTTTCTTATAAAGTTTTTAAATCTTTCTCATTCCTTTTAGAGATTAAATTTGGCCACCGGAAATGAAGGTAAGGTTGTCAACATGCAATATTAAATTACCGTTTTTGGTGTTTTTGCTTCATGCAAGGTTTACCTACGTTAGCGTTGGTATAGGTGCCCTTCTTTTCGGGTGGGATCGAGGACCGAAACAATAGATTTTAGGTCCTCTGTAGAAAATTCAATAGATTTCTCCGGTCCTCTCAAGATTGACATTAGACAGTCTATTGTTAAGGTTAGGGTTGAGAAAGAAAAAACAAAACAAAGTACAATGAAGTCCTCGGAATTAATGGAAACAAAGTGGAGTGTGTACGTGCGTTTGTGCTTGCCTGTGTGTTAGTGTGTGTGAGTTTTGGCGTCTGCGTTTGGTACTAACGATATCGTTAATACAAAAATTAAGGTGAAAGATTCAAAGAGAATGGATGACTTCAATATGTAGATATAAACAGCGGTGGCACCATTTATAATGCTGGAGGGGTGAAATGAAGAGCCAAAGAAACTGTTGTGGGTGAAGTGCAAGTTTTAGCGAGTAGGGTCCAAGGACCAATCTTGAGGCCCTGTTGGGGTCAAGGGAAAGCCCCGATAAAGCTCCAGTGATCAAAATCCCGGAAGCTGTGAGGTTTTAGCATATCTCTGTGTGAAAAATTAAGTCTCGGGACTTCTTAAAACAGGAAGGTGAATGCAATACCCATATACATATAGATGTAGACATTAGATAGGAATAGATATTAACATCGTATCTGTCCTGCCTATATACGTCAGCTGAGTGGGCTATGCAACTGGGAGAAAAGTTCTGACTGGGGTCATTTCTCAACCCCCCCCCCCCCTCCTTCGGCACAGCCACTGGGATAAATAAACACATAATTATGTTATTTTAATGTTCGCGCAGTTAATACATCTATTTAAGAATGTTACTGTAGCTTTAGATCAGACTTTCTTTAATGATCACGTGATGCATGATAACTTTTAATTGTTCATTAATATTGTCTATTTTCTTTAATCAGCTATTGCCAATAGTAACTCCCAAGACAAGAAGGGATGGAATCAAAAGTCAAACGAACTGATGGGTAGCATCCTTAAATGTTGTTTTCAGGGCATCAAAGCTTGAAATTATATAACCCAATTTGAGGAAAGATTGACGTAACGTTATAAATTAGTTCCATCCTAACCTAGTAATATATTGAATGATTCGAAACATTGATACATAGTTTATACATTTTGTGCAGCCTTAGTCGACGGTAATGAATACCCAAGTGACTGTGGTGATGCCTTACTTAGATGCGACGAACCACCAGAGAGCGGAACTGTCGAAATTCGCCCCATAGGTTACAAAATGCCATTCAAGGTATACTGTAACAATGATGTAGATGGTGGAGGATGGACGGTAAGAAAAGAACTTGAATCGTTAATATTTCTATGAGATGAGGTATCTTAATGACTGTAACTAGGAACATAATGTATGTCAAGACAGTTAAAGAGAAAGGGGAAGAAAGAGGAACGTAATTTATATTCAAAATAATAAATTATGACAGGATGGCTGTTCGACAATAACTTGTGTCATACAACAATTTCTGCTTTCCCAGTCAATATTATTCTAAAAGAATTTCTCACGTGACCTTAATACAAAGTCATTTCAAATACGACCACACATGTTGTTGTTTATAGAACCTTTACAAATCCAGGATTGTAAACAGGGGTCTTCAGCGTTGTTTTCTTTGTTTTTATAATTGAAGTTAACTGGCCATATTTTTTTAAAGATAATGGGCTTGTTCCATTGGCCCATTATGTAAACACAAATCTATGGAATAAACTTTGATACTCCCACATTCATAATATGAATTTTCGTTTTCTCTATGAAGTTTTTTTTTTCTTGGTAGGGAAGATATTAAATGAAATACTGTTTAACTGGATACAGTAGTTGGTATATCGACGAAAACTATACACAAAATGATATTAAATACCTTTATAATGTATGACATTTTTTTTCGGAGGAGGGCTAACCACACCCTGATCCTAATTTAATTAACGTAAGACCATTCTGCGTTTTGTTTTCTTTGTCTTTATGTAAATGAAGGTTATTCAACGACGCAAAGACGGATCCGTAAACTTCACAAGAGATTGGGAATCTTACAAACAAGGATTTGGGTTTCTGTCCGGAGAGTTTTGGATCGGCAATGAAAAAATGGCTCACTTGACGAATCAGAAGAAATATGAACTTCGTATAGACATCGTAGACAATAATGACAATGAACTTTATCTCTCATACGATAAATTCCGTATTAATGACGAAATGGGAAAGTACCAACTTACCATTCTTGGAGCATTCACTGGAAGTACTCCCCAGGGTATGTATGAATAATATTCACTAAAGTGTTCTAATACACGTAACAGTTTTAAAAAAATATCTTACAGTGTACTTAAGTACGAATCGTAGCTGAATTCCACCCTATTAGGTATAAACTATGGTTTACCCAAGATCTGGAAGCATGTGTTTAATTGAATCAGGTCATCCTTCTCCTGTTACTGTATAACAGTCATTATATCCTGTTACCCATTTCATGTTAATGCCTGGATATTTTTACGCAGCGTTAATCATATCTCCCATGAAAAGATAATTAGCATTTCCCCATCTTTCGTATTTTAAGATATTGATTAAAAATACATTCACACTCCGTTTGATCTAATTTAACATTACCTCTATATGTATATCGAAAATGGAAACATCTTTTGAACTCTTGTCAAAATTAATATTTATCAGACATTTTAAATGCTAAATGATTTGCTGGACATCAGACAAAAGCAAACAATAATAAATGCATATATTCATAACCAAATTCAATAACTTTATCAGTGTAGTGAGAATGGCTCAAGATCATTATTTGAATATTCAATACTGAGTTGACAAATATGCAAATAATGCAAACTATCAAGGCATATGATGTAAGGCTTGAAATTAAAACATGGAAATATACGATGGAAGTCAATATTTTCCCCTCTCATTTTTATTTCTAAGAATTTTCAAAAATGTTTCAATACACTCAATTTCAATTTTGAAAAGAAAATGTGTTTCTTGTTTCTGGTAAACTGTTCACTAACGAGTTCCAAGAGTTTACCCTCTAAATTCTATATTACACTAAAAGGGTTTATAATGTAAAGCAACACTAATTGATCTGTGACTCTAACTAGTGTATAATTACAGTGAAAACTAAGCAAAACCTTATTTCCTGTATTAAGAACGATAGGGTGTGCAAATAAAATACATTTGCTATAACAGAAATAAAAACTAAAAGTGAAAATGTTAATTATGATTTCTACCTTCAGTTTAATTTATGACATTTACGGATTTTATCAATTATCTTTTATATTTCGTATTTCTTTTAAAGTTACCATTTAGCTTTACTGTCTTACTACATGTCTGTGAAAGTGATCGATATTACATGTAACATCTACGGAAATTTCTGTCCAAGCTATGTGCTGGATAATCGAGATTTGACGATAAACGTTTAAGTGATTGCGTGTGTACTGAAAAACCTGAAGGATAAGATTATGTTTGATCTTAACTTTTTCTATATTTTTAAATGTACACGCCATGTTGTACATGAATGGACTACATTTTTCAATGAAGAAAATGACAGTAACTTCTTTGAAAAGCAACGAAATTGGCATTGAAACAGTAAAAAAACAGAAACCATATTTGAAAATCAACGGTTCTTACTATAAACGCCTACATAAGGAATATGCAACAGTACAGCTCTCACTGGTGTACCTAAAACATACTACTCTAGTCATTGTTCCTTGGTCGGTATTGGGAATTGTAGTATTTGGTGAAAGGAAGCACTGTATTTACAAATAACCTACGAACTGATCACAACTTTGCGGTGTCAGTGATCCTGAGCGTTTTGACTAACTGAATATTCAATACTAGTATACTTCCCATTGGCGTGTTCAAAGAAGCCTACCGTTGATTTGAATGAAAACTGTCAACCACTACATTATCGTATTCTACACTTTTTATCGTTGTGTTAGAAGAATTTGAAATCATATGGCAAAATTAACCAACTGAAACCTATTTATTTTCCAGGATTGTCTGAATGATGCAATCAAAGGCCTTACCAAACTTTTGGAGTTGATATTTCAATGTTTTTTCCTTCTCGCCTACATACGCAATCACTTTAAGACAGGACTGATCAGTGAGGCCTGGTTGTACCACTACAGTATACTTTCGTAATTATTCTTTTTTTTTCACTGCAGGTTTTGATTACATGAGAGTTCACAGTGGGATGAAGTTTACGACATTCGACAACGATAATGATTTGAATGCGGGTAACTGCGGAGCAAAATTCGGAGCTGGCTGGTGGTTTAAAAGCTGCAGTAACGCAAATCTGAACGGACGGTACGATGACATTCCTTATCGGTCTATTAATCTCTTAAATCGCAAAACTAAGGAGCGTATCGGCAGAATCAAATATGTGGAAATGAAAATACGAGCAATTGATTGATTGATTTGGTTGATTGACGCATTGATTTGAAACTGTTCTTTCGATACTTACAAATCTTCTCGTTGCTTTTACTCTTTCTAGGTCTTATTACTTATTGCCGCTTTATCATGGTAAATTAATTTTACATTTCATCTTTTGTGATGACCGAGCTATCTTATTACAATCAATAACACAATAATTACATTCTAGCTGACAAGACTGGCAGCAATGGTACGCGACTGTATCTCACAAATTAAAATAATTATTTATTGGAAAGCCAATGACTTATCTTTATTTATTTAAATATTTTTCAGAAAAGTTAATTTTCAAAAGCATATCTTCCCTTCAAATAAAGCAAAGAAAAAAGTACAAAATGCACAGGGAAATGTCACTCATTTATAGATTGTAGTGTTTACTTCTCACCTGTAACACAGACGTCATAATTTTAAGAAAATCGAGGGCGATTCTTCTCTTACGGATGATGTATACAGGCTGTTTTATGTGAGCGGAGCCATTGTCGTGATATCAGTTCACTTTGAAGTTCATAACGCTGGACTATGAATGAGTAATACAATACATGCTTTTTTTTTTTTGGTCTTTCGTTTTTGTTTTTCTAAAACTCCCATCTGTGGAGAAAATTGGTCCATCAAATAATGTTTGGAAAGAAATACCATGATCCGTTTTCCAGAAGTTTCACGGAATTATGAGTAAAATTATAACATGAGTACAAAATAGGATGCCGACGGTAACAAAAGCCTATATCACAATTCTGTGCCAGCGTCACACTCCACAATTATGGACTATGAATGAGTAATACAATAAATGTTTTTTTAAGCGTTCCCATCACAGTTTACTGTACTTTGTACTTGTGACGGCTGACACTCGAAAACTATGCTGAAAAGCAAAAAATGCTTAAAGTTGTGTTCAGTGAACTCACTCATTCACTTGATCTAGTAACAAAAAACATTGTTTGTACTTTGCTTGTGTAATATCTGCATTTTCCCCCAGCGAAAATAATGTTCCCATTTTCCTGTAGTGATGATTAGTAACTAACGACGTATACTCTTAAAAATCTACTTGTACACTTTAAATTCCAAGATTTTTCTATGAATATATTTCTGTTTACACATTTCATAACAACTAAGAAGAACTGAATTCTGCTTTATCTCCATACAGTAACCAGTGGTCCACATTTAAGGTTGCTCTAAACTTATAAAAAAAAAAAACTATTGTGAGGCTTTGTCAAATTCGTACTTTCTCTCTCTTTTTTGTCTCAGGTTATTGCCTTTTATTAAAAATATAAAACTGAAAATTTGTTTGTTTGACCTTATGTCAACAAACTGAATTAATGGTTTCCAATATTGACACATTGTTACAACTTGTTTTTTTCTTTGCGATTTCCTACGGAAGCTTAAAAGTGCCATCAAGATAAGTATATCTTTGCCCCATAAGTTGACAATTTTCAGCAAAATGTCTAGATAACGAGATAATATCTCATAAAAAATCAGAAAAATGATCACTTGTTCAGTTGTGTTATCTAAACAACTCAACATTTTTCTGCAAAATGTTAACTTGTTTACTTGCTTCTTAGCGAAGAATTCAACATTTTTTTTGAAGAATGTTCTTATAACAACTTGTCACATCCTGTCAATTGAACAATTTGCTGCAAAATGTTGACATGTTCACTTTCTTACTAAGTGAACAATTGAACAATTTTCTGCAAAATGTTTGAATGACAACTTATCATATCTTGCCATTTTAACAATTTTCTGCAAAATGTCTACTTGTTCACTTTTTTGTAAGTGAACAATTGAACAATTTTCTGAAAAATGTTGACTTGTTTACTTTCTTACTAAGTAAGCAATTGAACAATTTTCTGCAAAATGTTCGAATGACAACTTATCATATCTTTCATTTCAACAATTTTCTGAAAAATGTCCACTTGTTCTCTTCCCAAACCAGAAATAGAAATTACAGCATGAGATAAGTTGTCATTTGAACATTTGGCAGAAAATTGATTAATTGTTCACTTAGAAAGATATGAACAAGATAACATTCTGCAGAAAATTGTTTAATTGTTCACATAAAAGGAAGTGATCAAATCAACATTTTGCAGAAAATTGTTGAAATGACAGGATGTAATAAGTTGTCATTTAAACATTTTGCAGAAAAATGTTTAATTGCTCATTCAGAAAAGAAGTGAACAAGTCAACATTTTGCAGAAAATTGTTGAGTTGAAAAGATACGATAAGTTGTCATTTGGACATTTTGCCGAAAATTGTTGCATTGCTCACTTAGTCAAAAAGTAAACAAGTGGACATTTTGCAGCAAATTGTTGAAATGACAAGATATGCAAGTTGTCATTTGAACAATTTGCAGAAAATTGTTTAATTGTTCAAATAACATAACTAAACAATTGATCATTTTTCCGTTTTTTGTTGCTATATTTTCTTGTTATCTAGACATTTTGCAGAAAATTGTCAAGTTACGGGCAAAGATATTCTTATTTGGATGGCACTTTTAAGCTTCCGTAATTTCCTCACGGTTTTGACCGACAAAACAAACTGGAAACGTTGTAATAGCATACATAACAAGTATTAGATAAGAAAATATGACCTACCTTTAAAATTGTACGTAGATTCTCCTTTTAGACATTTTTCGGTTAAGAATGTTTTAAAGTAACGTTCATTTATCCCAATGTAATATTATGAAAGCCAAAACTTGTTTCGCGCAATAGATAATAAAATGAAGCATTGAACAGGTCAATATTCCATACATACAACTATATATAACAAAATTAAGTACCAAACGTACTCGGATTTTAGAAACAGAAACATTTCTGTTTTCCACGAACTTAAGCTTTACATAACTGAAGAGTTGTCTTTTCCCCATGGTTGAAAAGCATACAACGCATTCATATTTAGATGCATGCATATCTGAATTGAAGAGAATTAGATGAATGGGATGAATATCAAACAATTGCTTAAAGAGAGCTCTCTCTTTTAGATGATAACACTTGAGATTATTATTTGAATCTTTATTGTAGTTATAACAGCTCGAAAGTAATCTAAACAAGGTGAACCATGCAAAAAAATGTAAGACATTAAACAAGTGTGGCATTAAAGATTAAGGTATCCTGCGTTATCATCATGATCACGTGTTTAATGCTCATGATGAACTGAGGCCACTAAAAATCCTGTTTTTTCACGAACTTGTCAGACAATCTCCTTTTCTTCTCAGTCACACATTTTTCGTATTATAACGCTCGATTAAAAAAGAAAATCACACAGTATAACATGAAAGCTGTACACCAGTACGAGGAGAGCGTCATCACCTATAAAACATACCTATATAAATAAGTACCACAAATCCCTTCTTTCATATATATGAGAAACGCCTCTCTAAATATGTCATAATTGTATCTCGGTTCACTGTGTGCAACCTGCAATTAATCTCTTAGAAAATCCAGGACACTAACTCTAATTGATAAGGTAATTTCCTTTCATAAAGAAGGAAAACAGGCTAAGATATGGAAGGATATTTTCTTTTTTATCACTCATCGATTCTTCCTTGTTTTGGTTATTATCTTAATATCATCTCAGGCAAAATATGGATGTGCACCCTTTGTAGTCACTTCAAATTCACCACAAAAATGAGAAAACCTCCTGGTTTGAGGGTCCTTCTAAGAGAGGAATTAAAAATGAAAAGTGAACGTCTAAATACTTGGGGAGAAATTGGAAAAACATGAATGCTTTGTCTTTCAAGTGGTTTATCTGATCCACACCACAAAGACTAGAAAACCACATATTTTGAGGATCATACGTCGAGAGTCATTAAAAACGTAAAGTGAAAGTTTGAACACTTGGGGAAAATCGGGGAAATGCAGCTTACGCTAATATTTGCCAATTGGGCAAAGACAAGGCACAAAGAAGCACAAGAGAAACCAGTGACTCATCATTCTCACTATGTATATTCGGCTGAATGTATCACCCTCCCCCTTCCCCCACTTATACTTTCTCTACCCTTGTTTTCAACTCAACCGCACCCACTCAAATACGGAAACCTCACTGCTCCACAGCAAGAAAGTCTTGTTTCTGTCCCAGGTTTCTTTTGTTTCGGTTTATTAAAGTATTAAACTCTTGTTTCTCCTCCTTTTCGTTGTGAAGGAGGGTAGAATGTGTGTGCTGAACCGGAAAGCAGGTCCAAAAAAGGAAAACAAATGCAGCAGGCACATTTTACAAGTTGACTTCACGACAGACATTCGCACAAGAAATGAGAATAAAGGTCATTAAATTAAGGTATTTTTTTTACTCATCAGATAACATGCCACCATTACACAATGTATTTCAGAGATGTGTTTAGCGTGTGAGTTACACACAGATACACACATGCACATATTTAGCCAATCGGATTGCCCTTTGTCATGTGGATGTATAGGTAATGCAAATAAATGTACTGATGGTGTAAAAATTAGGGTTGCAAGGTTGCGCCTAGAAAGACGCACCTAAGAAATTGATCGATGATTATGAAACTGGTAAAAATCCAAAACATTCATTTAGGTGGGTTTTTATTTCAAGCAGAACCTCATAAAGGTAATGATATGAAAAGATTTTCTGTGCTGTCCCTTCTCATATTAAAATTGAGTACAACACTTTTGTAGAGTCGTATCATTTAAAGTTATGTCTGGCGGGTCAATCACCAATGGCGACATGGTAGTATTTTGAGGTGTATTCTGGGTAATTTGGTTGAATTGACATTTTATATTATGATACGACATTTAGCCTATCAAAGAACCAGAAGTATGACATACTATGTTTCAGAAATGATGCCATCCTGCTTTCGGCAATAAAATAGGTTAGGTTGTCTGAAGTAATACAGTTTCATCAATAGCTAGAGGTGCGTCATTCTAGGGGATGTGTCATTCTAGTTATACTTACTATACTTGAAGGTGCTGCTACTGTTAGACCTTTTAGAACACCGTTGGTGAAATGTGATACTTCGCTCTGAAAGTCTTTCAACGGGTCTGGACCACCTCCGTAAATTCTTATCCACGGTTATGATATGAAAAGCAGGAAGTACCACGTAAGAGGAGGCCTTACACCGCGTGGGATGTGGATTATACGATACATTTTACTTACATGAAGATTTTTCAAAGGTGACTTGTTCGTTGTATGTCTATGTATCAATTGTTAGTATTCTACTCTACCTGTAGTGAAAATGTGCAATTTATCAGGTAATCTAGAAGAATATCAACATAATTCAATGTCAATGAAGCAGTTAGCAGTTCAAGTGGCCGTTAACTCCGCTTTCACGCTGGAGTGAGCTTTGTCCCCTGCAATGTGTATTTTTGTCAAAAATGAATTTTCAAACATAAAATCGCAAAGCCTATATTCGTCCGCATCTGTTTTCTTTCAAATCAGAGCAACTCGTGTATTTTATTATTACTCTGTAGAAACCCAAGGTTATACCTATGGACAATGCACCATTGGGCTTTCCCAGCGCAATGTGCTTTCTTTTTAAGCTTGCGTCTACTCATGTTCCTCAGTTTTTTTTAAATACATGTAAAGTTTCAAAGTGTTCACTCCCAAAAGAGAGAGAAAATTTCAGCAAATTTCAACTGTGAGCCGATAAGAATAAAAGGGACTTCTGCTTGCAGTTCTGTACAAAGAAAACTGAATGTGACTCCTCTATTAAATTACCTGTACGCCCTTACGACCAGTTACACTAAGTAACTTACACTAGTGACGCCGCAGTTTGCAGTGTCCACGGCTGATCTGATGACCATCTAAGGAGAAACTTAGTTCATTGCTTAAAAAAAACATTCGTGAAATAAATCCGAAGGAGGGTTTATTACCTGCATTTAATCTGCATCTGTTACTTCAGGCATCATCATCCACTTTATGTGACCGCGCTTTTTGCAATTACTGTCGTTCTCTTTTCCTCTTTTCCTTGTTTTTTATTTGCAAAACTGTGGTGCATTTTTAGTCTGCAGAATCCTACATTTGTCCAGTTCATAGCTATACCTTAATTATTTTTTTTCACGTTTAACTTACTCCCCAGCTTAGGTCTGTATAATTTAGTTTCACTAAAATCACCAAACTACGATGTGGCATCAGATGTATACGTAATCTTGCGACACAAAAGTAATGTCTAACCGAAATTTAACGTTCTAGAGTTTGCCATGTCGTGATTGTGGGCGTAATAACAAGATAAGAGAAAAGAAGCTATCAAAAAAACAAATGTAACAACAATGTAACCGTAGGTTGCAGTAGACAAAGGCCTGCAATATTGTCAGTCATGGTCGCTATAGCTATGATAGTACATGTATCAGTAAAGGGAGGGCGGGGGGGGGGGGGGGGTAGCATGCAGTTATTTGATTTATTCCAAATAAATACAGTGTGCAATGGCACACACCGAAGTGTAAGTTACATGTCCCCGAACAAAGCCAATCTAAAGCCACTTCGCGCGGTAATACTTAGGACTCGTTGACCAGATAAATTCCGAACGTGCCACAAATCAAATGATCCTGCCAGCTTAAGTAAAATTAAACGAAACAAAATAGATTAAACATACTTGGTTACCTCCGGGGAAGTACCCTGACATCAGGTCCGCCTACACTGGTTATAAGCTGCTAACGCTACGGTTTTGCCTACCCAGTATATGCTAGTCTCAATGACTCTCATCTCCGCTTATTTCCTTAATGATGTATCATCTTTCAAATATTTAAAATATAATCACATTAAAGTTTTCATTTGCAACTTGACATTTATTCATTGTTTCCTATACTGTATTTTTTCCCCAAGTCTATAGAAAGCCATTGTCCTCAATATTTTCACTTTTATCCACTTGAAGGCTCTCACAGTTCATGAAAATGAGTTTGAAAATTGGGATTTTATAAGTAAAAATAAATCAAATATTCTAACAGGCCAGGCGGTGTCCTGATGCGACTTCTAGTATCCTAATGCACGAGGATTTAATAATAATAATAATAATAATTAACAAACTTATTAAGCGCCTTATCCAGTTAAAACATAAAAGCTCTAAGGCGCTGTACAAACATAAAAATTAAAATAGCGGTCAACAAAAACTTAGCAAAATAAAACACAGAAGCTCAAATTACAATAAACGCTACCTCAAAAAACAAAACGGTAAGGAACCGTTAAAAACAAGATAACAAGATAAGGAAAACTTAAATATGTACCAAAAACACAATCTTAAGTGGATACGTCAATAGGATTATGGTATGCGGTTATAGGACTTATTCTTTCAACCTGATTCATTTATACGAGGAAGCATGAAATGGGTGATAACTACTCCTTTTGTAAAAACCTCAAGTTCGTTTTATTTTATAATTTTCCGTTTTTTTTTCTCTGTTTTTTTCGTTGTTTTCCTTTCTCCGTTTCCACACACTTATTACTCCCTTGCGTGTTACTAACCGCAGCTTTCTTCACAGTTTCGGCTTAAAATTTGCATTAAGCCTAAACTAATGCTAAATGCAATATGTTGTATATGGAATATAGTTCTCTGGACTGTGTCATCGTGAAAGAAGGCTTTCAGAAGGATTTCTCCCACGCGATGGTCTTGTCTGAATTCACTGTGGGTAGTTCAAAGGACTATTATTTGGACTGTAAACACATAACATTGACGGAAGTGACAGTCTCTTCTGTGTTATTTATAATTTTGGTCATTTGAGATGATTCATTTCCTCATTAAGCGACTCTCTTTATTGTCCATTCACATCTTAATTTTCCGTGATTTTTTTTCTCGTTTTCATCACGGTTTCGGCTTCAACTATACGCCCTTTAGATTCTGCATTTAAAACTCACATGACATTTACTGACATGTATGAGTGTAATTTTATGGACACATTCATGTAAAGTTAAAATCAATAATTACGATGTAAAATATGTTCACAGAATGAAAGATAGCAACATTTGAAATACTCGTTTTCTAATTTGATTTCGTACTCAGCTGAAGAAGGAAACGTTTTTGTAGTTAAAGGAAATTTGTGGGTTGAGCTCACAGTTTCAACTGCACGTGCAATAATAGATGAGTTAATTACTGAATGAAAGCCAATTTTTACATGAAGTGGTTTACTAAAAATAAACATCCTTCTTTTATTGATTAATATGGAAGCCACAATTCGTTCAGTCCCAGTTTATTACCATAGTTGTACCTTAGTAGTTCATGATTTTAAACAGCCTTTTAGCTTTGATACTTTTCTTTCTTTATTTTTCTGTTTACTTGTTTTTTAATTAAAGGGGTCCTAGTGAACGATCAACGTAGGATTATGAAGTTAACTTAGTAAGGAGATTAAATCCAGATAAATCCGAGGTAAAGTGTGATATTAAATGACTTAATTCCCGGTCACTTATGCACAGATAAACACCTGATTACTGCAAATTGAACTGATCATAAAAGTTCTTCAAAATAGAAAAAAGATTCACGTTTTCTCTCCATCATGATTGTTTCGTATTGAATTGATAAATAAATTTTCAAGTAAGTATTTTGCATTCATTAATATACACGGTAATTCAACTTTGGCGATTTGAGTTGAAATTTGAACGGTGGATTGAATCTCGCATATATGACCCGAACTTTGCTTAACAAGTAACAACACACACCAACATTATACCACTGAAACTAATCAGGAGCTGACTGTATGCCTTTCTCTTTACCTGTTGTTTCATTATTAATAATTAACATAAAGTATTCAAAATGTTACCACAAACGTCACATCAACTCATACATTGATACTGATAATATTAGTGAACTTCTTTTAAATTGTATGAAATGTGTCTAAGATTATGACCTGATTTTTGAATTGTTTGTATCAGTAGCCATTGCCGTGTTCCCATTTGAGTGAGCGCGGTGGATCATGGTTTTATTGCATCGAGTGGTGTCGATTAACTTGATCCAGAACCGCGTTCTCATCTGAGTGAGCGCTGTAGATCATCATGTTATATGAACACATTGCGTAAGCACGAAAAGGTCACCAACGTTTACAAGTCGGATATCGCACACTAGCACTGTATCACAAAAATGTACATGTGCGGGTGTTGCTAACTGCATGCACACTACAACAGCAGCATAGTATTGGTCATATCATAATTTTGCAGCTTAGCACTAACTTTGTTCCCACTTCCACGACGTACTGAGGAGCGTGAGGTACTAACACATGTCAAGAACGTCATTTGTTTTTTAATATGGAGGTAAACATTGCTGGTTTGGCAAGTTTGCTCGTGCTTCTATCTCAGTTAAGAGTTTATTACATCGAAGGCAGTTGACCACTTGACGAATGTTGCTCTTGTTGCACTAAAATGCCATTCGGCAGTTTATATACACTTTATATCAGGGGTTCAATTTATTGGTAACAGAGCAGATGTAAGAAGAAATTGTTTTGAAAAGCAACATACCGAAAATAAGTCAACGAACAGACCAAATTTCTTATAAATTATCAGGGCGCAACTTTAAAATCCGTACCATATGAACGTGCTCGCTAGTTCTTTTAATTATACCTGATAACTTGTCCGACTGCTACCGATTCTAAATTAGTACCATTATCAGAATTGCAGTAACTTAGCCCCTTCTCGGTCAATCGGTAGCGAAATACAGGCAGAAAATGTGCGCTGTACATGTACGCTACACTACTGCACTATGGTGTATACACTTGCCCTACTAGCGACGTGCCCAGCGAGGCTTAAGTTAGAACTAATTACCCGCGTTTGCCACCGGAAAGCAAATGCATGCCGGGAAGGAATAAACCGGAGATCCAGGGTCGCTTGATCTACCGATGCGTTCCCATTACGAACTTTGATCCAGAGCGGTCGATCTGATCTACCCCGATGGGTGCATCAAAATCGGTGGATCTTGATCTTGAGTGAGCGTTGTTGATCCGCGTTCCCATTAGAGTTTGATCTAGCGCGGTAGATCTTGACCCACTGCGCTCACTCAAATGGGAACACGGCTCATGTTCTCAACACCGAACTTGATTGATTGTTGATTAAAAAGGTTTATTGTTGTATGTCAGTCATTGCTTAGATGTATTCGTAATAGCATAATTTCATATCGTGCTAAAAGTAGTTTTTTAATTGCCGAATATAAGTACTCCTTCCAATAGATAATATTGGACAAAAAATCAAGTTAATACTTTGCGATAACATGTAACAAATATTGTCTTTACTTCATTGTAAATTTCTCTATTAAAAGTGAATTATGTTGTTACTCTCTTTTTTATTATTTTCTATTTCTTTCCTACAGTAAAGATTAAATGCCTTTGAAGCATGGCTCGTAATGAGGGGGAGTGGCAATGGAGATTTCGCGAATTAGGTTACCAGACTCCACGTACGATTTGAACGACAACCCAGATATTAATCAACAAACAAGTGAAGGAAGTGAGGAAACCTCCAAATTTGCTCGCTTACGGTAATTAAAGATATCTTCACCTTTACATTACATGTCAGATATACTTTGCAATCAGTCAGGACTAATGGTTGCTAAACGTTTTTAGCGTTAAACATCGTTGGATTACATCGATTGTGACTTAAACTTCTTCTTTCCTATATACTACAAAAGAAAAGAAGTTCAAGAAAGCATAGTAACTCAATATTTAATACCGTATTCTGTTTAATAGAAACATTTCGTTTTTCACGTGCTTTTCAATAAAGACACACCCGCTTGAACGTAAGCTACTAGAGGTATGTTACTAAAGTAAATAACTGCAAGAACTATTTCTTTAAGCTGTCATAATTTTTTCTGTGGTTAATTCAGTTGATTCTAAGTTCAACGAACTTCCAGTCTTTTGAAAGTACAAATGAACATTTAATGTAGTTTTATATTAAGCTAGTAGAGGTATGACAGTAAGCTTAGGTAACCGCAACAACGATTTTTAAACTGTCATATTTTTTCTAGAGTAACTTCGATTTATTTCTATCAACGAGCTTTCTTTCAATTTCTTTTGAAAGTACAAATGAATATTTAATGTAGTTACAATACGTAAGTAGACGGGGGGAGTGACATGAAACAAGAAGGTTCAGAGTGCTTGTTTACGTTGCCACCACACACGTAAATATAAAACTAAATAAACACATAGGAAAAACAAATGTACGTATAACAAAACAGAAACAAAGAGGCAGAGTGAACACACAAAAAAGAAACTTGTAGGTGAAATTTCATATTTGGGATATTTTTATGGTAATTTTTTAGGTATAAAGTGTTTAATGATCTTTCGCTCCAACCAGGGTGCATGCAAATTATTCGAAGAACGACTAAGGTATAGGAGCTCATCCTGATGTAACACTGGAAGTAATTTCTGAATATGGACGAAGATGTACTGGTCGGATACGTGTACTTCGTGCTAAACTGTTGTGTACAAAACTAGCCAAATTGGCAAAAACATAATTAAACACAGCCAGCAATGGGTACTTTGTAACCAACTTGGATATTTTTTTTCACCTAACAGTTTAGTAGGAGGTATACATACCGAAAACAAGTTTAGAGTGTGGAATGTGTTTAGTTTGGAGGGAACCATCATGACTAGAAAATGGCAGGGTTGTGTCAACGGCATATAGAATTATGTGAAACGTAGCAGTTGCAATATGAAGATCATTTTACACGTTTAAAAATGTAAATTGTAAATTTACAGAAAATAAAATAAAGAAATACAAAAGGAATACAGAAATTTTCTGGTAATTAGTTTCCAGACAATTTCTGTTATTCTCACGTGTTTCTTTGTTTAATTTTCTGTAATTTTACAGACATTTCTTACAGTACATGATGTACCACAAATAAGTTGGCGTTGTGTCATTAATAGCTAAAAACCTGTTCTCTGTCATCATGACAACTGTAAAGCCATTACAAAGCATTTCCCCTAGATTCAGAGTGTTCTGATTTATAGTATATACCATGATTAAGAGTATCAATGGGGTTCCTCTGTCCAAAATGAGAGATAACTATTAATAACTTATTTATTTATCGCAAATTTCTGTCAAACATACCTATCCTTTAATTGAAGGTCAAAAAATGGATGAATTTGAATTTACGTTAAACGTAGAACAAACAACACATTGAAGGTGTAAATTGAAATTGTGCTTTCTGTCATGGAATGGTTTTCAGAAACGTCTAAATATTACGTCAGTTTCATAACTTGACATTTTCTGCGACTCTTGTGTTTGGTCAGTACTATTTACATGTACTTTTGAGATGGGCAACGTATTTAATGTATATGAGTGTCCTCAGGACGGCGCCAAGAGTATTGGGTGAGGGTAAAGCATGAGCTGAATAATCTCTGGAGGAGTTTCCTAACTTATAAGAGGTAAACCTTTAGACGCAATCTGGTGTAACATTTTGAATCTTTTGAAGTCATATTCTTTTCCGGAGAAATCCTAGTTTCCATGTAATTTAATTAAACAATGTTTATTTTCGGACCACTAAATTTCTTACAATTTGTTACAAGTGCTGATAGTTACATATAAAAAGGGGATAAAGTTTTTACACTCGTAATAGTTGTAATTAATACCTACCATTTTAAGACAAACATCAGCATGCAATCTACTGCAATGTTTTCCTCCATGAGAAGAATTTTCTTATGAAACTAAGGCATTTTATTAGGGTGATTGTCAGTCATTTAATGCTACGTTTGAGGTGACTAAGATTGTTAGCTTTTATAATGCCATAGAAGAGATTTGACCGTTTTCGTCAGAGTCCTGCAGGGCTTACGAGCATCCGGTTGATATTTCCAACTTCGACTATTTTTTTTTTCTATTTTTTCTTTTTGAGTTGCGTGGTACACATGTCACACACAACGTATAATTGCATTATAAAGTTATTTGTATATCATTATTTCAGGTGTTCTTAATGCTAATTTAAGTTCACTCGAAAAATTCTTTACCAATTTATTGAGCCTACCCTCTTGTTTTTTGTATCACTAGAAATATGTATCTTATTAAGGCCTACCGTGTGTCCCCCTTTTTTCTTTCTCTTCCTCCTTTCTTCTCTTCGTTGTCTTTCTTCCCCTCTCCATCAGTCCTATGATAATGGGGACAATCTTCCCCGTGCTCTCCGTGTGACGTGTTCTTGTTACACTCACAAAACGTAACGGTAAAATAAGAACTTCATAACTTGAAGGTAAAATTTTACACGCAGTTAATGTAAGTCTTACATTGTGTATATAACAATTTTACTAAAATGTAGTAAATTTACCAAAATTATGTAGAATTTACATATACTGTTTCCATTTATTGTAAGTAAAATTACATAATTTAGGTAAACAGTATACGTAAATTCTAGATAATTTTGGTCAATTTTACTTCATTTTAGTAAAATTGTTAGATACACAATGTAAGACTTACATTAACTGTGTGTAAAATTTTACCTAAATGTTATGGAGTTCTTATTTTACCGTTACGTTTTGTGAGTGTAGCCTGTGTATTCATCGATGCGCTCTGATGTCATGGCTTCTAGACATATTTCTTAAGATATTAAGCAGGCCTAACTTGTTTAAAATTATTTTTCTTGCAGTTAAAGAAAATTTCTGGTCATTTAAGTTTAATTCATAATACGCTGTAAACATCATATCTTATGCCTCGATTAATAGCATATCTCTCTAAAGAGGTTTTCAGCCTTCAATAAGTATATTTATTTTTATCCTCAGTACATGTTTTTTTTTCTTACGCAATGGTCAAGGAGTTGGAAGCTCATACAAGATAATGTGATATTCGAACATGCTTCTGCTTAAGAAGTAACGACTGCTTTAGTTCTCATACTTCTCACATAAATTCCTTTCATGTGTATGAAAAAGCTGAAAAAGAGATATTTGTGATAATTTTCTTTTTGATATTCTCATTACTTTATTTTTAATGTATTTTTCAAGAATGTTAGTAAATTAGTTTGCATTAGCAAATGTGTCGCACCCAAACAGATCTTCAATTTGGCTTGTGTGGGCAATAAAAGGGTTCAGACACTTTGACAATACATGTGATTAAAATTTCGGTATTTAGCCTCCCCCCCCCCCCCCCAACCCTCCTACTTTCATATCATATCTGCAGATCCGTGTTATTGTAAGCCAAAGTTTAGTTTGGTCAGCAGCTACGAAAGGTTGAACAGTTATGAAAACACTTCCCTCAACAACATTTGGCCGACTTAGTTATAATATTAGTATATAAAAGTAAACCTAAAAATGTAATCGCAATCATGGTATTTATTGTAAATTAAAATAAAGAGGAAGTTTCTCGTTCATTGAATAAACATGATATCATTGAAATTTACTTATGTACAAGGGATTTATCTGATGTACATGTTTTCAAAGTCAAAACGTAGGCCTATTTATGGTAGATAGTTAATTATGACGTCTATAGTGCATAGCATCTATATAGGACTACCTGCAGTGAACACAACTTTATGGCTGTACATTCATTTTCGAGTCAGATTACCAATAAAGCAGAAATGCTACTCGGGGCCCATTACTCACTGATCATTCGCATTTCAATCTTGACCATACATTTCTTTTCATTTAAACGTTGATGAAACGTAAAACAATGTAAACGGTTTTTCTTTGCAAATAGTATGACATTATGTTGAAGCAGTGTCGTGACCAAAGGGTGGGGGAGGGGTTAATTTCCGCCATGTTCGGGCAGGTGGGGGAAGTTGTCTATTGGGGTAATTTGGGTAATTAGGGTGAAAGATCCAGATGAGGACTATAAAAATTATCAAACTAGTTTAACGGATATTGCTAATGAAAGGGAAATATATGAAACAAATATTGAACTAATAATTGCCGTGGAATTATTTCTCAACTAATGTTATTTCAATTGAACTTTTCCATAGACGACTCAACAGCGAAAAACCAAATAATAACAATTAAAAGGGATTTTCATTCAAGAAATACTTACAGTAAAATTTCAAAGAGCTTACTTGGGACGCCTGAGAATGTCAATTCCCGGCGATCTACAGGGGATTATTTTTAGCCAAAAATGTTCTTGCCAGCAGAGGCTAGATGCTCCACTCAGTAGATGCAGGTGACCTTAAAACTTATTACCCGCCGATCTTAAGATTGTTTCAAGTTGACGCGGTCACAGAAAGAGAGGAAGCGATTTGCTAGGTGGAGATATCCTAGATGCGATCCAAATTATTACCATTTTTATTGATAGATTGATGTTTTCCTCATTAATTGGAAAGTTACAGACGTGAGATCCCTATTTCAAGACTGGGTGCATGCAGCCTAGGACACGTAAGGACACGTCTTACAACAATCTGGGAGGTTTGTAAAGCTGATAAAGTTTCTTGTACGCTCGTCATGATGGTGACTCTCCGCTGAGATAGTGTCTGCTCGCACTCAGGTAGCCCCCCCCCCCCCAGCTTCACGTGCTTAAAATCCTCTACACGAACCTGATAATGTCCTTTTATATGGCGGTATGTGCTCCCCAATCCCTATACATTCTGAACTTCAAAACGTAATTGCCTTCATGCAAAAAAAAAATGCTGCAATTATTGGTCAATACACTCACAAAACGTAACGTAAAATAAGAACTCAATAACTTTTAGGTAAAATTTTATACACAGTATATGTAAGTCTTACATTATGTATATAACAATTTTACTAAAATGTAGTAAAATTGACCAAAATTATGTAGAATTTACATATACTGCTTACATTAATTATATATAAAATTTATGGAGTTCTTATTTTACATACTTTAGGTAAATAATTCTATGTGTGGAACAGTGTAAAGCAATGTTACTAATCACATTGCGTGAACGTGCTCTCTTGTTTTTTCTTTTTTTTATCTGTTTCATGGGTCATACCCATAGCAAGTTTCTCAATCCGAAATTGTGAATATTACTTCTTATGCTTCTTAATAAGAATGTATTTCGGTAAAAGAATACATCAAATTGTCTGGTAAAAAGATTTTTTGCCCTAATTACATTGTACGCATGACATATATCTACAAAATTGTATTTCAAGTCGTCCCTTTATCCCTTGCAGGGCAATCCACGGTTTTCTAGGATATAACCTGCCTTGAAAGTAGTGAAATCGGTCTAATGTACACAAAGTGTCTCCCATAAAATCAACGTACAGTTTACATAAATCATTACAAAGACATGTTACCTCGCTGTCAAAAACTTCCTTACATATGTTTCAAAGACTATTCGATATACTTCTCTCTTTATCGAACTTAGTTAACTTGATATTGAAACAATTGAACATCTGTTTTGGACCTGTCTTCATTTGTTCTTTCTCATTTTATACACAGAACAACATCTCTTTGACAATTAATGCCGAGTAGATCTGATTTGTTTTTCTTTGGTTTCAATCTCCTGCTGCGTCATCTGTATCATTTCGTTTTGTTCTATTGTAAATATTTCATTTACTACTGTAAACTCAGCTATTCCAGATGTTACGATATTTCATCATAAACTAAAATTCGTATTAGCATTAGTCACGGTCGGCAACCATCTTTGTTCTAACCCAAATCTTCTCTTCGAAAAATAACAAGTAAGTTGTAAATGCCCTATCTCATTGCTTAACCAGTTCTTCTTTATATTTATCTTCTTTTTTATCTCGTCTTTCTTTTGTCTTCCTCATCAATTTTAAACGTGAATATCTTTGTATATTTCTTGAATAATGACTATTGATCATCTATGATTATGTAAAGATGTCTTATCTGGGAGAATCTGCAATATGTGAAAGTTATTTTCCTTGTTTCTAACTTTTTTAATTCTGTATAATTATTGATTACTTTTGGTTGTCGTTTTCGTTGTTTTCACTAGAAAGCCTGATTCATGTATATGACTTAATTACATAAGTGTGTGTAAAGAACAAACATGTCTGTGTAAATAGCGTTGTCTTTGTCTATGGTAAATCAATCAATATGAAAGGTCCCTGTAAATACACTTTCAACATTTAAGGACACATGTGTCCACACAAGTTGTAGCAATACCTCGTGGCCGAAAATGGTGACAAGTATACACAGAGCCCCAAAAAGGTTGGCAACATTTATTCCAATTTGTGTCGATACATGTTGGCAATATTTCAGAATCTATTTTACAGCAACACATGTGTCCACTGCTCTAACCAATTAGATATCATACTTGAATCAGCTGATCCAACATCTGTAGTTCTGTAACTAAAATGTCCCCGTGCATAGAATGGATAAATACCAAATTTGAGATGAAAACAAAGAATATAAAGAAATCAATACAGCATGTGTAAGAAAGCTCACATAAAAATATCACAGATATGTAGCGAAGCTTGACTTGGCCATGTCAGGCAATCCTTTGACGATAAAAGTGTTTGTTTAAACTCGAAACAACTAATTTTAAGGATGAATTTAATTAGTTTGCACATACGATTAATTATCGTAGGAGGACCTAATCTGAGCTTCTTCAAGAGACAGTGGTAAGCCAAATGTTGCTCTCTCATGGTGATCAAGGGATCTGCCCACTAGCCTCTTTTGATGTACGTTTCGCCGTCTCTTTCTCCTGTCTGCTGCAACTGCCAGCTAGTGTCTGAATCTGTCTCGGACACAAGGGTTTGTCGGTGTATCGTAACATGTGTCGGCGATATGTGTCTGCGACATGTATCTAGTGTATACAAGGACAACTTAGTTTCTTTGTCCAGCTGTGTCGCCAACATGTCAGTGAGAAAGAGGACACAAAAAGACGTGTTGAGTTTGATGTACAGTACAATGACTGTTGAGACAAAAATGTAAGAAAATTACTGAACTTGAACTTAAACAAAATAAAGACAGATGGCAAGGGGTAAAGAAGATAATGAGCTTTAGTTACAAAATAGCAAAGAGGATTAAGAGCTAAAGTTGATGCGTTTTTGAGAGGGCAGTTCATTTTTGTGGAGATCAAAGGGTTTAAGGCTTTTTAATTGCCAGGGGAGAGATTCATGTAAGTTTTTTTTAACTTCTCTCTCCTTTTCCTTCTCTTATTTCTGTTTTGTATGATTGTTAATTGTTTCTTCTATTTTGACTTTTTATGTTGATTTTGTAACCTCATGTTTTGCATCGTTGATATGGAAATAAACTGAACAAACAAACAAACAAACAATTGTGCTGTCCAGTAGATTTCACATTTGAGGAGATTTCTATTGGTGTTGTTAGTATTTTGGATTTGTTCGAAAGGGGTAAAAACGAAATCGGATAAGCTGTAAGGGGAACGTTTGAAGTGAATAGCCACTTCACGGGTCTTTTTGTTAGTTAGCATAGATTTGTGATTTCGGAAACTGACTTTGAATGCAGTAGAGGTTGAGCCAGTGCATTGCACGTTACATTTATGACAAGTAACTAGGTAAATAACAGTACAGGAGATATTTTCTTTAATCATATATGAATTACCGGTAGTGCAACTTGAGAATGAAGAACATGTGCTGGAAAATTCTTTGCAAAGATCACATTTCTTAGTTCAAGTAAAAATCCCTGGTCGAAGTTATGCTATGTAGGGGGAAAGGGGCGGGAATCTCCTTGAAATTCTTCGTTCTACGAAAAAAGGGAATTATAGAATTTTTGGGAAGAGGTCTTTGACCTGGGTACAATTTCTTATCAAGGGGTAGTGTCTCTGTAAGATTTTGGAAATATCAGGAAGATTCGGATTAAAATCTAAGGCAAGGGGGTATTTCCTTTGAACGTTCTCGTTGGAAGGGCGAAGTAAGCATTCGCGACTGGTCAAGCTTGCTTCATAAAGCTTTTGTCAATAATGTAGGAGGGGTAACCTTTTCGTAATAAGTACGATTTGTATTCTTTACTGCAGACAGCAAAAACGGAGTCACAAGGGCAATTTTTACGAAGGCGTAAAGCCAAACTATAGGGGATTGACGTTTTGCAATGTGTCGGGTGGGAGCTGGGGAAAGGCATGTAGATTTGATTGTCAGTAGGCTTAGCATAAATATCAGTAGTACTGGGGCCATCATTCAAAGAGGTAGTGACAACTAAGACATAAGTTTGTGCTTGGAATAAACTAATTCAAAGCAAATTGTTGGGTAAAGAGTGTTACTAAAAGCGGTAAAATCCATTAATTTGTCTAAGCCAAGGTCAAATGTCAAGTATGTCGTCTCTGTAACGTCACCAATACCTAGGACTGACGAGACCTTCTGTTTTAGCAATAATACCCATATCCAAGTTGGCGTAACCACATGCTTTTTGTGGCCCCACTGCAGTGCCGTGAAAATTTTTGCTGTTAAATTGACTGTTGTTACATGAGAGGCAGATTTTGATGGTTTCTACAATGCAATTAGTTGAAGGAAATTTCTTAACTCTAGAATCAAGAAATTTGGAGACAGCATGAATACCAAGATTGTTGTCAATATTTGGAAACATTGCAATTACATCCCATCAAACAAGAATGGTGTCGATGGGGAGGGGGCCATTTTGGTTAACCTCTTCGATTTAATTATGTAGATGGGTATTGTATCTTTAATAAAGGAGGGTAAGGACTGGGCAAGAGGCTTCAGATAAAATTCGGTAAATTGACTGAGAAATACGTTCAATACTGATACCACAGCCTGCATGAAGTGATAAGACGAAGTGGGTTATTACTTTTATGAGTTTTAACATTACCATATGCAACTCTAGCATTGGGCTTGGCATAAATAATCCAATCAAAAACTTTTTACGTAGTTGCTTAGCTTTATACCATTTCTTAGCCCAATTAACAACTTTGTCGAAGAAGAGCCTGGTAGGGTCATTGGTTGGGGAAACTGTTCTGCAATTGGCTGGTCATTTTCTGGATATAGTCTTCTCTTTTGATCAGTACAAATCTATTTCCTTTATCTTGCAGTCGGATGAGAGGGTCTTCTTCACGAAGGGATCTAAGTGCTTTTCTTTCATCTATAGTAAGATTATCCCTAGGTTTTCTTCGGTTTGCCGAGTTAATAGTGTCTTGGCGAACTTTGGATAAGAATAGTTCCACTTCTGGGTAAGGTGACTTGGGGGGGGGGGGGGGCATTCATGTACTCTTCTTGGGGAAGGGTGGGAATAGAAAGGGGTCGGCGTGGTGTCAGGATCACTAGTGTCAGTGGTACGGTGGAAGTGGACGGCTAACCGGATACGTCTATCAGATTGGTCTAAGTCTCGGTATGTTTTCACCCAGTTGATATCTTTTGGGGTGGGACAAAATGCCGGTCCTTAGGGAGTGGTGATAGCTCTACCACAGTAAGTTCTCTTGTACAAAGGTTGATGGTGCTCAAATCAGGAAGGGTGCTGTTAGGACGTTGTAGACATCTGCGATTTAGTCATATAAATAAACTATTTGACGTCATTGCAAGTACTAACCCACTGAACAATTAAGCCGAACAACTTAAGGTGGCGTCTTACGTTGTAAGACAAAACGGTTCTGCTTTCAACATTTGCTGCACATAATGCGCGTATAGCCCAAGAATTTGGGCAAAACTACATCTTGGGGAAAAACAGAAGTAAATGCCCCACTGAGTGCAAGGTTCCTATCGATTTTGGTGGATGCCAAAGGTCATATGAATCAGCAGGGGGCACATTGTGAAAAACATGTGAACATGATAGCTCAAGAAAGAAAGCTTGGACAGATCTTATATTTCATATGTAGGTGAACCACATTCAATCCAGGATGCTTATTGTTTTTGGTGGTAGTCAATAATCATCTAAGATCAACAGCGATCAAGTTGTGAAAACCTTGATATCTCAAGTAAGGAAGCTTGGACAAACCTCATACTTAGTTTGTCGGTGTATCACTTTGAGTGCAATATCCCCTGTAGACTTCGGTTGAGGTCAAAGGTCATTTCAGGTCAACTGTGGCTCAAAATGTGAAAGCCTTGTAAATATGGTATCTCAAGAAGGAGAACTTGGACAGATCTTATACTTCATATGTAGGAGTACCACATTCAGTACAAGATGAATATTGCTTTGGTGGAGGTCCAAGGTCATTTGAGGTCAACAGGGGTCAAATTGTGAAACCTTGTAAACATATTCAAGAAAGAAAAGTTTTGCAGATCTCATATGTCACAAGAAGCATAGGTAGCTTGTGACACATTCTAATGCTATAATGTCAGATTCAGAAAGAAAATGATGACACCACAATGCATTTTGCATTCTGGTTATATTGAGGAGGGAACAGAATAAATGCGGTCCTAATTGAACACAATGGTTAGTAATTTCCATCCCACTATTTTTGGATACTCCAACATGTGGCAGTTCTGATGACTTCTTAGACTATTTCTCCTCCATAATTTCCTGTATCTCTTTCATCATGCCCTGTTTTCTTTTATTGTGCCAAGTTTTTCCTCCATTTTGTTCTGTTTCTCATCACCTATTATGCTCTGTTTCTCACTTATTATGCTCTGTTTCTCCTCCATCATGTCCTATTTCTCTACCATCATGTCCTTTTTCTCTACCATCATGTCCTATTTCTCTACCATCATGTCCTTTTTCTCTACGATCATGTCCTGTTTTCTCTGCCATCATGTCCTGTTTTCTCTGCCATCATGTCCTGTTTTGTCTGCCATCATGTCCTGTTTTGTCTGCCATCATGTCCTATTTTCTTTGCCGCTACTTACATTTCTCTGCCATTACTACTGTAAAACATTTCCAGCTTGGAGGATAGCAATTGTGCCTGAATATTCTCAAGTGTTAGAAAAGCAACTTGTAATCTGGGTGCTCATACTCCTACGTAAGTAATCTGTGTTTGTACTAATGTACATTGGGACAAACCAGTGAAAATTATTGAAGTTTGCATCCCCACATTCTGATCTTTACGTCAACACTTTGAATGCTTCATTTTAATGCTATCATTAAAAGAGCTTCGAGAAATTTGAATGAGTGGGAAAGAACTCCCTCCCAGAAAAATCTAATAATATGCTCCCATGAGAATTCTCCCTTGAAATATGACACAAACATTTTAGTCTATGTAAATACTGTAGAAACTATATACATGCTGTACATCGTACTTGTACGCATGAGCTACATAGCATGTTTAATTTCACTGTTAATCATGCATAAAACAGTAGCCAGAAAATGGAGAGTCGCTCACTTCATTGTTTATCTCATTATTCACGTGTCTCATACTTTTACATTCCTTTCATTTATAGTTCTCTCTAATTTGGATTTCTTGTATATCTTTGACTGTAACTGAATAGTTTGGGAAGTAGCATGTTCTGAGTTCGAGAGAAATGTAAGAATTTTATAATATAAGAGTTTTTTATTTTAATTGTGAATATAATTTTAAGTAGAAGAACCCTTAATTTGATATTGTACTCTTATCTTTTAAAGATGATACTGTGGTCTTGGTAATCCCGAGCATTTGAACTGGCACAGGTCGAATTTCCCACATGGAGAGTATAAATTGAGGCTAGTGCTTCAGTTACAACTTATGTTTTTTTCTGTTTCTTCCGTTTAGATTCAACCGTTTGATCCTACTAAAGTAGCCAAAGAAAACACTTTACAAGAACATGATCTACATATGCATGGTGATAGCTGTTTTATTGTCTTGTCTAAGTTCTGGATTTGCAGGTGTGTACTTTGAGAAGATCTTGAAGGGTTCACAAGCTTCCCTGTGATTACGTAACTTAGAGTTATGACTCTTTGGTGTCTGTTTTGGCTTAAAGTGATTGAGTGTGTAGGCAAAAAGTAAAAACATTGAAATTTTATCTCCAAAAGTTTGGTAAGGCTTTTAATTACACCGTTCAGACAATCTGGGAAAATAAATAGGTTTAATTTGTTTAATTTTGCCATATGATCTCACATTCTTTATAACATAACGACGAAAAGTGTAGAATACGATAATGTAGTGGTTGACAGTTTTCATTCAAATCAACGTTGAGCTTCTTTGAGCAAGCCAATGGGAAGTATACTAGTATTAAATATTCAACTAACAACTCTGGATCACTAACGCCGCGGGCAAGGTTGTCTTCAGTTCGTAGGTTATTTGTAAATACAGTGTTTCCTTTCACCAAACGCTTCAATTCCCGATACCTACCAAGGAGCGACGACTTGAGTTGTATGTTTTTGATACACTAGTGAGACCTGTACTGTTGCATATTCATTATGTAGGCGTTTATAGTAAGAACCGTTAATTTTAAAATATGATTTCTCTTTTTACTGTTTTTATGCCAATCCCGCTGCTTTTAGAAGTAGTTACTGTCATTTTCCTTCATTAAAAGACATAGTCTGTTAATTCATGTACACCCTCGCGTGAACATTTAAAAATAAAGAAAAAGTTAAGATCAAACATAATCTTATCTTATCTTATGGTTTTTCAGTACACTCGCAATCACTTTAACTGGGATGTGGTTCAAGGATGGTGAATAGATCACAGAAAATGGATTCTTCTTCGGCTACACCAAGTATGTTTGGGCTGTGATAGCGTTACAAGCCTTTGGTGGCCTTCTTGTGGCAGTCGTCGTCAAGTTTGCTGATAACATTCTGAAAGGGTTTGCGACGTCACTTAGCATCATTATATCTACGGTTGCTTCTTTGTATGCTTCTTTTATTTCATAGTCAACCTCCAATTTTATGAAGGCGCTGGGTTAGTGCTCATGGCTATATTTATGTACAGTCAACCTCAACCACAGCCCGCACCACCTGCTGAAAATTTATTGAATGGAGAACTGAAAGATGCATCCCAAAGTTAAGAGAATTCATTTAAAAGACATCAAAAGTATGACCTGTACAAGTGCCTTAAGAAGTTGCTTAAAAATTTAATTATAATTTATATAAATTATAATTTATTTGAAAACATTTTAAACATAGACACTACTAACTATAGAGATGAATGCTGCAACTATCGTGGTACAGTCCTGTCCTTGTATATCCATTTGATATTTGATCGGTGACGGACCTGCCTAGTGTGGTAGCTAGTAAAGTGATTAGTCTTTTAACTAAGAGCAACACCACCTTTCAGGATGAATCAATTCTAGTCTGCGCTGGCTATCACGGACATACCATACAAATCAGGTGATTAGTCAGAAGTTTGTCAAGCATGAGCCTTGTTTCGTCTGTTTTAAGAAAAAAACTCAAAGGAGGCTGCCCTCTGTTATTTAGACTCAAATGTTTAGACCCTTTATTTTCAAACCGTAGCGTTCGAAAATTGTAAAGAAAATAATGATGAAAATAAAAGTATATACCGTAAACGAACCCCTAAACACGTACTAAATTCAAGTCCTACACAGTCAGTCACAACCACCCCACGAAAACGAAGTTAATACAACTAGCACAAAGAACCGTCGGTAACACGCCCCCGGTACCACCGATAACACTCCCAACAGCGAGAATAAGAGAAGTCTATATTAAACGCTCACATCCTGCTTAGAACTCTATACATACACTTAACTACTGTCCTCCTCAACTGGAATAACCACCACTTCCGACACAATGATTGTAAACCACTTTCACGTCACTCACTAAAATCTGTTGTTTTCGACAACCCATTGCTGGTACTACCCCAAAACTTTAAGAGCCTGACCGGTGATCTCCTAGTTTCACTACCATCATATAACCAAAAAGAAACTCAAGTTCTGGCATCTTAATAAATCACTTAATAACAAACGAAAATTGTTTTCTCGAGTACTCGTTGAGCAATAAAGATGGCCGATAACCGAGGGCGCTCGACCTTAAATAACTTTCGGCGCTAGACGAAACACGCCTGCAGGCAGACTAAGCATTATCATATAGTGCCCCGCCAGTCCACGCAAAGTGTACACAAAACTTTGGTCGAATATGCCTGACAGGTCCCTGGAAATAACATTTCCCAGGCCTTGTAAGTTGCGTCCAAACATAAAAGTAAAGCAAAGACTACTAATATAATAAACATGGGAAAATGCACCAAAAAAAAAAAAAAATGCTCAAGGAGGGGAAGCTTCCCCTCTGTCCTCTTTATATGGCTGTGTACCTGCACTCTCAAAACGTAACGGTAAAATAAGAACTCCATAACTTTTAGGTAAAATTTTACACACAGTTAATGTAAAGACTTACATTGTGTATATAACAATTTTATTAAAATATAGTAAAATTTACCAAAATTATGTAGAATTTACGTATACTGTTTACTTTAATTATATGTAAATTTTATGGAGTTCTTATTTTACATAATTCCTTCAGTCCTTGTAGTGATGGAGTAGAAAGCTGGCTGCTGCATTTCACAGTATGACTGCTATTATTGGCAGGGAAAGGATGGGGGAAGAGTGGGGTGGGGAGAGTGAGTGTGGGGGAAGCTGGCTAGAAACTGACTCTCCAGATATTTCGATTTTCAGTATCAGATTTATATAAAACTTCAGACCTCTGCAAAAGGAGTTGCCATCCCTTAAAAGAAACACCAGAATTTGGGGAAGGGTAGGTGTTGACTTAAAATTGATATTGTTGAGTTTGGCATGAGAGTGGTATTCAACTGTACTTTCATCTGTACAAATAAGTCATAGTTAATCAGCAATTATAATAATGATAACAATGATTAGAAGTGATATAAAAAGTATCATGTGTGTTTGATTATCACGTTAAGTGAATAACAAGAGCAACGAACTAACAGAGTGAAAGTTATTTTCAAAAATAAAAATACATTTTTTCTTCATTTTGTTGCATTACTTTTGTGAAGGAAGATGATTATATCATTCCTGAATAAACTCTCTTTTAACATAAAAAATGTCGCACGTGTTTTTCAAAATGTTTTCGAGCAAGCTTTGTTTGCCCACCTCTCTCATCAGTAAGAAGAAGCGTATAAGTCGGTTATAAATGAATTATACTTGCCTCTCTGCCTCTCACCATGAGAGTATGGTCATAGTTTGGGGTGATGGATTCTTCTCCCCCTCTTCACCACACGCACACAATCTCCTCTTCCGGGAACTTAGGAAAAACTGTATTTCCACATTTTAGGGAATATGTTAATCTCTTTTAATGTAATCACCTTATACCTTATTGTGGGAGGTTTGTAACTAATCTGATTTAATTAGTGGTATACTAAGGATACATACCTCACCCTACCTCACCCTTAGAGGTTTCTTGCCTGTAGGAATGTTGACAGAGCAGAGTGCAACCTCCAACAGTTAAAGGCTGTATTGCATCACCCTAAGCTATATTTTTACCTCCCTGAAAGGAAAATTCTCAACTGGTTCTAAGTTACAGTACTCTTAAATTGACAGCAAATTCGAAAGATGCAGAGCAGCTCGTATTACACAGTGTACACAGGAATCCATTGTTTTGATTACACATGTGGAGGAATTTCAGACAGGCTGAGGGAGGGACTAGAGGTAGGTGGTTGGGAGAATTGAAACTGTCTGGGGTGATGCATTACAGCCTTTAACGAATAAAGAATCAGTATCCTAGCAACACGATTTTGAATGGGGGAGGGGGAAATCATTGGATGAGAAGAAAATTTATGCCCTGCAAAAGTCAACCGATCACAATGGGAGAGGAATTTGGCGTGGGGTATAGAGGTCTGTTGGGGCTCCTGTTCACGTTTAGCGACAAAACTGAATTACAATCGGATTTGGGCGAATTTTTAGGGGGAGCGATTTCCCCATCTACGGTACAGGGGATTTGACACCGCACCACCACCATCCCCCCCCCCCCCACCTCGCCTCCGTTTCCTACGTCTTTGTAAAGAATGGTCCATGTAAACATCTGCAAGCATTCAAATTTTCAGGTTTGACTTTGGAGCAGGCTGCATTTTTAAGTAGACTATGTTTTATCTTCCTTCGAACTCTACTGATAGCAAAGCCAAATTCCTGATATTTTGTTCCATCCTTGAGCTACCTTAAATTAACTCTGCTTTTTTACCGATTAGGCAATAATTTTGGTTGAATGTCTTGTTGTCACAATAGTCTGAAAAAATAATAATTTCTAGTATGCATTTATGTAAATTTGGAGAAATGCCGCAGCAAAAGAATGAAAGATCTTCGTTAAAAGTAACCGTGACTCCTTTAAAATGTGTTTTAACGAATTATTCCACAATCTGCTCTATCGTGTACCGATTACATCTAAAGACATCTATCATGCACTGATTACGTCTATTGAGATCTATCGTGTACCGATCATGTGACTCTCCATTCAGTTTTCATCCTCCCCCCCCCCCCCCATCCACCTTTCCTGCTCCACTGCTCTTAGGTAAGAAGTGATTAACATGGACAAAGATTTGGACATGGATTTGGATTTGGACCGTACCTAGTAAAGCCGTTACAGTGAAGGTTAAATGAGTTGCATTTAGGATTAAACCTCCAGCCCCTTCATCTCTCTCTCTCTTCAGCATGAACAATAACGCTTTAAGAAATGAGGTCTTCAGCATATGGGAAGGGAAGTTCCCTAAATGCTGTGACCCGGAAGACAAGCTCAAACTACGCCAGTCTGTACAAACCGGTCCGCCAGATGGAGGAAGCGAGAAAATTAAAAGGGCACGACAACGAAATAATAAGAACACGTAACTAGCCAGGATTTGGGAGGAGTTGACGAAAAACTTGAGAAAGTCTAGGAAATGTGATTGCTTTCTCGTCTTACTACACAATTTAGCCTTTTCCGAAATTTCCAACACCACTGTCAAATTGCCAAACTGCCAAAGGTTTAGCTCATTAAATATAGTCAGCAAAGTGTGTGTGTGTGTGTGTGTGTGTGTGTGTGTGTGTGTGTGTGTGTGTGTGTGTGTGTATAGGGGGAGGGGAATGGTCTCCCAGCAAACAAGTGGATGAGTGGCATGTGCCAGCTCATCTCTTAGGAAATGGGAAAACTGAAAGAGTACGAAGACATAAAGCGATATGCAACTAGAAAAGTGGTTACGAAAATCGTAACCACACTGTTTATGAGTTCGTGTAGAGGGGAAGTTATTTACGTTCTTTTGTGACCGTCGGTTGGTAGTAGAAGGGGAATTTCTATGTTTGTTTTTAACAGATAGGGCCACATAAATGTATTTAAGAAGATGGAAGCCGTGTCTAGATTCTCCAAATATATTTGTGACAAACTGTTGGAGCCAAAACGTAAAAACGTCGAATACTGTACATGATGCCAATCTTGGGTTGTAGACTACTGCAGGCTACTAGAAGTATGTAGACCTACTATGCTACAGGTCGCGTTTGGTTGCAATTACTTCAGGGTTAATGATGACATTCAACCCAAACTTAAAACTGATTTTTTTTTGTCAGTGAGAAACCCAAGGGATGTCATGCTCAGATCCTTAGTGTTGCTGGCTGTGAGCTTCTTTCCTGTGCTTTCACCAGATGTGATCATGTATTCATGTTTGGAGTCATGGTCAGCGGTCACGTGTCCTGGTGCAGTTCAACTACCTACAAACTGTCCTCTGACTTTCATTTATCATCATAAACTTTGAATATTTTGAAAGAAAATGTCTGTTTTACCATACAGTTTTACATACTTGCTGGATTCAACGAGCCAAACAAAACTATGGGAAGCAATAGCCTACTGTCAGCCTGACTTGCTGCATTCTATATCATACTAGATAACAGTTAAAGACTGTCAAATGCCTAGAGCCTTGGAAAAGTAACATATGATTGAAGTTGTGAGTGGAATATAGTGGTTAATAGAACAGTAATTGCTTTCAATGTTTGAAGAAGAAGTACATGAGAGAACTTTTTTTCCGTTTTGCTCTTCGTGTACTGTACTCAATCTAGTGAACTCAGTGCTACTAGTTTCTGCAAGAGTTATATTTAATATTTTGACAAGCGGAGACTGAATAGGTCCTATATATTTTATACAAGAAGCACTTCTTTCACCTTTGTATAGGCTTTGTAGTTTGAATATCATGATACATTGCAGCCTTCACCTTGGGGGGGGGGGGGGTAGAGTGGGATATTGTGACATTTCCAAAAGTAAATTCAAAAGATGCAACTACTGTACGGCTACAGTTCCAGTCTGTCGTTTCCCAAATTTTACTCTCCTTTTCAAATGATTAATAGCAATCTTCCTCCAATAGTTATGTATATGTGAACAAAAAAGGAAGAAAAAGGTTATAGCAAAAATAAGACATAATGCAAATAAGTCAAATGTCCAATCAAGTCTAGTCTCTTTTCAGTGTGGCAGGTAGCCTGCTCTTAGGTCCTTAATTCACTAGGCTGCTCAGTCACTTGCTTCCGAGCTACGTTTAGGCGTTAGAATAAGGGAGTAGGCTAATGTTAATAACTTTTGTACACCCTTTGTCCAGCTGACTGATCTGCAGGAAATATTTAGTCCATCTTTTCAGTCAACCACTGATCACATGTGAATTAATTTTAAGTGACGAGCTCCTTAAATAAAATCAGTCATGCCCCTAGTTCGTGCTCAGCCTGCCTGCTTCAGAGATAAAAAAAACAAACCCTATAGAAACCCCTCCCCATCCGAGTTGTCTGTTTAGTAGAATAAAACATGGATGTGCGTTCCTATTTTATATCCAGTAGCCAATCTCCACTGAAC
The DNA here is from genome assembly GCA_021234535.1 of Stichopus chloronotus. Taxonomy (NCBI): domain Eukaryota; kingdom Metazoa; phylum Echinodermata; class Holothuroidea; order Aspidochirotida; family Stichopodidae; genus Stichopus; species Stichopus chloronotus. The sequence goes on from CM037830.1 coordinate 2,192,098, forward strand.
ACGAGAGAACTGTTACGAATGGTAAGCTATGCAAAACTGCAAATTCATTCGAGGGCGACTTGTCTTCTTCCCAGAGATGCCGAGTTGCCTGATGTGTACAGGCACCTAGTACATGTCCAGTTGTCAGACTTCACAAAGGCACTAAAAAGTGTGAAGCTGTTTTGTCTTACATGGGCGAGTTGTCCATGCCTTTATGTGCGTGTTCTTTGAACGTTACTCTTTTTACACTGAAAAAAACAAATTTAAACCCCTTTCGACAATTTCTGTTGACAAGACAAGTTGGACAAAACTTTACTCGTCATTGTCAAGAGCTAAAAAACACTTTTTAGGCCAAAATACACATTTAACAAGGACAAATAAATCGTCAGGAATTGGCCGCATCGATTTCTGCCGTACAGTTTGCACACACGTACTCGCGCCCAAGTATGGCCAGAGTGCAAACTATGCTCCGTGGATACGAATCATCCGATGAACATTTACTGTAAGCCTATATATTACGTACGTGGCATACCGCCATTGCCGTGCCGTTGTTTACGGTACTACTGAAGTCGGTACACTACTGCGGCTCAGACGATACAACTACGCGTTTGCATACTGACAGCTTATACAACAAGTATGAGTAGCCTATTAGACAAAAGAACAGCCGTTTCTTTAAAAGGCACCGTTTTGTGCATCAAAGATATGTAAATTTTTAATCTTCGAAACAAGGGTTATAGTTATCATAGAGATGTCATACTGGTGACCATGTATGTCACAATTAATTGTCAAAATTCCAGACTTATTGAAGCTGTGTAACTGGAGATAAAACTGAACGAAAGAACCTGTCACGTGATTGAAAGGTGCGAGCAGGAACGCTATACTGTTTATGATGACTCTTAAACAGTAATAATATGTAGTGGGTAAGGACGAGGTGGGGGGGGGGGGGGGGGAGTTGAGAAATAACTAGAATCTAGGGTAGGGAAGAAAATCTTACTGAATGTTTCTATGCAATTTAGCTCATCAAACGGAAGCATGCAACCGAAGGTACTTCTTCTGTACAATTACATTCAATAGTGTATGGAAAGGAGTAATACACAATATGAACTACAGGAACACGTTTTTCGCCCCACTTTTTTGGGTGTCATTAACCAAGGTATGCCAAGCAAGAACCACGCCAAAATCCGTTTACACATCACTTGTGAGGCATTCAAACTTCTCGTTAGATCCTGATCTTCCACTCAAAAGCTTCTTTGTTCGAAAAATGATTTAGGATCTATTACAATGTGTAAATGTAATGTCCAGACCAGTGGTTCCGTAATTGAAACGAGGAAAAATATTCCCTAGTCCAATCAATAATACTCTGAAATAATCTTCCAGCTCATGAATATGTACGGTACTTTTGAAGGTTGCATGAATAATTTGACTACATTAGCCCGAATACTAAGACTTTTCAAAATTGGAGGGGACCAAGCACCGCCCACACCGTTCATACTCTAGTGGTTCTTTATCCTTTCGGTTCTTTCCAGTTTATTGTAATCTTTCTTATGTAGAGCCACCCTGATTTCAGGTGTAATCTTTATATAACTTACGTCACAGGTTCCACAGGTTAAATAGAGTAACACAGTAACGCGTCATTATAGATAACAGTGACGTCCTTTCACCGAAAACTTTCGAGTTTCTAATTCTTTAAAACTGTTGTAGTTGTTGTTGTTTCTTTTTCTACGTGTTTAATAACAATATGTCTTTTCCGCTTTGCTGAAGTGATGACATTAAAATCTGATACTGCAGACTCCATATAGCTAAAGTGAAATCATGTACAACCTTCTCTACATCTCGAAAATCTCCTTTTGCACGGCAGTGACAAAAGGTGAGTCCAAGACAAATGGAGAAAGCAAAAATTTGTATTTTGTCTTGTTTTGTTAATTTAATGAATTTATTAAATATTATTCTTTTTTATGTAATGGCACATAATTCCAAGCCAAAAAATTTGTAGAATGACACAACAGTCAAACAAACGAGTTTTTATGCATTTCTTAAGTTATGTCTGAGATTTGTGAAAACTCTTTATTTTAAGGCAAATTCCGTATAGCAGAAAACTTGGATCTGCTTTTAATTTAACCGTTTTTAGAAGTGGAATTTAAACAGTGGAAATGAAAATAATGATTTGGACCAAACCTGAACGGATAGCAAAATACATATGCTATATACATGGCTGTACTTGTTACCATACAATGTCATCTGTTGTTTGGAAAATAATTTGCAAGCCGTGACTGGAAATGAATGTGACAAAGGTATAGGCATGAGATTTAATAGATTAATCACAAGAAGTTTTGGTAAGTCTAATGTGGTGTTTTTCAGATATTTTCAAGAGCAGGGGGACACCCGCAAATTCCCCCTGGGGAAAATATACTTTAAGGGGGATGTTAATTCGATAAGAGGACGTTTTGCAGTTGTTAACCTCTAGAACTCCTGCTGGGGAACACTGTAATGTAAAAGCAGTTAGTGTCATGAATATCTAATCTAAAACTGAATGGGTATGTTTTGAACAGACATTTCAACACCTCAGTTGCATGTTGAAGTTTTTCAGCACTTTTGGCAGGATGCCCTCTAGTACAGTTGACTTGGACTTTTCTAAATAATTTAAGTATTTCTCACTTTGGAATGAAATGTTAAAGAATAATGTTCAGACAAATTTTGAGTTTGAATGAAATATAGTTTGCTGCTTTTGTTGTTTTATTTTACACTACGATTTTTACATACGTATTTGTCATTTTTCTTTTCTTTTGAGATTTTCTCTTCAATTTAATAGTTGAGCTCGTAGTTACATGTCATGACCAGAATAATGGCAATACTGCTCCACCATAATAACTTTTCTTTCGTTTTAAGATTAGATGATGGTTATAACTTACATGTTACTTTCATTTCTATTTTACGGAGCTACCTTTCGGCATCGAAATGGTTTACTTTCAGTACAGCGACAGATTTTCCTTTTTTTATTTTATAATTTTCTTCATCCTTGCATGGTCGGTAAGTGAATGATTTTTCAACTTTCTCCGGTTCTAAGCCTCACTAATGTACGATTATCTTTGTTTTGAATTATCTTGCCTTTTTATCGTGTTTCTTTTCCTTCTAGTAATACCAAATTTTTCTTCGTCCTACGATTTTTTTTCTTTCCTTCAAATATCATTCTAAACAGTTATCTTTTAAAGCTCCAAGAAAGTTTGTCTTATTTTTCATATTCTTTGGTTATGAAACATATCAACAAATCAATGCGAGTCTCTGGGGATTTTACATATTAAGCAAAAACTAGTAATATCAGTACACTTCCAAAGGATTCTAAATTCCGGAGAAGTTGCCTTAAATCTGGTAAAGAATCGGTAAGCTGCAAAAGGATGGATAGGGGTTATTTTTACATAGATATGCTTGTTCACCATTTAAAATAGTTTCAACTGTATATAGGCCCGAAAGATATGAATGCTGAGATTGTTCAACAGAATCGATCGTATTCTGTTATACTGACTTACTTTGAACGAAAACTTAAAGTAAACCGACCATGTTTGTTATTGTTCAGAATTCACACTTATCTGCCCAAATAAAAAGGAAAATATTGTATTAGAAAACCTTCACAAGTTCTTGAAAGTTATAAGAAAGACAATTTTTAATAATTCCACTGCCGTGACGTTAGGTAGGTTAACCGACTTCAAACAAATGTAGCTGAAACTCATGATAATGGCGAATCACGTGACTCATGTCAGATACTGTGAAAAGAACGTTGATTTGTACTTGTTTTAGAAACTTTCTGTCTGAAATCTACCCTATATCTATTGTCTACCCCATTAATTATCTACCCTCTTCAATGTAATTGAATGGGCGGATTTGTGCACGTGATAACGTAGACCAGTGACGCGAGAAACATCAGGAATGACGATAAAGCATCAAACTATAATACGTATATGAGTTGTAATTTATCGACTTATAAATGAAGTTAATAACCGACCGAAGATGTTAGACACATGGGGAACAAACAGAACCATTTTAGACACAACATCTTCAGACTAAAGGGCGGGTCACAAAAGCGTGATTGAAGACACGAGTCAACTTTCAACCTTAATCGAATAACTCCAATTGTCCTAGACATTAATGGATGGAAAATATCGACCAGTTTTCTGAGCAACTTTTAAGACCAACCCCAATCACACTACTTTTGTTGAAAGTTGGATGTTGTGTTGAACCGCGTCTTTAAAACTAATTCAATACATTTTACAAGTACGGTAGTTTTCATTTTTTATGATCATTTTTTAGAGATTCCAAACAAAAGTAAAAGAAAAGAGTGAAAAAAAAGCTTTCCTTTGTAGACACTATAGGTATTTTAACTTACTCGTAAAAGATTCTTTTAGTTATATTAATTTTAAATAAGCTAATTAACACAGAAGTTTACAAATAGCTTGTATTTGTTTGTTTGTTTGTTTGTTTTTCTGTTATCTTTTCCTTACTGAGGTGATAATGCTGCATTCATTATGCTGTTTTTAACCAACGCATTCGACTGAGTCAGATTTGATTGCAATTAGAAACATACAGTTCAATGTATCACAAAATCTTTAAGAGCAAGAAACCAAAGCATAATGGGTATCCTAATTATGATGATGATTTAATTGCCTTGTTTCATTGTCACCACGTTAAGTACGAGCCAAACAAAATGTTGTCACTGTTTTTTTTTTCATTAATGAATTTTAGTTTCCTTTTAGTTAAATGGACTGGTATTAATTGCTTAAGGAAACGTTTTTGTATAATTGTATAAGTATTCTGCTCATGCCTGATAGTAATTGCGCAGACCCAATACGCTGTATGTACATGATGAGGTCCGTGCGCTGGTGTTCCTTAATACAATATGACAATTGTAACCTGAGAACAATGCCAATGACATGAAAAGGAAAATTGTATAAAAAAATTAAATATTAATTTGATTTATAAACCGTACATATACCAATTTGCACTTGATGAATATAATCGCTTCCTATAGGTTCTTCATGAGACGTGACATGACACAATTAAAAAACCTAATTGCAATTAAATTAACCTCACACAGTGTAGTCAAGAATCACATTGGTCTATACTATTTCAGTGGATTCACTCTGGTTATCTCCTTATTACATCCCTTCAGTTGCTTTCATTCACCAAGACGACAAGTTTGGCTCTTCTTTCATATTTCTCCTTTTCATGAGAAGGATAAACCTCTTCCTCCATACACTCCCCCTCCACACATACACACCCTCACACACGCACACACACACACACATGTATACACGGATTTAGGTATCCAAGTCTCACAGATGAATTTTCAGGTTGTCCAGTCCTGATATTGCCCTTTTGATCCCCAGGCCATTTGATTGAATATGAAGCAGTGAGTGTTCTTTTTTAGGTTGCAAATCTTTCAAAATTTCTGTTTTTTCTAGTATTTCAAGTCCCTGAAGTATTTGGTATCTCGGTTTGAAGTCACTACCCGCCAGTCCGATGTATTCGTGTGTTCATCACCGCTGGGTGGGGCTGTGGGTCAAACGCCTGCGTGATGCCTCTCTGCATGGCTGTCGCCATGGCTCCCGCCCCGGAGAGCCTGCCGGCGATGGCCACACACGGTACTACAGAGTACCAATTACGTTGTTTGTTCACAGTTGATCTACTGTCGACGTGCAATGGTGGCAGTGTTTCTCTTTTAATTACAATATCTATTTTAACCAATCACCGTAGAGCTTTGTAACTGGAGGTTACGTAAGATTTCTTGCGGAGTTGAAAGGAATTTGTCTCCAAAGCCGACGGACATTACTTTTTTCTGAACCCAAAAACTCGTCCACCAAGCGGGTTTGTGGGCCAATGGCCAACTACATTCTGACTGCAGTGGAGATCAGGGGTTGCTAACAACATTCATCATTCACCTCAGAATGATGTAAATGTAGATGCAGAAGACAATAACACTCAAAACAGCGAAATAGTAACAGAAATATAACCTGATTTATGAACTTCCTCCCAGTAATGGATGGGAATGAAATACCAATTCCGTCTTCTTGAAATCCATAGGTAGACCTAACCACCCAGGGCACTGCCAGGAAAGATAGATTCAACAAATAAATATGTGGGCTTAGAAAATCTGTTTCTTGCTTGCTGTGGCAGATGTAAGTTCAATCAATCAAGTGTAAAAGCGACTAGGGAGAAAATACCCAAAACCTGTGACTCTCTACATAGAGCCTCTTGGTGAGAAATATTCACATGCAGAAATAATTAGGCCAGATTTAAGAGTCTTGCCTCCTATTTAGGTAGTGGAAACTGCAACAACTCGGAAAAGTTGCTTAAAATATTTGATGCAAATGACAATTGATTACTGTGCTAGATGACATTGCTGGTTAAAAATATGTCTTGTCACGGGCATGTGAAGTTCCATCAGCTGAACTCTATTCTTAAAGATGGATGAGAGAATTTCTTGCACCTTCCAAACTATATCAACAATGGCGTTATAATATAGCTAGATGATTCAGAAGGGCGACTGTAGAGCTTTGCTAGTGTAGTGTGAACGTCATTCTGGGGTAGAGATTACTCTCCCATTTCAAATTTTCTTTTGAAGATAAAATGTTCTGAGATGGCGAATGGTGCGTTACCTTTTCCTAGTTTTGAGCTACAGAAATCCAATATGGTACAAAAAGTCCAGCCGGACCTTATGTACTAGACTTTGCACTAAGTCAATTGTTAGACTGGTACAGAAATTCCTCTTCAGCATAGGATAATTTGTCAGGCGAGACTATCTGTACCGACGAGCTGGCTTATTTATTTTCTGTAGCTTTAATCCCCAAAGCACACTACAAATACATTACACACACGAACAAAAACAAAATGTGTAAAAATTGATAAAAGTCAGAAATGAAAGAAATCGTCAAATTTACGTTACATTTATAAATCGACTGATCCCTATAATAAGACTAGCAAAGCCGTAAAGTAATTATTATGCAAAATATTTTAAGAAGAAATGCATTAAAAGCTGTTGGAATGTGATCATTAACTTCAACACAGTGGCCCTTCCCATCCTGTTAAGCTTGTCACTTCCAACCACACCATTAAATAACATGAACATATTTGATAACTTTTCAATGGTTATTTGTTTTTGTAAATCTTGAAATGAATCTTGTGAGCAACTTGTTAGGTCGTGATGGTAACCTCAAGCCATCCACAGCCAAAGGAAACATCGTTTGACATGACTCCTACAACTGAAACTGAAGTCCATTGTTGTTGATTGACCCTCAAGAATTCTAGCTCGGGTTGTGACGAAATTTCACCGTACTGATTAAAATGGCTTCTAAGTACATTTCTTCAGTCCCTCACACCTATCTTTAATTGTCCTCTATGTGGGCATGTAGTTTATTAAAAGTTACCAGCTTTTAAAGCTGGTAAAAGCAAAACCAAAAATTAAGGACATATTGCTACACTTCCATGCTTCACTAAAACCCTGGAAAACATTACATTTAATCGCATACTTTCATTAACATATCATATATGAACGACTGTTTGTTTTTCGTCCACGTAAGGCCGACAACCCAGGTTTTATTGCAGTTTTCTAACACTATTATTCATAGTTTTCAAAATGGCAACGTAAGCTGTGCAATTTTTTTAGACCTCCCAAACGATTTTGATATGTGTTTAGAAGCCCTTTTGCTTAAATCTCGCTGGCAGGACTATCTAAGCAGAGCGTCGCTTGACTCAGAGCGTTGCAGAAACAATTTGGTCTTAAAATTCTCCCAATCTGCCCCCCCCCCCCTCCTCTCCTTCCTCAGATGGCTAGAGACGGCACTCTCCGGGTGCTGTTAGTTGTATATACCCAGCCTTGAAATAGCGACGTCATGTCTGCGATTTCTCAAGTAATGCGAAAGACATTCATGTACGAAAAATGGTAACAATCTGAAATGCCTTCATCTAGAATAATTCAGTTAATCCAATCCCGTTCACTCGTTCAGCTGCAACTCGTTCACCTTTAAAAATCTTAAGAAACCTTCAAGAAAGTTTCAGCTTGTTTCCCTCCGAGACCAAGTCTATCAGGAGCGAATCCTGGAATTGCGAAAGGGGAAAGGTGAAGTAAGAGAAAGGTGGATGGAGGGGAATTGTAGGACAACTATCTAAGCTGTTCACAGCTATCAGTTTGACCTTTAGGCCATCTTTCATTTCAGGAAAAATGTCATTTCTGAGCCCGTTTTTTTTTGGTTCAACTTTCTCTTCATCTACAACGGACGTAAGGAAGCATGCGAAATGTAAAAGTCTTTGTGCCAAAATAAATTCTCAACTAGAATTTTTTAAATTGTAAAGTTACCGACATACGCTAACTCGACATCACGAAAAAATGTCAAATCACCGATATACTGTGTTACAAATAATTTATATCTCCACAAAATTATGCATATTCTTGCAGTTCCCGACTTACGCTAACTAGAGACTCGGAAAAACAACATTTCAAATTGTCATGGTACCGAGTTACAAATAACTTGTTATTTCAACAAAATTTTGCAAATTGTCAAGAAATAGACTTATGCTAACTCTGTATCACTGAAAAAGGTATCAAACTGTCAAGATACTGTGTTTTAAATAACTTGTTATCTAGACAATTTTTTTTCCAAATTGTCGGCTTACCGACAATTTCAATTCAGTCTTTAACTACGGCACACATGAGATGACATGTGAGATGTATACTTAATGCATTTCAATAACTTGTCATTTCAAAAAAAAAAAAAAAAATAGCAAATTGTCGAATAATCGTCTTACGCTAACTCAACATCACGTAAATTTTCAAATTTTCGAGATACTCTGTTACAAATAACTTGTTATCTCGCCAAAGTTTGCAGATTGTCGGGTTACCGAATTACGATAACTCGACACTCGGAAAAAAAAAAACAATTTTCAAATAATCGAGATACAGAGTTACAAACAACTCCCTATCTCAACAAAATTGTCAAGTTTTCTTACTTACTCGAAATTTGCGTAAAGATTGTCAAATTTTTGAGATACGGTGTTGCAAATAATTTGTCATCTTGACAAATTTTTGCAAATTGTCGGGTTACCGAATTACGCTAACTCGACACCCAGAAACAAAAAACAATTGTAAATAGTTGATATACCGAGTTACAAATAACTTGCTATCTCAACAAAATTTTGCAAATTGTCCAGTAATCGACTTATGCTTATGCAACATCAAGGAAAAAGAAGTAGTCAAATCGTCAGGATACTTTGTTACAAATAACTTGTTATCTAAGCAAAATTTTGCCTTTTGTCCGTTACCGACAATTTTAATTCACCTTTTGCCTACGGCGGACACAAGGTGACATGCGAGATATATAATTATCGTGTTAGAATAACTTGCCATTTCAACAAAATTCAGAAAAATTGTCGAGTAATCGTCTTACTAAGTCGACATCATCGTAAAAATTATCAGATTGACTGAAATTAAATCGACACTCGGACAAAAAAAAAAATTATAAACAGTCGAGTTAGCGAGTTACAAATAGCTTGTTATTTCAACAAAATTTTGCAAATTGACAAGTAATCGACTGATGCTAACGCAATATCAAGGAAAAGAAGTAGTCAAATTGTCAAGATACTGTGTTATCTATGCAAAATTTTGCAAAATTCAATTTACCCTTTACGTATACGACGGACATAAGGTGACATCCGAGATGTATAATTATCGTGTTAGAATAACTTGTCATTGCCATTAAGCAAATTGTCAAGGAATCACTAACTCGACACTAGGAAAAAAAATGCAAATTTTTGAGATACCGATTAAGGCTAACTCGACATTACGAGAAATAAATGTAGCTTAAATGAAGTTTTAAAGTACAGTAAATTTATTTTATGAGTGAAAATATGATTGACGACACGTGCCTCATGCCTTCCCCGAACGACCTCACTTATCCCGGGTTTTTTCTTTCTCACATGATTTAAAAATTCATCTCTCAAAGAATATGTGAATTGCAACAATAGAACGTTCGGATACAGGGAGATACTACAAGGATGAATTCTTGGACTCTTTCGTTTTGTTCTCTACCTGTCTATATCAATGAGTTACCTAACTGTTACAAGAAACTTTCTGTTACCTTATATGCCGATGATACAAACATCATATCAACTGAGGATTGGCTACTAGACTAACATAAATTCTGAAGTTTCAAATATCTGGTCATGATTCCGTAATAGTAAACTTCATTTAAACACATTTAAATCTATTGCTTTGTATTTTACCATCGTCAGAAAACGTAAGCAGATAATAAAAATTTATGTTTTACTACAAGTACAAGATGTATTCCAGTACAATCGACCAATCGTTATCCCGGATATTTCATTTAAACCACATTTCATGTACAATTCAAAAAAAAAATCTCACTCTCATTTACAAGTGAAGGTAGATTCTCCCAATGAGAGATGTAACTATTCTCTACGTCTTAATTCATCCTGATCTCACTGTAATATTCTATAGCGAAATTGGTCGCCTACTTGTTGCATCTCCATAAATTATTAATTCGACAAAAAAAAACAGGTGCTTACGATAATTCACGATATTTCTGTCATAACTGGTATTTTAACAATTTTCTATCCAGTGGGAAAGATATTCATATCTAAATGGCTTTTTTATGCTTTCGTTGTAAGGAAGTCCTCTTACTGGGATGGGGGAAGGGAGATCATCTGTACTAACCAATTAAGGAGGTACAAAAAAGTTAGGCCTTAGCATAGCATATTTGGTCCCGGGAGACCTTCTGTGCCAACAAGCTGTTGCATTTGTTATGGTCGTGCTAATTAAAAAAGATGTCACTCTTTGCCAAGAGCAAAATATGCCATAATTATGGTAGTCGGACCAAAAGTAAAAGGGAAATTCTGGACCACTACACCAGCGTAGCTAGAACCTTGATGTTATTCATGTTAACCACTCTGCAACTCTTAGATCTATATGTTAGCTCAATGATTCCCCTTCCCCCTACCATTCTTGTTTTTGTACCACCTTGTTGACTTTTAGTCTTGGATAAAATCATCCCCCATCCTTGATTTTTTTTATGTTCTGCGCATGTTAGCTTTTAGTTCTTATTGCCAGAGATTGGTAAAGTCATATTGTCACGTTCCTTAACATCCGTATCAATTTATTAGTTCATTCTCAATTACTTTGTTTGTTTGTTTTACATTCTCGTTATCTGAATGGACAATAAGTCATAATGTGGTTGAGTCTCATATTCATGGTTACCTTTTTGTGTCGATAAGATTTATAAAGGCTGTGATACGAAACTTTGTAATTAGCAATCTTTTGAGTATTTTTTTTTGACACTTTAAGGTACATAATGACTGTTACTATATCATAATTGTTTGGCTAACATTTTCTTGGAATTTCGTAGATTTCCTGTGATAAATATATTACTTCATGACTACTGTCTGATAAAACGGTTGTTCTCATTCTCTAGGGATTGATACAACTACGCATGCATGCTTGCTCTGCTCAAAATGTCGACCTACGATTGATGAGACTAAACCAGAAAAAACCACGTTACATGGAAACATTTGCTCAATAATTAATTGAAAAATTTGTCATGGTCACTGATTTTAGGTTCCTCATTAAGTTTTGCAACATTTCTGATTCCTTTTTAGAGCTTAACTTCGGCTACCGGATATGAAGGTAAGGTTGTCACCATGCAATACTGAATTACCGTTTGGGTTCATTTTTGCTTCATGCCCTTACATACATACGTTAGCGTTAGAGCGCGTGTGGGTTTGTATGTGGATGTGTGTGTGTGTGTGCTTGGTGCTAACGAGATCGTAATACAAAAATTAAAGTGAAGAAAGATTCAAAAAGAATGTTGACTTAAATATGTAGATAAAACAGCGGTGGCACCATTTATAATGAGGGGGGGGGGGAGGCGAAATGAAGGGCAAAAGAAACCGATATGGGTGTAGCGCAAGTTTTGGTGAGTGGTTGCGCAGGGGTGTCAATCCAAATTTAAATGTGGGGGGCATGTGTAAGTTGACTGACAGGTTTGAGAGATTAAAGCTGCCCCAGCAGGGGTCTACACTGCTCTTTTTGATGGCTTTGGGTATATTGGACAGGTCCAATAGGTTTTCCTCTGTCCGGGTCATGGGTAACGTCCATTAACGTGATCAGAAGAAAAAGCCAGGAAGCTATGAGGTATTTGCAGGTTTGTGAACATTTGAATGAAGGATTCTTTATCTTCGAAGGATTCTGTATCTTTGAATGGTACTGAAAGGGCAAAACTGGTCAGACATTGCATATGTTAAGACAAATGCTCAATTTGATGATTGAGGGCCGCCAGGGGTCTAGTGATTGAAGGCACATATATATAGTCATCATAGTCTATGAAAGGACAATTCAGGGGCCCTTGTCCAAGGGTTTTTACCAGGGGCGGAAGCTGGCCTGCGGGCATGTGTGACCGAACGATCTAAACGGAGCCCCACCATGGGTTGGCGAGGAGCGTAAAAGAAAGTTTGGGGCTTTTCAAACCTCCCAGATGGCCTGAAATGGCATTTCCTGACCGTCCTCAGCTTCATATACACAGCCTTGAAATAGGGATATCATGTCTGCAATTCTTCAATTCATGTAAAAAAATCAATCTAAGAAAAACAGTACGGTAAATATATATCAGATGGGGGTGGAGGTGATACAAGAATCATAATCAATTACTCATCCCCTTTCATTTTCTTCAGGTACTTTGCAAATATTTGCGGCTGAGCACACAGGCGTAGGGACTCCTAGATTTTTTTTTTTTTTTGGGGGGGGGGGATATTTTTGCCCGAATGTGATTGTTACTAGTTAATGAGCTGGATTCCTATGTAAGCAGAGGGCTACAATGAGTTAGCTCGTATATGAAAAATACATAGATGGTAATTTTCAGAAAACGTCTCATGGAGAGTGGTTGAAACCATCAGTGAAAAAAAAACTTTCGTCTGTAAGACAGAAGATGAATGTGAGTAGAAAAACAGAAATTAACACCGCCGGGTCTAATGTTTGTGGGCATGCTTTGCTTATACGTCATCGATATCACATATGAAGCTTCTATCCAGGGTTTTTAAGACGGAAAGGGACCTGGCATGAGGGCAAACACCTTTGCACGCACTTTGGCCAGGACTACCTAAGCGGAACGCCACCATCGGTTGTCGCACCTGAAAAATTTGGTCTTTACAAAAGTCCCCACCCCCCCCCCCACACCCATTGTCGGAAACAGCACTTCCCGGGTGACCTGGGCTTCATGTACCCAGCCTGGATTTTCTCAATTAATAAGAAAAACATCATTCTATTCAAAACTAGTACTAAGTTGCATTGCTCTTATCTAAAATATTTTTATGCTATCGTAATTTTCTGAACAGTTCATTCAACAGTTTTTACTTTCTGACAATAACAGGTTTTTTCTTTTTGAGAAATTTTCAACTATCAAGTGGCCTTAAACAAAATCTGGTGCAATATTTTGCATCTTTGGCAGTCATTTTTTCCCCCAAGAAATTATGGTCTCAGAAAAGTTATTCCAATAATATTTACTCTCATTGCAGGTGTTTGTTATAGTTTGCTAGATTAATGGCAGAATAGAACTCGTTCTTGTACCGATAACGTTTGAAAATGACAGCCACATTGAAAAGCTGTCATACAATAGTATTTTGATAGATGGGTAAGAATGAGAAGAGTGATGGTTGGTCTAGATCTGTGAGAGGGTTGTAAGGGAAGATGTGTCCCAAACTTAGATGCAATCTAGTGCAAAACTTGACTTCTTTTGAAGTCATAAAATGTGCTAGGTTGAGATATGAAAAGTTTCAACTGGTATGTCAGACTTTCTGACTATCCTCACTCCTAGATTGAAGTATGCGAAATTCATATGAAATTTCAGATTTAATGAAAATTTGTTTCCATAACAAGGTAACCTCACAAGCTGGCATAATATTTGGCATCTTTTAATTAAAATCATAAAATTTGCTGGACTGAAATTTGAAAAATTCTAACTGCCCTTAACTTTTGTTTTGTTGATATGGGGGACCTTCCCTAGTCGCGACGCCCCTGAATGTATATCGACAATCCATTCAAAGACACGTTCACAGACAGAATTTTTACGTAGGTTCTCTTTTTCGAGTAATTTGAAATTTTGTTGGTGTATTTATAAGGAAGGAAAGTGCATAATTCCCTTACCTTCTTTTGTCTCATAACATGACACATACCACCACCCGCGAAGCGCGCGGATGTTGGCATTTGGGATGTATAGATGAATCTAACCTTGGTACATGAACACCTAAGCTGCATGGTCACGCAGCCAGAGATTACATCAGTCACTCACCAAAACTGTGGGCGATATTTGTTACAATGTCTCCCTATACCATTTAAAAATTGAACGAAAACATTTCTCTTTACTAAATGTGGGAGGGGGAGGGAATTTGATATTATGTCCCCATCTTACCAAAATGTGGGGGGCGTGTCCCCTGTCCCCTGTCCCCTCAGAATTGACGCCCATACTATTGGGTTCAAGAGGAAATCCCCGGTAGGGCTCCAAGGATCAAAGCCCTGAAGCTCTGATGTTTTATCACCGTAATGATGATGTACTGCTGTTTATTATGGTAACCGGTCCTTTCGCCCCCTTGCAAGTTGCTCAACCAGTTCGCCCCCAATTTACCAGTTCGTCCAGAGTACGTTGAAAAGTATATGCAAGGCAGGCTTGGAGAATTAAATTTTAAGTCAGTGGTTGGTATGCATTTTATGAATGGAGATAAATGTGATGGTGCGCGATCATTAATTTGATTTGAGACAGATGATGACGTCATCATGGAAGCCTCGGTCCAGTCTGCTTCCATGATGACGTCATCTCGTACCTTCATATTTCGCTCCTTATTAATGTTGTCTATTCTCTGTAACCACCTTTTTGCCAATAGTAACTCTCAAGACAAGAAGGGATGGAATCAAAAGTCAAACGAATTGATGGGTAGCATCCTTAAATGTTGTTTTCAGGGCATCAAAGCTTGAAATTATGTAACCCAATTTGAGGAAAGATAGACGTAACGTTATAAATTTTGTTCCGAGGTAACCTGGTAATATATTTAATAATTTGAATTACTGATACATAGTTTACATTTTGGGCAGCTTTATTCGACGGTAATGAATACCCACGTGACTGTGGTGATGCCTTACTTAGATGCGATGAACCACCAGAGAGCGGAACTGTCGAAATTCGCCCCATAGGTTACAAAATGCCATTCAAGGTATACTGTAACAATGATGTAGATGGTGGAGGATGGACGGTAAGAAAAGAACTTGAATCGTTAATATTTCTTTGAGCGGAGGTATATTTATGACTATAACTATAGGAGTATAATGTAAATACAAACAGTTGAATATAGAGAGATGAGAGAGGAAAGGAATTTATATTCAAAATCATAAAATTATGACAGGATGGCTGTTAGACAATAACTTATAAATTAAGTTAGTACAACAATTTCTGCTTTCCTCGCAATGTTACTTTCACAGAGTTTCTCACATGACCTTAATACAAAGTCATTTCAAATACGACCACACATGTTGTTGTTTATAGAACCTTTACAAATCCCGGATTGTGAACAGGGGTCTCCAGCATTGTTGTCATTGTTTCTGTAACTGAAGTTATCTGGCCATATTTTTTCAAGATAATGCTCTCGTTCCATTGACCCATTATACAAGCACAGATCTATTGAACAAGCTGTAATACTTCCAAATTCATGAAATGAAGTTTTATTTTCCATTCCTCTCTTTTTTTTTGAGGGGGGGGGGGTGGCTTGGTAGCGTCGATATCCAATGAAATTATGTATTACTAAAGTAGGTGATATATTGATGAAACCAATTACATACAAAATGATATCAAAAGCCTTTATAATATATGAGATTTTTTTTTTTCTTGGTGTGAACTACTGAACCACACTCTGATCCTAATTTAATCAACGTAAGACCATTCTGCGTTTTGTTTTCTTTGTCTTTATGTAAATGAAGGTTATTCAACGACGCAAAGACGGATCCGTAAACTTCACAAGAGACTGGGAATCTTACAAACAAGGATTTGGGTTTCTGTCCGGAGAGTTTTGGATTGGCAATGAAAAAATGGCTTACTTGACGCATCAGAAAAAATATGAACTTCGTATAGACATCGTAGATGCAAATGACAATGAGCGATATCTATCATACGATGAATTCCGTATTAACGACGAAATGGGAAAGTACCAACTTACTAATCTTGGAGCATTCACTGGAAATACTCCCCAGGGTATGTAAGAATAATACGCTTGAAAAATGTAATAATTGATGTAATAATTAATTTTAAAAAATAAGTTACACCGTATTTAAAAACGAATGGTAGCGGAATTGTACCCTAGTGAGTAAGCTGTGGTTTACCGAAGCGCTGAAATTATTTCTATATTTGCCATGAATCACTTCATCCTACTTTCTCCTATTACTGTGTAGCAGTACTTATATTGTGTCATCCATTTCATGTTCACTCTGGATACTTTTTATTCAGTGATAATCATATCTCACATGGGAAGAGAATTAGCATTTCTTCACCTTTGTTACTACAATCTTTGATTGAAAGTACATTCACGCTGCGTTTAATCTCATTTACCATTACCCCTATATGTATATCGAAAATCAAAACCTCTTTTGAACCTTAGTCAAATTAATATTTATAAGACAATTTAAATGTCAAATGATTTGTTGAACATCACACAAAAGCAAACAATAATGAATTCCTGTATAGTCATAACCAAATTGGATCACTTTATCCGTGTAGTCAGAATGACTCACATTCAAACTTAAGGTCAGTATGTGAATATTATGGTAAAATATAGGCAAATGTATGCAAATATGCAAATAATTCAAACTATCAAGGCAGATGATGTAAGGCCTGAACTTAAGACATGCAAAATATGCGACAGAAGTGAAGCTCGCTTCTCTCTCCACCTCCACCTCTCTCTCTCTTTACTAAAAAATTTCGAATATATGTGAATATATTCAATTTCAATTTGGAAAAAAAATGTGTCTCTGGTATAACGAGTTTATTCGTCCTTATTAACTATATTACGGTACAAGGGTTTATCATAACAATAAACACTAAATTGATCTTAGACTCTAACTAGTGTACGACTACAGTGAAAACTAACAAAAACTAATTTTGAACAATTGGGTGTGAAAATAATATACATCTAGTATATCAGAATAATATTAAAAGTAGAAATAGTATGTTGATTATGATTTCTACAATAGATGGTTTATGATACGGATTTTATTAATTATTTTTTATGTTTCGTGTTTCTATGAAAGTGATCGATATTACATGCAACATCAAATAAAGTATCTGTCGAAGCTATGTGATGGATAGATAATAGATGGATAACAAAGATTTTTCGTTAAATTTTAAGAATGAACTGATCAGTAAAGTCTGGTTATGTCACTACGGTACTTTCTTAATTATTACTATTTTTCCACTGCAGGTTATGATTACATGAGAGTTCACATTGGAATGAAGTTTACGACATTCGACAACGATAATGATTTGAATGCGGGTAACTGTGGAGAAAGATTGGGAGCTGGCTGGTGGTTTAAAAGCTGCTTTAATGCACATCTGAACGGACGGTACGATGGCGTCACATATCAGTCGATTAATCTGTACAATCACAGAACCAAGAATCGTATCAACAGTATCAAATTTGTGGAAATGAAAATAAGAGCAATTGATTGATTGATTGATTGATATGATTGATTGATTTCGAACTGTTTTTTTTCGATAATCACAAAGTCTTAATTTTGTTCTTACAAACTCATATCGATCTTTGTATGTTTTGTTTTATTATATACTGCGGCGCTATACTAAATGATTTTAAAATTTCATCTTTTGTGATGACCGAGCTATTATACTCCAATCAATAACATAGTAATTACATTCTTGCAGACAAGATTGGCACCGTGAAGCATTGGTTCGCGATTATATCTCACAAATTAATGAAATCATTTATTGGAAAAGCCAATGACTTTTATTAATCTTTATCTACTTGAAAAATTTTCAGAAAAGTTAATTTTGAAAAGCTAATCTTCCACGAGCCCTTCAAATAAATCAAAGGAAAAGAATACAATTTACAGGAAAAATTAAAGTGTAGACAATACAAAATTTTCTAATCTTAGTCTCGCATACATTTTACTTCTCACCTGTAAGACTGAAGTCACAACGTGAAGAAAATAATGGATCTTATCCATGTACAAACTATTATATGTCAGCGAAGGGATTGCCGTGACATCCTTTCTCATTGAAATTCATAATGTTTCACTATTTGAATAAGACACTATACAATAGTGTCATTTGTTTTTCTAAAACGTCCATCGCTTGAAAACGTTTGTACATCGAAAATCATTTATGGAATGGAATACCATGATCTGTTTTCTAGAAAGTTTCGTGGGAGCACGGAATGGTGAATGAAGTTAAAACATGACTTCAACATAGGATAATGAAGGTAACAATAACCTATACTAATATTCCTTGCCACCGTTACACGCCATTATTATGTTGTGGTAACTAAGCCTTCAAAAAACGATTTGTGAGATGCTTTTTGCTGCCCTCTAAAATTGCAACATCTGACACTCGACCACTATGCTGACACATAGTCCTCACAAAATACACATAATGTGATAAAATCATGTCTCGAGAATGCATTTTCTGCATAATAGAACATGATATCCAGATATACCATAAAAGTTAGGGTATGTTCCTCTCGAGAAGACATAAACATTTATAATACTGAAGATTAGCTGATGCTGAACAAGAAAGAAAAAAAAGTGATTAATGTTGCGCTAAATGGATTTACTTGCTCTGGTGATAAATAAAAGCGAGATGGCAAATTGCTTGTACTTTGTGTATATGGTGTCTGAATGCTCTCTCCGATGTTCTCATTTTCCTGTAGTGATGATAAATACTCAACGACGGATACTTTGAAAGATCTCCCTGTGTACCCCACGTTCCAAGATTTATCTGTGAATATTTCTCTGTTCACATCACATTTCATAACAATTTACATCGGGTGAATTGAATTCTGCTCTCTCTCTCTCTCTCTCCATAACTTAAATGATTCGTATTCAAGGTTGCCCTTAAATAATAAAAAAATATAGAGAGGCTTTATACTTACTCTCTTCCTTTCCTTTTCTCTCTTGTCTAAAGTTATTGCCTACTATTAAAAAGATAAAACTGAAAGTTATAGTTTGCTCTACATTACGTCAACAAACTGGATCAATGATTGGCAATATTCTCACATTATCACATGTTTTTTCTTTCTTTGCGGTTCCTTCACAATTTTGACCAACAAAACAATTTCGAAACGTTTTAATAGCATACATAACATTTCTCATTTCTTTAGAGACATCGCTCTAAATATGGCGTAACTGGATCTTTGTTCACTGTGAGCATCCTGTAATTAATCTCTTAGAAAATCCAGAACACTAACTCTAATTGTTAAGGTAATTTCCCTTCATAAAGAAAGAAAACACGTTTTGAAGATTTGGGAGGGTATTTTGGCTTTAATTTCTCATCGACTCTTCCTTGTAGTGGTTATCATCTTTACATCATCTCGGGCATAGTATGGATGTGCACCCTATGTGGTCATTTAAACATTCACACCAAAAATGAGAAAACCTGGTGGTTTGACGGTCATTCTGTGGAGCCATTAAGAAAGAAAAGTGAAACTTTGCTTACTCGGGTATTATTACGAAACACTGGATGATTGTCTTTCAAGGGGTTCGATGAGATCCACAACAAAAAGCTTAGAAAATCCCATTGTTATGCTAAGAGATTCAGTAAGAATGTAAAGTGAAAGTCTGTACACTTGAGACATAAAAAGAAATGTACAAGGAATCATAAACTCGTCATTCTCTCTCTTATATTCTACTGAATGTATTATCACTTATCACACTTTCCCTACCCTCGTTTTCAGCTCAACCCCAATCTACTCAAATACGGGAGCCTCACAAGGCCACAGAAAGAAAGTTTCGTGTCTGTCCCACATTTCTTTTGTTACTTTTAATAAAATATTAAAACTAGAACTGTTTCTGCTACATTTGTGGTAAAAGAGGGGGATGTGTTATGCGTCGTGTTGAGGAATATCAGTCCTAGTTTCTCCTTGATATAGGCTAGATGCAAATTTCTATTAATGACTGGGCGGAAGGTAACATCTGAACAGGAAAGCAGCCTCCAGAAAATGAAAACAAAATGCAGCCGGCACAATTTACAAATTGACTTCACTATAGGCTTCCACACAAGAAACGAGAAATTAAGGCCATTAAACCAAGGTATTGTTTTTTGTCTTTATTCATAAGATAACATGACATCATAACACATTGTATGTCATTGACGTCTTCATCTTCTGAGCGAAACAAATGTTGTATAGAGATGGTCATTCTTCCCCACCGTACGCAAAAGGTCGTACAAAGTTCAGTCTTCCCGTGTTTACCCCAGATTTAGTTAACTTTTTCTTTATTTCCCTCAGACAGTCAGATTAGACAATACATTAAAAATAGTAAACTTAGACCCTGTTCTCAGAAAGGTTGCGCAACCCTTTCGTGATTGGTTGATCACGGATGGCAACCGTCTCTCTCAATTACGTAGGTAAACCATTTGACCTGTGATTGGCCAGTGTCGGCAATGTATACCGTGATCCTTTGCAGTTAAGCGTGGGTCAATCCATCGACCTCGCCACGCCGCCGGCACTGGCTCTGTGGACATCAAACCTTACACGTGCTTTCTCCTGTATTATGTAGGCCTGTGTCATCGTATCCCTTCTTTGTCAACGTCATGTAACTTTCAATTTTAATCATCATCAATTTAATTCTCGTTAATTTGTGTGCCAGTCCAATCAAATAATAAATGGAACTTTGATCACAAAAGTCAACTTTTGTCACTATCTGAATCTGACGTCTCTCTCTGGGGCAGTCATAACACGACTGAGAACCCCTGAAAACCCCACATATTCTACATAGTGGTCGGTATATTCTACACAAAGATACACGCCCAAAGAGACACACAATTAGACAAATGGATTGCCCTTTGTCATGTGGATGTACGGTGGGCACAAATGAATGCACTGATTGTTTAAAAAAATAAGATACTTAAAGGTGCTGTTACTCTTAGACTTTTCAGAAAATTGCTGGTGAAATACTGATAGTTCTCCCTGAAAGTCTTTCAATGGGTCTTGATCTTGGGTCTATTCAGTATCAAGTAAAGCTATGCCTTACCTCTCTTACGTGTCACGCATGGGAAGTAAATTATATGCAATACATTCTACCTATAAGAAGCATTAACTTGCTGCATTTTGGTCAGGTATCACAAAATGGGTTGTAACAACCATGACATCATGTCCAGCCTATATCAGTTATAAACTGCTCATAATATGGTTTTACCCAACCTACCACCAACAACCCCTCCCATTCTCTTTTCCCGGTATTCATATTCTGTAAGCTACTTAAAAAGTGCTTATACGTGAAACTTGTTCAAGTGGGAAAAATTTTCAAATTGTGTAAAATAAGTTGTGTTTCGGTCGTCAATAGGTAACTTTTTGAAGATGGCTCTTTGTTTTTCTTACTATTCACTACATATCGTTAGTAAGTAGTAAAAGATTGAGAAATAATCTTTACTATAGACTGGCATCATAGGCGAATCATGTCTGATTATTTCCTTACTGATGTATACCTTTCAAATACCTCAAATATAATCACCTTAAAATTTTCCTTCATAAATATTCACCCATTGTTTCATTTGCTTTTTTTTTACAAGTCTATAGAAAATACTTTTTTGAGTAACCCCATTTTGACCCCCTTGAAGGAACTGATCGACAGGACATAAAAACGAGTTTGAAAATGAATGAGGTTTTATTTTTAAAGTAAAAGGAAATCAAATGTTCTAACAGGCCAGAAGCTGTTCTTTGCCTGATGTGACTTCCAGTATCTTGTATATGCACGAGGACCTAAGTTATGGGAATTCAATGGAGAAGGTTAATTGTGGTATACTATTATGACTTATCCTTCCAACCTTATTCATATAGGAGGCAGCATCAGATGGATGGTAACTACGTTTAGGTAAAGTCATAATTTTTCCTTTTGTAAAACTCCCAAATTCGTTTTGTCATTTTACCATTTTCGTTTTCTCATGTTTTTTTTTTTTTTCATTTTCGTTTCTCTGTTTTCATACACTGATTACTACCTTGCGTGGTACTGGTCACAGCTTTTCTTCAGGGTTTCTGCTTGAAATTGGCATTGAGCCTGAACTAACGTTAAATGCGTTATGTTGTATATAATTCTATTGACTCTGTCCTCGAGAGAAGATTTGTATAGTCTCTAGATAATCTCTCAGATGATTTTTCTTTTCACAGGATGGTCTTGTCTGAATACATTGCGTGTAGTTTGTTATTTAGATTGTAAACACATGAAATTAGCTAAAGTGACATTTCGCTTTGTGTTATTTATAATTTTGGTCGTTTGAGCTGATTTATTTCCTCGTTTAAAGACCCTTTTTATTGCCCGTGCACACCTTAATTTTGCGTGATTTTTCAGCACGGTATTGCCTTTAAGTATGGGCTCTTTAGCCTCTGTATTTAAATTCACATGGCATGCACTGATATGCACTAGTGTAATTTATGACCACATTCGTGTAAAGTTAAATGCTCATTCGCTCAATAACATTTGAAATAAATGTCTTGTGATTTGATTTCCTACTCAGCTGAAGAAGGAAATGTTTCTCTACATTAAGGAAATTTGTGGGTTGAGCTCACAGTTCCAACTAGACGTGTAATAATAGATGAATTAATTACTGAATGAAAGCCAATTTTTATATGAAGTGTTTTACTAAATATAAACATCCTCCTTTATTATTATTATGGAAGCCACGATTCGTTCAGTCCCACTTTATTACCTCAAATGTACATTAGCAGTTTATGATTTTGAACAGTCTTTTAGCGTTGATACTTTTCTTTCTTTGTTTTTCTGTTTACCTGTTGTGTAATCAAAGGGGTGCCGGTGTGCGATCAGTGTAGGATTATGAAGTTAAGTTACCAAGGAGATAAATGCGTTAAAGTATAAAATTGATTGACTGAATACCAGGTTACTCATGCACAATTAAACACCTGATTCAACTTACTAGAAAACTTCTGCAAATTGAATTGATCATAAAAGTTGCTCAAAATAGAAATAGCTTCACGTTTTCTCACGAAAACATGCTTGTCTCGTGGTTATGTCGAATTGATAAATCAAATTTTCATTTGAATATTTTGCTTCCATTAATGTAAACGGTAATTCAACTTTTGCGAAATCAGTTGAAATTTCGAATTGTGAATTGAATTTTGAATACGTTGATTACAACAACACCACAAACCTTATACCACTGTAACTAATCAAGACCTGACTTTATACCTTTCTTTTTGCCTTTTGCTTCATTATTGCTAAGTAGCATAATTTATGACGAGACATGACGGCATGAATTGACACAAATAATTTTGGTAAACCTCTTTTTAGTGATATGAAATGTGGCTATCGATTGTGACCCTTTCTTTATTTTATGTTTTGCATCAGTAACAATGTTCTCAATATAGAACTTGAGTCAGTAATTGTTGGTTGAAACGTGTTATTGTTGTATGTCAGTCACTGCTTTGCTCTAATCGTGCTAAAAGGGTTTTAATTGGCCAACATAAGTATTCTAATCAATAGATAATATCTGAAAAAAATTAAAAGTTAATAACTTGCTATTACATATAATGAATATTGTCTTTGTTATAAATTTCTCTATTAAAAGGGAATTATGTCGTTACTCTCGTTGTTTCTTTCTATTGTCGAGTTCTTTGTTAAAATAAAGGTTTAATGCACTTGGAGCATTACTCGTAATGAGGGGGAGGGGCGATGGAGACTTCACTAATTATCTTCCCAGATTTCATGCACCTACCTTTTGAACGACAACACAAATTACAAAGTTGCAACAAACAAGTGACGGAAGTGAGGAAATCTCCAAATTTGTTTGCTCACGGTAATCAAAGATATCCTCATCTTTGCATTGTATGTCAGATATATTTTGCAATCAGTCAGGATTAATGGTTGCTAAACGTTTTACCTTTTTTTCAAACATCGTTGGATTTAATATAAAGTTTATAACGTGTAACGTTTATTGTAACGTATACTTCGTCTCTTGTGTATACTACAAAATAAAAGTTGAAGAAAGCATTGTAACTCAATATTTGATACTACGTTTTATAAAAATATTTCGTTTCTTCAACGCTTTTCAGTGATGATTCACCGGCTTGAACGTAATAAAACTACTAGAGGTACGTCAGTAAAGTAACTAACTTCACGAATGATTCTTTATTATTATGTTGTCATAATTTTTCTATAGTCAATTCAATTCATTTTCAAGGAACTTTCAATCCCTTTTGAAGGCACAAATGAACATTTAATGTAGTTTTATTATAAGCCAGTAGAGGTATGACCGTAAGGTAAATAACTGTAGCTGTAGAGCTTTTTCTAGAGTAAATTTAATTTATTTTTTCAACGAAGTTTCTTTCACTCTCATTTGAAAGTACAAATGAATATTTAATGTAGTGTTATAATACGTAAGTAGACGAGATCGGGGAGTGACATGCAACAAGACGCTCGAGAGTGCTTGTTTAAGTTGCCACTCCACACGTAAATACAAAACTTAATAAAGATATAAGAAAAAAGGCAAATCAGAAAATATGTACACATAACTAAAATAAAGAAACAAAGAGGCAGAGTGAACACAAACACACACACACCCAACTTTGTTTTCCATTCATTCCGAGGACCTCATTGTGCTTTCTTTTGTTTTTTCTTCCTCAACCCTAACCTTAACAATAGACTGTTTATTGTTAATCTTGAGAGGGCCGGAGAAATCTATTGAATTTTCTACAGAGGACCTAAAATCTATTGTTTCGGTCCCCGATCCCAACCGAAAAGAGGGGCACACACACACACACACACACACACAAAAAAAAGACTTGTCAGTGATAGTTCATATAGTGAATTTGTTATGGTATTTTTTTAATGTATGGGATGTTTTATGATCTTTAACATGGGTGGGCAAGGTGTTCAAAACTTTGGCTACAACCAAGCGAATAGTAAACTGTTTTAAATCTTAAGTAGGCAACAGGTTGTATGCAAATTATTCGAAGAACGGCTAGGGTATAGCAGTGCTTGCTGCTATAACACTGAAAGTAATTGCTGAAGATGGACGAAGATGTATTATTCAACCAGTTAAAAATAAATATATATGCTATAAAGCATGGAGCTATTCCGTAATAGCTCCATGTACAAAGTAATGGTTTAAGTCACATAAAGGGATAACATTCAGATTGACAACAATGGTGCAATATGGTGAAAGTAATCTAAATTACATATGCAACGAATTGATCTTCCCTGTGAAATTAAAAGAGGTTGTAACTTGGAGGTGTAATTGCTGTCCCCCAAAATATTACAGTAACTGAGATATGAAGACGTATTGTATAACGTGACCATGGTGCGTCTAGGAAGGACATGACGAGGCCGATTTAGTATTTACACACTTTCAGAGATGGAGATTCGCTCTGATGGATATGATCATACTACAAAAGTTGTTTATCTAGAAAAATTCACAAACATTTTGGCACGATAGATGGTTTGATATTTTCTTTACAAAGTTGAATACTGCTACCATTCGTTTCAAATCTCTTGGAAGGTAAAAGTGGTTTTTTTTTAACATTGAGGAAGATTTGTTTTCACAAAAACAATAATGAATATTAATAAAATCATACTGCACTCTAAACACAGTTGGCTAACATTTACCCTGTTGGATACGTATGCCTCCTGCTAAACTGTTGGATAAAAAACTACCCCAAAATGGTCAAAAATAGTTCAACATAACCAGCAATGGGTACTTTGTAACCAGTTTAGATATTTTTCACTCATCAGTTTAATAGACGGTACCCATAACTGCACCCCAAAACAATTTAGAATGTGAAATTTGTTCATTCGAGGGAAGGTAACCATCATGACTAGAAAACAGCAGGGTTGTGTCAACGGCAAATGAAATCAAGAAATTTACGAAGTTACGGCATATGAAATTACGGCATAAGAAACGTAGCACTTGCACTTGTGTGGCAAGGTTCAGTCCCAGGGGGACACCACAAGTAACTTGGCTTTGTGTCATACTTTACATAATTAATGTCAACAAACTGTTCTCCCCTTCAACAAGACAACTTTCAAATCATTGCAAAGCAATACCCTTGGCTTCATTTATTAAGTAATATACCATGATTAAGAGTATCCAATGAGTCATCTGCCAAATGAGATACAACTATTAATAACTTACTTATTAATTGCAAATTTCTGTCAAACATACTTATTGATTAATCCAAGGACAAAAATGGAAAAATTTGAAATAAAAAAACATTGCATTGAAGATGTATGTTAAAATCGTGAATTATTCCAGGAAATCTTTTTTAGGAACGTTTGGATATTTTCTTTCTTAATGTCACTCTTGTGTTTGGTCATAGCTATTTACAGGTACCTTTGAAATGTGCCACGCATACAGTGTATAAAGTTTGTCAACATTGGTGAATCCAGAGTATTTCGATGGAGTGGTAGTAAAGCATTGGTTGTATTATCGCAGACCTGGAGAATTATTTTAACTTAAAGGTAAACTTAAATGCAATTTGGGGCACAATATTCAATCTCTTGAAGTCATATTCTCTTCCGCGAAATCCTAGTTTGCACGTCATTTATGTTTACACTGTTAAAAGTGTTGATGGTTACGTAAAGGAGATCCAGTTTTTGTACTGGTATTAGCTGTAAATAATAGATGCCATGTTAAAACAAAGATATAAGTATGCAATCTAGTGCAATGTTTTTCATCAGTGATCAATTTTCTGTTACAACTAAGGCATTTTATTCGGGGGGGGGGGGTTGTCAGTCAGGGGCGTTAATGCTACTTTTAAGGTGACTAAGATCGTTAGCTTTATTTAATGTCAAAAGAAGAGATTTGCCGATTTTGTCAGTATCCCTCAGGATTTGCGAGCATACGCATAGCATATTCCCAATAGCGTCTACTTGTTTTTGTACTTGTTGTTGTTGATTTTTTTTTTTTGCTTTTAAGTTGTACGGAATACATGTGACAACGTATAATGTAAGTAAAATATTGTTGTTTTATTTATTTTTTTTTATGTCAGGTGTCCTTAATGCTAATTTAAAGACACTTGAAATAAAAATATGTTAACAGATTACCTTACCAGATTTATTGAGCCTACCCTCTTGATTTCTAAATCGCGTATTAGATTTAGGTCTACCCCATCTCCAACTCTTTTCTCCCTCTTTCTCTAACTACTTTCTCTTATTCTTTGTTTTTCTTCTCCTTTCCTCTGATTTTAACATCATGATAGTGGGTGCAATCTCCAAATGCCCTCCCTGTGACGTCCCCCTGTTCCTCTGTGTATTCATCGATGTGCTCTGATGTTAGTAGCCCTTATGTGGGGGTACCTCATGGTACACAAATGACATGGATCGGGATTACCCACTGAGGTTAGGGGGTGAGAAGGTGGTCCAAATGTCCGTGTGTGGGAGGGGGGTGGGTGCATGAGGGTGTGGGTGTGTGTATCACGTTCTCCTAGCTGGTAAGTCAGATGAACCTCAAACTTGGTGGGTAGGTGCTCGGGTATGACGTGTAGTGTCCGTCGGAAGGATCATATGCAAAACCTCTATATACCCAGATATATATAAGGAGATATTTGTCATTAATAACTTTTCATATTCTCATAAATTGTGAGAATTTTATCGTAAATTAAAATAAAGTGTTTCAGTTGCTCACATATGTTAATAAATTAGTTTGCATTGGCAAACAGATCTTCGGTTTGATTTGTCTGGACAATACGAGTTTCAGACACTTTGACAACACCCCTGATGCAACTTTAGGCATTAATTCCCCCCCCCCCCCCCCCCACCAACTTGTTTTCGTATCCTATCTACAGAACCGTGTTATTGTAAGTCAAAGTTCACTTAGGTCAACAGCTACGAAAGATTTGAACAATTATGAAAACACTTTCTTCAAGCAAATTTGGCGAATTTAGTTCAACCGTTCAACAACGTAAACCTAGAGAAGGAATCGAGCACATGGTACTTATCGTAAATTAAAATAAAGAGGAAGTTTCTTTGTTCACTGAATAAATATAATATATATATCCAACAAGATTTGATCATTAAAATCTTTTAATTTATAAGGGTTTTATCTGATTCAAATGTTTTTACAAAAAATCAAAACATACTTGAGTTAGATATTTAATCATGAAGTTTATGGTGAACGTCATTCATGTAAAGATTACCTGCAGTCAGGGCCGACACGACCCGGGGAGGGGGTAAGCGACGATGGTCGGGAAATGTGAAATACCACTTGGAATTTTTCATGTCTCGGTCTACTAGTGGTTCATCTTATATCATAGACAGATGCCAAATATTGCAGTAAATTGTGTCTAATGTTACCTTGTAATTACAAAAATTTCTCAATAAATCTGACACGTCAGATGGAATTTTTCATATTAAAGTGTAGAATCGCTTGTAAGTACCACAATAGTCGGAAAATATGATTGACCACTTAGAATTTTTCGTATCTGAGTCTAGCATATTTTACGACTTCAAAACACGCCAACTATTGCATCAGATTGCATCTAAGGTTACCTTGTAGTTGAAAATTTCTCAACAGGGGATGTGGGACACCTCCTCAATTACAATCCTCTCCCAGGCCAACCATCACTCATCTCATGCTTTCCCCTCCTATCGAAATACTATATTGCATAACATTTTTGCTCACTAAGGTGGCTATCACTACAAAGTCATCAGTACAAGAATTGGCTTTACACTTTATTATGCAAACATCGACGGTTGTAGCAAAGTAATTAAAAACAAATAATCTCCCGAGAGTAAAAATTGTTAGAACTTCATTGGGACTATAATTTCTGGGGAAAAATTGATTTCAGTAAATGCAAAATATTGCACCAGATTTCGTCTACGGTTGACTGGTAGTTGAAACTTTCTCAAAAAAAAAAAAGCTGTTATCGTTAGAAAGAAAAGCTGTTGAATTACCTTTTCTGGAAATGACAAAACCATTAATATTCTAGATAAGATCAATTCAAATTGTTAACATTTTTCTATAAAATGTTTATCTTTCATTGCGAAATTGCAGACATAAGATCCTATTTTAAGGCTGGGTACATGCAGCTCACGTACACTAGGGAAGTGCCCATCTTGCCATCTGGAGGTTTTGAAAAGTCACAATTTCCTTGTGCGCTCCACGCCAACCAAAGCCCCGGTGCGCCATTTTATTCATCAAAACATACTTGTCAAAGACTCAAGAACAAAACAGGAATAGGATGCGTAGCTTATTATAAAAAAAAATATAGCGAGTGCGCAGCTCATTATGATTCTTGAATCACCTAAAAAACACTGATTTGTATTACCATTTTTAATAAATTGATTTTTCTCTTCGCACGAATTGATTAATTCTAGACATGATTTGGAAGTGCCGTTTCCTGCCATCTGGGTATCTGATAATATCCCTTCATAGACGTATGGCAGTGTATGCTCCCTATCATGACAATGGGTCCTTGCGGGTCCCTGCAAACAAATTACGTGTTTGATACTCGAAAAGACGTACCGGCTGATCATTACCTCAGTTTTTTTTTAACTTTGTCAGTTTGTTAACTTACGGCAGTCAATACGCTATATCTGACGAAATAATAGGCTCAATTGTGTTTACTTCCTAAAACGTAGAATTATTAAATGGAATATACCCTAACATATTACTCATTAACAAAATAGTCATAAATTGCACCTTTTTGCATCTCCCCATAACATGATTCTAAAATTGTTCCTAAAGGGGGCACCATCTCCTTAGACCCCTCCCCATGCCAGTTGGGGGGAGTTGAATTCTCTGGTCCAACCATCGAACCCTGTGCACTCCACGGTGCAGAAGTAGATCCCATCATCTACATAGAAAAAATAGGTAGTGTTTGTCATCCGAAGTCTTATTGTTCATTTCAAATAACATGCTTCTTAGCCAGATATTATTTAGAGTGGTGGAGTTTATTTTAGTGACATTCCTTCCTAGAGGGAGTGGAGAGGGAACAGTTTTTTACTGTTTATCTTAAGGTTCACACCATGAGGTAAATTGATCGTTGAATCACGTGACCATACCTACATAACATGTTTTTGACAAAATTTGGAAGTAAAGCAAATTTGCATCATGGTGTCAGAACTTCAAAACATAATTGCTCTCATATAAAAAAAAAATGTAATTACTGGTCAGTAACAGTTTAAGTAATGTTCCTTTTCACATTGTATGGACGTGCTTTGCTGTATTTTCTTTTCTTTCATCTGTTTTATGGGCCATACCCATAGAAAGGTTCTTAATCCGAAATTGTGAATATTACTTCTTATGCTCATGTGTGTGTGTGTGTGTGTGTGGAAGCCTTCTCGTTACACTCATGCTTAGTATAATCAACCACATTGTTATTAAAATTACTTGGTTGTTCATATCCTTGATAAGAATGTACCCAATTTTGGCAAAAGAATATATCAAATTGTCTGCTCGAAAGATTTGTTGTCCTAATTACATTCTATGCATGATTTATATCTACAAAACTGTGTTTCAAGTCGTCCCTTTATTGCGTGAATATCTTTGTATATTTCTTGATTAATAACTATTGATCGTCTATGATTATGTATATATTGCGTATCTGAGGGAATCTGCAATATGTGAAAGTTATTTTCCTTGCTTCTAACTTTTTTTTAATTCTGTACAATTATTAATTACTTTTAGTTGTCGTTTTTGTTGTTTTCACTAAAAATGCTTGATTCACGTATGACTTATACATAAGTGCGTGTAAAGAAGAAACATGTCTGAGTGAATACCGTTATCTTTGTTTATGGTAAATCAATCAATATTAAAGATCTCTGTATATACACTGTCAACATTCAAGGTTACAGGATACAGGTGTCGACAGGTGTCGACACAAGTTGTAGCAATACCCCGTTTCCGAAAAATGTTGACAAGTATACAAAGACCAAAAAAAAAGGTTGGCAACATTTATTTCAACATGTGTCGACACATGTTGGCAATAATTCAGAATGTTTTCTCAAGCAACACATGTGTCCACTGCACTAACCAATCAGATATTATATTTGAATCAGCTGATCCTTCACCTGTAGTTCTGTAACTAAAATGTCCCCGTGCATAGAGTGGACAAATACCAAATCTGAGCTGAATACACAAATAAAACAATACAGCATGTGTTTCAGTCGATTTTTATGAGGAATGCTTAATTTCTGATTCCTAAAAAAATTAGTATACCTCCCCCACCTTCTTCAGAAGTCTCTTTAAACACCAGTGTAAGAAAGCTCACGAAAAAATATCACAGATATGTAGTTATGGTTGACTTGGCCATGACGGGCAATCCTTTGACGATAAAACTGCAACTGAAAACAACTAATTTTCAGGATGAATTTAATTAGTTTGCGCATACGAATTAAATTATCTTAGGAGGACCTAATCTGAGCTTCTTCAAGAGACAGTGGTAAGCCCAATGTTGCTCTCTCATGGTGATCAAGGGATCTACCCACTAGCCTCTTTTGATGTACGTTTCCCCGTCTCTTTTTCATGTCTTCTAGAACTGCCAGTACTGTTGTAGCTGCTCCAAAAATGTATCTAGTTCTTTTTAGTGAATCCTCCATCTTTCTTCCAAAATCCTATTTAAACGATCGCTTTTTAATCTGTCTCGAACACATGTTGGTCCGTGACATGTGTCTATAGTGTATACAACGATAACTTATATCTGTGTTAAGCTATGTCGCCAACATGTGTCGACACATGTACCCTAGAATGTTGTTATTGTACACAGACCATTAAAGCCTGTCTACACTAGCTCAGATACTGGCTTTGTTGAATTATATATTCTGTCATTGAATGTTATGTTAAATTCTGGTACCCCATGAATTCTTTTTTGTGCATAGTATGAATGATATTTATGAAAGAAGATAATTTTTTTTACTATTACTAGTTTTTACTATTTCACCGAATTCAATGTACTCTATTAAGTCAAAGGCATACGCTTCCGTTAAGGACAAGATATGTCAGTGATTTCGTATGAACAGATGTACGTAAGTCTGACCTGTCATAGATGTTAAATTTGTTAATTAGAGTTTGTTAAATGGATGGCTGTTTTGTCTCTAGTAACGCAGGTGCTCTACAGTGAAACTGTCTATCTACTATCCGTTTTGGCCATTCACTAACGACTTCAATAGGAAACTGCTGATGAAGCTGTTCAATTATCAAATGTGCTGATTCTACCGTGAGAAATGGGTTACGTGCTAAGTAATGAAGACTGCTTTATTATAAGAGTGTTAATCGTGATTTTGTTACTAGGTTTAACCAAAGCTTATATGTTACCAACTAAGCTTGGAGATGGTAGTTGACTTCAGAAAACAGCCATATGTGTTATCGTTTCAATCAAGGTGAAAGGAGAGGTGGTTGAACTAGTGAACCACTACAAATATTTAGACAATGTTACAGACTGCAAACCGTGAATTTTAAGGACCAGGTTGAGGCCATGAAATTTGAAGTTTGCTAAAGACCGTGTAAGTTATGTAAAATATTCAAAGTTGACAAAATCATTCTGTACAATTTTACTCAGTTAATGTTGCAAAGCTTTCTGTCCTTTAACTGTATGTGTTTCTATGGAGTGCTTTCAAACGACTCATCAAATAAGTTGGAAAAGTATCGTAAATGATGTTTGTCTAACATCCCTTTGTGAAGGCTAAAAATGACGTGGCATATCAGTAAAACAGAAAAACGACACACACCCAATCTTCCTAAACTATGCTTTCTTGCATTTAGGCAACAGACTTTGCACCCAGGTCAAAACATAAGAAATTCAGGTTTTCCTCTTCAACTTCAGAGTTTTTCTGTGTTTTCGTAGTTTATTCCTTCATTGTGTATGTACGTGTATTTTACCTGTAGTAACCTATCCCCTTTTTCTTGTGTTTAACTAAATCGTGTTCATTTAATATTCTGTTGGCTGTTATGTGGATGGTTTGCCGCAGGACAACAAGTTTCCATGTTTTGCGTCTAACAAATAAATTTGTCTAATCTCACCTTCTTAAAAAAAAAAATCGATTGTTTGTTTTTGTTTTGATAGTTACGTGTTTTGATAAGACCATTGCTGTAGCCGGGTTGATAAACGTGGTGGGGTTGGAAGCAATGACGCTTATACCAACAGGGAAGTCCGGGGTTAGACTCTTATCCGGGTCACAGTAAGAATGGTTTGTCTGAGAGTGAACTAAGGTTTTTCTATCTAGACTAACCTGAAATAAAAATAAAACTGAGATACCAAATTTGCTCGAAAATTTTTGAGTTGGTTATTGATCACCCAACGGAGAAGTTGTAATAAAAAAGCGACAGGCTTCTTTTACATTTAGGTGTTCATAAAACAACTGTCTTTCAAGTCTTGAAGTTGCAATTGTTATATTTTTAAATTACTATGATTAATTAAAAGGTCAGTGAGTACGTGAAAGAACCAACAAAATAGAGGACAAAACGATACGAGAACTATACTTTTTCACTCAATTTTCTATTTATCTTTACTACTTTTTTACTATTTATCTATCTATTATTATCTTTACATCAATCACGAACAGAAAGTGTAAGAAAAGAGTCCATTGTAAATTTGTACAAATAATACTAGGCCGAAATAATGGAGAACTATACATAAGAAAACAAAAGACGTAAAGAGAGTGAAAGCGACAATATTCTAGATGAGAAACATTAATGTGACAATACACAGAACTCTCGTACTGAAACCTCGATGGATCCCATTTAATGGGAAATAGTCACTATCACTATATATAATGGGAACAAATTTAGGCTTGCACCAATGTAAACAAAAGTTGTTAATTATGCTTCCGTTAGCCAGCATCGTACAATGAAATGTCACGGATGACTTGCCACAAGTAGCTGTTGCATGTTCATTAAAATTCACGACAAAGATCATCATAGACACATGATGATTATATCTGCATGCAGTTGATCAGCGGGAAAATTATATATGACAAAATTTTTATATCGCAGCTTGAAGGAGAACTCACTACATCGTTACTTTGTTTTCCACATAATTGATGCATGAGTTATACGGTTCTTCTGCGCCAATTATATTCCATTCTCTTGAAAATTAATTGCCAAATTCTACCAGTCATAAACGTTATTTGTTTATAGTAGACTTATATGAAGTACAAATACGTTGAAAAAAATGACAAAACAAAACAGAGCCGTTGAAAGCTACTCTTTGAAAAATTGTGTCCAATGTGGAAGACTGGTGAATTTTTTGACACATGTTTGCATTGTGATTATTTAAAACGTACATTTTTTTTAGATTTTGTTGCCAAACATTGTAATTTATTTCTCTCTCTCTCTGCCGTGTCCTTCTCATTTAAATAACGATACATCCATTTAACGATTAAGAGACTTTAAACTTAACTAAGAATCGCCATCCTTAGAATTGGCTTAAAATGTCAACTTAACAAGGAATATATACAATTGATTGATACAATATTTTTCATAAAGTTACTTGGTCAAATAAACCTCACAAAGCAGAGGGATTCCTTCTATCATTTGGAGGATGGTCTGCTTAACATGATTCATGTTGAATTGTTTTTAATTAATTTTTTAATTAATTAATTTCGAAACGTACTTGTTTATGTTGTGTTTAAATACTTTCTTATTAACGTGTAACTATGTTGTAAACATTTGGATATTACGCTGTAAATCACAAGTGAAATGAATTGAATAAAATTTGGATGATTCAAAAACAAAAAAAAAAGAATTGTTTTTAAGAGTCTTAAATTTAAATTCATAAACTTAGACCTTGATGAGCATACCATGGCTTGGAAATGGTTATTTTACCAGTAACCGTTAATTTAACAGTTATTTTACCATCATTTCCAGAGCATTCAGTTGGGGTTTTTTTTCATTTCAGTTCATTTCTTTTCTGTCTTTTGAAATTTGAAAGTACAATGTATAAAAGGGATGTTAAGCTTCATTCTTTTTAGAATCTACATTTTAAACTTTTTGGTCATGAACAACTTTTTAATGTTCTTGTATATAAGATACCTCAATGTATACTGTATACATCGAACTGTAGAAAGATCTATATACACTATATGAAGCTGAAATGAATTCATTGTTTTGAGTTGGAAAGCCGTTATTTTCTTGCGTGTCTACCCGTGGAGATGAATTTTGATCGAAAGTTTACGAATGATAAAGAATATTTGTAAGAGACACAAAGTGAATCTGTTTGCGACCATATGTTTATAGGTTGGGGAGCGTAAACAAATTACATAGTATCGAGTGGTAGTGATGTGAGATGTGGTGATGTAGTGATATAGTATCATGTGATTAGCTTCTATTATTGAAGGATTTGGGTTGATTTTCATATCTAAGTTAAAATTATTCTACTCACCTCACATACGTTTCCTTGCGTTGTTCTGAAGATACACTGACCTGGTAGGCTATAAAAGAAGGGGGATGCTTTCTTTTTTTTTGTACGGTGTCCTTTTCTCCCACTTACTGTACTTACCTTTTTCTCCCGTGGAATTACATGTGGATAGACAATTTTACGTTTTGAGAATAAAACACCGAAAGAAGAAAATTGTTTGTCTTGAGTCTTCTTTATTTTATTACATGCAATCCAAGGTTTTTACATGATAACTAATCATAAAAAAGATGTTATTCCTGGAAATCAGAGCATAATGAAAACTAACAACCACCCTTCCCTTCCGGTAAGCACCAAGTTCCTTTTATCTGTGGCTTTAACCACAATCTTTGGTTAATCCCCTGATCCCCCCCTCCCCCTCTTCAATCCCTTCCATCCCCAACTGATATTAAATTCAGTATTCCTTAGTCTGTTGTATGAAAGACCTTCAGTTAACTTCATGGACTTTTTACTTTACATCAATATGAGATTTTATATTTGGATATTGAATGTATCCTAACTGACACCCCCCCCCCTCCCCCAGTAACCTCCTCCCTAGATCACTCCATAGTTGAAACATTTACATAAAAAAGAAGTGAAATCTGTATCTGTTCTACTTTACCGTTTTTATTCAGCATGTAAACTATTTACACCCAGAGGAGGTAACCTACATAAATGCTACGTTCATATAGTTATTATAATTTACTGCAAATAGCTAAGTCTAAGTCATGTACATGGCTTGGGATGCGATAATCCAATTTTTAACTAAGCTACTCTAAATTATTATTTACTTTGCAATCTGTTAAAAGTGGGTATTGTTCTTTGCGAACTTGTGTTCACTTAAAAATAAAACAGATTACAGATTTTGATATGTCTTTGATGTTTTCATACCT
The DNA here is from genome assembly GCA_021234535.1 of Stichopus chloronotus. Lineage (NCBI taxonomy): Eukaryota > Metazoa > Echinodermata > Holothuroidea > Aspidochirotida > Stichopodidae > Stichopus > Stichopus chloronotus. The sequence goes on from CM037830.1 coordinate 2,228,565, forward strand.
TACGTAAGTGCATTAAATGCGCGAAAATGAGGAAAGGAATGTATGCATGTATGACTTGTGGATTTTGGCAAACATATATTCATTGAAAATGTTGGATCAAAATCAGACAGCAAAGAAAGAAAGAGAGGGTTGGGAAAGGGAAAAGAGAGAAGAAGCGGTTGTGTGATTGAGGACCAGAAAGAAAGAGTGTGGAGCGAGTGAGGATGGGTGGTAACTGGAGAGATAAAGAATTGGAGGGATCTCGAGATGGGGGAGTGGTTAAAATAAAGGGTGAAAACTGACTGATATTTTTCTGTTTTCTTGTTATCTAAATTTGCAGAACGTAAGATGATGATGATGAGGAGGAGTTAATCCAATGGTCTTATCTTCATCTCTGTAAACCTTAGATTGGTGTCACGGACCTTTCCTCTGCGGAGTCCTATCTCTTTTCTGACATTGTCAGCGTCACCATAGATACCATTAAGGTAGATCTCAAAGTTACATTGGTGAAACCACCAGCCACCACGAGAGTTTTGTGCACAGTTTGCGGCCATACCATCGTTGTCGTGGTCGTAAGTGGAAAATTGAGCGCCCTCAAGAGATCGCATGTGATCTGTCAAGATAAAATAATTACTTGATGATAATAATAATAATAGTTCATAATTTAGCGATAAGGTTTTCCTGCCTGGTTAAAATATTCTTTGGTAATAACTTTCACAACAAGTTAAGTTCAAAGTCACAGCTGCTCTGTATTTTAAAACACTTCTTACAATGTTGTCTGTCGTCTTAATTGTATATTCAAATTCACAACTGTACCGCGTTTCGCCCTCATCACCACCCGTTATTCACCTCCCAAGAGAGGACTGAATAGAGTTAGCAATTCGATTAACAAGTTTTGCTTATCAATGTTTGAATTGCTGAACATTTTGATCGGCAGATAATTAAAAAAAAATAACTTTGGTGTGAAAAAATTTACAAATATACTAACTTAATTATAGGTCATAAGAAGTTCATTAAAACCTTTCATTTGCAATGAAATTAATCATGATACAAGGAATACATGAAACTTGATATTTATTTGTAAGTCCTTCCTCAACAGAAGATAATGCAACTAAAGAGGAAAAATATCAAGTCGTAACTGTTGCGAAGCTGTGATAAAATAGAATCTCAACTGGGCGTCCATGGGTCGGTCACAAATACGATGAGAACACAATCATATCGTCCCTTGCCTCGAGTTATTCACTACGTAAACATTGAATTGTTTCTTACCTACAGTGGTATTTCCTTCGAAATCGCCAAGTTGTACAACAGCATAACCTCCTTTCTCCTCGTTGATGCGGAAATTATCATAGTGAAGATACATCGCTTTACCTTTAGAATTAATCACATCGATCCGTAATTCATATTTATTCTGGTTGGTTAAGTAAGCTAAGTTTTCGTTTCCGATCCAGAATTCCGTGTGTAAGAAACCGAATCCATTTTTATAGGATTCCCAGTCTCTGTCAAAGTCTATGCTACCGTCCTTCCTCCTCTGAATCACCTACAAAGAGGAGCAAAAATAAATATGAAACGGTAAACAAAAGATGAGAGTTCCACTGGTTGATCTAAAATGCCCGAGCATTTTTTCATTTTACAGATTTTGCGGCTCATTGTAAAGACCAAGTTACAAGCATCGAGAACCGATGTCTACGTCATATCTTGACGTCATTCAATTTGTACAATTATTGATTCTTCACCTGACAGGTTTCTTTACTCACCTCTGACGAAGTATAGTAAGAATTTTTACCTAAGGTATCATGTTAATGAAAGGAAATGTACAGTACATAATATTCCGTCATTACTTACTGTCCACTTCCCTCCATCGATATCGTTTTCACAGTACACATCGAAAGGTTCCTTAAGCCCTTCTGGTTTGATTAAATATACTCCACTTGGGGCCTCCTCTCCACCACATCCACGGAAGATTTCTCTGCAGTCCTTTGGGAAAAAGTCCAACTCAGGTCCAATATTTACTCCGCTCACATCTAAAACATGGAGTGCAAAAGAGGTATACTTCAGGACCAATATGCTGTCAGACTATATTGTTGTGTATCATAAAATCAGAAAGTACGCAGACGGCCTTACAATGAGATGATGTGAATGAGCTAACTCTTTAATATTTCATATACACTGTCAAGACATCAAAAAATATGTTGGAACATAAAACAGAAAAATCACGAGAAGTGATTCATCGATTAAATCGTTACTGTGGTAATTAACTTTCAATTCCTAAGCATTGTTTTATATTGTTACCAAACAGAGGTTAGAATGTTACCATGTTGCCTGCTCTATTGACCTGCATGTTTAGGAATACGAACAGTAATTTGCAGATTGAATCTCTTGAGCTGTACAAACTATTGAGAAGTTGCAAATAAATCCTTTCACTGTTTTTTTAAGAAGTTATTAATACTTTAAAGAAATAGTGATCTTTCAAATAAAACTGTATGGGAATTATTATTATTAGATGCAATAATTCAAGTAATTTTAAAAATTGAAATCATTGGTTCGCAGATTCCTATGTAGAGATTGCTTATTCATAGGCCTGCTCGAGAACTAGCTAATTATTAATCAGGAATTCGCCACTCTCTGTCTCAAGAGGTGCACCATTGTATTGGTACTTCTATACTGTTGTGGGATTATCCACCTCAAATGGAAAATGAAATGAAGCAAATTTTAAACTAAGTTTTTAGTCGCTCTATTATTACTCTAAATTACTGAATGAGATTTCAGTAGACCTGTACTTCCAATGTTACAGCCCTAATTAAAACTAGCTGGTGAACGAATAAATTATGTCTTCAACGTGGTTTACGTTTGTCAATTAATTAGAGTTAAGAATGTTAATGAATTATTCAACGTTTTTAGGAGTTTCCCTAGCAATGGATGGACCATTCTAGGCTGATCAATGCTAAGGTATTTGATATTATGTAATAGGACGATTTGTACACAATTGGTGCATGTCTGAACTATTTGCATCTTAAAGGAAGTCTTTTTGAAATGTGATTTTGGATTCTTCGTAAGAAATTAAATGAAGCTGATTGTCGAATGAATGTTTTGAACCTTATCCCACAGCCTGCGTAGCGCCCTCTGCTACAGCGCCCTCCACTGCAGCCCTACTGCATGCCGTCCCTGTATAAGTGCTAGTTTTTCTTGGCGATATGCTGGACGTAAAAAACTCGTCCCCTGCGCGGGGTACCTCACCCATGGACAACAACGAAATTATGTAGCAATTGAGCTCTACCAGTCTGTGAAATTAGTCATAAAAATATTCACATTCGTGTTTATGCTATAGATAAAATACAACGAAACATTTGTTCACTTTTCATTTTTATACATGGACTATGAGGTAAGTTTAGTATATCTACAGTCCACCCACACTGAAAGCTCTAGCTTCACCGTCTGTAAGGTAGGCTTAGTAAATATTAAAAACAAACTAATCAATTAGTAATTAATGATTTTGACATGGAATACAATTGAAGATGTGACGTCCTAAGTAAATAGGCATGTTAATGTAGCTATGAATACGTCTTGTCGAGGTGTACTTTGTCTGGCGTATAGTCTCTGATAAGCGACAGCGTTAACGGTTAAAGAACGGTATACATGACACGTGGTAACAATTATGTTTATTCTAACGGAAACAAAGAGCAAACACTAATTTTCTTTGACGGAATAACAACAAATAGTGGGCGCCACTACAGGACCACTTGCAAGTTGGTGATTGGACGAGGAATTGAATGAAAAAAAATTATCATATTTTGTTTTAAAACATAATACATTAATAACAAGTAATAAAAATAACAAACTAAATGTCACATAGTTTATTCACGTTAATTTGTCTTCCTCCTTATCTCAGATCAATATTTTCAACCGGAGTTTAGAGATGGAACTCAAAGGAAACGAAATCCTTAGTTAGATTTTTTTTAAGTATTGCAACAATTTTCTTTTTTTTTCTTTGAGTATTATAATGTTGAAAATTGAAACTAAAGACAAACAATGGACGAAGTATGGGCAAACAACCTCCTTTATTCGCGGACATAACCCCTAATCCTACCCTCTTAGAACTTTGGTTAAAAGAGTTAACCAACACTGGTCACGTATGTGAAATTAGAAATATTGGTTAATAATTGCCAAACTTAATGTTTTAAATTCAGCAATAATGGTTGATGTGCAAAGTTTTGACTAATATGTGACTATGTTTGGCCACAGGTGGTTAACATTTTAACCAACGTTAGTATTTTAACCAACGTTCTGACAGTATTAAGGTAACCCTAGAACAATCCTTGATTCGTTACAACAATTTATTTTATTTGTAAAAATTTGCTTGGGTGAATAGCCCCAATCAATGTATCCTGTCTCTTTTGTAAATTACTTTAATTTTCGAAATGAAAGAAAACTGCCGTTTTTTCAAAGAATTTCCTGTTAGTATGAGCAACATTTCTCATTGTATTAGGCCTATTAGATCTATGTTCTAGCTAAATAAATGAAAATAACAACAAGCGATTGGCAAGTTATAAAAAAAAAAGTTAAAACAAAAACTGTGCATAGCCATGGCTCTTAATTTCATTGTTCTTACCATCCGATTAAATAGTACAATTAACTTCTATGTGGAAAATGCAACAAATTATTAAAAGTTTTAAAAAGAATCAAACATGTAGTAAATCAACGACCCTATACTTAACACGGGTCTAAAATCTCTCATAAAACATATACTTAACTAACTTACCGCTAACTGAGGCATCGGATTTCCCAGTCTGTAAGAGGAAGTAAATGATAAATGAAGCAACCGGGACAAATCAATGTACAAATATTTATAGATATATATTAACTTTTTCCACTTGAATTGTTTACTCCAATTAAACATCTGTCAGTGCACAGAATATCGCACTCTCCGTGATAGAGGGCCTGCAGCAAATTTTATTTTTGCGACTTCGGGTCACATCAAACAGCTCGGTGGTCACATATTTGAGCTACACCACAAAGCTAGAAGCATCTTTCAAAACCAGTATTTTCAACGAAGTTAAGTTTTTCAACGCCTATGTATGCGTCCATTTTTTTTTTCCAAGAACTTAATGTCATTTATCGTTTGTTCTCCGAACACGAAGTTCGGCAATTGGTTGCGTTAATATTTTATTTGTGGAACAACATGTACGGTAATATATATATATTAAATGCCGTAGGCTGGTATAGTGCTGTGAGATGGAGTGCCATTAATAATTGAAAAAAAAAGGCCTAAGGAAGATATAAACGAAAAGCAATGTGAACTATGAAAATCTTTTCTTAAAGATAGGAATTCATGAAGATATATTCAAATCAAATAAGCATCAAATTTAGCTTCAATTTGCATAGTTCACCTTATATGTGCGCATTCCCCCCAAAAAATCCCCTCCTCTTATACTCCCCTATCAGGACGGGTATCAGTTTTTATTTACATCATATCAGAAGTCGTAACTCAGGCTCTTACCAGCCCCCCTCCCCCCCCCCCCCTTCGATTTCAAGGGATATAATGTTATCTGTTTATGTTGATACTTTTGTTGAAACGTTTCAATAAATCGCATTCGAAATCCTTGACTTTTTTTTCTTTATTTCATACGGGTTGGCATGTAAGTCACAACTTTCATGAGATTGATTGTCGAATGAACAACTGAAAATGAATACAAAACTATTAAATAAAATTAAAACAAAGACTCATACAGTGACGGGGCTCTAACGAGAAGGTATATTAGAAAGGAATACAAAACTGTATAGATGAGCATTAAAAGTTGATAAACAACTCAATGTCAGTTAAACTTCATAAGGAACACAACCTTAACTGTCACAAGTCTAAAGTTACTTTATTCGAATGTTAGCATGGTGGCCCAGTCAGAACCTTTTCCCCCAGTCGCCCCACCCCCACACTCAGCTGAAGTGACCTGACAAACACATACATAGATACGTCTATACTGTGTTTATATTCCTAATTTTGAATTTACCTTTCTGTTTTGGGAAGTCCCACCCAGAGACTGCTCAAGCTCCAGAGCTTCTCGGGCTTTGTTCCCTAACACCCCACAGGACCCCACGGGGGGTCCGGTTTTCATCCCATCTTGTAAACTTAGAGGAATAGCCGACGGAATTGATAAAAATCGTTTGGCATCTTTGGAGCCAAAATAAATCCATCATCAGATTTAATTTTTCACCCAGGGATATGCTTAAACCTCAGAGCTTCCACCGGATTCGCCTCTTGGACCCCCACTATGGCGTTGTCCTTGGACCCACCAGTGTCTCTGAGACAGGCCCCTGGCCCTCACTGGCTATGATCGCGCTACACGCAAAGATGTTTGGGCCCCCAACAATTCCTTTTTCCATCCACCCCACCCTTCATAATGTAAAATCCTGGTGCCGTCTCTATAGAACGAACAGAACAGAACTTTATAAGCAGAACTTCAATGTAAGGAATCAAAACTGGAAATTAACCAAACTTCAATTAGACCCAGAATCCAAACTGGGCGAGTGTGAGATATGTAAATTGTGAGATATTTTTAACCACCAGCTATTTTGCCATTCTTCTTCAGTTAACGACATCTATTTTGCCATTCTTTTTCTGTTAACGATTTGGTAATCATATTCAAAATGGAAATGTGAGTCGTTGCACTGTATTGAAGCAAATTGGCATATTGGAATATTAATTCGAAACTCACTATCTCAATTCATTCGTCCATGACCAAGTAAAAAAAAAAAACATTCAAGTCGACATTTCACGATCTTTACATACGATACACGCATGCATATGCGAAAATTCATATTTTCCGATTCGTATGCCTATCACTTACACTGTTCCTGATTTTCCTGTTTGGAGATATGAGATTATTTTAAGCAATCCCATCCCCTCTCAACAACTTAGTCCCTCTCAACACCACCCCACCCCTTCAAATCACCTCCACCCCCGCCAACCCCCCTCCCCCAACACCTTCACTCCATCCAACACCAGTACTTCTACTTCTCCCACTCTCCTAAAATCAAAATAGTTGAGAAGAAGGAAAAAGAAGTAGGTTTAAAATTTACAGAAATTGCTAAAAAGAATATAATCGACTGACACACACCGGAAAGATAATGGGAGCAGCTCCAATTGACGCATATACTACCACTGAAAGTATACACATCAAGGATTTTGCTTTCGTTTGTTGGTGGGGGTGGGGCAGTTGCAAAGAAAAAAGCAGTAGAAAGCACTCTTTCCTCTCTCCCAAAATCGTGTTTGGTTGCTTGATCTTAATTCTTAAACTGCATGTGAAACTTAAACAAACACACAAACTAAATATAACCTTCGGATAAAATGACTGAAACGACTAGAACAAGAACCACAGAATAAGAAGGCAGCGATGACGTCATCTGAAACATTTGGAAGAGTAAAATGTTCCCATGGCATCGTGATAGAGGAGGGGAGGTGTGGTGGGTGTGGAGGGGGATCCGAGAAAAGTGATGTGACTGTGGTACTGGGAGATGAGAAGTGAATACGCAGAGTAAAAAGTTAAATATAGAAGAAAGGTTTATATTGGTATGGTGGGGGGTCGGGGAGAAGTGGCAAAGATTGATTGTTGAGAGAGGGGATGGTGCGAGTGGTGAATATTGATACTATGCAGGGAGATTTGGTGAATAATGGTACCGGGGATAGGGGGTGGGGAGAAGGGGTGAATATCGGTACTATGGAGTGTCGAGGAGATGTGGAAAATAGTGGCACTGGTGGAGATGAGAGGTTAGGGAGACGAAGTCAATGTCGGTACTGTGGTAGGGGAGGAGAGGTGTTAAACCTTGTGTTGGGGTTAGTGACGGTTGGGAAGGAGTGTTGAATATTGGTTCTGAGAAGCTAGGCAAGTGAGGAGTAAATGTAAAAAATGGTGTTAGGGAGAGGGAAGGTGGAAGTGGTGAGTATTGGTACTTCGAGAGAGGGGGTTAGGAAGAAGGGGTGAATGTTGGTACATGGGGATGGGGGTCGGGGAAAAGTGGTGCATGTTGGTGCTGGTTAAAGTGGAAGTTGATATGTGAAGTGGTAAGTATTGTTACTAGTGGAGAGTTACTATTGGAGAGAACTGGTGAACGTTGCTAACAAAGGAACAGGAAAGTTATGGTACATAGTGAATATTGAGAGAGACGGTTGTTCAGAAGGGGGTGAATATTGCCACGAGGGTGCGGTTGGGAGAAAGGGTGAATATTGGTACTGGAGGAAAGGCAGGCTTTAGAGAAGTGATATCAATGTATTCAAAGTCTCCCCAACCTATTCTCTCGGACATTGGCGCCGTAATACCTGTCTTGGTCAAAGTTCAGTATGTCTTGGAACTGATACAAAATTATTTGTAAGTTTCAAAGGCGTACAATAAAATATAGATTGAACTTCAACTAATTTCACGTTTCATTTGTACTAATAATCACTGAGATGTTCATGAAATGAAAATTTAATTACAGTGAGAAAATAAATAAATAAAATTGAGAAAAAGTGTACTAATAAATATTTTTTATTATTTTCATTATATTTTACATTATTATTTATAAAGATAGTGAGACTGGACAAAACGTGACACCATCGCTTCAAGGAAAATGTATATAACCATTACCTCGTTGCTTAGCAACTGCATATTAATGTGCGTCGATAATATCAATTAATTATCTGCGGACCATTGTTCTAGTTGGCAGAGGAAACTGACCAACTTAAAAATAGAAACAATATTGTGATTAAGGAAATCAAAAGTAATCAAGTTGTAATCCGTTTCCAGTTGTCTAACATTATAAATATACAAGTTAAAGCTTTATATCAAACAATAGCAAATTACGTCTTTAAAGTAATCCCAGTGACGTTGACCGATCTGTTTATGCGTTATTCAGTTAATGAACTTGACAACGAGCTTCCCTAACTTCGCCATTTAGTTGATGGATGTGTGTAATTTGTACCATAAAATGCCATGTTTGCACATACTCCTCGACAGTGGGACCCCTTTAGTATTTATAGTTGATGGTTGCGTATATGGTGTTCATGAACTCTCATGAGTTCCCCCCCCCCCAGTTTGCACATCCCGTGATCCCTCTGACAGGAGGGTCCCCACCACTTTATTGCATGGTTATATGATTGTGTATGTAGTATCAATGAACTCTCCCACAGGAAATCCCCCACCCCGTTCCTTTTATTATTTAGTTGATGGATGTATATATTTTGTATATTTTGCCATGGAATGCCATCTTTGAACATCCCATGAGCCATCCGACAGTGGGACCTTTCTAACTATTTAGTTGATGGTTGTGTATATGGTATTCAGGAATCCTCCGACAGTGATTCGCTACACCCCTTCCAAGTTCCTTTCACTAGTTAGTTAATGGATGCGTACATTGTACACCGGAATGCTCAGCATGTTTGAACATACCAAAAGTCTCTGACATCGGGATTCCCACCCCCCCCCCCTTCACTATTTAGTTGATGGTTGTGTATGAGGTATCCATTAACTCATCGAGAACGACTCCCCCGAGTTCCCGTTGCTTTCACAATTTAATTGATGGATGCGCATATTGCCCCCCCCCCCCCCCCGAATGTATCTTTGCACATCAAAGGAACTCTTTAACACCGGGGTCCTCCTTTTGCATTTAGTTGATGCCGTAAATGGTGTTCATAAATTCTCCGACAGCAAATCGCCACCACCCCCTCCTCCTTTCCCTCCCGCCTTACTTTTTAGTTGTGGAATTGCACACAACTAGGCACAGCTTCCTGACTGAAAAGATTTACTAAGGAAAGAAAATATTGCCCCTTTTTTCTGCTGACAATACAGTTTGCCCTCCTGAAAGTGTGAAACACCCACCTGCTTGGAATAAAGCACAACGTTGTGCGCATGTCACTGTTTTAGCTGACCACTTTCAATTGATCCCATTACATAACTTGCACTCTAGATACTTGTAACATTAGTTGTCACCAGATACACTGAATGCTGGTAAGGTGACACGTTGACCATGCATGATATTTTAAATTTCCGGATCATGAATTGTGGCGGTGGATTTCCTCGAAGAGTATATCGCACTGCGAATTTTATACGATTTCCAAGTGAATAAAAAGACGAAAAACTAAAATGTACTTCTGCCGGTCTTACAGGTTGCGGCACCATCTACTTCATTTTTGAGCAGCTGTATAGATAATCAGTCAACCACAGTGAACATTTGATCAGACCTTTCTGATCAGACACTGCAATGTTCTACCAGGGACGTATGCAAGAGATTGGTGTCATGTTACATAGGCTAAGGTTATGTCAGGGCTACCGATTCACGTGTTAGGGGAAACTTCCCTGACAATTTCTGTAAGTCTTATTTATTTCTTTGTTTTATTTTTTGTAAATTTACAGGGCATGTTTTTCAGTGTGCGATAGTTCGATACAAGCGTATAGTATCTGCAACATGTATATGAATGTAGTAGGAGTGAACCCCTCTTCCCACCTCAACCCCATTCTCCCATTATTTTATATTTTGCTGGCCCTGGGAGGATAAGTACGGTAAACACTTCTTCTCAACAAGAATCTCGTAAAAAGATCGTCACTCCCTTACAGTCCCCATGAAATAAATAAATAAATGAAAGAATAAACACAGAAGTATGAGTGTGACAATATAGTAAAGTAACAGGTTTTCTGGAATATGGATCAAACTCATTTTTCTGCTATGTGTAAACGCATCATGCTCAAGGTTAGCCACAGTGGTAGACAAACATACTTCAAACACTTTCCACTCCTTTCGTCTTTGCTTTTCAAACTGAATATCATATTTAACTTTATCTAATATATATATATATATAGCCTCTGCACAATGGAACAACAAAAAAAGAAGTTGATTAAGTACAGAAATGTGCGGCGAAAAGATGACTGTCAATATTAGTCAGGGTTTTTTGTAACATGTCAATAAAAAGAAGATGTTATCAACAACTTAGTCAGCAAAGCACTTACTATTGTCAATTCTGAGTCACATGAATAAACTCAACGTTGCTTTAAGTTTGCACAAGTAACAAGTGACTCAAAGTTCGAGGATGTTCTTTCCTGATAGAATTGAGGTAAGAACCAAGGCACGCGTAGTTAGAAACATACACAACACATTTTAATTATTTAGTTTGACAGGTTATGAACCGTTGACTTCGACGAATAGGTTTTTAGATGGCATTTTCAGCGGAACGCGTTGTGAGATCGGACTACGAAGGAACTTATTTACAGAATATTATGTAAAATTCTATCACAAGATATGAAAATTATAATTGGAAGTACAATAAAATATTGAGTACAAGTGAAAAAGAAAACAGATATTACGTAACTTACCTGGATGTAGGCAGCAAAAACCACAAACAGCGCTACCAAAGGGTAGTTGCAGTAAAATTTCAATTGGTTTTTCATAGTATACATCAGGAATTGTCGTTAATAAGGTAGATTTGAGCTGTTCTGAGCTTATTTGGCCTCCGTCCAGGCTAGCTTGTCCGAAGTCTGAAAGTACAGAGCAGGTAATGACGACGATGGAAATTATTTGAGAGTCTGCAGTGAGAGACAAGTTCATGACACACAGAACATGAAGGAACTTGTGGTGGTATTGTGGTGACATGTGAGATCAGTTCATCGGTTGTTAGTTTAGTGAGTGTCGCTCAAGGAAAAATGTTGCGATAAGGCCCGCATTAGCCACCGTAACGTTGATGACAAACTTTACATCGTTTCTTGTACCGGTTACCCGGGTATACCAACAGAGGCTGTCGGATCACGGTTCTGAAATTACTCCGCTACCCGGATCGAAACTTTCACCATGGTGCTAATAGCTCCATTCTGTCATTAACGCACATTGTACCATGGGGTTAAGCATGTAAGAACACTTCATTCTTGTGCTCCTTACTATACATACGAAGTCCAAAGCTGAATATCGTATTATGACTGCACGACTTCACAATGAACTTGTAATTGGGTATCAGAAGTTAAATGTTGGGGTCACCCGGGTACATGAATAGGCTGTATGTACTGCGCATCTTTCCGCATTTAGTACATTTAAGATGACACAACTTAACGCTGCATAAGCATTCTTATGCTTAACATGAATTGGGACAGCTGTCTGGACGGTGAGAGAAATGGATGCTACTTGTTTCACTAGAAGAAAGATAACCTTAGCACCATGTGACTGTGAGAATGGAGAAAAAATAAGTGAGTTCTTAGTGGAAAAAATATATATATATTGCAGTCTTTTAAGGAGGTGAATGAAGATGATGGTGTTACGAGAAGTTGACACTTTGAACCTAAGGCGGCCCTGAAATAAGGTCATTCAAAACAAGCTACTGGAGGATGTGACCCAGCAACAACCTCGTATTCTTGAATGCCGTCTCAAACTGTTTCCGGTCGAAGCACATGGGTCACGTGGGGTCCCGAACTAGCCTACGTTTGAAAAGTCTCAGAACTTGAATGCTCCATTCCAGAAAAGATGAAGCAAGGTTATAGCAACCATTAATTACATTAAGAAATCCACGTTACCAGTTACATTCATCACACAGCGTCAGCCTAGCCTACACTCTGTGTACAATCGTTGTTGTTGTGAAGTTCCTATATCCTCGGACACTGTTTTACCGATCATCTCCCCTGCCAAAGCTTAAGTTACATTTAGCCGTTAATCGCCAATGGCATTCTACCTCAACGTTGTATATCCAGCCTTTCAAGTGTGGTCGCCTACAGTGGTCGACTGCATTTGAGGTCCAAGCTGTGTTACCAGTTACCAGGTACAAGCCTATTTGTTAAGCTTTAATTAATTGAACACCCTTATCATTTTAGCCTAATGAAAGCGTACATTTTTATTTGAATCTGTCTGAACCTTATGTCTGAGAGTGTAATTATATTTTAATTGCAACTTGTCGTCCACTTGGATACATATTTATAAGCATTCTTTTCTGTCCCCATTCCGTGACATGATGTGTTCCTACAAATTTACTGGATACTATTGTCATGTAAATACCATTCAAGGTGAATGATTTAAGGAAGCTAATCAAGCTAAACTAATCGCTGTCGGTACAGAGAGCATAAGATTTGTATGAAGTCAATGCATGAATCTTGAATGCACAACCTGTAAGCTGCAACCCAGAGAACTCTTGTCCGGCGCAGGCCCCTCCCCCTCCCTTCCGATGCCCAGAGATTTCTTTTTTAACACAAATGACACAAACAGATATGACAAATGTGCTCTCTAGATACTGGGATATCGCATCTATGAAGGTGCATCTAGAATTCAAATTTATGGGGATTGTACCCCGCAATCCCGGATCTACACTACTACATCAGGATCTTTTCATTTTTTTTTCTTCGGCAGAACCGTGGAAATGGAGATGGGTTTATACGAACATACCGGTTTATATATATATATATATATATAACAATACTTTGTACCCCACAATTCGTTTTGAATTAGTTTATTCCAAACACAAACTTAATGTCCTAGATGTAACTATCCATTTGAATGATGGTTTCCTTACTACCGATGTTTATGCTAAGCCTACTGACAGCCACCTCTATCTGCCTTTCCCCAGCTCCCACCCGACTCATTGCAAAACGTCAATCCCCTATAGTGTGGCCTTACGCCTCCGTAAAAATTGCTCTAGTGACTCCACATTTGCCATCCGTAGTACAGAATACAAATCGTACTTATTGCGACAAGGTTACCCCTGCCATCTTATTGAAAAAAGCTTTTATAAAGCAAGCTTGACCAGTCGTGCATCCCTACTCCGCCCTTCCAAAAAGAACATTCAACGGAAATACCCCTTTGTCTTGGATTTTAATCCACATCTTCCTGATATCTCCAAAATTCTACACAAACACTTTCCCTTGTTAAGAAATTGTACCCAGGTCAAAGACCTCTTCCCCCAAAATTCTATCATTTCCTCTTATCGTAGAACGAAGAATCTCAAGGAGATTCTCGCCCCTTCAAAAATGCGACCCCTTCCCTCTACAGAGCATACCATCACCAAAGGGTATTTTACTTGTACTAAGAAATGTGATCTTTTCAAAAACTTTTCCAGCACATGTTCTTCATTCTCAAGTTGCACTACCGGTAATTCATATATGATTAAAGAAAATATTACTTGTAATGTTATTTACCTAGTTACTTGTCATAAATGTAACATGCAATATACTGACCCAACTTCTACTGCATTCAAAGTCCGTTTCCGAAATCACAAATCTGCCATGCTTACTAACAATAAGACATGTGAGGTGGCTATTCACTTCAACAGTTCCCCTCACAGCTTATCCGATTTCGTTTTTACCCCATTCGAACAAATCCAAAATACTAGCAATACCAATAGAAATCTCCTCAGACGTGAAACCTACTGGACAGCACAATTACAAACCCTTAAACCCTTTGGCCTCAACAAAAGAAATGAGCTGCACTCTCAAAAACGCATCAACTTTAGCTCTTAATCTTCTTTGCCCTTTGTAACTTAAGCTCATTTTCCTCTTTACCTCTTGTAATCTGTCTTTATCTTGTTCAAGTTCAAGTTCAGTAACTTTTTGACATTTTTGCTTCTACAGTCATTGTACTTCAAGCTCAACACTGAAGAAGGTCGAACGACCGAAACGTTTGTTTTTAATAAAATTTTGGAGTATCAGAAGTTCAGTTTCTTTCTTGTCACGTCTTTTTGCGTTTTTATTCTCTCTCTCTCTCTCTCTCTCTCTCTCTCTCTCTCTCTCTCTCTCCACCTCTCTCTCTCTCTCTCTCTCTCTCTCTCTATATATATATATATATATGCTGGGAAATAGCAGCTGTCATTAATTTTTTACCTTTACATAATTGCTCATATTCGTTTATATTTTGGTGGCAGTTTGATAGCACCATTTTCTGATGCCGTCCTTTCCGTCATTTCTTTACTGTTAGTGTACTAGATATTATTTTTATTTGGTTTCTGATACCTCTTTGTAGGCCACAATAAACTGAATGGCTCAACGAAAATGTAACAAACGGAGGGACTTAAAGTATGACTCCCCCCCCCCCCCCCCCTTCCGAAAAAAAGCCCTGAACGCCAAATATTTGCCAAGTGCACCTAGATTCGCCGGATAGAATGGGATGCATAATGCACATTGCAGATAGTGACATGGATTCCTATACTATCCCAAAGCTTTGAGTACATAGGCCTACAGCCTATAACGTTCCGGACATATCGTTTCAGGCCCCATCTAGAGAAAGGGGAGTTAAAATTTTTACTGTTTATGAGTCACCATAAACAGTATAGCGTTCCTGCTCGTACCTTTCAATCACGTGACAGGTTCTTTCGTTCAGTTTATCTCCAGTTTCACAGCTTCAATAAGTCTGGAATTTTGACAAATTGTGACATACATGGTCACCAGTACGACATCTCTGTGATAACTATAACCCTTGTTTCGAAGATCAAAAATTTACATGTTTGATGCACAAAACGGTTTTTGTTTTGAATAATAGGCTACTGCTTGCTTGTTGTATAAGCTGTCAGTATGCAAACGCGTAGTTGTATCGTCTGAGCCGTAGTAGTGTACCGACTTCAGTAGTAACGTGAACAACGGCGCGGCAATGGCGGTATGCCACGTACGTAAAACATAGGCCTACAGTAAATGTTCATCGGATGATTCGTATCCACGGAGCATAGTTTGCACTCTGGGCATACTTGGGCGAGAGTACGTGTGTGCATACTGTACGGCAGAAATCGATGCGGCCAATTCCTGACGATTTATTTGTCCTTGTTAAATATGTATTTTGGCATAAAAAGTGTTTTTAGCTCTTGACAATGACGAGTGAAGTTTTGTCCAACTTTTCTTGTCAACAGAAATTGTCGAAAGGTGTTTAAATTTGTTTTTCAGTTTAAAACGTGTGTGCATACTGTACGGCAGAAATCGATGCGGCCAATTCCTGACGATTTATTTGTCCTTGTTAAATATGTATTTTGGCATAAAAAGTGTTTTTAGCTCTTGACAATGACGAGTGAAGTTTTGTCCAACTCGTCTTGTCAACAGAAATTGTCGAAAGGCGTTTAAATTTGTTTTTCAGTTTAAAAAACAGTAACGTTCATAGAACACGCACATTAAGGCGTGGACAACTCGCCCATGTAAGACAAAACAGCTTCACACTTTTTAGTACCTTTGTGAAGTCTGACAACTCGACATGTTCTAAGGCAACTCGGCATCTCTGGGAAGAAGACAAGACGCCCTCGTATGAATTTGCAGTTTTGTATAGCCCACCATTCGTGACAGTTCTCTCGTGCTCAGTGGAGATTGGCTACTGGATATAAAATAGGAAGGCACATCCATGTTTTATTTTACTAAACAGACAACTTGGATTGGGAGGGGTTTCTATAGGGTTTCTTTTTTATCTCTGAAGCAGGCAGACTGAGCACGAACTAGGGGCATGACTGAGTTTATTTAAGGAGCTCGTCACTTAAAATTAATTCACATGTGGTCAGTGGTTGACTGAAAAGATGAACTAGAATATTTTTGAAGATCAGTCAGCTGGACATAAAGGGTGTACAAAAGTTATTAACATTAGCCTACTCCCTTATTCTAAGGCCTAAACGTAGCCCAGAAGCAAGTGACTGAGCAACCGACCTAGTGAATTAAGGACCTAAGAGCAGGCTACCTGCCACACTGAAAAGAGACTAGACTTGGCTGGACATTTGGCTTATTTGCTTTATGTCTTATTTTTGCTATAACCTTTTTCTTCCTTTATTGTACACAAATACAGATGTTTTAATGTACAGCTAACATATATAACTATTGGAGCAAGATTGCTATTAATAATTTGAAAAGGAGAGTAAAATTTGGGAAACGACATACTGGAACTGCATGTAGCAATAGTTGCATCTTTTGAATTTACTGTTAGAAATGTGGCAATATCCCACTCTACCCGCCA
This sequence comes from Stichopus chloronotus, assembly GCA_021234535.1. NCBI lineage: Eukaryota > Metazoa > Echinodermata > Holothuroidea > Aspidochirotida > Stichopodidae > Stichopus > Stichopus chloronotus. Next base: position 2,245,449 of record CM037830.1, read on the forward strand.
AGGTGAAGGCTGCAACGTATCATGACATTCAAACTACAAAGCCTATACAAAGGTGAAAGAAGTGCTTCTTGTATAAAATATATAGGACCTATTAAGTCTCCGCTTGTCATAACACTTGCAGAAACTAGTAACACTGGTTCACTACATTGAGTACAGTACACGAAGAGCAAAACGGAAAATAAATTCTCTCATGTACTTCTTCTTCAAACATTGAAAGCAATTACTGTTCCACTAACCATTGTATTCCACTCACAACTTCAATCATATGTTTCTTCTCCAAGGCTCTGGGCGTTTGACAGTCTTTAAGTGTTATCTAGTATGATAAAGAATGCAGCAAGTCAGGCTGACAGTAGGCTATTGCTTCACACAGTTTTGTTTGGCTCGTTGAATCCAGCAAGGTATGTAGAACTGTATGAATGATGGTAAAATGGACATTTTAATGTTTCTGGACTTCTCTTTCTTGTTGATTTTGAAAAGGCCTTTGACCGGTTGGAATGGAATTTTATTTATAAATGTTTAGAATTCTTCCACTTCAATGATGACTTTATTAAGTGGGTTCGTACTCTTTACTCCAATGCAACTGCTTGTATTTGTAACAATGGGTATTCGTCCTATTTTTTTAACATCTCTAGATGTGTTAGGCAGAGCTGCCCATTGAGCCCATATATCTTTATTATTTGTGCAGAAATTTTGTCAATTTGTATTAATACTTGTCCTGATGTTCGTGGTGTAACTATTTCTAACCGCGAAGTTAAAATATTACAGTACGCAGATGATACCACCATCTTTTTAGATGGTAGCATTCAAAGTGTACGTAAGACAGTGGATATTCTTCGTTTACTGGAAGACTCTTCGGGTTTGAGATTTAATTATGAGAAAACAAATATTTTCCCGCTGGGGCCGCTGGCTCTTGAAAAACCTGCTTTTTTAAAGGATTTTAATTTTATTTGGACGCTTGGTCCAGTTACCGTATTAGAGGGTTACCTTTGATAACGTGAGAGATAATCTTTTTCACCTCAATTACACCCCAAAGTTGTCCCGGTTGAAGAATCGATTAAACATGTGGTCTATGAGAGACTTGACAGCAATTGGCAGGATTACCATTGTTAAAACGTTAGCGCTTTCACAGTTGGTATTTTTGTTTCAGGTCTTGCCCAATCCATCAGATGGGTTTATTAAGGATCTTGAGAGGATTATTTTCACGTTTATTTTTTTTTTTTGGGGGGGGGGAAGCCCGACAAGATCAGACGTAATACTTTGGTAGCCTCTATTGAAGATTTAGGGCTAAAAGCTACTCACATAAATTCTTTTATTAGGAGTCTGAAATGTACATGGATTAAGAGATACACGAATAACATAGGGGCAAATTGGAAGTTATTTTTTTATTTTTACTTAAATAAATATGGTAAAAGTTTTTTATTCAACTGTAATTTCCGGTCCAGTGATATTCGCATAAGTAACTCTTTTATACGTGACGTCTGGGCTATGTGTTCTTTCAAAGAACCAACTGATAGCTTTAGAAATGAAATTATTTGGAACAATTCTTTAATAAAAATTAATAATAATATCATCTTTTACAATTTTATGTATCTGCAGGGATTTGTGAAGTTGAAAGATTTGCTCGATAATAATAACAATTTTCTATCCTTTGCCGCTTTTAGGAACAAATTTTCTTTGGGTATCTTTCCCTTTACCCTATATCATGGTATAACATCTGCAATCCCTAACCACTGGAAAGATAATCTTGGTTCTGGGGTAAATGTTCCGGTTGATGACGATAATATGCTCTGTAAATTAAATGACATCTCTTCTCCTTCACGTTATTGTTATAAAATGTTATTAAAAACAGTAATTGTCTCTCCTAGTGCTATAAGAAAATGGAATGCAAGTTTTCATTTTGATGATAAACAATGGCAAACTATTTTTCGCATCCCATTTGCTAGCTGTAATGAAAGTAAAATTCGTAGTTTTCAATTTCGTTTTCTTCATCGCATTTTAGGGACAAATTATTTGATGAGTCGAATGAATATTTCAAATAACGCTAGATGTTCTTTTTGTGGGTGTTACGATGAAACGATTGAACACTTATTTTGGGAATACCGCATTACTTCAAATTTCATTTTAGACGTAGAACAGTGCATTTTGGGTCAGCATTTCCTTTTGTCTAAGCAGGATATATTTTTTTGGGTATAAGCTTACGTTGAATCATCCATATAACTTTCTTATTCTTCATTTGAAAAATTATATATTTACTCAGAAGAGTAACTGTAAAAATCCAGAAGTAAATAATTTCGTAAACAAGTTTAAATTTATTCTCCAAGTGGAAAAGAGTCTAAAAAATACAAATACACAAAAAATTTCATACGATTACTTAAAAGTTGCTTTTCAGAATTGTAATGCGTTATTTCAGTAAGATACCACAAAACATTTCCTGTGTTATTTACAAGTTTTTGTTTCTTTTCACTTTCTACCATTAGATACTGAATTTGACGCTCAAGAACTAATTATGATGTACATGTTTGGTATATGATGAACACTGAATAAATGGAGAAAAAAAATGGACATTTTCTTTCAAAATATTCAAAGTTTATGATGATAAATGAAAGTCAGAGGACAGTTTGTAGTTGAAATGCACCTGGACACGTGACCGCTGACCTTGACTCCAGACATGAATACATGACCACATCTGGTGAAAGTGCAGGAAAGAGCTCACAGCCAGCAGCGCTAAGGATCTGAGCATGACATCCCTTGGGTTTCTCACTGACAAAAAAAAAAATCAGTTTCAAGTTTGGGTTGAATGTCATCATTAACCCTGAAGTAATTGCAACCAAACGCGACCTGTAGCATAGTAGGTCTACATACTTCTAGTAGCCTGCAGTAGCCTACAACCCAAGATTGGCATCATGTACAGTATTCGACGTTTTTACGTTTTGGCTCCAACAGTTTGTCACAAATATATTTGGAGAATCTAGACACGGCTTCCATCTTTTTAAATATATTTATGTGGCCCTATCTGTTAAAAACAAACATAGAAATTCCCCTTCTACTACCAACCGACGGTCACAAAAGAACGTAAATAACTTCCCCTCTACACGAACTCATAAACAGTGTGGTTACGATTTTCGTAACCACTTTTCTAGTTACTGTTTATGAGTCATCATAAACAGTATAGCGTTCCTGCTCGTACCTTTCAATCACGTGACAGGTTCTTTCGTTCAGTTTATCTCCAGTTACACAGCTTCAATAAGTCTGGAATTTTGACAAATAATTGTGACATACATGGTCACTAGTATGACATCTCTGTGATACCTATAACCCTTGTTTCGAAGATCAAAAATTTATATGTCTTTGATGCACAAAACGGTGCCTTTTAAAGAAACGGCTGTTGTTTTGCATAACAGGCTACTCTATACTTGTTGTACAAGCTGTCAGTATGCAATCGCGGAGTTGTATTGTCTGAGCCGTAGTAGTGAACCGACTTCAGTAGTACCGTAAACAACGGCGCGGTATTCCACTGATATAATATATAGGCCTACAGTAATTGTTCATCGGATGATTCGTATCCACGGAGCATAGTTTGCACTCTGGGCATAATTGGGCGCGAGTACGTGTGTGCAAACTGTACGGCAGAAATCGATGCGGCCAATTCCTGACGATTTATTTGTCCTTGTTAAATGTGTATTTTGGCCTAAAAAGTGTTTTTTTAGCTGTTGACAATGACGAGGAAAGTTTTGTCCAACTTTTCTTGTCAACAGAAATTGTCGAAAGGGGTTTAAATTTGTTTTTCAGTGTAAAAAGAGTAACGTTCAAAGAAAACGTACATAAAGGCATGGACAACTCGCCCATGTAAGACAAAACAGCTTCACACTTTTCAGTGCCTTTGTAAAGTCTGACAACTCGGCATGTACACATCAGGCAACTCGGCATCTCTGGGAAGAAGACAAGTCGCCCTCGTATGAATTTGCAGTTTTGTATAGCCTACCATTCGTAACAGTTCTCTCGTGCTCAGTGGAGATTGGCTACTGGATATAAAATAGGAAGGCACATCCAGTTTATTCTACTAAACAGACAACTTGGATTGGGAGGGGTTTCTATAGGGTTTCTTTTTTATCTCTGAAGCAGGCAGACTGAGCACGAACTAGGGGCATGACTGAGTTTATTTAAGGAGCTCGTCACTTAAAATTAATTCACATGTGGTCAGTGGTTGACTGAAAAGATGAACTAGAATATTTTTGCATATCAGTCAGCTGGACATAAAGGGTGTACAAAAGTTATTAACATTAGCCTACTCCCTTATTCTAAGGCCTGAACGTAGCTCGGAAGCAAGTGACTGAGCAGCCTAGTGAATTAAGGACCTAAGAGCAGGCTACCTGCCACACTGAAAAGGGACTAGACTTGGTAGGACATTAGACTTATTTGCATTATGTCTTATTTTTGCTATAACCTTTTTCTTCCTTTTTTTGTTCACATACACAGATGTTTTAATATACAGCTAACACATATAACTATTGGAGCAAGATTGGTATAAATCATTTGAAAAGGAGAGTAAAATTTGGGAAACGACAGACTGGAACTGTAGCCAAAGTAGTTGCATCTTTTGAATTTACTTTTGGAAATGTCACAATATCCCACTCTACCCCCCCCCCCCCCAAGGTGAAGGCTGCAATGTATCATGACATTCAAACTACAAAGCCTATAAAAAGGTGAAAGAAGTGCTTCTTGTATAAAATATATAGGACCTATTAAGTCTCCGCTTGTTTAAATATTAAATATAACACTTGCAGAAACTAGTAGCACTGAGTTCACTAGATTGAGTACAGTACACGAAGAGCAAAACGGAAAATAAATTCTCCCATGTACTTCTTCCTCAAACATTGAAAGCAGTTCTGTTCTAATAACCATTATTTTCAACTCATAACTTCAATCATATGTTACTTTTCCAAGGCTCTGGGCGTTTGACAGTCTCTAACTGTTATCTAGTATGATAAAGAATGCAGCAAGTCAGGCTGACAGTGGGCTATTGCTTCCCATAGTTTTGTTTGGCTCGTTGATTCCAGCTAGGTATGTAGGACTGTATGGTAAAATAGACATTTTCTTTCAAAATATTCAAAGTTTGTGATGATAAATGAAAGTCAGAGGACAGTTTGCAGTTGAAATGCACTAAGGATCTGAGCATGACATCCCTTGGGTTTCTAACTGACAAAAAAAAAAAAAATCAGTTTCAAGTTTGGGTTGAATGTCATCATTAACCCTGAAGTAATTGCAACCAAACGCGACCTGTAGCATAGTAGGTCTACATACTTCTAGTAGCCTGCAGTAGCCTACAACCCAAGACTTGGCATCATCTATACAGTATTCGACATTTTTACGTTTTGGCTCCAACAGTTTGTCACAAATATATTTGGAGAATCTAGACACGGCTTCCATCTTTTTAAATATATTTATGTGGCCCTATCTGTTAAAAACAAACATAGAAATTCCCCTTCTACTACCAACCGACGGTCACAAAAGAACGTAAATGACTTTCCCTCTACACGAACTCATAAACAGTGTGGTTACGATTTTCGTAACCACTTTTCAGTAGTTCTTGTACGGTGATGGTGGCGCTCATTCTTTAACATCAACACATTAAGAGTTTGTACGAACGTCTGAAATAGTACTTCTATCTGTAGGGATTGACCTTTCACCTCAAGTCCGTGTTGCTCTTGACGTGTACTCAGAATTGAAACGTATAGGGCCTAGGTTCAACATTGTGTGCTTTTCATTCAGGCCTGCATGCTAGGCAGAAGGAAGACCATACCATTAGGAATAGGACTCTACAGGGCTGTAGTACGACAATTTTACTTCGCCTTGTACTGTAAGATTTGTTAATCATATGATGATGTTACGGCGAGATAAGAAAGACGAAGAGGATGGTGAGCTATATTTTATTATTTGGTTCTTCATGAGATGCAGATGTTTGGACAGTTTTATTCAGTAGCATAGTGATCGACAAGTCAGCGCTACCCTGACTGAGCACAGAAACATAACAATTAACATTAGGCCTAGCCTAGGCCTAAACCAATTAATGTTATGCCTAGCCTTGTGAGGAAATAGCAGACTTGCTAACCTGTTTCACAAAAAATTAGGAAATTAACATTGCCCAGAGCCAAAAAATCGGGAGATAAGTAAAAAAAAAATAGGGAGAATGGAACTTTTCAACAGAAAACAGTGCCACAAAGAGAATCATCACACATTTGCACAGCACTGAGTTGCCCTTGTTCAAGTTGTAACTTAGGGCCTATTTCTACGTACATTGCAGCTCCATGCGTATGCCTCTCTGAAGACTGTGCACAGCCCATCGTAAACTTACAAAGCAACCCGCTATTGTTGTAAGCAGTACTAATCTACGGTTCTACCATATGACAGTTGAAAATTTGTAAACATCATTCTCATTTACAATGCACTATATGTTTGTTTATGGCCAATTACTTATGTAAGCCTTGTGCTAACTGTTTTGGCTATTTTTAGAAATGTCGCAAATAAACTTAAAAAAGCCTGGAGATTAGAATAGGAATTCAGAAGGGCGGGAGATCTAGACAAAAATCGGGAGTCTCCTGGTAAAACCAGAGTTGACAGGTGTGAAATAGGCCCAGTTACACAAATACTTTATAGGCTAGTTACTTTGAACCAAGAGGCCTACAATACACAATGTAATTAAACGTTAAATGTTGACCTGGATTAGTTAACTGTTGTGTACTTCAGACTAGGCATCTACGGTCTAGTTTTTTTAGTGAAGTTTGTTAGATTAAGTCTACGGTAATGCTAGCATGTGGTGTGTGTATTCACAACTGTATCTTTTTGTTGATAGTGTTGTGTTGGCCTATGGGCTACAGGCAGTTCTAGCGTGAAGTGCATAAGTAGACTGTGTTGGTTGACTTTGCTTAATCAAGAAACACATTTAGGTGCATCAAAATGCTTTGATAGTAGAAATCTTGAGTGCATGTTATGCTTGATGTTAAAATAAAATGAGAAGAAATACGGTAAGCACAAGAAATCTTTTTTCATCATTACATTTGTGAGGTATAGAAAGGTAGCCATTAAGTGCATGGGCCCACTGAACACACCCCCAACCTAACATTCACAAATCACAACTTTTGAAAGGTTAGGTTAGGCAGATTGAATACGTGAAGCATGCTACCATCTTTGTCATTTCCAGTAATTTTGTTTGGGTTGTCGTTAAGAAGGCTGGATAATTTTGCCTTTGGTGAAAAAAATGTTCATTGCACAGAATACATATTCATTTAAGAGACTACTGATTTATCAAAAAATGTTTCAACTTTTGTAGGTGGAACTGTCACAAGCTTGGAATGATCACTTTCCTTAATAGTGCATTCTATGGTCACCCCATTGTACTGCTTTTAGTTGTACCAAAGCCCCATCAAAATGAGTATTTTGGATATAAACTACATAATCATTGATCAAATCCTTAGGTGCATCATTCTAGGTGCAACCAGGCAATAATAAAACAGGATAACCCATGGAGGTTTCAAGCAAACTTTTCATTACTTTTTACCTTATTCTTATAAACTTTCCTCTTTCATTACCCTAGCATGTTCCAAAAACCTTCTTTTCAAGTGCATGGTAATGTGAGTGCAGTGCTTAAACTTGCACTAAAGATTGGTGGTTGTTGTAGATCATGACTGAATTCACAGAATAGCCTAAATGAAGCTGCAAAAAAGTAAGTTTTGTTGCAATTGAAGAGGGTCATAAAGGACAGTGTCCTCATGAAGTAACCCTGACAGAGCAGACATCCCGAAATCAAAACAATCAAAATCGCTTGCAATGCTGAAAATATGTATCAAGTGCATTCTTAAAGGCATTAATAGTCCTAGACATCACCATAGACTCTGGCAGACGATTGTGTCCGTCCACAACTCTCTGTGAGAAGAAGTATTTTCTAACATCCAGCCTACAGCACAACTTTTTGGAGCTTAAATCTGTGACCACGAGAACTCCTTGAATTACTGTAGACCACTGAAATAGATCGCTGAAAACTAAATCACCAACCCCAACAACAATTTTAAACACTTGAAGCAGATCACCCCAAAGATGCTTCAGCTCAAGTGATAGATCAAGTATTTTTAATCTGTGATGATAACCACCACCTCTCATGGAACTAATTAGTCTTGTAGCCCTTTTGTGAACTTTTTCTAAAATAAATTTTTCTTTTGCAAAAATAGGGATTCCAAGCCTGTACACCATATTTCAGATAGAGCCTAAACAACTGTTTGTAGAGTCTCCCAACAATATCCTCCTTATGAAATTTGCAGTTATGATTATTCATACCTACGATTTGGTTGCCTTTCCTAGCTGTGTCTGCACACTGCCTAGAGGGTTTAACAGAAGAATCTAAATGCCATAATTTTTTTGGATATTGATACCACAGAGACTATAGTAAGTCTTGGGATTCCCGTGACCAACATGCATTATCTTTACAGTTGCCAATATTGAACAGCATTTGCCAATCTTCAGACCTCTTGTATTTTATCAAGATCACTTTGAACACTCTCTAAGCGTTATGTTCAGAAAAAAAATTCAGTGTATAGGTTTTATATCATCATCAAATTTCTTGACCAAAGAACCAACAAGGTCATCCAGATCATTAATACTGTACATGCCAGTAATAATAAAGGACCAAGAAAAGAACCCAGAGGCACACCATTACATTTGCCCAATCAGAAGTGTGGCCACTAAACACTAATCTTTGCTTGCAATGACTTAACTAATTGTTAGTCCAACCCAAAAACCAACCATCATTACCCAGACCTTGCAGTTTAAGTAGTAAGCACTATGTAAGCAGCTATGAGGGACCTTGTCAAAGACTCTCTGGATGTAAGAATTTGAGCAATGGTATGAGAATTTTAGAAAGAAAAACTACTGGCTGCTTTTTCTAAATATTTAGCTAGAAAGTAGAGCAGCGAACAAGAAGCTTGTAAACGATACTTCTCTGTGTATAGACTATCAGTGTAGTTTATTTTTGGAACTGGGCTGTGAGATAAGACCCCGGTACTATAAAGGTGACGGGCAGGTACTCTGGTTTCGGTGCAAACGCAAGTGCACAGACACAAAGATCTTTGTGTGGAAAACATGAAGTAGCCTTTTTGAAACTTTTTTTGGCCTTGTCATATGGAAATCTAGTGCTCGATGTACTGTATCTCCTCTGTACAGTATGGTGTAGGTGGCATGCATGCTGTGCTGTTGTACATGAAGCATGCATAGTCCAACTTAATTTTCTTCCTGGATGTTCTTAAAAGTTTTTACTGTATTTAAGTCATATCACCCCTATGCCTAGTGATGCCAAGAGTTACTTTACTGTGCTGCAGAAGCTGTTTGTAATCTTCATATTGTTATGTTCTGCTTTTCACAGGTGGCTCATCAAATCCTTTCCAAGGGCTGGAGAAGAGCACGGTCCTCCAGGAGGTATGTCAACTCTGGTAGTCTCTCAACATTACACGCTTGTGTAAAGACATCTCTCCATCTGCATGTCCAACACAGAAATTCATCACTAAAATATCTTGTGATCATGTGTATGTCGACTGAGTCTACTGTCTATGTTTACCAGCATACATATGAAATCCAGGTTCTCAGTTTGCATGGAATTGTTGTACATGAATACTTGACTGTAATTCTTTAGCATCATCCTTTGCAGTTTTCATGAACATTGGGTTTTCTCTCTGCATCATCACCTGATTATGTGAGCACCTCTTCTGTAAACCTTCATAACTATCATATATTTGAACACTGAATTTCTTCCCATCATCGTCATCAGCACATACAACATCAAGTTCTCTCTGTTCATCATTGTCACATACATGAACACTTGCCGTCACATTTATTAACACCGGGTTTTCTTGCTTCGTCAACAACACACATTAAAATTGAGCCCTCTGTCTGCCTCGACATCATCATCTTCATCATCAACAGTTCATCGCCAGTTCATCACATACGTGAAGATAGTGCTTTTTGTCTGCATAACCATAAAATACGTGATCACAAAGTTTTCGGACACATCACCATTATCTGGTTGAATGCTGACTTCTCTGTTTGCATCAAACGTTATATTGGGTCATTGGCTACAGTACATCATCAACACATTACATGACACACTCTCTTTCTGCATCTCGTGGATGAAAACTGATTGCCCTCTGCGAATTACTGCTCTCAGATGAAGGAACATGAGAGTAAAGGCTTAGTACACAGTTTGGGTGTCATGAATGTTTATCACAGATCAACATTCCTGGTAATATACATGATCATCTCGGTATTGAATAGTGGATGTGTTGATGCCACTCAGTGAATGTTACACGCAGAAAGTTTCCTCTCTGATGTTGTTCCAGGCCCGCTCTTTCAACGAAACTCCGATCAAACCTCGAAAATGTTGCCACACTCTGACAAAGGTCATGTACGTCTTGAATCAAGGAGAGCAGCTAGGAACCACGGAGGCTACAGAGGCATTCTTTGCAATGACCAAGCTTTTTCAATCAAGTGATGTAAGTATTTTTGTGTTCTGTTTATTTTGCACCATGGCAACCAGTAGTTTACCCTTGTTCACATCATTTATTCTACTGCTAGTTGAAATTGCAGAGTTCCCATAATAGTATGCACATTTCAGTCAGTCTTGCAAAGAGTTGTTTTCTAGGTAATATGAAATGTTGGTGTTTTGTATGACTTTTCATGTGCTACTATGTCTTTACTGTTATGCGTGGAATTTTTATTTCCTTTTCTTTAAAAGATTGTACCCAATAAAGGTATCAAATCATTGTATTTGCAGAAATCATAACAAGAACTAAAGAGATTATTTTCTTTTTTACAGGTAACATTGCGTCGCATGGTTTACCTTCTAATCAAGGAGATGGCAGATATCGCCGACGACGTTATCATCGTAACCAGCAGTCTTACAAAGGACATGACCGGCAAAGAAGACCTGTATAGAGCCGCTGCAATCAGAGCTCTCTGCAAGATCACTGATGTTAGTCACATTATTTCAGCTCTTAGTCGTCATTGTCTGTGGCATAATTACATAACGCTTCACGGCATTTGAATTGGCTGAGTGCAAATCTTAAGTATAACAGTTACATGCTCTTTGAAGTCCAAATCGTATCATGATTCCTGCATATCAGCCTTGTCAAATCTTTGTCAATATTACTTCCAGCCATTATCAGCTGGCAAAGAGTGTCCCTGAGGAATTAAAAGAGTTGGTATATCTTGATCAATGAATGATGCCTTTTCTAGAAGATTTTGCAAACACACATTGTACTGTAGTATTATTAAAATTACCAATTAGTAATAGTGCTAACTGACTCTCATAATATAGTTATTTGATTCATTAGTGTCACATTGTACTATCTCTCCTTGATGTCACGTTATAATCGTTCCTTGATTCAGTACTTTCACTTTCAGTGTTTTTTCTCCCCTTCGTACACTACAGAGTTCAATGCTCCAAGCCATAGAGCGGTTCATGAAGCAAGCCATCGTTGATAAAGTACCTAGTGTATCCAGTGCTGCTTTGGCCTCTTCTTTGGTAAGTTTGTACTCTTGAATCTCCTTGATGTTATTGAAGTTGTCAATTTTTTTTTTTTTTTCGTCAGGTTTCTTTATAGTTTTCAGTTAGGGATTTAAGTATTATCAACTATGTTTTCAATTGCAACATTTTTGCATGAGTTTCTTCTCTACAAGGTTGAATTAACCTTTGAAAAGAAATTGTTAAAAACACAGAGTTAGCAACCTGAGAATTTTCTAACCTCACATACCTTTTCTGTCTATTACCAGAGAGCTGTGGTTAGGTCTACTTTAATGACATTCACTTAGGTTGACCTTCACATATGGAGCTAAATGTAGTTTTAAACAATTTGTAATAAGTTGTTTGCATGTTTGTATTTTATTTAAAAAAAAAGGCGTGCACAAAAAAAAAAAAATGCATGATTGGATACGTTATTACAGCACATGATGAAGCAGAACCCCGATGTAGTCCGACGATGGGTCAACGAGGTACAAGAGGCAGCCTCCAGTGATAACATCATGGTCCAGTACCACGCCCTCGGCCTCCTCCACTATGTCAGGAAGAATGACTCCATGGCAGTGTCCAAGATGGTGTCCAAGTACACCAAAGGTGGATTAAAGTCACCCTATGCTACATGTCTGTTGGTGAGTAGTCATCTTGGCGCTTGCATTAATCTATTACATTCAGACATTTGGTGCAGTGGCAGGTGGGTGCTACAAGGTTCACAGGGATGGGGAAGGGGGGGGGGGAATGGCACTGATTTGGCTGGGTCCCTGGCAATTACAACACAAAATTGCAGCGTTTCATAGTATTAGTAGGAATTTATAGTTAAGTAATTCTTGCCTCAGGACTTTCCCCTCCATTCCACTAACCCTCTCCCCTCTCTCCCTTCCAAAATTAATTTTGTGACCCAACTTATACAAGAATGGCATTAGAAATTCAAAAACTCCACCCTTTGGTCAAATTTCCTCTGCATTTGAGTCATGTCGTAGGTTTGGTTTTATTGCAGGTCTTTGTTGTGGTCTTGCAAGCAGTGACAGTTAACTGAGATGAAAAGGAAAAACAATATTGTTGAGGGTCTGACTATGAGTGGGGGATGTTGGAACAGTTTTAGATACCTGTAGGGGGCAGTAGTCTGAAATACTTTAAGAATCAATGGCCTTTAAGCATTGTAAGCATTGTATGCACTATAAGCATTATATTGTCAATGGATAAAATAACATCGTATTCTCATAATATTAAGTGCACTTTCCAGTCTGTAGGTAATTATTGGAACAGTTTATGGATGCATAAGTTACAGTATGCCTTTGATACTCTGTTTGTTATCATAGATTCGGATTTCTGCCAAACTTCTTGAGAAGGAGGACTACCGGTGAGATATAATTTAATTGTGTTTCTCAAACAAGTATTAAAATAAATTAGTATTCACTTGTTCTGTTCTTAGTGGACTTTTCTCCCTCACATTGTGTATTCTTCATGCTTCAAGAAAGAGAAGTACATTATTTCAACAAAGATAGTATGCTCTCCTTGTTTCTGCTAGAACTGCTGAAGATGAAGAAGGTCTGGTATCTTAGTTGTCTTTATCTTCTATCCTCTCTCTTAACAGAGAATCATTTTTAGTCTCCCAAACCTTTATGACCCTAGATGCAACTGTGCAGTGAAGATAAACGAATTACACTGCAATATATGTTGTTGTCAATGTAACTATGTTTTATTTACCCCTACAAAGCGTTGATGTGATGCCTCTATTGAGTAGGTGAACACAATACCACATATAAATGGCAGAACCCCCTCCCTTCGTTAAGGAAGACAGAAATGCCCCCCCCCCCACAACCCATGATCATCTTTATCTGAAACCTTGAGGTATTCTAATGTCAATAGCATTTCCCTTCCTAAGAGAAGACTCAACTTGACAGTCATCATGTTACGGTGACCGTCCATCTTTATAAGACTGTGTTAAATTATATCAAATAGTAATCTTCACACACTACTTGATGGTTCCTGAAGGTCAGTCATTGCTAACTCAGCTGATGTTTGTTTTAATCAGAATAACTGAAAAACACTCAATTTTTGGACGTGGCATTGCAGCTTATATTGTATTTGCATTTCTAGTAGAACGTTACCCTAGATAGATTATGATTATTTGACATCGGTTGCATATCAGTATCATCCAAAATGCCTTTAATTAATTCTCCTATGTTTTGTTTTATTTACTATTCCTATCAGTAATTTGTCCTTTTTTTCTCTGACAGTGATTCGAGTCCTCTCATCGACTTTATTGAGAGCTGTCTTCGTCATAAGAGTGAGGTAAGATTAGAGACTACCAGATCGCTGTTCTGTAGAATCTTTTCCTTTTAAGTAATCTTGTCAGTAGATGTAAGGATAAAGGAATTATTTCCCCTTATCTGTGATGATGGTGTTCAATCCCCCCTCAGTTGCTATGTAGAATTACAAAATTATTCTTGTTGCTAAGAGACCGGTCATCAGGCTTTTGAGGTTGTTATCACAATACATTACATTTATAGAGATATTGTCACGCTACCTGGACTTTCCGATATTCTTTTAGAATGGTGTCAGGGTCTCGATCCATTGTCCATGTGTATCAAACTTCCCCATCATGTTTCTTTACATGTGAGCAAAAGATTTTACTAGTTACGGTGTGAAGAAAGTATGTATAATGAGTCTTTTTGCAAATTATTGACCCAAAAAGTGCCTGAAACATGGAAAAGGTAGAACTTTCCCATAGCTTTGCACACGGTACTTGCATAAATTATAGATGTGTCGATCCTTGGTGGGCCCTGAGCAGTAGTTGCTTAAGCTGTGAATGAAGTGTGAAATAGTGTAGGACAGATTAGTATTGAGGTTTTCAACTCAATTGTGTGTATTCTCAACTTCAAAAGAAGAATTATATCAAGAATGTCATGAATGAAGAAGTACAAAAGAAGGATGCTAGACGTCAGGTGTGTGTTTAATTTAATTACTGCTAATACATCAATAGCCACAGAATCGATTAATGATAAGCTGCTGAATTAGCTCAAAGGTATTTCATTAGTTTATCAGACAATTCCAGCTCAGCGGCATTCACCTAGCAACATCATTTTAAGTCAACTAATCCTTACACGATAAGCTCACTCCAAACAATCCTTCCATCCCAGGTGTTAAGCCTCTCGCATTTTCAGAGAAAGTGAGGCGAAAGTCAAAACAACTGTTTAATTGACATAAATGAATACATAAGCTTTGTCACATTGTGAACAATGAGCTGTAGAAGCAGAAGTTTAATATGTTGTCAACATCAGATACATCAACCAGATTCAAACTTCTCTATTTGTCGTTGTCAATCTTGTCAGTCACAGTTGAAATATCGCTATCATTCAGGACATCCTTACAAAGGAATATTAAAAAATCAGAATTATTGAGATTCACTGGCTTTGCTGCGCTAGTTTGATCTTGGGTTAAGGTTGCTCTGTCTTTCTTGGCAACTTACAGTGAAGACCAATCCAGTTATCCAGTCCTAATTACATTTTGGTCATTCTTTGTTGATAGTTCCTAACAAATTTGAAGCTTCATGGATCCTGAAAAGATTCCATTTAAATCTCAATTCTATTTTCTTTATTTTAATGCTGTGTTGTTTCCTTGTGTCAGTAACATTTCTAGTCATAAGTGGTTAGAGTGTCATTGTGTATAGTTTGTGATGATCAAAACTAAAATGCATTTTCCTTTGTTATCCAGATGGTGATCTACGAGGCAGCTCATGCCATTGTCAACATGAAAGACACATCTGCTCGGGAACTTGCTCCAGCTGTGTCTGTTCTACAACTATTCCTGAGTTCTCCAAAACCCACTCTCAGGTTTGCAGCGACCAAGACACTCAATAAGGTATGTGAAATAGATTTGTAGGTTTCCCTCGTGAGAGCATGTGAGATTGGTGCATAGCTAAGTGTAGCACACTCAGATTCGTACTAAGGTTCATGGATATTATTAATATTATTGCTATCAATTGTTGACTGGTTCCTGCTCTGGTGGTCTAATATCTGTCGATGCTTTAGTGTGTCATTTCACTGCAAGGTAGCATTGCAGACAAGTCTGTGGTGAGATTAAATTTTAAGAAAAATGTATTTGCACTACAGGATAAGCACTAAAGATTGCACAGTTGTAGTAATGACAACAGCTGCTCGGCTACTTGTATTGTCAGTTGGGTTATATGCAGGATGTTTGTTAACAATCCATTCTTAATTTTATTGCCTAGTACCTAGTTGTATTATCAGTTGACTTAATCTTAATGATTTTTATTAACCATCCATTATGAATTGTATTGGCTACTTGTATCATCAATTGACTTACACATAATATTTACTGACAATCTATTCTTGATTACTTTGGCTTCTTGTATTATCATTTGGCTTGCATAGTTTGATGTTTATTATCCATCCGTTCTTAATTATATCTTGCTTGTGTCCATCCAATTTTGTAAAATTTTACCTCTGACAATTCTACTTCTGTACTTTACCCTATTAGGTTGCAATGACACATCCTGCTGCTGTCACCGCTTGTAATCTGGATCTGGAGAATCTCATCACCGACGTGAATCGCAGCATCGCCACCCTTGCCATCACAACCCTCCTGAAAACGGGAAGCGAGAGTAGCATCGATAGGCTGATGAAGCAGATTGGTACATTTATGTCTGATATTTCAGATGAGTTTAAAGTGGTTGTCGTGGACGCAGTCAGTTCTCTCTGTTCAAAGTTTCCTCGCAAGTACACCGTCATGATGAACTTTCTGGCTTCCATGCTCCGAGATGATGTAAGCTCCTCCCTGATACTACTTGAAATATCAATTGACCTGTGATTATATTCTCTGCCTTCATTATAATTGCAGTATATTTAATGTATTTATTTTACCATAAGCTGATTTCTGTCTTTCATTTTCTCATGCTATCAACAGGGTGGCTATGAATACAAGAAAGCTATCGTCAATAGTCTTGTTGGAATCATCGAGGAAAATCCAGATGCAAAAGAGGCAGGTTTATCACACTTGTGTGAATTTATTGAGGATTGTGAGCACACATCTCTGGCTACCCGGATCTTACATCTCCTGGGTCAAGAGGGTCCGAGGACGCCAAACCCTGCCAAGTACATCAGATTCATCTACAACCGCGTCATCTTAGAAAACGCAGCCATCCGAGCAGGTGAGCATTTATTAAGTGGGGCAGCCGGCTGCTTGGGTGGGAATCAAAAGGCACAATTGTATTAATTATTACTGCCTGACGACTCTGTCGGTCAGCTTATACATAAGTGCCAGAGAAACAATGAAGGTTAATTAACCTTTCAGTCTTCATTTTGTGGCTGGATGGTCAGTCCCCTGCAGACATTTTATCGTGATGTGATCGTGATGCAATGCCTTTGCCATGATTGTGTTATTTTCATCTCTGCAATTGAAGTGCATTTGGTACAATCGTCCTTGTCAGTAGTAGGCAGATGGCCATGTCCTCTGTCAGGGCTTACCTTTGAAGTTGTTGAAGTTACCAAATTGCAAATATGTTTAAGAGCCTATGTTTTACTGATTTACTATAAGATAAAAACAGTTCAAAGCAACATCAGATATGTTATCATCATCATATTTGGATATCTTAACTAAGATTAAAGATTCTCTGATTTTACTGAGTGAAATCCTCTTTTAACAAAGATCACCAATAAATGTGATCATATTATATAATGTGAGGGTAATCTGATCAATTATTCCTCCAGCTGCTGTGAGTTCACTGGCCAAGTTTGGTGCACACTGCGAGCCTCTGCTTCCCAGCATATTGGTTCTCCTAGAGAGGTTAGTGTTCTTGGTTCCTGGAGCAATCAATGCTTTAAAATACTATAACCTTATAGTGTATGTAGATGGTACACTATTTCTCCTGCTAATTTGGTGGTCTCTATTTTTTGTCCTGGTGTCATAGAGTATATTCCATTTGATCATTTTTTTGTACAGCAAGGTGTAGACTTTTCCCCAAATCCACTGTAAGGGATTTATAAACCAAGGATCTGCCCACTGACTGATTGAAGATGTGTTGAAAAATGTTGGTATTAAGTGGTGCCATGGCCGATAGATGAAGTTTGGTGGTAGTAGAAGCAATGAAGCTTAGCAACCAGGAGGTTCGGGTTACAATCCATGGCCACAACGTCACAGTATGATGGGTCTTTCGTTTAACCTTGCGAAAAAAGATACAAAATTTGATCTAAAATTGTTGAGCTGGTTGTCAACAGGTGTGAAGTTGTAATGTATAAGCCACAGGCTTCCCACATACATGTGTGGTTGCTTAGTGTTGTAAAATATTAATCAAAAATCTGAATTAAACAATAAAATCTTATCCCACATGTTGTAAGTACACAGTGAAGATGAAGTAAATGTTGATGTTACCAATCTCCTGTGCAGGTCATAACTTTACCCCCTGAGCTTGTGTTAATTTCTTCATCTCTCCTGCAGATCATTATTAGACAGTGATGATGAAGTGAGAGACAGGGCTACCTTTTATCTCAGCATCCTGAAGGAAAACCAGAAAGCACTTAACTCAGCATACATATTAAATGGTAAATAATGTCCCCATACTCTTAGAGTGAGAGTCAGGGAGCATAAAATGTGTAAGAGTGTTTAACCTTCTGTTGGAAATGGAGGGCAGAAGTGGTTCCCCAGGGGGAGGGGTAGAGAGGATCATAGGGAAGCATTGTACTTATTTAACAATGATCACATTTTGTGGTAATTTAAACGAATAAGGGGGAGGGAGCAGGGAATCAATTTACTAGGATTCATAGTTCTCATTTCTGGATATGTCTCTGTATTCATGTCAAACACATTAATTACTCCTGAGGATGTAATGAAACTATTGAAGAGCAGTTCAGGACTTGAGGTACTCTGCGATTTTAAGTCACATTAAATAACTTATGTGGCCAGTAATTTGGAAAGATCAAAAACTGCAAAAAAAAGGTGTACTGTTCGCTACTTCTTTACCTTCAATGATTCAGGCATGTGTGATGTTGACCCTAGCCTATGTTTATTCATTGTTTGTGATCGCTACAACCCATCTACATGGTAGTTTTCACTTTCTATGTTTATTCCATGTGATTAATCACCACAGAGACTGTATGTTGTAACAGTTACTCCCTTTGTTTCAATCTTTTAGGTCTTGCAGTCTCCATCGTTGGTCTGGAGAGAGCACTCCACCACTATACCCTGGAACCATCAGAGCAACCGTTCGATATCAAAACAGTTCCGTTGGATACTCAACCATTCGTTGAAAAGAAAGTCACGTGTAAGTTGCCTGTGTATTGACATCTACGTGAGAGGCTCCCTCAGTATATGCACACATGACCCATAGACTTTCTGCAATTTCAGAGAATCAGCGTAAAATTGTTGAAGCCATCAAGGTGTCAATTGGAAAAAGAGAATTTGCTTTTGATCGCAGTACCTTTTATTTTCATCTTGTATTAAAGGGTCTAGAGCCTTCTGCAAATGGTTTGACAAAACATTGACCACCTCACAAATTGAAAATTCTAGAATCTCACCATACATGAAACAGAATTGAAACCTTGAAAAGAGAATTTTATCATTTGTGGAGCAGAGTAAAGAGAGTGCCTACTACATATGCCTACAGCTGCTATTTCACATTTATTGTCGTTAGTGTCGCTGGTGCTTGTGAGTGGCAGACTAAAGTGACCTGTAACTTTCCTCTTTCTCCCTCGTAGCCGACGTCGGTCCGACTGCCCGGCCACCAGAGAAAGCTGCAGCTCCCACACAGGAGATTTATGCTGGTGAGTGATGATGAGTCTGTTTATTGTCAGGAGATGTTAATATGTGTGTTGAACAGTACGCTAGAAATTGGTACATACCAAATATGGTAGAAATTGAGCAGTGAAAAAGTGTGGGTTACGTCATAAATCAGTAGTATGATGTAATGCAATTAATATGCTTACATTCATGTCAAATGTCTGTCATGTAACGTCATTAGAAGTGTCTTGATGTGTCAAATTTTGTCTTGTTACTAATAATTGAAAGTATATTGATACTTGTAATTAAATGCATCAGTCTTAGGTATGAATTCTGCCTGCTTTGAAATTCCTGTGTCAATGTCATCGGGTAATTTGTACTTCCTCTGATTTTAGCAATTTGTGGCAAAACGTTATGAATGATAATTCACTTAATCGGAGATTGTCAATTCTTGCAAAACTTTGAGTCAGTGCTGGTATATGTTGGGAATATCAACCCTCATATATCATGATAAATGTTGTTTTTATGAATGTTTATATTTTTACCCCACGATCACAGAACAACTTGCTGCCATCCCAGAGTTTGCTCACATTGGTCCTCTCTTCAAATCCAGCAAACCAGTGGAGCTCACTGAATCAGAAACGGAATACATCGTTCGTTGCATCAAACACACATTCTCAAAACATGTTGTGTTTCAGGTAAAACTTTAGAGCTGTTATTATTCGTGACACTGTCCTACCCTGGCGGGAAATGTATCTTGATCATTGTAGCTGGCTTATAACACCATCTGGCATGTCGGGATTCTGTTATGTATGGTTACCAACTCTTTGAATGGTATATAACATTTCGTCAGAATGAGTACCCAAATTTTTCATATTCCGTTACTCATTATACCAGGAAAATTCATAGCAATGATGATGAAAGTGCATTTTAAACTAAATGAACTGTGTGAATTCACTATGGCTCATATGAAGAAATGTACTGCATTTTGTCATATGAGCCATAATTCTGCTTCCTGATTTCAAGAAGGCTTAATGTTGACCAATGTTTCCTATTAGTTGGTTAACAAGCAACTAAAATTCAAAGTGTTTGTTCCAATGTGTAGGAAAACTTCTAACTAATTTTAACTGTTTTCTGTGGATTGAGTGATTAATTGGGCAGAAGTTTGGCTTTCATGTCTGTTTTATTGATAATCTTTTCAAGGATGTATATTTTTTGTTTCATTTGGAAGGGGGCTGTTCCATTGTGTAAGGTGGTGGCATAAAGAGTTATCCTGCAATGTTGATTGTGTGCACTGTTACTGACTGTTCACTGACATGTTCATGGTGTGCAGTGCCATGTGAATGGTGGTCATGTTAATTGTAACAAACTTAATTATATCCATATCTTTTGTTTTAATTCTTCTCAGTTTGATTGTACAAACACGCTGAATGACCAACAGTTGGAGGAAGTCTATGTTCAGATGGAGTCAGCTGAGGGATTTGAAGTAGAATCAGTGGTGACGGCTCCCATCCTTAAGTATAACCAACCGGGGATCACATACACTCTAGTACAACTGCCAGAAGACAGCACAGAAGGTATTATAAACAATAACATATCTTACAATAACATTCTAGGAAGATACTGAAGTCTAGAGGGATACTGAAGTCTAGAGGGATATCAAAGTCTCAGGGGATACTGAAGTTTAGAGGGATAGTTAAGTGAGGTATTGTTTTGCATACGTGAGACTCCGGAGGGTGTTGTTGGAATGATACAAGTGATTCACTGAAGAATGTGAATATTGTTTTGCCTTTAGTGAATGATAGTTAATTCAACAATGACAGATTACCCTCTAAATTGTAATTTTATCTGTACTCTAGATATCATGCAATGTAAACTAAGATAATTGCCAGCTATGGTAGTCAATGTTTGCCTCACAGACATTACCTTAGGTTGTAATTTGTAAAAGTTGAATCTCCCTCATGCAAATATGTTCACTTTTAATCCTTTGTGCAATGTGTTTGTGCCTGTTTTGAGGTAAACAATATGCATCATATATAAACAGTATATATGTTATGTGTTAAGTATTTAGTAAATTTACCTAGTTTATCATTATTTGTGTTAGCAATATGTATTTTGTTCTCTTACAGTTGCATCTATATTCAGTAACACGTTAAAGTACTCTGTCAAAGATTGTGATCCAAACACAGGAGAAGCAGATGAAGAAGGGTATGAGGATGAATATGTGGTAAGTGCATATATATTGATCCAAATTGATGCATGTAATAATATATTTATTGAACAGAGCCACTTGTCATAGGAAAGGATGTAATGTGAAGCATGTAAAATGCCAATTTTTTATCCACTGACCTAGAGTTATACATTAGTTGTTTATGCATTTCTGTTAATAGAACTTTTTGACAAGTATTGAGAGAACTTTTGAGTGGGAGGTAGCTCATCACTCAGTTAACAGTTGTGACTTTGACATATTTGCAACATGGTTATGAATAATGCGATAACACCTTGCAACTTATGTGGTCAACAGAAGCACCATCTGTACGCATTTACTGTAGCTATGTGTGCTCGTCTTTAAGAGTCAGTTATTCATGTGGCATGGTAAACTCAGTGGTCGGTGGCTGGCTGTGTAAAATCAGTAAACAGTACATAAAGTACCTACATTGCAGGGAGAGATTCAAGATTTTTGTGTGGGGTGCACTAAATTCACACATTGTGGGAGAGTGTCTTTCTTCTAAAAGATTAACATAAAACTAGTGCTCTCAATGTGGTATACGATCTTCCATACACGTGACGAGAACAGAAGCGGGGGAAATTCTGAACTTGCGCCTATGACCTCCCTGGATCTGCTAATGCATTGTGTCATTATTTGGTGTATGTACATATCAGTGTAGTAAATCTTACTCTGAGCTTAGTTTTAATATACATTCAAGCATATTACTCAAAGAAAGTTGGTCATACTAGTTGTCCTTACAATTTCCTTCTGAGGTTAACTTTGTTTTGTACTTCAGGTACTTATTCACAAAGTGAAAACTGCAAGAAATGGTTTATTGCTTGGATGGTATGGTTTGCTTGAGGGTTGTTTGCTCACTGGTGACCATGCTGTTTGTTTGCTGTTTGATTGCAAGTTATCTAACAGTCAGTGGACTGTTTGATGACAAGATACCCATTAATGTGCTGTTTGATCAAAAGTACCTATACTCGGTGAGCAAGTGTTTGATAATAGAATACCTACATTTGTTTTCCTGTTTCATCACAAGTTACCATATGCTTGGCATGCTGTTGATCACACAAGGGTTCCTGTGGCCTGGAAAAGGTGTGGAAAGATTGTGAAATTTCATTTTAACTTTCCCATTCCTGGAGAATTTCTTGAATTTTGTGGTGATGAACAGAAGTCGTGAAACAGAAGAGTCATGAAAAAAGGAACAACCTGCTAATTTTACAATTTAAAAAAATACCATTTATCATTATAATTGTACCCTTATTCATTGATGAATGTATTAGCAATTTGGTCGTGAAATGGTCCTGAAAAGGTATTAGTGAAGTAGTCATGGAAAAATCTTGATTTTTTTTGTTTTCTTCAGGATGCAGGAACCTTGCCTTTAATTGTTGTCTGCTTGGTACTTTATTTCATCACAAGTTAACCTGACTTCTTTAATTTTCATTCCAGCTGGAGGATGTTGAGCTCACATTTGCTGACCATGTCCAGAGGGTGATGAAACCTAACTTTATGGCATCCTGGGAAGAGATCGGAGATGAAAATGAATTGGAGGAAACATTCGCTCTCTCATCAAAGAGTTTAGAAGGTCAGTTTTACTTTGACATTCTGTGCAATTGGCTTGAGTGGTAATGCTGAAAACCTTTCTTCTCTTGAAATTTGAATTGCTGTCATGCATCCAAAATGTGGAAGACTCAATTTGATGTCGCACTTAAAAGAACATTTTGACTAATAGGGAATATGAACAAATAGGGACTTGTAGATTTTTTCAACTTTAATGCAAATAAGATTTTACTTAAGCTTTTGTGGCTTATTAAAAATGACTTAAGTAACTAAATTTTTTTAATTTTTTTTTTCGTTACAATGTTTTTTATCTCAGAATGGTGTTAACTTCAAAAGTATTCAAAGTAGGAAATAAATTTCCTCAGCTAAAGAAAAATTTCCCCAAAGTTAAATTCATTTGTGATGTTCTTGTTGGATAAAGGTCAGTTTATTAGCTGTAGTATGGTATTAGTACGGTATGGATCATCAGTCTGTGTAAATAAACCAGAGAGAGTGAAGGGTAAGATCTGAGCTGGACTCAGATGGAGTATGGACTGGTGATAACATCCTTCAGTGTTTTGGAATTGATAGGCTGCCTATCCTTACAGCAGTTTACTCACCATACTACAACAGAGAGAGAGACAGTGTAAACTATTGTACTCAAAGTATCATTTAATGTAAGATATTGTCTCCAGCTGACCATCCTAATATCACTGTAACTCACATTAATGTGTAGTGTTTTAAAGTGGTGAAAGAGGTTTATTTGCTCTTAGTTCATGATGTAACAAAAATATGTTTTTCCTACTCTTTTCCATTTCATCAACAGAGGCTATCAAAAACATTGTGACTTTCCTTGGCATGCAACCCTGTGAAAGATCAGACAAGGTTCCAGAGGGGAAGAGCTCCCATTCTCTGTACTTGGCGGGAATGTTTAGAGGTGGAGTTGATGTCCTGGTTAAATCTCGTCTTGCCTTACAAGACACAGTCACAATGCAGATTACGGTTCGAAGTACAGATCCTGAAATCAGTGAACTTGTAACATCTGCTGTTGGTTGAGAAAGATAAACTGCAAATTTTTTTTTTTTTCTCTTTTTAATTTTGATTAATTCATCTGTGGTCATCAACTGGCTGTAATGTGATGACATATAAGGATATATTATGATTGTCAAATTTATTTAAAAAAAAATTACTCAACTTTAGAACAAATAGACTTCTTGAAAAACGTTGCCTATTGTTTCATTAGGACCAAAGTAAAACATACATTGGAGAATGTTCATTCTCAACAGTGACAGTATGATGCATCAACCTCCAGGTAAAATGATGGTTGCTAACTTAAAATGTCCCAACAAGCCATCAGTGAGATATCACACACTGTAAGAGATTGACTACAGTAAACACAAGTTTGTCACTTAATGAAGAAATATTGAAACTCTCAAGATTGCAAAGTTTGCCTTTTGCATACAAAATGGAGAGAAAGTTTTGAAAAACAAGGATGGCTGTCATTGGTTCAGGACTGTAGCTCATCAGATCATAGAATGATGTATTTGACATCTGCTCCTGTTGGACAGAACTGTAGAATCATTTCATCCACTACAGCCACTTTCCTAATGATATGTAAATAGGAGGTCCTATTATAAGCACACATTAGGAATCCTATCACTGGCATTTTAAATGTTCCAATGAGCCATTCAAAGAAACATACCTGAAGTGGATTCATAATCCTAAAATATGTACCTGTGGTAAGGCCCAGACAGATTATGCTCTGCTTTAATGATGTTGTCACAGTGATAAAAATTTTTGAAGGTACAACCTAATCTTGGGTGAGCCCTAATTTTGGGGTCTGTAGTAAATATTTTCAAGATGTGTACTACTTTCCTTACTTGAAGTGTCCTTTGTCCTTGTGACAAGGAGAATAGATATTAAAACTACTTCAGTCCATGCACACTGGCCATACATGTGGGTGTCTCCGGACTGTTGTCTGTGTGTCATGAACTAATTAAAGTACACGTAATAATTAAATTTGGTAAACTTTTATTTGTAGTTGACTGTGAAGGTTGACAGATGATAGACCATTGCTTTACATTTGCTCAGCTGAATAACCATTCCAAGTATTAATCTTTCTCATATGATGTAATTGTGATGAAAAAATAAATAACTTACAGTTGTAATGTCAGTATGGCAGATGAAACTTAAGAAATGTTTGAAGAATAGTTTAGGGTTATCATTTTACATGTCACAATAATCTTGAGATGACAAACCAGGATTTTTCAGTTGGAATTGCTTGATTAGCTTCTGACATAAATGGAAGGTGTGAACTGACAGGTACTGATACTCTCGATCAGTGGCAGCATGTTTCATGCTAGATCTGTCTATATTGGAGAATCAACAGAAATTTGAAGTCTTTTCCCTAAATACTATGATCATCACCTAATTATGATCATGCTCTAAAAGATAAAATGAAAGAGTTGTACTTAAAATAATTCTTCATTGCCCCAAACTTAAAAGAGCATCAGCTAATTAACATCAACTCATTTTGTTCTCGCTCAAATGTTCACAGCATCCTTGTCAGCTATCTCCCTGACTTTCCATCAGTTTTTTTTTTTTTTTTCTGAAAATAAACTGCAACAACTATTTGCGCTTAATTGAACATTGAAGTACTGTACTAGCCGTCAGCTCTGTTTTGATAAAAGTATCAGACCATCAGTTTGTTTTGTTATTGTTTTTACGTAACTTTTGCGAAGTTAGATCAAAATGGTATATTTAATTTTGATCCCTCGTCGATCATAAAACGTGTAAGGACTTTCCTATAGAAATTTTCCTTTGCCCTAAATTATAAGAAAGCTCTTTATTGTGTTTGGGTATTTCATGTGAGTAATTATTATATTAAAAGAAAGTGGAAATAAACATTTTGGAATGGTCACTTGAGTTGTTAAAGATTTTAATTTCTTTTGTCTGTCACAGATGTGACAGTTTCATCAATTTTTGCAACTAGTTTCTGGAATGTTGTATATAGGAAGTGGTACCTGGACTCTCCATTCTTTAGGTGAAAGATACCAGCAGTGTTGTACAGAATTATGAATCAAAATACTGAAATTAATGAAAGCACATACAGTCATTGTGAAGGGACAAGAATGACAGTATCATCAAAGGTGGTCTCTCCTTTGGCTCAAATTCATATGGTGGCAGGGAAGGTTTCCCATAATCTAATGAAGTATGGTTCGTTCAGCCGTCCTAGACAGCCATAGGTATCCAACGGTAGTGAGGTAACGATGAAAAACGAATACTTAAGTCACTGGCATGAGGGTCAATCCCAACATTTTGATAGGAGGGGGACATGATATCAAATGTCCCCTCCCCCACATTTGTAAAGAGAAATGTTTTGGCTCACATTTTGAATGGTAGGGCGACATTGTAACAAATATCACCCTCACTTTTGGTGAGTGACTGATGTAATCGCTGGCTGCGTGACCATGCAGTTTAGGTGTTCATGTACCAAGATTAGACTCATCTATACATCCCAAATGCCAACAACCGCGCGCCAAGCGCGCATTGGTTTCTTTGCCGTGTTATGTTATTGGACAAAAGAAGGTAAGATAATGACGCACCATCCCTCCCCATAATTACACCAACCAAATTTCAATTACCCGAAAAAAAGAGAACCTAGGTAAAATTTCTGTTTGTGAACGTGTGTGAATGAATTGCCGATATACACTCAAAGGCCTCGCGATCGGGGAACGAAACAAAAGTCAGAGTCGATAGTCGGGAAATTTCGAAAAGCCAGTTGCAAGTTTTCATTTTTCAGTCTAGCACATTTTATGACGTAACAAGATGACAAATAGGCTATTGTACCAGATTATGAGGTTACCTAGTAATTGAAACAAATTTTCAGTAAATCTGAAATTTCATTTGAACTTCTCATAGACTATTTCAGTCTAAGAGTGAGAATAGTCAGAAAGTCTGACATACCAGTTGGAACTTTTCATATCTCAATGACTTCAAGAGAAGCCTAGCATTGCACTAGATTGTATCTAAGTTTGGGGATGAGGAGACCTCTTTACTTACAACCCTCTCACAGATGTAGACCAACCATCACTCTTCTCATGCTTCCCCATCTATCAAAATACTATTATATGGCATCTTTTTCAATGTGACTGTCATTTTCAAAAGGTATCGGTACAAGAACGAGTTCTACTTTGTCATGCAATCATTGACGGTTGTAACTAAATAAACACCTGTAATGAGAGTAAAAATTAATGGAATAACATTTCTGAAACTACAATTTCTCAACAACAACAAAAAAATACTGCAATAGATGCAAAATATTGTGCCAAATTTTGTTTAGGCTTATCTGCTAGCTGAAAATTTCTCAAAAAGAAAGCATGTTATCGTTCGAAAGTAAAAACTGTTGAATGAACTATTCAGAAAATTACGATAGCATAAGTATTCTAGGTAAGAGCAATCCAAATTAGTACTACTTTTGACTGCAATTATGTTTTTCGTATTAATTGAGAAATTGCAGGCATGAGCGTGCTATTTTAAGCCCAGATCACCCAGGAAGTGCCGTTTCCGACCATGGGGGGGGGGGGGGTTGTAAAGCCCAAATTTTCAGGTACATCACCAACCAATTGTGGCACTCCGCTTAGATAGTCCCGCCTAAAGTGAGCTCAAAAAGACTTTTGCCCTCAGGCCAGGACCCACCCCTCCTGAAAACCCCGGATAGACGCTTTGTATGTGATATCGATGACGTATACTAGCAAAAGCAAATATGCCTCCAATCATTAGACCCTGGCGGTGCTATGGTAATTTCTGTTTACATTCTATTCACATTCATCTTCCGCCTAACCGAATGTTAGATACGTGGGTTCAACTCAAAAGAGTACTCGAACAACATGCTTACGTCTCGTGGCTACTGCGGCCATGTTACTTAGGTTTTTATTTATCTAATCAAACGCATGGCACGCCTAACGTGCAAATATATATATCAGGTGTCATACATAACAACTCTCCCCTATCAAACAAAAACTAACTTTCAAAAGAGTGTTATATTATGCTTATCTCAAAACGTTGTTCACAATATTGTAAAAAGTTTAACTTCAACTTGCAAATAACATATATCACCAAATCTTCAGCATTCCTTTAACATGGTGTTTTAACACATATACAGTAAAAATAATCAATGTGATCAAATTTTCATTTTCCTGTGAAACACAGAAATAAACCAATGTCAAGATCCAATCAATCACAAAGTAAATAATTTCCTTGGTTTCTTTACTCTTGTTGATCTTCTCAACACTACTTTTGTATCTTTCTTATCTGACTCTTGCACTGATCGACTTGATTGTGCGACACCTGAACTCTCCTGAATGTTTATCTTCCTTTTTTCTCTCTCAATTGTGAATTCTTTCTTACTCTTTGCATTTTCTATGTCTTCCTTGTCGTGTGTATGTTTTGGAGTTTGCACAGAAGGAGTTTGACCTTCAGACTCTACAACCCAAGTCTGTTTTGGAGAAGCTGTTTGATCCAACTCCCATTGTGTGCTCATTTCATGTGAACTCCTGAGAAAACTACTCTCTCTATTCTCTTCCACAACATTGTCTGCTCTGAACTGCTCATTTGTTTCACCAGTTTCAGTTTCTTGTCTGGGAATGTTCTGTTCAATGTGTCTTCTCCACAATTTTGAATCAACCTTCACTTGGTAATTCAGAGGACCCTCTCTAGCTATGATTACTCCAGGGACCCATTTTGGTTTCCCTAGGTAGTTCCTCACCAACACAAGATCGTTCTCCTTGAATTCTCTTGCTTTGGCCCTTTTTGCCCAATAGTCAGCTTGTTTGTACAATTGATCTTTGTATCTAATTTCTAGATTTGGTTTCAAATTATCCAGTCTAATACGAAGCGGTCTCTTTACAAAGAGCATTGCTGGAGTTTCCTCTGTAACGGCATGTGCCGCATTTCTACACGCCAATGAAAACTTATCCAATTTCACTTGAGGAGAACCACCATCACTCTTTGCTGCCCTAATGGCTTGTTTTAAAGACTGAACGAACCGTTCTGCTTGCCCATTTGTACTAGCATGGTACGGTGCACTTAGTTTATGCTTAATACCATTTGCTTGAACAAAGTCTTGAAACTCTTGAGCTGTAAATTGACTTCCGTTGTCGGTAACTAATATCTGCGGTAAACCATGTCTACTGAAAACTGTACGCAACACAGCTAAAGTGCGTTCTGTTGTAGTGTTATTCATGATAAACACTTCTGGCCACTTGGAATATGCGTCTACCATGACCATGTAAGTTAAGCCTTCAAATGGACCAGCAAAATCCACATGCACTGTCTCCCATGGTTTTGAGGCTGGTATCCATGGATGCAGTGGCGCTGTTTTGGGATTGTTTTGAACTACTTGGCACGTTTTGCACGTTGCTGCAATTTTCTCAATCTGCTCATCAATTCTGGGCCACCAAATATAGCTTCTTGCTACTGATTTCATCTTCACTATGACTAAGTGTCCTTCATGCAACTCTTGTAGTACCGCACTACGACACTTTGGTGGTACTATGACTCTCATTCCCCACATAAGAAGCCCTTGTTCCACTGTTAACTCCTGTTTACGATTAAAGAAAGGTTTCAAACAACCTTCATCTTCTGATAACTTACAAGGCCATCCCTGTAGCGTATACCTTAACACTTTGGATAATGTTGGGTCTCTACGTGTGTGGTTCCTAATATCCTCTCTTGAATATGGCAAGATATCTGCATGACAAATTGATGCCATTTCGCCATTGTCTTTGAGCTCATCATTACCACCAGGTAACCTAGACAGACAGTCTGCATTTCCATTGTCTTTTGTATTTCGGTATTTGATATCATAATCAAACGCATCTAAGAAAATAGCCCACCTGAGCATCTTCTCTGCCGCTAGAGTTGGTAAATCTTTTGTTGGACCGAACACTGCAGTCAATGGCTTATTATCAGTTATCAAAGTAAATTTGCGACCATAGACAAACATATGAAATCTCTTCAAAGCAAATATGATCCCTAATGCTTCACGTTCGATCTGCGGATAATTTTGTTCGGCTTTTGTGAGTGACCTGGAGGCGAACTGAATAGGCCTCTCTTCCCCATTTGGATACACATGTGACAAGACCGCACCAACCCCTGTTGGACTAGCATCGGTAGCCACTGTCACTGGCAGTGAGGGATCAAAATGAACAAGAAATCCTGACTTACATAACATTTCTTTGGATATTTCAAACGCTTTGCCTGCTTCTGTACTCCATTCAAATTTACGACCCTTCTGTAACAGTGCTGTCAATGGAGTCAGTACTGTTGCCAAATTAGGTAAATACTTTCTGTAGTAGTTAAGCATACCTATATAGGTAACTCCTTAATTGTCCTTCATCCGTTGGCTCTGGCATGGCCCGAATTTTACTAACTTTGGCATTCGACTTGTGTACCCGGGCTTGCTTGTCTATGATGTGTCCTAGAAACTCAACTGAATCCCTTACACAGTCACATTTTTCGTTTTTCAACGTAAGTCCCCTTTCTTCGAGTCTTGTTAACACTTGGTCTAGATTTTTCAAGTGTTCTTCTCTGGTTCTACCTGAGACTAATATGTCATCTAAATATACCTGTACACCTGGCAACCCTTGTAACACTTGCTCTATGGCAGCTTGCCAAATTGCAGGAGCTGTGGTTATTCCAAACACCAACCTGTTCTGCTGAAACAGACCGTTGTGAGTCGACAAAGTTAGGAGTTGTCTTGCTTCTTCCTCAAACTCCATCTGATTATATGCATGGGCAAGATCAAGCTTGGAGAATGCCACCCCGCCACACAAATTTGCCAGAATGTCGTCCACATTTATAGGGGGTGGGGCTACTGGTTTGAGGACTGGGTTCAAGGTGTTCCTATAGTTCCCACAAATTCTCACTGACCCGTCTTTCTTCTCAACCACAACAATACTAGTTCCCCATTCACTATGTGACACTGGTGTTATCACTCCACATTTGTCTAGCCTTAACAATTCTGCTTCTACCTTATCTTTTAAAGCATACAGTACTCTTACTGGCTTGCGCATCACGGGTTGGGCATTATCTCTTAGGACTATGTTGGCTTTAGCCCCAGTTAATTTACCAAGACTTCCATCGAAAAGTTTGGCATGTTTACTGATAACCTGACCTAGCTCACTAACCTTAAGCACCCGTTCTGGCTTAGGTTCACATTTTATCAGTGACTTCCAATCTAATGGAATTACTCCTAGCCACTCTCTTCCTAACAAATAGTGCTCTGTGCCATCCACTACATATAGCCTGAGTTTTCCCTCATAATTTCCGTAAGAAACATCTACGTACACTCTGCCAGTGGCTTTCACAATTTGACCAGTAAAGCTCTTAAATTGCTTATCGGCTGAAAGAAGTGGAATATGTTTCAAATATTTCTCATAAAATTGGAGTGGTACCATTGAAACACCTGATCCTGTGTCCACTTCCATGCTTATTGTAGTTCCTTCTATCTGTATGGGTACATAAATAGCCCCTGAATCTACATTCTTACCTCCCTCATGTAATTTTAACATGGTATAATCATATTCATTATCTGAGTCTGAATGTTCTTTAGGGTATTCCTCTTCCAGTTGATCATCAAGCTTGTTGACAGATTTTGACACGGATTGCGATTCCACTGCACCTGTTGCTTTCTGATACTTGCCCTTTTTTCTCGTCTGGTCCTTTCGTTTGTCTCTTTTTTGGTTCTTTGCTGTGGCACATTCTCTCTATGTGTCCCATTTTCCCACATCTTCTGCACTTTGTTGTTTTGAACCAGCAGTCTTCTGGTAGGTGGTTTTTTAGGAGAGTATGGGGGCAACTATACAGATCGAATAAGGAAATCAGAAGTGTACTCACCAAAAACAAATCTAAAGTCCGTTTATAAACAATCGCTCTGGCTAAATCCGTGGTCAATATATTCTGGTCCTGGTCGATATTCCAAATTGTAAAATATATAAATCGGCGAATTAATTAAGTGATGCTGTAAAGAACTTTTCACTTTCCTGTCGCGAACCACGTGGCTTTGCTAAGGAAGTTGAAAGAGTTCTCCGGGAAGTATATAAAGTGAAATTGGGGTAAAAATATGAAGATGAATATGCGAGGATTATTGGTGTCAATAATCGGGTATTTAATAAAAATTCGCTACTCTCACTAGAGACGGAGGCTCGTGCCTAATCGTTGAGAAGTAGGACGCAGAGTGATAAGAGTTCTTTGTTCATTTCCTCGTGTCAAGTAAGAGGTTTCGGTTGATGCATAATTAGTCATCCGCCGAAACAAAGGGATGTTCATACAAAACTTGGCAAGAAAACTTTTCTGGGAATTTGGAAGAATTTTTTTGCCAAGTGGACACCGGAAGTGAGGGCAGGCTTCCAATCTATGACTTCTGGATGAAGTCGCTACAGTTTCTTCCACACCGAAAGCATTGTTTCCGTTGTTGTTTCCTTTTGTCACGCTGGACAGTGTTGACAGTTGTAGACGGAATTGACACTGAAGTGCCAGTATTAGGCTCACCTCTCATTGCCCTAGTGCATTCCGCTGTGCTTTCTTTAGCCAATGCGAATTCCACAGCCCTGTGGAATGACAAAATTGTCCTGTTCTACAACTTTCTCCATTCACTTGAGAGCTTTTGGTTGAGATTTTCGTCCAATTTGTCTCCATAACTACAATTAAGGCTCAGTTACTCCAACTGCACTACATAATCTGATGTTGACTCGCCTGGTAATTGGTCCCGTCGAAGGAATTTACGACGTTCCGCTACTGCCATCGGTGTCGTCTTCAAATGCTTTCTCAGTATCGCCTTTAGTTCACTATACGATTTGTCAGTAGGTTTTTCCGGTGCGACTAAGTTACGAGCAATTGCATGCAGAAACATGGCAATTACCCGAGGGTTTGTATTAGCGTTTACCAAGTCCAGTCCGTTAGCCGTTAAGTATAATTCAAAACGCTCTACATAGCAGTCCCAATCTTCCTCACCGTTATAAGTAGCATCAAATGCTGGAAGAAATGCTTGTGTAGGCTGTAAACGATCCAACGTCGAATCATCCCTTATGTCCGTCGATGTTCCACGCTCTGTAACACTCATCTTCGTCGCCAAAACTTTGTTAGATACGTGGGTTCAACTCAAAAGAGTACTCGAACAACATGCTTACGTCTCGTGGCTACGGGAGGAATAATTAGGCCCCACTATGATGACATCGAGGCGTGCTAGCATGAGATAGTATTTATAAAAGGATCTGGATTAAATATGCATTTTCGTAACCGCAAATAACGTGTAGTCATCAACAACTTTTTTCAATTGTGTTTTGTCATTTTGGTTGGATACAATGAAGATCTGACACATTTAAAGTTTCAACATTTATTCCAAACACCTGGAGTGCTGTACATACAGCTGAGAATTTTGAATGACCTCTTTGACCTGAAGAATTTGTTGTGCTAAAACCTCTCGCGTCGGCTTGAGTTGACTAGACTGTAACATAGAGTATGTACCAAGTTAACTGACTACAGTATTGCTTGTAGCATGGACGGATATGTGACAATCATCTCTGCAAGTTACGGCTTTATTAAGCAGTGTTGTAGTCACCGAAACCGGTCTCGGTCTCGAGACCGGTCTCGACCCACCGTCTCGGTCTCGGATTGCCGGTGTTGGTCTCGAATCGAAATGACTCGGTCTTGGTCTCGGTCTCGGGTACCATGACTCGAAGTCTCGAGCCCGAGGCCGGAAAAAAAAGCTTTTGGCTCTTGTACAGGTAATTGTACACTGTAGTAATTGCAATGCATAGACAAATACAGCAAAAGGTCAAAACTTGACCAGCTAGCATGTTGTCCTATTGTATAGTCTATTGGCCACTATCATCGAAATCCTATACTTAAGTTAAATTAGGATTCCGATTTCTGTGGCCTCTATAGGCCTATTATTCTATTGATACAACAGCTAGAAATGATCATTTTGTTTAGACCTCAGGTATCGGAGGCTCAAGGAGTAGTTAGTGTTGCATACACTCTTGACTTTATTAGTTTGGTAATGAGGGCTGAGGGCACCTAATGCATTGGCAACTTCTAAGACACATGCCTCCAACATGGCCCTTCCTTACAGTATGTCACTGTGTATTGTTAGCAAAGTTGTCAAACACGTGGTTTCTGCAGGTAACCAAAAGTGTGTAACTCCCTATTTATGTACAGCATCTTCAGTGGGGATGCACTTCTTAAACACAGTGCACTCAGGCTGCATTAGACAGTTTACATGGTTTGTAGAAATGTTGTCATAAATTGTATTGATTTTGTATTTGGCCCATATCTCTTATAGCAGTAATGTGTGTTTTTGGTGTTGCAAAATAATGTAGTTCACTTTGCCATTAATGACTGTA
This sequence comes from Stichopus chloronotus, assembly GCA_021234535.1. NCBI lineage: Eukaryota > Metazoa > Echinodermata > Holothuroidea > Aspidochirotida > Stichopodidae > Stichopus > Stichopus chloronotus. The sequence goes on from CM037830.1 coordinate 2,279,899, forward strand.
TCTGACAACTTATGGTTTAGATATATTGCAATTTACTGTTTCATTTGCTGTCTTGGTCAATGAAGCTTACCATCACCAACTTCCATAACTCAGCAGTACTTTAACCATATAATGATATTTGTAACAGACTATGATAGATAAAAGTATAGTTAGTTTTACTGTACATTTATTAATGTTGTTTTCAATTGAATCAATCTTTTGAAGTTAAGTTATTACTGTTAGCCGATGTTGTGTTTCACTGTATACTTGTTGCAATGTACGGTATATGCTCCAAATAATGAATAGAGAGGTTGTCCTTTTTTCTTTCTTTTTTTTGGTCTCGATGACTCGACTCGGACTCGGATTATATGGACTCGGTCTTGACTCGGACTCGGATGCCAAGGACTCGATCTTGGTCTCGGGTCCAAAAGACTCGGTCTTGGTCTTGGACTCGGAAAGTGTGGTCTCGACCACAACACTGTTATTAAGTATCCATGGTTGGTGAACAGGTACGATGTACTTCAAAGAGCTAACGCAAATTACATTACTTCAGTTTTCAGTTAGAAAATTTCAGGAGTAAGTTATCAGGAGACTGTGAGGATTATCGGACATGACCTACAGTAGGCATAGCCTACTACTCACAGTCACAGGCCTACACTACAATACTAGGCCCTAGTACTGAAGTGTTCATTAACGCCTTCAAACATTGATTAAAATCAACGTGTGCAATAATTATTTGTTATGTGTCTTCCCCACAGTGGTGTAATTTTATGTGCTCTTGATCGAACAATCTATAGATGATAGAAAGCATATTCTCAAGTGACGGTTGCGTCAACACATGCAACCACAGTCAAGTGAGCCCACGTTCAGCCGCACATCCATACCGCACAGTAAAACTCATTATATGTTGAAGACAGCAAACAGCTATGACCGAATGCACTATTACGGAGGCCTTTAACAGCCGTTATCAGAAAGAAAAGTAATGAACGTACTTGCAAAAACGAATGTGCGACAAAGTCTATCATATTTTTTGCTTCCCACGATTTCTCTGAAATTTTGACAGTATATATATAGCAATATTTATTATCTCTCTCTTACAGAAAAGCCTAAGTGGTCCTGGCCCTGCAAAGAAGGTGGTGACGTCATGAACGTAGTTTTTTTTTTTCTACTGTTCTGTGTTCAAGTAATCGACATATGTAACAAACGAATGTGTGGCTAAGTCTGTAACTCTTTTGTGCCTCATACGAAATTTGAACAGTAGGCCTATATAGCAATATTTATTTTTTATCTCTTACAGGAAAAACTAAGTGGTCCGGGCCCTGCACAGAACGTTGTGACGTCATGAACATATTACTTCTACTCTTCTGTGTACAAATAATCGCCTCATACTATTTCTTTGAAATTTCAGTATCATAAGGCCATACCTACCATCTACAAAAATGAACTAAGTGGTCCCATATTTACAGAGAAAAAATATGACGTAACAAAGAGACCACACCCATGAGCCATCTTCATTACATAATGTACTTACAATGTATATACAAGTAATGCACGTAATAAATAAAACGAACGTGCGACTACGTTTATAACTCCTTTTTGCCTCATACGATTTATTTCAAATGTTATAAAGCGATACCTATCATCTACAACCACACAAAAGAACTTAGTGGTCCCATGCTTACAGGACAAAAATATTACGTACCAGAGGGACCTCACCAATGAGACAAATTAAACCTATGTGTGAAGTATGCTCGTAGTAATGTATGTGCGGCCAAGTCCATAACTCCTTTTTGCCTCATATGATTTCTTTGACATTCTGACAGTATCTAGCAATATTTATTATCTATCTCATACAAGAAAATCTAAGTGGTCCTGGCTTTGCAAAGAAAGTTGTGACGTAATGAACACATTAGTTTTACCTACTATTCTGTGCACAAATAAATAAAGAAAAAAGTGACGTAACAAAGAGACCACACCCGTGAAACAGCTTAAGTAACTATATATTTTGCAACTTTAGTACCTATATATTTTGCAAAGTAGTTACAAATAATGCATAACATTGTAGAAGGAATATGAGTCTGAGTTTATAGTTCCCTTTTGCCTCACACGATTTCTTTGAAATTCTGACAGTATCTGGCAATATTTATTATCTATCTTTTACAGAAAATGGTAAGTGGTCCTGCCCCTGGAAAGAAAGTTGTAACGTCATGAAGTTACTAGTTTTTTCCCATTACTATGTAGCATAATTTGTGTATAAATGATCCATAAGTACTTTTTGCCTCAAAGAATTTCTTTGATTTTAGAATACAATCAATTCTGTGCTATTAGCTGTAACTTTAAGAAACAATTAAGTGGTCAAATACTTAAATAGAAAAACATGACATAATAAACAGACCACCCGTAAAGACAATTATTTATAAGCAGAAATTGTGTACAAGTAATGCATGTACTGAATTTGCTATCTATATCCTACACGAAAATGTAAGCAGTTCCCACTCTACGAGCTAAACTGAGTGGTAGCCGTCCTATGAAAAAGATGATGACGCCATGAACATCCGAGTTTTATAATATGAATATATTATATATGTTTTACAAATGATTCCATCTTTTAATCATAACGAATGAGCGACTGAGTTCATAACTCCCCTTTGCATGCCTCATACAATTTCTTTGAAATTTTCAATATAATAAAGTCTTGACTATTAGCTACATTCTTATTAAACCAGAAGATCGAATGACACTCTGATCCCTTGCCAAAATTTCATTTTCCATATACACATGCATATCTTTAAACAAAAGAAACAAAAGCAAGTGGAGAAGGGACGAGACCAATATCAAAATGAAAAACAAAACATAAGAATGTAAACCAAATTTGGTGTAATGCCAAATGCTGATATGAATGAATAACGAACGAATCTAAACCACATACAGCTTCATTGACCCAACCTTACCGAAAATTGTGGTGACAAAGGATGGCATATATCTATTAGCAAAGTAATTTAAAAGTTGACGGAAAGTTGCCTCACACCACTTATGGTTAGAGACGTAAAATTAGTGGCGAATCAACAGAGATACTCCTGGAAATATCTTCCAAAGGTGTCCCTATGGAGTACTTTGTAAAGACATGGAGTTGCTGGAAACGGGGCCATTGACTGATTACTTAGAAATAGCAATAAATCTAACGAGATATGCTAAGTTATTGTTTGAAGAGAGTGCACAAACAATGATGCCTTCTTATAGTTTCATAGGAAAAGCAAATGAGATTAAAGGCAGTAACTCATCACCCCAAGCTGGCTTCCGGAGAGCAAAATTCTCAACTGGTTCTACTCTTTGATTGACAGCAAATTCAACAGATGCAGAGTAGCTCATATTACACAGCGTACACAGAGATCCATTGTTTTGATTACACATGTGGAGGAATTTTAGACAGTGACTAGAGGTGAGTGGTTAGGAGAATTTGAAGTCTCTAAGGTGATGAGTATTTGTCTTTAAATTCCATTCATTTAGTAACAATATACGGGCCTATGCTCTTACATCTACTTTTTGGTAAGTTTTGAATGTGAAAAAAGGGTGAATATTTCCCGATGGGCATTATCTCTTCATATGTTCACATTCAGGACATGTAAAAAATTCAGAGTAACACGTTTGGTTTTTGAATCCAGGACAGATCTTCGGAATAATAGAACTTATTCTTATTATGTCATCCTATCTTCGATTGGGCTTTTCAAATGATACGGCTCATCTACTCATCAGTGTTGAAAGTTTGATGTTAACGCAAAATTCAGTTGCCGAGATAACTTCCCTAAAAGATGTCATACTTACAACTCTGGTGACCTCAAGTGACCTTTAACATCCATGAAAACCAATAGGAACCATCTTCTCTCAATGGACTCCCTTTACACCAACTTCAAAGTCCAAGCATCTTGCCCTTTTGAGATATAGTGTTTACAAGCCAAAACACGCATACCCGTTCAGGGTGCCTTTCGTCGACATGAACTTTTCCTCACGTAACGGGGATGTCCCCACTTTGCATATGAAGTCCCCAGTTGCTGGTATTTAGTCTTACATGTATCCCCGATTCACGCCAGAAACGGGATTGTGTATATAATTTTTACACACATACACCCCTATACACAGGTATAGATCTATAAAATAGTATTGGGAAAAAGTTGGATTGACCTGTGAAGCTGAATGCGCATATCTGAAACCCCAATTTGGATTATGTTAAAATATCCAGAAACGGGGATATCCCCGTTGCAAGCGTGAAGTTCCCCTGTGTGTCCCCGTTCTGCGCCCTAAACAAACCCGACCTCTACACACACACACACACACACACACACACACCCTCACACACGCACACACGCCGTCATCATCGCATAGATTCCTTGCCTGCTTTCGGTAAGGGATCAAAAGTGTTCGCTTGCATACAGATAAAACTATGACGTAATAAATAGCAGGCCCGTAGTCCACATTAACCATTTTTGAGGGGGTGGGGCAATATCAGTGTTTGAGTTTCTCTGCCTGGTTAGGGGTTTATGGGGAAGATTTGTCACCTTCCGTTTAATGCTTTTTGTCCTTTTCAAGGGTTTTATATGCAAAACGGATTACTATCTCTTCCTCCTGTATTTTTATTTAACAAAAGCATGACTTTTTATTGAAACACATTTTATTTAAAACACTTTTTATTTTTTATGGAGCAATGTGCCCTCCGTGCTCCCCTCGTGGGGGGGGGGGGCAGACTGTGCGGCTGACAGTAATCCCTTGTTACCATCATACAACTTCGTTGAAAATTTAATGGTATGCCACAACACTTATTATCTACCTCCTACAGGGAAAAAGGTCGCGGCCCTACGATAAAACAAAAAAAAAACTATAAAATCATGAACATACCGTTTTACATTTGCACCAATGATGCACTTTTACAATAAAACGAGTGTTCACCCCCCTCAAATCCCTTTTGTTGAACAGAATTTTCCTTACAATTTTAATATAATACAGCCTGAAGCCATTATGACACCAAGTGGTGCCGTACTTATATGACGTAATAAATAGACCATTACCTTGAGACAATTATTTATGTGGAAATATTCGGCATACTTTTCAAGTTTTTGCCGAGAAGTGATCTACGTTAACTTCCTGTCGCACAGAAATTATCTCTCATTCTTTTGTGTTCGTGTGTTCTAGGTTTTAATCTGTCTTACGTAATTTATTTCACACCATTACATCAGTGCCTTCAATACAACAATCTACTAACCACTTCCTTCTTAAAAAGAAGATATTTGGAATGGATCAAATCTGATGTTTATTCAAAAAGACGTCTCTACGATCCTGAATAACTTTAAAGTGACTGCATGCGTGTATACATAGTAAAAACAACAACTTTCATGTGCAAAACTTTTGTATGTCTTCATTCTGACAAATTGTTTGGGACGATAAATAGGTTTCATGGGATACATTCTGTCACATTATTTCAAATTCTGGTAACATAACTGACAAAAGGTTTAAAATACGATAATGTAGTGGTTGACAGTTTTTTCTTTTTTAACTTAACTATACGCGCTGCTTTCAGAACATGTCCATGGCAAGTATACTGGAGATAAATATTCAGTTAGTAAAAATAGCTGATCACTAACGCCACAATAAGACCATCAGTTGGTATATTTGTAAATGCATGTGCTTCGTTCCTCTAAATATTACAACTGTCGATGCCGATTTAAAGAGGACGACTTAAGTGGTATGATTTTGATACACCGGCATGTGCTGTCGCATAGGCGCTTATACGAAGAACCCCTAACTTTTTAAATATGATTTCTGTTTTTACTGTTTTATGTAGTTTCCGTTGCTCTTCGAAGTGTTTATTGCCATTTTCGTTCATCCATACCCAGTCCATGAACAACCTCTCGTGTACGTTATAACTAAAGGAAAAACTTACACTCAAACAAAATCTAATCCTTCAGGTTTTTCTGTACACACGCAACCGCTTTAACCATAGTGTGGTATACAGTATAGTCGGTAAATGCGGTTTTGAAAGGGAAAAAAAGGGGGTCTGAAGATGTTTGGAAAAATGTACACTACATGACCCACTTCAGTTAGAACAAGTGCAACGCTGAATACAAGTGTCAATCTGACATATATGCAGCATCTGATCTTAGAATTGGAAGAACTGATTTTCTCGCAACTGTTTGGCCCCTGTCTTCAAGGATAAACACATTCGCTTGAAAAGACTGACATCGAAAAATTATTTCTTCGTGCGCCGTCACTCAGTTAACGACAGGATACCGGGGAAAAGTTGATGAGCCTTAAACATCAAATCAAAGTAACATGGAACTATTTTAAATTTAGGCCAATAATTTTATTAAATTGGCATCTATATCGTTATTTGTTTTCATGACATCCAACATCACATCATTATGGCACTTGTATTTCGTCATGGATTACATTAATATATAGTTGGATTCACTCTATGATCATTGAACGCTGTTAAGAACAAATACGAGGCCTTTGAAGAGAGAGAGAGAGAGAGGTGGAGAGGAACACCTCCCTGGAGAGATCAAGAGCCAAAGACGCGCAGCTGAGTAATGGGTTAGTGAGATCAGGGAGGATCTAATAACACCTCCCTGGTGAGATGCCCCATCTTACGTCAAATTGACCAGTCGACCGGTTAGTTTGATGCTTTTCGTCTGCGCAATCGGTTAGTTAGGTGGTTTCTGTAAACTAGGTGATTTTTCAATTAGATGCGTTCCGTATCTTGCCGACGTCAGATCAGTCTCGTACCCTACAGACGAAAAATATTCCAATAAATCAACCACCAACTTACGCGGAATCACCGTTCAAACTACAGAAACCTCTTCGGAGTTTCGTTTTAATCTGTGTACAGTATGTTGCCTTTTCAAACTTTGAGCACATCCTGATGTGCTTCGTTTTATCTTATGTTTGATTCGCACTTAAGTAAGGATATGGTACTTCTACGGTTGACAGGCACTTCGCTAGTCCCTTAGTAGTAAGGCCGATACAGTATACGTTACCGTGTTCCGGCCCAGTTTGCTTACTGCTCAGTGTACATAATGCAGCTGGCGTATCATTTCAGTGTAATTAATTGTACGGTAACAAAGTGCTAGGGCCTAAATTGGGTCTGACGGAGTATTTATTTATTTAGACAAGTCGACCTTGGTGCAACATGATCCTCTTTTCTCAACTCGATAAGACCTCACTTGTTATGGTGGGCATTGTATTCCAACCGCCGGAATGACGTTCATGAATTATTAATCTATGACTTCGAAATCTGTTCCTGAGTTCATGAATAATGAATAGGGTGATGTGTAAGTGACTGTAAACTGAACTGGCCGCGCCAAAAATTGTTTTAGGTATGGTGTCCTCAAGGTTACAGGAGATAACGGGAATGTAACATGGTGCTACGAAAGTCTGTTGATGATTCATTTCTCAAGTATAGGCCATATGGCTTAGGGGATAAAAGAGTTTAGAGACTCACTGCTGAAGCCTGCACGGTCAGGCTGTTTTTGTATTCGGGCATGATTGCGTGTGACGGCCGTTGAACCGAGCAGGCTGGCTTTCACTTAAAGGCTGTAATGCATCACCCCAGACAGTTTCCATTCTCCCAACCACCTACCTCTAGTCCCTCCCTCAATGGATCCCTGTGTATGCTGTGTAATGCGAGCTGCTCTGCAGCTTTCGAATTTGCTGGCAATCTAAGAGTACTGTAACTTAGAACCAGTTGAGAATTTTCCTTTCAGGGAGGTAAAAATATAGCTTAGGGTGATGCAAGTACAACCTTTAAATGAACTCTCATACCCTGCTGTATGCCTACGAATGGTGTAAGCATGTTGTCGGGTTTTTGCTATTTGAAAATATTGGTTAATGGAAATTCGTTGTAAATGGCAGTGCCTACCAATTCGATGTAAAGGGAAATCAGGGGAGGAGCGGCGCGCAGATAACAAATTTCGGAAACTATTAATGTGCATTTTCCACCCTTTGAGTTTGACCGCGATCCCCAGTTGCAACCTCAATCGGGTAGCCTTTGTCTGAGCGCAAAAGTTTGTCCTGCATGTACGATTGTAAACGAATAAATCGACATAGACTATACTTTGTTGGACTATCATCGGATGTTGTAGCTCCATGGTTGGACCATAGAGCTACCACGGCCTCAAGGCAGACAAGTTCTGCACTGCATATCACATGGCACACGCATACCAACATGACAGAAGATGCATTTCGGGAGTCCCCGTGACGTCGCACACGTCATTTATTAAATATTCATGAGCGTCATTCCGGCGGTTGGAATACAATGCCTACCTTGTTTCAGTAGGCCTAATGAGACTATGTTTTTGCGTATAGGCCCTAGTATAGCCTATATGCTAACTTGGGCCGTATAATAACAAAACATAACAAGTTTAAGGGCAAAGGAGGGCAAAAGCCCCATAAGATTCCATGTAATCCAGAGCCCCCCCCCCCCCAAAAAAAAAAACCCTAACCAAACTAATATAGTACTAGTATTATGCAGGCCTCGAGCCTTGTAGCTCGGTGTTTCTTTTTCGTTTAGGCCTATGCCATCCTTGCCAGGATGCTTAGATCTAACTGTTAGCTTATCATTTCTTTTGTCATCTATGACTACTTAGCATACTGCATAGCCTAATCTCATTTGTAGTAGGCCCTACAGCATTTACAGAGTATTTTCTGTGTGATTGCACAACAGTAAGATTCTTCAGGCCTTGCCTTTTAAAATTGGCAGGAGCTCTGTAAACTGCTCTCCCGAGAAGAGCTTATTGCTCTCCTACTATGTTTGGGGTCACCTCAGTTAAACCAGGGACTTGCTATTTGTAACTCCCTGGTTAAGAAGAGATTGTATCCTGCATTTATGCTCATTGCTGACTTGCAGTTTTCATTTTCTTCAGGCACAATAAGTGTCAGTGAACATACGTGGCGTATCCCATGGAAATTCTACTTCTTCACCATGAGGCGTGAACTGGCACCTGCACCAATGAATGCATGCTAGAATTTTGTCATACCACTATTCATTTAATGGTGCAATTTTTTTTTTATTTATGACTGTCCTTGTCCAGTCTTGAAAACAGACCTGGTGGACTATGACATTTTTGGTTCTTTGCCTTAGCAAGAGGTACCAATGCATTCAACTTGGTGTGTGTGTGTGCGTGTGCGTGCGTGTGAGTGTGTGTATGTGTCTGTGACGCAGCTTGGGTACGCTCTAACTCGATATGAGCAAGCTGGATAAAACTTATACTTGGTGTACAGGTCCGTCATAGTGCGTAGAAGTGCCATATTGTTTTTGGTGTCCAACCTTGCATATTAATGAGGTTATGGGGTCAAACATAAAAATCTTAAAACTGCCATATTTCCATAACCGTTGGTCAGAGTTGTTTTAAACTTGATAAGGTTGTCTGTTACTGACAGGTTCACGACCCTGTGAAATTTAATGCTTATCAATAGAGAGGAAGGGATAATTTTTCACTCTAAAACAATAATAATAGCGTTAACACCATTATTGAGGTTATTATAAGCTACCGTACAAATTAGTTGAAAAGCTTATGGGCTACAGTGTGTAAAATTCCCATTGGCAGTTTGTGGTTTTAGTCACACAGTAAACTCAAAAGGGATTTTGGTCATTGGAAACTTTTGGCTCTGTTTTAAGGCTATGGTAGCCTAGGAGGACCATCAGCGAATGAATGTCATGTTTGAAATAGCATTTTCTTTATAGGTTCTCTTAGGTTAGTGTACTGATCCATCATATTGGGTATAAGTGCCCTATTTTTTATGTTGTCTATATCTTGCATCTTAATGGGGTTATGGAGTCAAACATAAAAATCTTAAAACTGCCATATTTCCGTAATTGTGGGTCAGATTTGTTTTAAACTTGATATGGTTGTCTGTTATTGACAGATTAACATCCCTGTGAAATTTATTGATAGAGAGGGAAAAAATTTGCGTTTTTATTTTTTGGTCATTGGAAAATTGTTGCTGTTTTAGTGCTATGGTAGCTTAGAAGACCATCAGCTGATGTATGTATTGTTTTAATTATTTGCATTATCTTTATAGATTAAAATGGGTTGGGGAACAGTTTCAGACACTGTGTTTCAACATGGTATACTGAGTTGTTAGTTTAGCAGTTAGTACACAACTACAGTATGGTAACCAGTATAGTCAATGTGTGTACCAATTGAATTTGCATTATCCTTAAATTTGAAAAAAATGGAACCTTTAATTCATTTATTTTAACTTGTTTAGATGTTTGTTAATTTAGATGGTTACACATGGGCCCAAAATGTTTTGCGACTCAGTTTGAGCTCAATTTTTGGGCCCCAATTTTTTTAATTCATTATCTAAACATGTGGTATATTTCTTAATTCAATGGGGACACTGTACAGATAGGCCTTTATTTTTGGACCTGATTTGGACTCAGTTTTGGGCCCATCCTTGATAGCCCCCAGTTTTGAATCCCCAGTTTTGAGGACCCAACTTTTCACTTGCCCTAACTTCTTTGCAAGGAACCACAGTGCCTATTGGGCTCTTGTTTTTATTCATGCAGTGAAATGGGTTTCTACGTAGGCTTGGCTGATGGCCTAACAACTTACTGTAGTCATGTATTGAAGGTGTCTATATGTGGCCTCTGAGCCTCCTGGTGGAAAGTTTGGTCCACCTTCAAAAGTTATTAGGAACTCCAAGTGAAAGCTATTGTCAGTATACAGCATGCTGATAGAACCGCTGTTTTCACGGGTAACCAGGGTATCCGGGTACCCGGCACAGTATTTTACTAAGGAGGTTCTAAGGTCCTTAGAACCTCCTTGATTTTACTTATCGGATCCAAAGTTACTATCCATCAGTTCCTTCATAAAGTGAAAAACGACACAACCGCTTTATGAAAAGGCTCTGTCAGATTGCCAAATTTTGCCTACTAGACACAGCAAATTGTTCACAATGGAATTTTCTTCTTTCTCTCTTGGAAAATTGCTGACCCTATTAATGAGTAGGTGAAGAACTGTAGATGGATGTTTGCAGTGCATTAGTGAGATCCCTCCGTACGAATGCAATGTACTTTACTACTGTGGAAATGCCAATGATAACGATATAGCGGACGTTTGGTTTGGCACCTGATGGTTATGAGAAAAAGAAATTACCCGATTTTTATTTTTAGGAATCTGTGAAAACACTGTATAAAACAGACAGCACCAAGGTGCACTTGTATCCTGTAAGGTGTACTTTTTAATTGTTGTTGGCCTGTTGGCTAGCAAAGTGGAACCGAAGAGCAACAAGTATGAACCCAACTTCCAGTATATATAAAGTGCAAATGAGATTATAGTGTATTCTCATAGCATAAAATAATATGGAATTACCGACCTTTCCATTTCCATCTACAGAAAATATTCTAACGTATGGGAGCATGTTTGTTGCAATGGTACACCCTGATCGTGCTGCAGATTCGATGGACACTTAACAGATATAACAGATGATGAATGTCATAATTAGTGCCATGCAGACGTGTTGGTAATTGTGAGTATATTTGCAATTACTACATTGTAGACATCAATTGCACTTTCTCAACGGACGTGCAGTCAGAATGCATGCACTGTTAACATACTGTTTTTAATGAGCTTCAAATTTTTGTGAAGCATAATCCATTTTTGATTCCTCGCCGAAGGCAGGCAAGGAATCTATGCAAAGGTGATGGCGTGTGTAAATTTGTGACGCCCTAGCTTGTAAACACGATGTCTCAAGAAGGGAATGGTGCTCGAACTTCAGAGTTGGTGTTGCTAATCCATTGTGAGTAGATGATCCCTATATTGTTTTTCATAGCGGTCAAAGGTCATTTGAGGTCACTAGAGCTTAATGTGTGAAAACCTATCAAGGGAGATATCTCAGCAAGCCAATTGCTGGAACTTCAAAATCTTATCATAGATAGCACTTGATGAGTAGATGATGTCCAGCATTTTTTATGGAGGTCAAAGGTTGTGTGAGGTCAATAGAGGACATAGTTTGAAAACCTTGTAAGCATGGTATCTCAAGAAGCGAAAAGTGCTCGAACTTCAAAGTTAATGTGTTGGTTTCCCATTGTGAGTAGATGATCCCTATTGTTTTTCATGGAGGTCAAAGATCATTTGAGGTCACCTGAGTCTTAAGTATGAAAACCTGTCAAGGGAGGTAGCACAGCAACGGAATGCTGCTGGAACTTCTAACTATTATCGTTGATACTGCAGCAGCTAAAGAGTAGATGATGTCTGTCATTTTTATGGAGGTCAAAGCTTATGTGAGGTCAATAGAGGACATAGTTTGAAAACCTTGTAAACAAGGTATCTCAAGAAGGGAAAGGTGCTTGAACTTCAAAATTGGTCTGTTGGTTTTCCATTGTAAGTAGATGATTCCTATTGTTTTTCATGGAGATTAAAGGTCATTTGAGGTCAGTACGAGTGGACTTATATGTAATTTACTGTACGGGTACACATGAAAGAATATATATAATAAGATCTATCTTTCCAAAAATCTCTCATGGATTCAAAAGCCCAACATGTAATACTTTGGAAGTTTTACATGTCCTAAATGTGTACATTGAAGAGGTACAGTAAATGTCACACATATTAAAAAATAATACATATTTTGTCATATTAAAAACGTGCAAAAAATTGGATCTTCAATAGCAGATATTGTTGCTAAATAGAATTTGTTCTCATTTCCTTTCAAGTTACAGTATGGAGCTGTTACAGCCCACTTAGCTCTTTAAATTTCTCACCTTCTCTAACCTTCTCTATTCCAGTTGCCTCCCAAGGGAGAAAGTTTACTTTTGGATGATACTTTGCCCCTTGCAATTCAAGAAGATTAACCACAACTTGGTGTCAGAAACTTTCAATTCACTTGTGAATTACCTCAAAGGTTAAGAGGGCAACACTGTATGTCATCCTTCATTACCACAATTTCCATCAGCTGAGTCAATGAATTTTGTTACATTGCCAAACCCATAAATAATATGGCTGATTTTGTGTAAAGTGCTTTTGTGTGTATGGAACAATGAGATATTGGCAAGTAATGCTACAAAAAAGTCACAATTAAATTCAGCTATATTGTGAGTTCTGGTCATTGCAATTCCTACCAGTGATTAAAACTTAAATGTGGATTTACAAATCACGTCTTTTGGAGATAGATAAGTTTGAATATGTTAAAAATTTTCCAACAGCTAAGGGGCTAGGTGGTTGAAGTACGCGATCTGTACAACACACCTTACGTATTGGAAAGCTAACAAGTATACCTCTAACGTCTTTCCTGTAGTGACTGTGCACGATGGTCGTTGAACTTTTCAGCTATAGGGACTTTTCATGAAGCCTATTGTAGATGTCTTTTCTTTTACTTCATTCAACACATAGAATTATTACTCAGATATATAAAGTTTAGAGAACAGTATTTGTAGATTGCGATCCTTTTGAGTTCATTGTTCACAGAAAAGGCTACCTTTACTGTGTGCTACTATTGTTCGCCAGCGTCCATTCATTCGGCCACCCTTTAACAATCAGTTCACCATGAAACGAGGACAATAGTCATATATTGTTAGAGCCTTGTGACTCCTCCCCCCCCCCTTTTTTTTAAAAAAGCTTTAATTGTACGGTCAACTAAAGTAAACCTTTCAAAGAAAAACAACTTATGAATATTCATTACAAACTGCTTCTCCTCTCAAAACAAATCTTTCATTTTAAAGATAGATGAATTTGGTCTCAATAAAAACAGAAGCCTCGGAGACTTACGTCTCCGAGGCTTCTGTTTTTATTGAGACCTTTCCTATCAAATGATGATTACATGAAATATAGAAACGGTTTCTTTGTATAATGGGAAACTTTCCATTTTAAAAACACAACTTGGAGCCATGAAAAAATTCCTTCGTTTAAGGGGGTGGGGTTTAGTCGTCTTGATCATGTCAACTAAGAAAACGTCTAAGAAAACGTATCAAGTTGCGATATTCACGTTGTAAAATATTTTGTGTCACCACTTGCCTGCAATAACGTCTTTTGCCCTGATTTGGGAATTTATAAAAGGACATTATTACAAAAACAAATGGTAAAGAAGGAAACAAAATATTGACCTCTTGCAACTAAAGTGAAGACTTCCTGGTCAGAGTATGGTAATTTGGAAGTGACATAAAGGTCACCTTAGTTCAGCTATATCGTGAGTTCTGGTGATTGCAATTCCTACCAGTGATTAAAACTTAAATGTGGATTTACAAATCACGATTTTTAGAGATAGATGTGTTTGAATATGTTAAAAATTTTCCAACAGCTAAGGGGCTAGGTGGTTGAAGTACGCGATCTGTACAACACACCTTACGTATTGGAAAGCTAACAAGTATACCTCTAACGTCTTTCCTGTAGTGACTGTGCACGATGGTCGTTGAACTTTTCAGCTATAGGGACTTTTCACGAAGCCTATTGTAGATGTCTTTTCTTTTACTTCATTCAACACATAGAATTATTACTCAGATATATAAAGTTTAGAGAACAGTATTTGTAGATTGCGATCCTTTTGAGTTCATTGTTCACAGAAAAGGCTACCTTTACTGTGTGCTACTATTGTTCGCCAGCGTCCATTCATTCGGCCACCCTTTAACAATCAGTTCACCATGAAACGAGGACAATAGTCATATATTGTTAGAGCCTTGTGACTCCTCCCCCCCCCCCTTTTTTTTAAAAAAGCTTTAATTGTACGGTCAACTAAAGTAAACCTTTCAAAGAAAAACAACTTATGAATATTCATTACAAACTGCTTCTCCTCTCAAAACAAATCTTTCATTTTAAAGATAGATGAATTTGGTCTCAATAAAAACAGAAGCCTCGGAGACTTACGTCTCCGAGGCTTCTGTTTTTATTGAGACCTTTCCTATCAAATGATGATTACATGAAATATAGAAACGGTTTCTTTGTATAATGGGAAACTTTCCATTTTAAAAACACAACTTGGAGCCATGAAAAAATTCCTTCGTTTAAGGGGGTGGGGTTTAGTCGTCTTGATCATGTCAACTAAGAAAACGTCTAAGAAAACGTATCAAGTTGCGATATTCACGTTGTAAAATATTTTGTGTCACCACTTGCCTGCAATAACGTCTTTTGCCCTGATTTGGGAATTTATAAAAGGACATTATTACAAAAACAAATGGTAAAGAAGGAAACAAAATATTGACCTCTTGCAACTAAAGTGAAGACTTCCTGGTCAGAGTATGGTAATTTGGAAGTGACATAAAGGTCACCTTAGTTCAGCTATATCGTGAGTTCTGGTGATTGCAATTCCTACCAGTGATTAAAACTTAAATGTGGATTTACAAATCACGATTTTTAGAGATAGATGTGTTTGAATATGTTAAAAATTTTCCAACAGCTAAGGGGCTAGGTGGTTGAAGTACGCGATCTGTACAACACACCTTACGTATTGGAAAGCTAACAAGTATAACTCTAACATCAAAAAAATCTTAATTTACACTAATTGAAAGAGGAGAAAACTCTTCAAACGTTTTACTTTGGAAAGTTTGCCCACCCAGTGACATTTTCCTCCATTGTCTAGTCTAGATAGCTAATAGTAGAACTTTGACATCTTATCCGGACCTTATATCCTCTCCTCGGGCATCTACCTATCAAATTTATCCGACTTACCGTCTGTAGCAGGATATCTAGATACATACCATGCCACTCACATAAGCACACGCACACACAGATCTGGATACCCCTTCCCGTCACCTCACCACAATTGGTAATCCTGATCCACGTGACTTTGTGCATCCTAAGGAAACCTACTAACGCCAATTTATTTTAGCTGAATACTTAAGAGGCCACCGTAAGGTGGTCAACCATTTACGTGTAAATTCACTAAAGCATTTCAATGGATTACAGGATCTCCTCGCTATTATACTACGTATAGGGATGAGATAACCACCTTGAAAATAAAAAACTCGAACGCATCGAGTTATCCGCATCCAAAATAATTGCTCATCAACTGCTTACGACGACAAATCTCAAAACATTTTCCAGGAAGTTGAAAGCCCTCATAACCCTATCCATAACCGAAACAGTGACAAGTTACAGATAAATGCTTCAAAGATGAAACCTTTTGGTTTCCATTTTTGACGTTTAAATGAAAGTATTTTACTATATTTGAAAGAATTGGAAGCTGACATCTTTAAATTTAAGACCTCCTCCTCCCCTTGACATAATACAATGTATCAAATTCCTGACATTACCCCCCCCCCTCCCGTCTTCTCATATTCTTACTTTTTAATGAACTTAACAGATAGGGTTATTTTCGAAACGCCCTTTAGGAATCCTACCAATATGGTATTAATTCAAATGAGTAAGTCAGTAAAGATCGTACTAAACAACACAACTTCCAAGTCTACCCAACCTCTAGTAAAAATGGCATAACGACCCACTTGGAACAAAACATCTACTTTTTTCGCCAAGGTAAATCCAACATAAATCAGACATTTTAGCTCTCCGGAATTCACATTGGGCTTATCAAATATTTTTCTGGTTTGTTCCTACTGGTTTGTTCCTACATGTCAAAAAAAAAAAGCTTTTAATAAAGCGTTGCACACGGGTATCAGATACAAAATGCCCAGATTCAACCCACGATTTAACTAGACCCTTTTATTTCTTTTTCCCCAAATGGGAAGTCCAAATTCACTGCAAATCTTATCCGAGTGATTCCATTAACGCAGGCATCCCTTTACATAACCTGAATATTCTCCAGGCTACAAAGTGCAAATTCAGTCAGTATACCGATAATAATTGTATACAACGCACCAAAAAAAAAAAGAAATAAACAAAATTTAAAAAATAACCAAAATTTACAATTTCTTACCTT
The DNA here is from genome assembly GCA_021234535.1 of Stichopus chloronotus. Taxonomy (NCBI): domain Eukaryota; kingdom Metazoa; phylum Echinodermata; class Holothuroidea; order Aspidochirotida; family Stichopodidae; genus Stichopus; species Stichopus chloronotus. Next base: position 2,296,735 of record CM037830.1, read on the forward strand.
GAAAGCTGATGCTTCATGAAACTGACATCTCGAAATAGATTTTTCTTAATATACTGTCTTTTTATACATAAAATACTCTCTTTTATATACTCTTTCTCTTCTAAAGGTTTTAAAATAACACCGTGCATTTGTCTTCAAAATATCATCTGTAATGCTTTTATTAAAGCCTCTCACAATGCAGCTTTCCTTGGTGTCACTTTCGGAAACAAACTTCAACTTTAAACGTCAAAGCAATAAATCTGCCATTCCGTTGCCGGATTGGCACAACTGCACTATCTCCATTGCCTATGTTCCATCCGATATCCTCGTCAAGATTGCCAAAAAGAAAAATCCGTCCAGTCCTTTACTGTAGGATTTCTCTTACCATTATAGCTGACGTCAATGAGTAAGTTCTAAATAGAATTCGTGGAGGTTGTAACCCATATCTGCTCGCTCTTAAAATCCTTAGTTACATTGGTAGGTCTTATACCTACAATCCTGACAACGCGATATACGATTTTGTCATTTCTTCAGAGACTTTGAGATTTGAAACTTTACAAGGATAACAACTCGGTTGTTGGTAGTTGATCTGAACGCCAGTTACGAAAAGACCAAGCCGCTACAATGCATTTCCCAAAACATCCTAATTATGCAGAAACTCCTCTTGCTTTAATCCGCATTCCTTTCTGGCTCACTCCATTACCTTGCAAGTAAATTGTTACAGCTTTTTTTAAGAATGCAGTGTGATTGTAGACATCCTCATTGTTGTCAATGGATAGCTTTAGATTGCCTTAAAAAAAAAAAGGAAAAAAATGTCACCGTAGCTCATCCACACTCCCTTACAGGACCTTTCGTGAGGGTGATCAGAGGTGAACTTTATCATTATACATATGTATCTACCTATATGTCCCCTGTTTCTAAAGTTCATCTGATATGCATCTAGAAAAAGCTCGCTTTATTCAAAATTTGCAGAGTGAAACTCGGAACAAAAATCCTTTGAAATTGTGCTAATATCTGTTACCGTTTTTGACTTAATTAAATGCTTGTAGATTTTACGAGATAAATATGGAGTATCTTGAAGATTGTCTCCTATACCGTCATTAACATTTTCAATGTCACGAAAATTCCAATTTTCTACCCATTCTATAGGAATAGCAGATAAAATACCGTAGAAGATAGTAGAAGGGAAAACATCTAGTAAATACAGCTGCTTAAAGGATTCAGAACTTAAGGTCTTTGGTTATTATCATTAAAGTCTTTACCCTTGAAACACCTTTTGCATACATATAGTCGTAAAATAGAATTTCATCATTAATTCTTATCAGTGAATGATTCCAAAGAATTCCATTTTCGAAATTTTCTACTGGATAACGAAAACGATACTTTGACCCAGCCTTACACACATCGCTTATAAAATTATTATCAATGGTTAAATCTTTCGCCTGGTAGTTACAGGAAAAAAGAAGTTGCATTCCATAGTTTAGCAAATGAAATTCAAAGAACAGTTTCCAGGTAGAAGTGGTATTGTCAGTATATCTTTTTACCGAGGTGCATTTTAGACCAATAATAAAGGAAATAATGTGGGTGACTCCCAGACCCCCTTGGTTCAAGGGGCTAATCAAAGTAGATCTTTTTATTTTGTCTGGTTTTCCTGACCAGATGAAACGAAATAAACAAGCTTCCAAATATTTTGTGAGGGTAACAGGAGGGTTGGATAAACTTGAAATAGGAAAATTTGTTCAGGTAATCCGGTACAGAATGGTCCAGGTCACAAGCCTGTGATGTGTACAGTTTCAACGTCCAGTTTAATCGGACTGTTTATTTTAATCGGACTCATAAATGACTGGTTGCATTTATCAAAGTCGTTTAAAAATTAATCCAGGATTATTAATTCTGCAAAATATGGAATCTGGTTTATTTATTTAAGATGCAAAGTTAATTGTCTTCATATTTGGAGAAACTATGCACAATGGTGCTCACTACTATTAAGGAAGTGTTATACCTCAAAAATAAGTTCTTGAAGGTACTTTGAGTCGTTCAAGGTCTTTTTTTCTGATTAAATTCTACGATAGTTACTATAGAGATCAATCAAACAGACCTTTTCCTTGTTTACGCTGAAACGCACAATTGTCTTCACATTTGAGGCTAACGGTTCCTGCACAGTTGGGTACAGGGAACAGAGCTTGGTATGTGAGATTTGTTAGTTGAATGTCTTACAGTGATTGCCTCCAGTTTTTACTTACAACCAACGAGTTGGAGTCATTAATGAACTATTACATTTAGTCAGAGTCAGTTTGAAAATTCATCCAGGAATATCAAGTCTACGTTATATGGAATTTGGTTTATTTATTTTAAGACGCACAGTTAATTGTCGTCATATTTGAAGCCAACATACACAATGGCGCTCCCTACCCAAAGCCGACACCGTACTTATACAGCCAAATTTTGTACTTTCTTCAGCACAGTGCTAGCACGCATGGATGTCATCATAGTAGGGCCTAATTATTTCTGGGCTACGGCGGCCATGTTACTTACGTTTTTATTTATCTAATCAATATATATATATATATATATATATATATATCAGGTGTCATACATAACACCAAAGAAAGTTTTTTTTTTTTTTTGAAATTTTTTCTGAGGGTTTTGAACCACTCTTCATGAGACGTTTTCTGGAAATTCCCTTATAGGGCTATGTATTTTTCATAGAGGAGCTAGCTCATTGTAGCCCTCGCTACATAATAAACCCTCTCGTTAATTAATAACAGACACATTCGGGCAAAAATCTCCCCATCCCCCCACCTAAAAACAAAATTCCAGGAGTCCCTACGCCTATGTGCTCAGCCCCAAATATTTGCCAAGTACTCAAGGAAAATGAAAGACGATGCGTAGGCCTAATTCATTATGATTCTTGTATCACTTCAACCCCCATATGATATGTAGGCCTATTTACCGTACCGTTTTTCATGGATTGAATTTTCACATGAATTGATGAAGAATTGCAGACATGACTCAAGGATATGCTGCTTAGAATGGTCAGGAAATGCCATTTCGGCCATCTGGAAGGTTTGAAAAGCCAAAATGTTCTTGTACGCTCCGGGCCAACCGATGTGACGCTCCGCTTAAATATTCCGGTCACACATGCCCTAGGCCAGCCTCCGTCACCAGCAAAAATCTCTGGACACAGGCCCCTGGATTATATTGCTCTTTTATAGAATTTGACAATATATGCGCCTTCAATCACTAGACCCTGGTGGCCCCGCCTGTCAATCATCAAATTGATCATAAATTTGTCTTAACATATCATAACAAGTTTAAGGGCAAAGGAGGGCAAAAGCCCCATTAGATACCCTGTAATCCGACCCCCCTAACCAAACTGAAATCCAATAGGCCTATATCCCAGCAATAATTAGATTCTGCCACAGTCACAATAAAACTTAACATAAATCTTAACATAACCTGATCAGTTTTGCCTTATCAGTACCATTCGAAGATACAGAATCCTTCAAACATACCGAATCCGTCATTCAAAGGCTCATAATTCTGCAAATACTACCTAATAGCTTCCTGGCTTTTCCTTCTGATCACGTTAATTATGGACGTTACTTCAGAATCCAGGGGGAAAACCTATTGGACCGGTCCAATATATCCAAAGCCATAAAAAAGTGCAGTGCGTACTGTATACACCCGCCTGCTGGGGCAGTCATTCAAACCTGGCCGTCAACTTACACATGCCCCGCCCCCTCCACATTTCAATTTGGATTGACGCCCCTCGTCACAGGTCACCTATATCACGCAGCGAGCCAGTCTGAAAACTTGTCTTCAATAAACTTCTCTATACTGAGTACTGTTCTGGTAATCTAAACTGTTGACCCAGTCCGACCGACTTCGTGATCTCAGAGATTTGGTTCATGGGTTGTTGCCAGTGAAAGATCGGTCAGTGATATCAAATGTAATTTCTCTGCTGTTCATCTTTCATTTTTAGTGCTCGCACCAGTGAAATGTGCCATTTATTGAACGTTGTCGGGTTTGTTTACCCAAATCGATTGTAGAAATGTTGCTACTGTTAGTGCATGTTAGTGTTACAATAGCAAGTTACACATATAGATGACCAGTGCTGCGCGAAATTCATACAGTAAGCCTACTGTGCATGCCGTGTTAAAATTTCGTGGAACTAAGCCCTTGTGTCAACAAGACACTGATACCACCCTGGGAACAGTGTGGGCAAGGAGCCTGGGAACGTAACTTACACTGACAGTGTCACGTCATTAGTCATAAATTCCGATCAATAAATCCAGGATAACGAATCGATGCAGTTTGTTTTACTTTGCTTAGTTTTTACTTAAAATTGAGGAATGACAAATTACCGTCATTGATCAGAGATCAAAGATTTTTTTTTTCAGATCACTGATGGCCTCGGCGGTAAAGGGCTAGCTTAGATCGAATTCAAAAGTTTGACTGGAAGTTACATACGTAATTGCTATCTTGGAAAACTAAGGTATTGCTCATATGTCTTCTTAATCATATTCTATAGGTTCAACAGGTGGAGTAGCCTAAACTACATCAAGCAACATGACTGCCAGCCATTTTGTGATGCTGTTAGTTACATTATTATGTTACTGTTTGCAGTGCATGGGTAAGTAAGCATTGAAAATGTCTTGGCTAGGATACTAAGTGAAATCAGAGTTCATCCATCTCTTGCTTGAAACTATGTTTGAGAAAGAAACACTTTCCACCATCATATATAAAGAGGTAGCCCATCAACTGGTCCATCGAGTTCACCGGCCTCTACTAGCCTAACATTCCAGATCACAACTTTTGAAAGCTTTAATGATAGATTTCCTTAAGGGTGCATTTGATGGTCATACACCCCAAATAGAGGTTTACATGTGATGTCATAATTAGTAACTGTTGTTACTCTGTCATACTGGAGGGAAAGAGTTTTTCATGTAAAGAGTACCACGCTGTACTGTGTCAGTAACATATTTCATATTATAATGAGTCATAGAGATGGCGAATGGTCCTTAGCTGCATAACCATAGACTGTTCAAATCAGAAGGGCAAGAAACCTGGCTGTTTTTCCACTGATTTACTTCAAATGGAGAAAGATGCAGACACATTGGTAATTACAGTAGCAGTGCAGTACATCACATGCTACATCATATGCTACATCGCATGCTATGGTGTGGGGTACATGTACAGTGTACAAGCACCATGCTTGTTAAACCCTCCAATAAGGCGTTTCCATGGGGAGCATGATTTCATGCCTCAACGTCTTCCAAACTGGAAAGGACACCATTACAGCTGAATACACCACAACAGTTGTTTTTAACCTTGAAGTTGACTTCGGCTTTATACCTGTAGTCTACTATGACCTTGAATCTGTATGTCACTCAGATACAAGCTGGACAAAATTTACCATTTATCATACATGTACACATTATAGTATGATAATTTTTAAAAGGTACCATCCGGTGTCGGGACCCGACAGTAACGTTGAATTCGCATAGTCACTCTAAGATGCACAAGCTGGACATAGTCTAGGCTCAGAATTTTTTGAATAAAATGTCCTGATATACACATCTGTGTCATTCTTAAAATAATATCACTTGACCGGTATTACAAATATACCCCAAAGAGTATAAAGAGCTGTCTTTCTGAGTGATTCTACGGCATATTTATTCGAGGTCCTGCTTGCAACCTTCTCAGGTAATCGTGGCGCTCTTCACCAATCAATCATAACATACAATCGTTACACCTTTTCTGCTTTACAAAAGAAGCTTAAAATTACAAAAAGACTTAGTCTGCTTGCGCTAAGTATTTTAACACATGGACTCTACACAGTAACTACGGATCATCTTGTATACCCAGTCTACTTGCACTAGGTAATTATTTAAACTATTTATCCAGTTTTTTATCCTATGTAAAGCTACAATATTTACAAAAGTGCATCTTGTTACACTGCTTACTAAAGATGTCCAAGCTAAACTGAACTAATTACAACAAATACAATCTTGCTTAGGTTTACGAATCCTCTGGCTTCTTCTAGGAGGGTTTGGGGCAACGACTGATTCTTGGAGGGGATTTGGTTCATTCTGTGAGTCACTGTCCTCATCAGACGTGTCGGAGAATGCTTCGCTTCTTAGTATGAATGGTTCCTTTGTGCTTCTAAGGTGTTTCCTATTTCTTCTATATTCTCTACCCTCTTCTGTTTGAACAATAAATGAGCGAACATTAACTTGCTTTAAAACGCGAGCTTTCTCCCATTTTTGGGTCCGATCTTGCGGTTGCATCCTTACAGTTTGTCCAGGTTTCAGTGCTGGTTTTTGGGTTGCTCCACGGTTGTAATAATGTTGTTGTGTTTTCTGTCTGTGAACGTTAATAATACTGCATGCATATATCATAATCTCTGTACTTCGTACACTGCATGCATAGGCTACACCGTGCTGTATAGGCCCCTAGGCCTAGGTTCTGGGGTTCGAGACAATGTGATTGACCTAGTGTTACATATGTACTGTGCATACTAGACAAGTCCTGCCTAGACTGATCCTAGCCTAACGTTAGCGCTGGCGTTTCTCAGCAGCCACTGTCTGATTGAACATTTCTAAATTTCGTCGAGCATTCAGCTACTATTCACTTAAAGACCACTACAGATCAAAGATATTAGGCCTACTTCTGACACCATATTACAAATATACCCCAAAGAGTATAAAGAGCTGTCTTTCTGAGTGATTCTACGGCATATTTATTCGAGGTCCTGCTTGCAACCTTCTCAGGTAATCGTGACGCTCTTCACCAATCAATCATAACATACAATCGTTACAACCGGGAATTGAAATCCAAAGATCTGTACTTCAAGGTAGACAAGATGGACTGAAAATGTTCCCTTGATCATGTACACAGTGTTTTGTTCTTACAGTAAAAGGTGCCACCAACCATGACATTGAATCCCCATAGTCACTCCAAGGTAAACAAGAGAACTTTGAACTTTTAATTTACAAAAATCCTCTTCATTGTGTAAGGTACTGTATCACCTGCCCATGCTTTCGAATCTGCAGAGCCACGCGGAGGTAACATAGAGACAAGATGGACACAATACACCATGCCACCTGTAAGCATTTAATGTTAACAGAGAAAAGGTTCTCAGTCATTAATTCAGTTTATTTTTTTAACAAATTGTGCGTCAAACTGAGATCGTTTTGATTGTTTGCTTTTTTGGTGTAGCCTACATTTTTGTTGTGGTATTGCAGGCAATGATAGTACTAATTCCATGTTTATTTATAGGTGTTTTGTCACAAAATAAAATCTTACAAAATCTGCTACACAATATCCCATTTGTGTAGCAATATGATCGTCTCGTGTAGCAAAGAGATGCGATACTGGATAAATTATTCCCTCTTATTGGTCCCAAATGCTTGCTTCTAAGCTGCCAGCAAAGTCTGATATTTTGTCTATCTGTCCAGATTACAAAACAATTTCAGGCACTTCAAAAAATTGTTTTCTGATGAGATGTCCAAATTGCACCTTCCATGTGTCAGCAGTGAACACATTGAGATAAAGATTTGTTGCATTCTTGAGTAACAGGCTGACTCTAGTCAATGTTGCTCTGGCTGTGGGTAAGTAGGCTTTGTCAGCAGAACGTTAATAGTTAAATTCATCAATGTGTGAAAGTGATCAAGGTATATATCATATTAACATGTACACTGATTTTATTTTTTATTCTGTGGTTTTCAGGGAATGTCTTCTTTGAAACTATTTTACTGAATACAGTATAATACTTTCTTTCTGTTGTAGGTGAAGTGAAATCTGATCCTGTGGTCACTATTGGTCAAACAAATATACGAGGAAAGGTTTCTCAGACCAAAGGAGGAAAACGACCAGTGTTTGCCTTCAGATCAATTTACTATGCTGAACCACCAGTCGGTAGCAAAAGATTTGCTGCTCCTTGGCCCCATAGCTTGCCTGCTGGTGATTATGATGCAACTGAGTATGGACCCCTCTGTCCACAGGATGTAGACTTCCTTGCAATGGCTTTTTATAGCTACCCAATCCCCTCAAAAAAACCATCTGAAGACTGTCTTCATCTTGATGTTTACACACCTACATTAGATAGCAACTCAAGACTTCCAGTCATGGTATGGTTACATGGTGGAGGTTTCTCTATTGGCGGTAATGCCCTGTATGATGGGTCAGCTTTAGCGGAGTCACAGAATGTCATAGTGGTAGCTGTTAACTATCGCTTAGGTCCATTAGGGTTCCTCTCGTTTCATGATGAGAGTGCACCGGGAAACTATGGTTTACTGGATCAGCAGCTTGCTTTCCAATGGGTGCAGAAAAACATTGTTTACTTTGGCGGTGACAATGGTCGAGTTACAATCTTTGGGGAGTCTGCGGGTGGGATGTGTGCATCCCTCCATCTTTTGGTGCCATCCAATTACCAGTTGTTTCACAGAATCATTTCCCAGAGTGGTCCTATAAACTCTGCCATAGCCATCATAGAGAACCCATCAAAGTGGGCAGGTATCGTAGCGGAAGCAGTCGGCTGTGCCGGTGCAAGCAATGACAGAATTGTGAGTTGTATGAGGACCAAATCTGCTGAGGACATAGCCCTTGCCAAGATTCAGGAATCACCAGACAAGCCCTTCTTGGCGTTTGGCCCAGTAGTTGATGGTAATTTTCTGTTGGACCACCCCATGAAGCTCTATCAAACTGGACTCTTTGGGATGAAAGCAGATGTCTTGATTGGCTTCAACAGTAACGAAGGGGGATATGACCTGCTGAAAACACGAGGACTTGAGGAATTAGACTTGAGCAAGTTTAATGTTGAAATGTTCAGATTCTTGTTGAAGCAAGAGGTACTGTAGTTTCTTCTACACCATATTGTCTCCATAAGTATACTACCCTGCTGTTATTTAATGGTTGTTTTGGGTGATTTTAAGATTTTTATCTTATTGTTGAATGGTGAATATTCATTAGCTGTGACTGAATAGTAAGAGACTTGATAAACACATGTCACCATTGACTAAGTTATTTAAGTAATGTTTTAAGTAGCCTCATTTGTTTGCCAGTGAGGTGCAAGTGTTGGCTTTGCTTCCACCTACCATAGAAACAAACCAGGACAAGGAGAGGTTGTCTTGATTTGCTTGGAAGCAGATGTTTTTGGCTGAAGTTGATGGGTTACGTGATGTCTCCTTGAAAACTCTCTGCACACATTACTATGGTAACTCTTTAGGAGTAGAAATGAAAAAAGGATAGACGGTGTCATGTGTATGTATTGCTTTGCTGTCACAATTGTACATTCACAGTCCACTTGTATGTGCCCATACTAATTAGGAACATTTACATAGAGTTACCCAGAAGAGACATTTCATGAGATATTATGAGACAATCAATCATCTTTATCTCTGCTCTCACCTTCAACAAACTATGTCAAAGTTCATTTATAGGTATACCGTGGTCAATTCATTTTCTCCTTATCTGTTGTTTCCTTACATATCACCACATTTTCCTGAAAGATGTTGGATGCTTGGCCTGTTGCATTAAAAGTTGAGAAGCAAACGAATGACCGTGAAATGTTGAAACAGGTTATTTGATCAGAGAGAAACATGAAGTTGTCAGATTCTATGGTCATTGATATGTCATTCTGATTGTTGCTTTTAATTTTCTTTCAGTTTGCCAAGTTGATGCCAGGGGATCCAAGTAACATCATTTCTCGTATTGAAGAAATGTACAGTGGACCTAGTGGGGTCACCGATGAAACTGCCTTTCAGATTTTGGGTCACATTGTTGGAGATGCATTTGTTGTTGCTCCATCTATGGCCATTGCTGAATATGTATCAGGTAATCAAAGAAAATCGAAGATAATTTGGGTGCTGATAAGGAACTTGTGAAAAGTAACATTAGTCTGTGATTGCTGTCAGTTTTTTTAAGCATGCCAAACATCATCCAAAATCCTCAAAAGCCTTCAAGGCTATAGCAGTTCAAATGCATTTTTTGTTTGATTTGAAGTTCCATAATCGAAATTGTTTGTCCTAAGTGAACACTATAAGGCAACTGTTAATGAGACAGTGAGCATCAGATTTTGTCAGAGCCTAATATGGATGATAGCTTAACATTTGTGATGTAAAATATTTCATGTAACTTCTTTGTGTGTACCATTAAACACAAACAGAAGTTACTATGTGTGGATCAGCATGCAGAGTGTATTGATTTTGATAGTTTGTTCATACATACTTGGAAAGAATCTTTTACTTCTATTGGATCATTTCAGCCTGGTGACTGTGCAATATTCTGCAAATAAAACACAGTCGGTTAAAGAGTAAAATCATCAGCAAATGAATCCAGTAGAAATGTAGATCAGCGGTGTTTTGTCTCCTGTTGTCTTATCATTTCTCAGGGTTCATTTTCATTTACAATGCTGTTATTTACAAACCCGAAATTGCTTTTGTTTTCATCTTTGTTATAAAAATTTCCTTTTGTATGTATGATCAAGGTTGATCAATTTTGGACATTAACATTAACTGCAGGATAACACACAATTGGGTGCTTATGCTGTTGTTGTATATGGTGAGTGCGCGCTTTCTTTGTTCTTCAGGGTTCACACAGGGTTCAATCCCCATATTTATCTGAATTTATTAACTTTTTCTTTATTCCTTCAGTCAGGTGGTATAGATAATACAATACATTAGAATGTGTGGAGCATACTCTGTTACTGAGAAAGATTTCGTAATTGGTACAGGATTGGTTAATCATAGGTGGTAGCAATTTGCATATGAGTTTTTGTGACTTTGATCGGTCAACATCATCATCAACCTTGTAACTCTCAACCTCAGAAGTGCCGACAACCGCGAGACCCACACACTGGTGATCTCGCTGTTAAACTGTAAGGCATCTCTTTCCCATCTGTCTACTATGTAGGCCTTTTACTTCTCACCAACGTCATGTAAGTTTCAATCACCATCGTCAACTTGATTTCATCCAATTTCTGTGTGCCAGTCGAATCATCGATGAATGGAAGTCGATTCAGCAAAATCAAACTGATCTTTCTCTGGACCTTTACCTCTCTCTGTATTTCTTTATTGTTAATGATCAGGAGGTCCGCCACAGGGGCAGTTCTACCAAGGCTATATACCTCAAACAAACCCTGTACACAACACTATCAATGAATGCGCTTTGGCTGCGCACTTGTGAATTGTTTGCATTAACTACCAATAGTGCATTATCCTGCAGTGAATGCATGGTCCAGCAGTGATTAACAGTTCATTAATAAATTCCTCTCCACAGCTAATTTTATAATTTCTGTTTTAGCTTTTTTACTTGTACCTACATTTTATTTAGAATCAGGCCACTACACGTTTGTGTACGAATATCAGCATAGACCATCCTATTACATTGGACCAGAGTTTGTTGATGCTGATCACGGGGTGGAAGACCCGTTGGTTCATGGCTTCCCTTTCTTGGCAAAGGAGAGAAGAGGCACTCATACATTCACTGAGGAGGAGGTGTCACTTTCAGATATTATGATGACATATTGGGGTAACTTTGCAAAATATGGGTAAGTTTACATACCCATTGGTACTTTTTCTTTTCCTTCACTGATTGAGATTAGTAATTCCAAAGGTTTCAAAACTGTAGCAGCTTTCCCCCATATGGATAACTTTCTATCTGTGCTTTAGATGTATGACTAAGAATTTGATAGTTGTGATACCAGCACATGTTGAAACTCAAAATATAGCAAACAGTGTCTTTTTTCTTTTGTGATTTTTTCTGGGGGGAGGGCTCCACATGTACCATCTCTCATTTCATTAGTGACGTGTTTAGTTATTACCTTCCTTTAGTAGACTGGATACCATCAGGACCATCATTGTGTGGCACCACCATTGGTTGGCTCTGAGTGTATGACAAAAGTTTTGGTTCCATATAAATACCCCCAGATTACAGGAAATGGTGCTCATTGGGTTTTGTGAGATGTATCCAAATGTTCAAGAACCTGCTTGAAAATTTGGCTTCTCGGAAAATTCTCTCTGGATGGGACATTTTTACGACCAAAAGTGATTATTTCATCTGAGTGATCGTTGAAAATAGTGCAGTTGGAAAAGTTAGTCTCTTAGCTAGTGATGATTGGGAGTTTTTCACCTTGGTCAGACCTGACCAGTGCTGACAAGCACAGTGGCAGATCACCGCTTATAGCTTGAGAGTGAACTACTTTGACAGTGTAAACTTGCTATGAACATTGCCATATTACTTTATCTCATTTTCCATTGTTTGGCCATTTCTTGTATAAAAGGCTCTGTCTTTTTTACCAATAGTGTAATAGTGAGAACAACTTGCTTCTTTATTCTCTTTTATGCATTGAAAGTGTGACTGATCTTAATACATCAAAGAGCTAATATTTAGTGAAGAGATCGTGAAGTTTTTTTTAAGTTAACCTTGGATTTTGTATCTCTTTTTAACAAACAATTTTTCTGGTTTACAGGGACCCTAACGGAGAGAAATTTGAACTTCCGTACTGGCCTCCATATTCCTACTCTGATAGGACCTACATGCAATTAAAGCCAATACCAGAGATAGCAGGTAATTTGAAGGTGAACAAGATCGCATTTTGGAATACTCTCTTTTCGTCTATGAATGTGGTGAAGCATGGTGCCTTTAAACATCTATCAGATGAACTTTGACATGGTATGCAAATTAGTAAAACCATTAATGCTCCATTAAAAGAATAGACCAGGCAACATTCATAGTATTCTTGTGAACTCCGTAACAATACAAAACAAGATGACACTGTCTCTCAGTTTGCTCTGAGTCTTTGCATAAAAATACCAGTCGTTCGAAACCACCAAATTTTTAAATAGGCTGACCAAGCCTATGACGTAGAAGTTGCACAGTGACAAGAGCAAACAAAACCATTCTGGTTGTCATGTCATAGTTGTTAATCATGCATAGAGCTATCTCAAATGTTTATGCATTGTAAAATGTGTTACTTCTTCACTAAGTTTGTGTACCAAGTAGGTGTCTATCGCCTTTGAGGAATTGTCTTGGATGTTCATAAGTGATTGTTTCTCATTTGGGACATGATTTTAGGGCTTGTCTGGACTATTCTACTTTACATTCTTGTGTTACCCGGTTAATGCTTCTTATTATTCTACAGAGGGTTTTTTTTTTTTTTGTTTTGTTAAGAACACTGACACCAATGTAAGTGTTTAAATACAAGAGCAATGAATTTTAACACACATTATTGCTCTTCTATAGCATTTCTTTTGAGATACGACCAGTACAGACATATATTTAGTCATTCATACTCCAATATTCTGCCATATCATCTCAAAGGGAGCTGATATATGACTGGTGTCGGGCTTTTAGGGATTGTGACATGATTCTGCATGACTTTGGTATTTCAAAATACTTATCTCAGTGGGGGTGAGAGTCTTAGGCATAATTGAGACCAGTTTGTATCTAAAGTCACTTTTAGCCTTATAAAAATGGAAACATTGTGGAAATTAAACATGCTTGTGGACAGTTCACCTTTGAAAAATATCCTTCTTAGTTCAAAACAGGATCCTGACTCACTTTTATATAATATCCTTGACTAGAATTTTTATGTTTGAGCATTTTGCCAACCTTTTCTTTTGTCTTCCCATTGATTAAAATTCATGTCAAATGAAATGAAAGTATTCATTTAATACTTATTTGCAGCTGTTGTTATTCAACATATGTTCAACATGTGTTGCAATTGAAAGAATGTTACACTGGTTTAAATGTATTTTCAAGATATTTCAAATTGATTAATACTTTTCATAATACTGGTCAGTTCCTTATATAATGTTTGATATGTCAAAACTTTGTGACTCGCCAAACATGATTGACGTCTATAGCAATCAGATAAATTTTCACTGCAACAGAAGCAGTTAGATTCAAATGTATTTTGGTTGTGATAAATTCACAAACTAGACTGTATGTGTGTTGCATCACTGTACAAGTCATTCAGAGATGTGTGCTTAACTGTTCATGCTTAGTACAGTACCTGTATGAACTTACATTTTTTCCTCTCATTTTATCATAAACAGACTTTTTCTGTTTAATTTTTTTCTAGTTATGCAATGTTTCTAATTTTGGTAAGTTTGGATGAATGTATTAAAGAATGATATTTCATAGATTGATGGTAATACTGTTGTTTGAATGCAGATTGTGTAAGAATTCGCTTTCACAAATTCTGAAGTCTTGTAATACCTTCACATTTCATCTGACTAATTGATTATTGAATACCTGTTATGTTTTATTCAAAACTTAAGAAAACAAATGTTGGGTTTGCAGTAGATTTGTGAATGTGATATGGGGTGATTCATTGAAAATTAAAAACAGATAAAAAAAAACCTCAAGAGACTAAATGCTGTTTTGAAGCATACAAATATATTGCTAAAAATGTGTTTTATTAGTGTTATCATCTTATTCTTCATGGAAAGTGATGTTGATTTTTTACTGATAGTAGTTTAGATATTACCCACTTAATATTCACTTAAAAGCATCTTAATAATTGTGTTATTTTCACTGACACCAAACTTGCAAAGCAGCTGACCTATACCAAAGTGACATTCATTTGTTCGTTATGAAGGTAGAATAATGATATCGTGTGTGATACATGCTTGTAGGAGGTATTAGTTTAGAAACTTGGTGATGGGAAAACAGAGTGGTGGGTTGGGAAGAGAAAGGTGCCAATTCTTGTTTTTTTTTGCCATCTGAGTATGTTTGTGTGTATGTCTGTCAAGTCATTTAACTATATTGGAATACAAATCTTAGAATCAGGTCATCATTTCTGGGAGCTTGTTGCCAAGTCATTTATCTTGATGATGCTGTGTTCATTTGGAACACTCAGTCTGCAGCTCAAGAAAGCATCTTCATTTGGTGCGGAGAACTTATCAGGCCCATATGCAGCTTTTTCAGTGGGCGGGGGGGTTCGATTTTACCACAAGTGGAACATTTTACCTGACAATTATGACCGAAGAAATAAAACTCATTATATATGTTGCTAAGTTGCTAACGTAGGCCTTCTATCACAGGCTGTTACATTTTGTATATGATCAGATGTAAATGCAAGTTCACTTCCTATGAAAATAAGCAATAATAGAGATTTTATGTAGCGATATTTCAGTTTGATATTTGATAAATCCACCTTGCAATGTAGTACCTCTTTTGTTTGATGAAACTATTAAACAACTTTTGATGTAAGCTTCACATTGTTTCCCTATATGTGAATCACAACAACCCCCCTCATAATAGTTGCCAGTCTTTCATATAACTAACCCTCTTCTTGTAGATGAGGTAATGTATGCTGTGATCAGCTGTCCTCTTTGTTCATCTGCCTCATGCAACATTTGTAGAACCCTAATGGAACACTTTTAATGCATTTGGAAAATAATGGCACAAGAAATATGATTGATCTGCAATTGAAATAGTACACAGTAATTATTAAGTCAAAGTTTTATTAGAGAATTATAGCAAACTTTTAATAAGTTCAATACAATTGTATTGCCAATCATTCACTCATTGTGTTTATGTGATTTTTATTGTATACATGACATGACTATGAAAGGTTGTAGGTGTGAGAAGTCGAATCATCAAGCTGCTATTTAGAAGAAGTCATGAGTGAAAGTTAAAACTGATGCTAATCCCACTAGATCTTCTGTGATCCTGTTTGATCTCCTGTGTGATAAGAGTTTCAAGTCACCCCACCCTCTTACTTTTGTGTGATATATCCAATTTCCTGTTGGCATACAAGTAGCTTTCATTCACACCTGCTTATATCCTGTGAAAAGATATTACTTAGAACAACGTTTCGATGATGCTGTGGTTGTTACCGACAGTGGCGGCGCTACGGGGGGGGGGGGGGGCATGAGGGGGCATTTGCCCCTCCAGATTTTTTCCTTGCCCCCCCGTTGCCCCCCCCCCCCCCCAGTTGCTCTCACCCTTCCCAATCAGATCTTGTACTCATCCAAAATTAATCACAAAACTATGTATTGGCATTGGACTGAATAAGAACAGCTTCAGGGGAACCATGATTGATTAATGCCTAATTTATGTTACACAGGCTGCCAGTTTTAATATCATGCCCGTAGCCACTTCAACAGTAGGCCAGCCTGGTCAGACAAATTTTCTCTGGAATGTTTACCGTCCAGCATAAGGGAAGGTCGGGTAGGTGGTTGTTTTCCTAAATATAGAAATGTCGTTGTTTTCCTAAATATAGGAATGGAATGGAAGTGTATGTAGCCAATGTGTGTGTGTGTGTATGTATGTGTGTGTGTGTGTGTATGTGTGTGTACTCGGTGGTACCGCGTAAATGTGAAATGGTACTCCCAGAGAAGAAAGTTGGGAACCTTGGAGTACGGTCAACCGAAAAAATAAATAATATAAAAATAAATAATATACCTCTCTTGGGGCTTAATTTTCCACCCAGAGATATGCTAAAACCTCAGAGCTTCAGGGGGCTTTGCCCCCTGGATCCCCACTGGGGCTTTGCCCATGGACCCCACCCGGGGCCCTAAGGAGGGCCCCTGGACCCCACCCGCAAGGCCTCGCGCTTCGCGCTCGGTTTCGCGCTGCGCTTGAAAATTTTTGCCCCCCAACATTTTCCTCTGCCCTCACTTTGCCCCCCCCCCCAAGTCTGACATCCTGGCGCCGCCACTGGTTACCGACATTCAGGGCAGGACTCGAGGCTCACAAATCGAAACGACTGGCTATCTCTTCGGAATCAATGATAGACTGGAGTATAAGAATGAGGTGTAGGGCTTCTGTCATTTAGTGCCATATATGGAAATGATTGAAATCGACATAATACTCGAATTTACAGTAAAATTTTTATCAGTTTTATCAAACTTTTGCAACGTGCCTCAGGTGTAGTGTTCAGCAAATTACACATCTTAGAACTGGTCTACTACTGTATGTTTAACGCCAAAACATGCCAAAAAGGTGAAAAATAATACTCAATAATGGGACTGGCAATGCTACAACTATGGACAAAATTTCCTGTGTAAATGAGGACAGCAGACTACCTGAACCCTTTTATATTAAGTTCCCAATACCCAGTTTTAAGCCCCATCGAATCTGTAAGTCGTGAACAAAGATGTCTTTGATGGCAACTAGGTAGGTTCAAAGGAAGGAATTGCACCCCCAGTGGTGTCTCCAGACTTTCCATTTAGGAGGACATTGGCTTGGCGCAGTGATTGCACATGGGCGGCACTGATGACGACGCCTGATTTATTGAGCTTGAGGCCTGAAACGGGTGGGGTCCAGGGGGCCAAACCCCCTGAAACTCCTAAGGTTTACAGTATTTGTGATGTACTGAAGTTATCATTTTAAGGGTAATTCTATTGACCAAACACAAATCTAAAACTAAATAACTTCAAGTAAGTGAGATTTTATTTCTTACCAAACTACATCAATTATCATACCACTTACCATCAATAGGAAGATCCAAAAATTATGGTTTTTCGTTAACGATATTATTATCAATATCCATTTATTAAGATGTTCTGTTGTGGATAAGAAACAAATTGCCTTTAGTAATAAACTTAATGAACATGTCGTCAAAACAATACAAATGTAGGCCTACACACTTAGACGGGACGTCATTGGCAAAACTTATGTTACCGATAATTGCAATTTCATTCATCCAAGTAATTTGATATTTATAAATGGAAAAAAAACGAGGCTGTTGCTAGCTAGTTAGTCTACGAAATATCCGGTACCCACTTCATCATAGAAAGCCAAAGAACTTAGGAAACTGCCCAACTACATCTTGTGCTATGATTGGGCGGAACTTTGATAGGAATGATTTATTCCGAGCCCGGATCATTTTCATCCATAATGTGCAACAATAAAGTAAAAAGAATCAAAAGTTTCGTGACTATGACTTTTCTTACGGTTCTCCCGTTCCCCCGTTCGAGGGGAAGGTGAGGGGCCACCTTCCTCCAAACCTTTGATTCCTTCGTTTTTTACATGAAAGCCTACAAAACGAAAATAAGCACAAATGATGACCTCCTCAAGTTCTAACATTTAATTGCCTCATCTCACTGCTTATAGTGGTCCAGTTGTGAATACACTACCCAAGAGAAAATCAGATTTGAAGAGTCCTGCAGTTATTGTGCCCATCTGGCGATGTAAACATGTCATGGAACAACCGATTACTCCAGTAAGTCGTTACTGTCATGGAATTCAAAGCGGATTTCCCAAAGTAAATAACTTTGAACAAATTTGATACCGCCTCCGGTTGCTGCCTGTGGTAAGGCGCCGCCCCCCCCCCCCTTCCCCATTAGGAATATCGTAACGTTACATTACGTTAATTATAAGTAGGACTATCACTTCAAGAAGTGAGGTATTGAAGCGGACCGAGATGTAAATTATCCAACTGCTATATCAAAATGTATCAGTACGTTTACAATACAGTGATTTTTTTCACCTTTGTTCCATCAGTTGGGTAAACAGAAACCTTTGTCTGGAATACACGCCAGATTATTCACTGCACCTGCTCATCAAACAGTCAAAAATATTAATTTAACCATATTCCTGTCAGTCTCTTAACTCTGCGTTCGTGATCGTGATTAGTGTGTGATATTTTTTACGTTGTGATTGATATATTAGCCTCATGCATGCAATTAACGGTGTGCTGAAGGCATACAAAGAAACGATTGGAGATAAAAAAGGAATGGGGAAAAACCAAGCAGTAAAGGAAAATAGAGAGAGAGAAACCATTTTCATTACCTCCATTTTCTTTAGGCATACTGCATGCATATGATTGTTTGTTTTTTAATTATTTTTAGATTCATGATGTCAACTCTATCCTTATGACGAGGGGGGGGGGGGGGGCTTGTTCGTACAAGAAAATGCTTCTTCAGTCTATTACCAACTAGATAATGTTCAATGCTTATTAATCTCTCTCTAGAATGTTCATAAATAGCAAGAGCAATTATTGTCATTCATTCATGTCTTATGAAGTTTTTAACATAGGCTATTCACACTGATTTTGCGTTTTGACTTACCCATCTTGAGGACACTAACAGCTTACATAGCTGTCGCATAAACCAAATCGATAACAAGCCACAAAATACCAGCTATGAAGATGTCATCGAACCATGACGGTTGAATGTGACCTCCTTTGCTCTGCTTTCGTGACTTGCAATACTGTAGCCGGAGTGGGCGGGGGTAAGTGCCGGCAGGACAGTCTAAGCGGAGCGCCACCGTCAGTTTGCTCGGGCGTGCAAGAAAACTTTTGGCTTTACAGACCCTCCAGATGACCGGCAACGGTGTTGTACGCGGAAGTCTCATGTACACACTTTCTCAATTAGTGAGAAACAATCAAATGCTATGAAAAACGGCATAGGTCTTATACATATCACATGGGTTGAGAAAACACACAAGAATCATAATATCGTGCATTTTTCATGTATTCTTGAAGCACTTGGCATATATTAAGGGTGTCATCCCCTCATTTTTTAATGTGACAGGCTGAGCCCCAAGTCCCAACCCGACAGGTTCCGCCGCCCGACCGGAGTGAGACCTCGCATCAGTTTGTGCTCAGGTTTCCCATGGTAAAATCAGGCCCAGTTATGTATCATTTTGTTTAAGACTGAATCATAACCGAATATATTTTTTAAGTGGATCGTATAATAATACTTCTCTGTTATCACCCAGCTGTTTCTTTGTTCCGTAGTGCCATTTTTTCATGTGAGTGTGTTTGTGTGTGTGTTGGTGTGTGCGTGGTATTTCGCTTGAAATCTAAATTATATTTACACAGCTATCGAGGACCTAGACCAGCTGCTTCTCTCCGATATCATAAGAGAGTCAGTGCAATGTTCAATTCCGTCACTATGATTTTTGTTCGCTGCCGGATTTTTCGATTTAAGAGATGAGCTCCGTCCGTTCGCTAACCTGCCAGAAGTGAAGCTATAAGTGTTTTCATTTGCAATAGCCGAAAGTCGAGGTAAGTTCCATTTCTGTTGTAATACTCGGAGAAGGGGAATGGGACCTGTTGCAGAAGAGGAGGGGGAGAAGAACAAATTCAAATCGTTTTGCATTATCGGAAGGCTTGGCGACAAGGTTCGGTAAACTAATTACTAACATTTATCTTTCTGTAATATTCACTTTCATTAAGATACTTGATACCAATCTGCCTTTTTCACATTCAAAAATCTGATTAAAGAATAGGGATGAGATGAATGTCGGGATAAGGTGGAAAGGGGGGGGGGGGGAGTATGAGAGGATAGGGGTATGAGAGGATGAGTGAGGTAAATGATGATTGCATTGTAACTGAAAGTTATAATTTATGAGAAAGACCATATTTGCTGAAATCTAAAATAATGAGGACACTGTATGTGCGCAGATGTTGTGCGGTCGTTGGCAGGAAAAGGAAAATGTCTTGTAAGGGCAAAAATCATATCAAATATTAAACTGAGTGGTAGGTGCATGCCGAAGAGGTTCGGATGGACTGTTTTGGTATAACAGATATATTTTAAAGAGTGCACTCTTTTCGGATTTTGCGTATCCATGTTTCACATTTATTTCTTCTGTCTTGCATAATAGTATCTGTCTACCTTGGCGTCATTCCTTTGATCCTGGGGGTAATAAAGATCTCGTGAGCTCTAGCTACCGTAACTCAGTTTATTGGGCATCTTGCAGTTATGGTGAATTCTGATTATGAAAGAGTTCTGGTGTTTAACGTGGACAGTGAAATTAACAGGTTAAATTAACATTCACCTTTCCCAGAATGCAACCTGTACATCCTCTGACCTGTAACACCGCGTTTCAATGATTTAGTCCGTGAGATACGTGACGTCATGACTATACATACAATTCTTATGCCGGGAATCTCATACACATATTTTAACGCTCGCTGTAGGGTCCTATCTTCAAAGTGAAAGCAGACGCAGTCTCTCTGTGTCAATCTCTCTCTCAGCCTTTTAGATGGAGTGTTTTTTTTTCATGCCATTTATCTTTATCTTTAAACTTCAAAGCATTATATTACACGAATGTGCGTTAGAAAAATAAGGGAGATATAGTCATTGAAAAAAGTCAAAATGACTTATATCTAGTGCAGGGATTCTTGAAAGTAAACGAATGAAAGGAAGCAATAAATTAACAAAAAAAAAACAAGAATAACTAGATTTACTCAATTGTGGGGTGAGCTCGATCAAAGCTTGGAATGAAAAAAAGCTTCATGATTGAATGTTAACTCTGTGGAGTATAGCATATTAATTCACAGGTATAGTTAAAATTCTACTTCAATTTCAAAATTGTTTTACATATATTTTACAAAATATAATCAAATAATGCAGTTATGTATGTACAAACGTAATTGTGAAGGCACTAGATAAACAGAAGAAACTGTTTCACAGTCAGTGACCATATAGAAATCAGAAATTACCCCCCCCCCCCCCCTTCCTCCGAAAATACAAACAACAATACAATAAAAAAAGACTGCAGAATGACGGAGGCTTACAACGTATATGAATTCAATTAATAATAGTTCTTGAAAAGTTCTTATGTTTACTTTTAAAAGATTTTGGAAACTTAGCAGATTTAACAGATTAAGAGAGTTACTGCCATAGGTTGTAGCAGTAATTGTTAAAAAGCAATTTAACGTTGTGAGTGTTATGATGAGTGCCCCTAAATAAATTGCTGTTATATGAGTATTGATGGAATAATTTCAAGCAGTAGGGTGCAAACTGCCTTCGGAAATCGCTTTTGGTAACTTATTATTACAATAACTGAACGCAAAGCAACACATTTAGAAGAAACGAATGTTCTTTATCATACGTAATGCAAGAGGTCAGTAGCACAGCGTGTATAGGTTTGTGTACAAGGACTAAGTCTGTTTTAAAGGACTTGATCAAGAGGTCTTAGATACGTTAAGTTCAATAGCTTAGATTATAGTACAAACAAATCAATAACATGTTTGATTAGCAATGGCTTCAGAGAGAGTGTCTCTTAAATTAAGAAAAAAATGATGCTGATATATTTAAGAAAACAAGTTAAAAATCAACTTGGGTCTCAAATATTTGCAAAGAATGGTGGTAATTATGGAAATTGAAACAATTTGCCATAAATAAAACACACTTAATTATCACAAGTAACTAGATCAAAACTTTGCATTTCAAATATTTTTGTTGAAATTTGTGTTAATGACTAACGATATGTTTTTACAAAAGTCATATATGATCTGTTCAGAAAATTGATTGATATAACATTGGACTGCAAGAACAAACCTTGTTTTCCTATATTGAGAATAACTAATTTGTTCATCGATGAGGACACAGCAGACATATCATTATTTCATTTAATTAATCATCGGCTGTTCATGTATTCTTTTCCTTATTCTTTTGTTTTGTCGCTCATTCCTCCATTACCCAATTCATCTATTCGAACTTTTCCCTATTAATTCACAGGGTAAATGCCATGTGCGCCGCACAGAAAGAAGCTGAATAACGGAAGCTACTCGAGACACTGAGGTTGCCATGCGCAGACTCAGAATGGATCCCCAGGAGAACGTCCATTAACCAAAATGATCACGAGAGTCATGAATTCATTTCAGCAGACTTATTACCATGGCAACCTAGTTAGAAGTTAAGTTACCAGAAGCTGGTTGTAGAACTGAATTGCTGTAATTCTGAGAGTCCGGTCTGTCAACTTTCTTCGTTGGAGTTTGAGAATCAACGGTCGATTGATAAATCCAATTCACGTGATTCCTGTTACTTCAACATACAACAAGTACAATAATAGGCTATCTGTATCAATGAACTGGTTCGTTTTTATTCATTCACATCCGGTATTGGTAAACACCTTTCCAGGGTAGAAGAGGTAGTAACATGGACAACCTATGCATTAACGTAGCCATGTTAATAATCCACTCTATACATGCCACAGATCAGTCCACTACAAACCATCCGATGTTATATATAGCCATTACTAAGTAGTCAGGCAACTCCGAAAGTACGTTTTAGAAGGAATCGAACTGACAATGGATCCAAAAGGAGATTTTGTACTTTTATGCTATAGGTTACGTGTTCCTTCTTATACCATGGAGGTAAATTTCATTGACTCCAACAGATCTACTTTGAAGTAATATTGAGCCTGAATAATGCTTTGGAATGAATTCAATCAAGGCCCCCGTCACCCCCCCCCCCCCCCCAGTCCATCTAGCTGTGAATCTTGACATGGGAATGATAATGAGTAGCTTATTGTTCATATCCAGATCAATGTAAAAATTAACAAAAGAAAACAAACAAAGCATATGAACAAGTAATTAAGTGATATTGACGCAAAGGTCCTAAGTACTACGAAACATATCGCAACGATATAGTAATGGATATCAGGGCAGTGTTCTCTACGAGGAGGGGAAGAAAATTTCCGTCCCATCGAAATGCGATCATTCCAGGCAAACAAAAAAGACCGTTCGCTTCCCCATCTAAGGAGTTCCCCCTTGGCCGAAAAAAAATTCACAGCAGCCCGGCCACGCTAATGCCATTTCAAAAAGAACAAGAAATGTTCTCCAACTGCCACCATTTTGCATCATTTACATCTCCACTAGTATCACAAATTTCTGATTGAAGGGAACATCCTCCCCTCAAACCTCTTCTCGGTAATCGCCTGGTCCCTCACCCCCCCCCCCCCCCACCTCCCCTCTCTTGAAAATCTGTGAAGAATATTGCAGGGCCCTAGTACAAGCAGAAACTGGAACATGGGAAATAACTTAATTCCAACAGGGCTATACTAAGAAAAGTATGTAAGTTTTATATATACATCTAAGTCATTATATTTTACGATGGTTAATATAGCACATTCGTCGCATAAACGCGTTTTGTTATATATCCAAAAAACAGGCCGGTTGTGCAATAAAAAAAGTATTTTGTTAATATATTTAAGGTTAAGCATAAAGTTTATTCTTCATAATAACAGCAATCATTCCTCAGCATATAACATTAACCATTAATTGTAATTGTAAAGTCTATGTGACAAAAGACGAAATGAAAATGTTTCACCTGTATGTAAGTGAATTATGAATTTGAGAATTTGCACCTAAATTTTTTAAAATAATTATTATATCATTGAATACCTTTTCTTATTCTTGATGATTCTTTTGATACAGATATCGATATATGTCTGTGGCAGGACAAGAGTAAAGATCAAGATGCATCAAGAGCCAAGTTTTCGTATTTTTCCCGCCCTACATTCGCTTCTAGATAACTTGGTCTATCGTAACAAGGTCACTGTGTGACAATGACAAGAGTGGGCACTCACAGAAACAAGAAACACTCCTTCAGCCGCTATCTCCCCTCCCCACCCCCCTCCCGCCCTTCATCAGCGTCCAACAGGTTTGTGGCTAAAATGTAAAATATGAACATTGAAAAAGCGAACAATTGAAAAAGTAGAAACATTTAAAAATGGCAGGGAGTTATTGATCTTATTGTACAGTCAGATGGACATCCCTTTCTTGTGGAATTGATTGATCTTTGTATTTTTGACGACAGAACTAATCAACCTTCACGCCACAAATGATGAGTATTCCCTCTTTCTTTTGGAGCTAATTGGTCTATTTTGATGACTAAATTAATAGAATCTTTACATCGTCCTAGAATGCCACATATCCTCTTCCACTTCAGAAAGTACGGAACCTCGTTTGGTAGTTGTACTAATTGAATCTTTATACCCAAAGGATGGACATATCCCTCATTCTTCAGTATGAGCCGTAATAGTTGAACACTTTCACCTACACAGCAATTTGAATATTTCTTACCTTTTCGAAATCTGATGATTTAAGTAGGTGTCCAAAAAATTTTCGTTCTTGCTCATCTGATGAATTGATACATCCTTGCAACAACACTCTATAGCCCAGGCGTCTTCGTGGGCCGCGCCTCTTGTGGTGCGCAACGTGATATAGAATGCCACGTTAACAGTACTAGTATTTTTAACTCACAAATAGGTAAATCTGCTACTTCCTACAGACTAATGTAAACCTTTGGAAGATTTTGCATCCGAACCCCTTCTTAAACGAAAGAATTTTCAAAGAGGAAGGGGTGCCCCCCTCGTACCCCAGGACGCCATCAATGGCACATACACACACACACACACACAAGACAATCAGCCACGTGGAGCTCCAGCAAATTTAACTGTGGAAGCCTGTTGAGGTTGATCTATTCATGTAATCTGATACACGCCCACATCATTAAAAGTACATCCAACATTTTTTAATGTATCAAATGCTTTCAATACAATTCAAATATAGTGATAAATGTATCACCTATCGACTGAATGTTGAACAAAATGACATTACAGAGATCTTCAATATGTTTGGAATGATCAATCCTAGATTAGGAGCCATAGTCCAATGTAATAATGTCAGGATAGCGATTCCATTTGTAAGTCCACTTCACGCCTTGATTACAAGTTCACATATATTTGAGACTTAAAATGCTGTGAATTTAGGCCATACCATTCATGGAACCTAAAACAAGGAAACAGATGGGGGAGGGGATTAGCACAAATATGGTTTAAACTGAAACAAATGGTCACACAAATATTGGGAACTTCAGTTTAATGACAAAATAAAACAAGAGAAAAGAATCATTAAAACGCCAAATACATATTGATCTCATTTTCCATAAAGCTACTGATAATTTTACAATAAATGTTTAGTTTTGAAATATTTTCATCCTACTATTGTATATACAATGTGAAACTTGTTTGAGAAAAAAAATATTAGAGCCCTGAGATTTGATTCAATATATGAAATACAAAAACACATTTTTTTAGTATTAGAATTACAAGCCAAAATATACAGCATTTGTGAGAAGCAAACTAGATTTAAATATACAAGTCATTTACAAGTTGAAATTATGAAACTCATTAGAGTAGGGTTATCTTCAAGCCTGAAAGTGCCTCAAAGCAAGAATGCGCACCATTCATGACATGTCCTTAGAAGAAGATGCCACACACCAGTCTAGCTGTGCAGCGACAAACAGGTCTGATCATGCGATGAAAGAATGTGTGTGGTCAAATGGCAATTCCATTCTAAGGCTAACATTTAACAATATACATCAACCACTAAAATATATCATACAAATATTCTGAAATGAAAATGTGTCTATAAAGCTATTTCAGACAATTCAAACATTTTATTAATATTAAATAAAATTTGAATCTTTTCTCTTCTTTGCATTACAAATCCCTGTCAGTTTTCTAATGACCTGTCTTCTCTCACTGATAAACAATCGACTAAAGTAAATCAGTATTTACCAAAATAAACATGTTCTTCAGAAATTGCAGCTTAAGTTTACAATCATTCGCAGTCTTCACCAAACTTTAAAAGCACATTTCTTCCTGACCAATTAGTTAACGTTCAGCTCAGATGAATAACCTCTTATGTAATAGGAAGCATTAAAGACGCCACATGAGACATTGTTGTCGTTACTGGCATTTGCACCGAGTACCTACCAACCAAAGATATCAGAGCCTATTCACTAAATGTACATTGCAACGTGACAAGAAAATAAAAAAACAATGTTACTAATCCTCGCAGATTTTTTTCTTTTTTACAAAATTGAACGAATTGCCTAGAAAATCGTTCCCTGTGTCCCTTGTATAGTATTGTCAACTGGTACGATGTAATAAGACTGGAAACTAATAACTATATATATACATGAAACAATCATGAAACTCAGTCATTGTGTCATTAATTGAATGATATTCAGCATGTATGCCACTTCAATGTCATCCCTGTGCATAAGACACATGGTGTTCTGTCAAGTGTGAAACAAAATGTATTACAAGTCAAAACCTAATAAAGATCTTTTTTTAAGGTACCTGATCGACTATGGACTTCAGGTCACTGGGTCAAAACTTTGAGTCAGTGTATTAACACTAGTCATGACAATAAACACCGTACCATATCCAACCTGTTATTGTTTGATGCAAGTCCAAGGACGACAGATTCATTGGAACTGAGTAAATAGTAACAAACTTGCTGTTTTAAGACTTAAATTAATCCGTCCATTATTTGATATTTCTCAATCATACTAACATATAACCCATTACAGTGTTCTTCACAGGTTATCAAAGGAGGGGGGGGAACATTTGCGAATGCGATTCCGAAGCAATTACCAGGGCAGCATTTGAATGGGGGGTGTCCTGTCCCTCACCTCTAGATATTTTTGATAAGTGCAATGCAATGTGATGCAAAATGATGCCACATACAGACGATTTGAAATGGCAGCAACTTCTTGTTTTTTGGGGGGGTTTTTTTGCCAAAGGTCAAGCAGACCTTTTGTGGGGACTGTCAGCTTTCACTCCTCGCAGGCTCTCCACTTGAAATCCCCCTCCGAGAGAACACTGCATTATCACTGGCATTGTGTTTCAGAATTGGCTTTTAGTTTTATGAGAAATAAATGCAGACGGAATTTCAGCAAGTAAAGGGATGCAGATGTCAATTTTCTAACATCATCGACTTATTATTGCATCGATAACAGCACCAAATAATACCTAATTTAACATATTAAAACTTAAGTTTTACTGCTTGCAAACTCCAAGAGCACACTGACAGATTATTTAAAGCTAACATTCCAAAGTACCAAACACTACAAAGTTTGTCAACAGTCTGCATTTTTAGAACCAAAACACTCCATCGGTTACTGATAATTGTTCCGCCTCTAATCCTGGCCATCATCCTCATCATCGAGGAATCTCGGAGGATCCTTCAGGCCGTTGAGACGGAGAACCTTCAGAGATGGGCAGTTCCTCATCAGTTCACATTTATCTGTTTCTTTCACGTAAGTTTGATCTAAGTTGAGATGGGTCAGCTTTAGCAAAGTCAGACATCTAATTCCTGCATTCAAAGAAAATATTATCAAAAGAAACAATGTTCTATGAAGTTTCTTATTTTTCTCAAAAAATGATACTTGTTCACAATTCTGGCTATAACATGATTTCTGCATTTTCCACAAGATGTGGTTCAAGTACTGTCCAAATTTCTCCAC
Source organism: Stichopus chloronotus (assembly GCA_021234535.1). Taxonomy (NCBI): domain Eukaryota; kingdom Metazoa; phylum Echinodermata; class Holothuroidea; order Aspidochirotida; family Stichopodidae; genus Stichopus; species Stichopus chloronotus. The sequence continues at coordinate 2,324,727 of CM037830.1, forward strand.
ACAATGCAAAAAGAAATACAGTATCCCAATCACACAAGGTAGTACCTAACAGAAAACTTGTCTGCTTGTTAAATGGCCTCAGCCTATACAATTTCATTTCGAACAGTTTTTCATTTGAAGCATTTCAAATAAGGACTCACTGAATAAAATACTTGTAGTGTTCCTTCCTAAATTTTGGGGCTACTATTGAACAATTTTGAACAACAGAAGATTATCTGGCAAAGAGCTGTTTCATGTTCATGTTTTCAGCTATCAGTAACCATGGTAACAGAACCAACAGCTGTTCACATTCTAAAGGAAGTGAGCAGCACTTTCTTAAAATGAATTGTTTACCTTTTAGAGACCCCTTGGATTGACTTTGCATAACAACAAACATGACCACCCTTCCTCAGGGAAACAAAAACAAACAGTTTATATGGCAAGGCTAGGCGCATACAGACTGAATGGCGGAGACATGACATACGCATGTTAAATTTAGTAGCTTGCTCTAGAGGAGGGCGCTTCACTCTATGACTTTGATGTCACATGCAACGGGGTGTATCAACATCATCCTTTGGAAGTTCTTCTAACTTAGTCGGGAAAATTCTTACTACTTAATAGGGTTGTTGATTTTTAAACAAAAAATCGCCCATTTGCTTGATTTTAATAGAATAAATCAATTTAAACTGGGCTTTTTTCAAACATAATTTTATTTGGCTTGAATTAAATCAAATCAAACAACCATGTTACATAAGCCCTTAATTAACAGAAAATATAATTACATTAATAAATATATATAATTACATTAATACAATTACAAACCTAAACTGGAAATATTTGTCCTGCTGAGGTTAAGGTGTGTCAGTTGAATACATCTGTTTAAAGCACCATTCATCAGCAACTTGCTAGTAACTCTGAAAATAAAAAGTATAGTTAAGTACAGCTTAGGAAAGATCTGTCCATATTTTGAGTTCAAAATAACTTTACAGATCAAGTTTTGCAAGAAACTTACTTGGTTTCTGCTAAACTGAGTTCTTGAATCCTACCAAGTGACTCTACTTGCATTGCTCCCACATTTGTGATGAGAGTTCTGCCGAGGTCTAATTCTAACAACTCTGATAAACCTGTGAACAGGAATTTAAAGAACATTATTTGCCGAAAAACAATGAAAACATTTACAACTTGACCAGGACTATTGTAAAACAACAATCTTAAAGAAATTGATTTATAATGACAAAACGTAACAAACAACAGAACAAAATAAAAGGAGGTCCGACTAACATTTTTATTGGAAAGAAGTGATGGATCAGTTGCATAATTATCTAAGATATTCAGTCAGATATGATTAAATACTAATGGGAGGGGGGGGGGGTGAAAAGTAGGGCAAAAAAGAGGAAATGATCAAGTATTTCTACCAAATGATTTACTAGCTTGTATCATTCTGCAATAATTAAAACTTTGTTTTTAATAAAATTACCACAATTAAACCAATTGTCTTTAGTAACTTTTCAGTGATATTCCTCTAAAATAACAAATCTACTAATTCACCAGTCCCTATCTAACATTCAACTACAATGTGAGAACACAAATCAACATGCCTTTCATTTCATTTTAAATTCATTTCAATTCTAGTTATTGTGAATTTAATTCATTTGAAATTATTCTACCTTCAGTTTCCTTGTAAATCAGACTAAAAGTTCCCCCCAATCTCTCTCTCTCTCTCTCTCTCAATATCTCTAAATTATGGTCATGTCTTCATGTTTCTTCACTGGCTCTTGTTATTTTTGTATGAAAAAAGCAGCTGTCCTTGAGTGAAGCTATGTCCACTAAATACATGACATCATGGATGGCGCCATCGTCTGCAAATTAATGAACTTTAATATGGATCTACATTAACACTTCCCCTGTATAGATGGTTTCTTACCTGATATATATCGCATAGCAGCATCGGTTAATTTGACGTTTGAGAGTGACAACTTCTTCAAGCTACAGAAATGAAATGACACAGAAAAGATGATTCATAATTATTTATTGATGAGAATAAATTCATTCTAAGTATTCAACCTGTGTTCATGTTGTCAAAAGTAATGAAAGGTTCTCTTCTGACATGATCCTAGAGTTTCAATCCCTCGTTAACCTGGATCTTATATTTTGAGAAAAGTATCACAAGTTAGGTGGATTTAACAGTAGAACATTGATTGATCAACCATTCAAATTTGCTGACACATATTACAATCCCACACAAATCTACTGTCCCAGTGGCATTCACTTCTAAGGGAAAATCCATCAGTTTAATCGGACTAACCTCTGAATCAAACTAACCTCTGAATTCTGCTGATGTATTCAATTCCTTTGTCTGTGACATGAATGTAATCAGTCAAGTCCAGAGTAACCAAAGGCAAATCTGCAGAACAAAACAGAAAACTTAAATGACTAAATAAAGGTAAGGTTTTAGAAATTTCAAAATATCTACCTGAAAACCTGTAATTCATTGTTTATTTAAAGCAAAGTGTTCCTTGCAGTCCCTCACAGATGCCAACATGGCATTTTATAACAACAAGTAATAAAAAGTTGATCCAACCCCTTGCTCTCTCCAACTACTCAGCTATTATGAAACATGAAAAATATACACCTTAAATCTTCTAAAAAATATATTACATTAGTATTCTGTAACATATGTCACAGTTGATGATCTTTGGTAATTGGGAAAAAAATTCTCACCACAGGAACAATAAACTCTACATTACCATCTAGTCTCTTTGAGTTTACTAATTAAATCATCCTTGACAATAGTCATTCGTCTTCCAATTAATTTCCTGTGATAACTGATAAAAATGCAAGAAAAAATTAATTAACCTCTCTTTCAAAATTTATCAATGTATTCACTTGTGATGTAGTTTACAGTTTCATTCAAGTATTATTCCCCAGTGTTGTATAAAGATGTCTTCCATGGGATGAGTCACAAGTCAAGTCAAATGTGGCCAGGTCACAGTCAAGCCATTTTATGCATTGCTCAAGTCAAGTCAGGTCAAAGCATGACCCATATATCACCTAGACGACCTTGGTTCAAATTTTGATCAAGTCATTCAGCACACCCCCATATGCAGGATCTTGCACAGGGGAGTTGGGGTGGGGAACCCACTTGGTTGGAAAGGTGCTTTGCCAGTCTTGGAAGTACACAACGTCATTTGAGTGAAGCACCATGATCAGTTGGCACATGGAGTAGAAAATTTGTGATAAAATTACTGATTAGAATGCCAGAAAAAAGCATTTCCCATACATTGAGAATACATTGTAAACATCCTAATGACAATTTTGGAAGAGTGCATAGCAACGTGGAGTTCCTTTTTTTTTTTTTTGGTACTGATATCTGTTATAAATACTTATTACCATTTTGAAAAAAAAATACTAGCATGCAAGTGGTGGTATTTGATAGGGGGGCATAGCATGAGATGGGTGACTGGCAGTTTGGAAAAGGGGTCTCAGGGGATGGGTGTCCCCCTTCCCCTAAAAAAACTTTTCAACTTAAAGGTAACCTTAGATGCAATCTGGTGCAATAGTTTGCATTTCTGAAGTATTGAAATTTGCTAGATTGAGATATCAGAAAATCCATCTTCCTGTAATTTCATATTTTTCGACCACCACCACTCTGACAAACTTATCTTTGGAGGGAGGGGGTGAACCAACCAAATTTTGCTATCAGCAGCATAACTTGTCCACTATTATTGTCCAATCATTTCTGTCAAGTATGTCTCTAAATGAATAAACATGTTGTACCCTAACACCCTATGCATATATCATACTAAATAATTTACAAAGCCAAAAGACAGTGATTACTTGCCAACCAAATTACAATACATCATAAAGTTATGCCTACTTACTTTATTCTCATACTATTCCAAGTTTAGAGACAAACAAGTATGATTAGTGATTATGATTGACGGCTTGCATTCAATACTTTGCTGGAAATAAAAAGTTTCATTCATTCATTTATTCATTCATTTGTTCATTCATTCATTTATTCATTCATTCATTCACTCATTCATTCATTAGAACACTGACTGAGAGAGGACAGAAAAAATTTTCTTTAAAGTTTTGACCTACTGTCTCCAAATTTTGACTTATTGTCTTGATATTTTGACTTAATGTTCCAAATTTTTACTGATCTTGAAATTTCAACTTATGTAAACTTATGTTCTTACTTTCAAGATAGCAAGGGGAAATTTTGAGACAATTACATGAAATTTCAGGTACAGTGAGTCCAAATTTCCAGATTATAACTCAAAATTTGAAGATAAAGTCCAAACTTGGGGTTAGTCGACTCTCTAAAAGTTGTCTTTCTTGTCCTCTCTTGGCCACTGTAGATTGCAGACCCATTATTATGAGAAATGTACAACACATGTTGGCAACATGACTGGAGTTGATTTGTTGTGCACAGTACTATAACAAATTGTACATTATAGAACTTAAGTCAGCAATTGACAGTACCAGAGCACATCTCGTATACGTCAAGTGAATTTGATAAATATTTTAACCCTGTTCACTTTGGCCACACTCACAGGACCATTCAAATCTGCTGCTGTGGCTCAAGTCTGCTTCTATGACTTGAGTCTCTGTTCAAACTTGAGCATTAGAGGTTTACTTCTGAGTCAAATTGCTGTCACTGATGACTCAAGTCAAGCCATTTTGGACTCCTCACTCAAGTCAAGTCAAGTCACCACAAGAAGCTACTCAAGTCCACTTGAGTCTGAGTCAGTGACTTGACTTGTTACAACACTGTTACTCCATCGGTATAAATTAAACCTACCTTGAAGATGTTTCAAACCTTCATCAGTAGTAGTGTGTCTGTCCGGTAACGTGAGCTGTTTGAGACCAAGGCCTTTAAGGAATTCAACAACATCAAATAAGTTATCTCTTTTATCAGCTGAAAATATACATGGACAAATATTTACGCAATTATAACGTCTCCTAGTTCACATGCAATAAGAATGTTGTCCCTAGAGAAAGAGAGATTTCATGCACAAGGAAGTCTACAAAATACTGAAAATATTATGTCCATGTTCATAATAAAACCAATAACTACAAAGAAATATAATGCCATACACAATCTTTCTAGATACAAAAGGTTTTCAAGGACAGTTCAAGAGTGAAGGTTCTGAATTGCAGAAGGCATAATTATCCCTGGTTTGAAACAGTAATATAGAAACAGCTACTCGTTAATATTCATCAGAATATTCACCACTTAGAAAGAACAATACTGCATCCCCCAACATGTCTTCCATCTGACCGACATTAAGCACAGAGAGATTTGTCAGCTTCTGAAGGCATTTAAGCTCAGATGTTCCAGCCAAGCTGTTCCTTGAGATGTTGAGAGAACGAAGTTTGCTTAATCTGCTGATGCTCTCTAGATGTTTAATCTGTAGAGGAACAACACAAATAACATAAAAGTCATTTTATTAATTCCATATGACTCACAGAGAGTCATTTTCGTAATTCCACATGACTCACTTGAGGTGAGAACTACTGTCAACTGATCACATGAACCCTCACAGTTCAGCTTAAACTTAGTCTGGGAGAAGAAAAACATGACAACAGTACAATGATATCATTGTCACCAAAATCAGACGACACAAAATGAGGATCAAGCAGGCAGTCTAAAGGTTGTGTGACATGCTTCTAGAAAAGAGCACCCTTGATTCAGAAGCTGCCAAACCGTGAGTTAAAATCCGTTGGAACTTTGTATATATCTTGTTCCGTTATGAGGTATGACTTTTCACAGTTTGAGAAAAATGCAAAACAGATGATGTGGAGTGTTGCATAGTGTCAGTATTTCCTATATGCTTAGCCTCTTAATTACTGAGTTTCACATTGGTAAGTGATATCAAAATTTTTGAAGAAGAAAACAAATGCTTCCAAAATAAAATCCTCTGGGCATATCAAATTCTCCCATGTCCTTGAAATAAAGGTTACATAAACAAAGGATTAACATAAGACAAATCATAGGAGTCCATCTATTGACGTCAAAAGCTTTCATACTTAGCCACTGTTTATCCATGATACAGATGTGAGACACTAATTTTCCAGTAAATTGGTTAATCTTTGACGGATTTTGATGGATTTCTGTGATTATTTATAATATTTTCAATGCTCAATGCTCTCACTACGCTAAAATATGATTTTCAATTCACATGACCTTGAAGGAACTCTTCACATCAGCTAGAAATTTAATTGGACTCACAAGCAATTGCACACCTCCCAGGTATCAACAAAACATAGCAGTCACTTCATGTCAACTTGGTACTAACTGTTGTATTTAGCAATCACAACAGACAAATTAGGGCCAGAATGAATCTCAGCAGTCATTACAAACACACAAAGAATGTTTACAATGCAAAGCACAACAAAATCCCGTAAAGTAATTTCATCCAAGAAATCCAAGAATCTCATCCAAGAAAGTATAAACACAAATAATTTCAATGCGCATTTCGATAAAAGACAAGGCTGGACTGAAAGCAGAAATTACATGATAAGAAGGCATTCAGTGATACCTAGAAACAGGTACTGTGCCACCAACTAAGCATGTAATGGGCTTAAAACTAGTCACTTCACACCAAACACACTGGGCCAATAGACAGATAAAACAACAGTATTTTGTGGGCCTATGCACATTCAATGCACACAAGCTATTCAGATTATTCAGAGAGCCAACAATTCACAGTTGCCACAGATAGATTTCAACAAGGCTTTTTAAGTAATCAACACACACCAAAGTGGTACTCAATGGAAGTACCTGCAGACACTGCAAACCAGTCTGGTATTTAGTGAGCCTAAAAGCAGTTACAATAAAAAAGTTATTTACTGAAATTATAAACAGTTACTACATGACAATTACAAATTCAGAGGTTTTACAAGCAAATTGTAGAAACAAATTAGTTATGTAATGAGTCTAAGCATACACAAACCAGGGATGACTACTATTCTCATGGCAAATCAAAGCAAACAGCAGCTATGAGTAATAAACATGACGATTAAGTGTTCCACAATAAAATGCCGACTAGTCAATATTGAGATTTACTAATGTACTCACCTGTGTTTTTTCGAGTCCCAGCACTGATATATTTACAAGATCTGCAGAGACAAAAAACTGATTTATTAAGTAAAGTGTTTTCAATAAAGGAAAGTTTTATATATGAATATCACAATACACGACAACTGATCCAAGATCTTGTTCTACTCACAAACAGAAAAGAGATGAAGAAATAAGAGTGGAATTTTATGTTAACATTATCATCTCTGCTATACCAAAAGAATCTTATACCTGAATTAATTTCCTTCTTTAAAGGGAAACAGGGCGTTTGTTTGAGAGAAAACATCCATACTTTTGAAACCAATGTTTGTGGATGTAGAATGATAGATTATTCAAAATAAGGAAGAGCTGTAGCCTTCTTTTCAAGAAATAAGCTTCTCACAGATAGAAATTCAGTTATTTGTTGCTCAACACTAATTTGTTCACCCAAACTTTTCAAAATTCAAATGATGCATCTTCCATTACTTATTACATGCATAATCTTTTGAGAAGACGAAGCTAAGTTGGTAGACGTTTGTTGATGAGACTGAATGGTTTAACAATGATTAAAGCTATTTCCTTTGCATGCCATGTTGGTGTATTCTAAACGCCCTATTTCCCTTTAAATAAAAAAAATACTTAACTTGAAAAATAGTCAAAATATTACGGGAACCAGAGAGTTTCTACATCAGAGAATGAGTTTGTTTCAATGTTAGACTACAGACTTAACATTTTAAGTCTTTTGTTTTGCAAAGAAAGGAAAAGGGTGCTCTCCTTATTTTCTTGTCTGTCTGTCAGTCTGTCAGATTGAGTATCTATTTATCCCCAGTTTTCTCCCCCTCCACACTTATCACCCTCTCCTTAACTAGGATAACTCCCTCTATCACTAATGTACCAGGTTGTAAGCTGCATAACAAGCACATGCAGGAATGCATAAAGTTTGTTTCTAAAAACTTGATAAACAAACATTATCATCATTATTTTGATTTTGAGTTTTCTTCCCTCTATATCAAATCGATTATAACAAATAAAGAACCAAATAAACTAATCATTACAGATGCACTTGACTTTTGAAGCAAATCCATTTCTTAGGATCATGGCAATTAGTCTGTTGTCTTGCCTGCAGTAGTTTTTACACTAGAACTCCTGTTTTAACGTTATATAGTCAGCTTGTTTTAAAACCTGTTTTTTGACCATGGATAACCATATAGTACATTTCTGACTGTTATTATTACACTTTTGTATATACTGTACTTATATCACTTACTTGAGGGAGAAGATGCGATGAGTTTTCTTTGAAAACGTTTTTCATAAACTGTGTCTTTCACTAACTTTTTTAAGATATTAATTTGCTCTTTTATTTTATTTTTCAAATGCTGATTTTTATTCTGTCTGAGAGAAAGTAATTATCACCTTGGAACAGAATGGAGATGGTTCCTACAGAAAATTAAAGACTCACTAGCAAGGTATGCTACCCCGACATCAGAAACTGCTGTGCGATTTAAGTTCAGAGAAGTCAGCTTTGCATTACTACCAGATGATGATAGAATCTTTAACCCTTCATCTGTCACGGACGTACCATCCAGGATTAAAGTTGTTAAATTGCAAAGATCTAAATGATCAAATAAAAAGTGAAGAAAGTAAAGGGATTAATAGTGCAACAAAATAAACTTAATAATATACAAAGATACATAATGACTTAATGGACACTTGTTGGAAATGGTTTGGTATTAATTACAATTGTCTATATGCATTCAACAGAAACAGAGATGTGGCACTGGTGTGTCTATCACAGAAATAAATCAGGAAATGAAACTAAAGCAATATCAATGATGATAATAAACTGACATGCTCTAATTATTCAAGTAACTTCCCTTTTTGAGGTATGGTGATTTTAAGGTTTCACAATTTGACATCCTGTTGACCCAAAGTACATTTAAATCAATTAGTCTGAATGTTGTAATGTATTGTATATGTGTTGTTGTTTGTGTTAGGAATCTCTGGGGATGTTCAAATTTACTTTTGCACGTCACAGACCTAACAAAGAAAACTATCACTTGGATTAACAAAGAATTTTGGAGGAAAAATACTCAAAGTAGTATTTCATTGACTTTTGAAGAGCTTGTCCCTGTATTAGTCAACATCAAACTTAGCCTTTATTGCATCAGCTCAAGTGATTTTGTTTTTGATCTGTGCAAAAGAGAAAAGTGTGCCGACTAACAGGAAGCAAGATTTTTACCTTTTGAATGTCAGCAAATGCAAGGCAATAATTTAAATGACATGCCACATCCAGAGAAATTAAAGTAACTGTATCATGGGTTAATGGTACGCTTCATTTACATTACAAAGATATATGGGTAGTTTCAAGTTTTACTTCTTACAATCCGCTGAACAATAAAACATGCATGAAGGAAAACGTCTTAAATTAGCAAATTTGGACAAACTAGAAACATTTGAAAATTCTTCTGAAACTGGGCCGACTTCCACGAAGAGTTAAGCTCAGTTTCAATTACGTGTGGCTTTTACACATGATAAACAAATTGTGAGATTAAGCATAACTTTTAAGTAGAAAAAGATAAGCGTACCTTACCAGCATGAACAATGAATATTTCATAAAATCAGACAGAGGTTTCCTTGACAATGTGAAATTCACCTGTTAATGCTATACATATAAGAAGAGAAGTTTGAAGGTCTTGTAAAAAGAAGGGTGTCACTGGTGTGTGCCTTAACATAAATGGTTGAAGTAGCCGAATATTAATTATGATTAATTATGTATTATTAATACTGATGCATATTGACACATTTCTCTGAATTATGGCAAGCTTTGACCTTTATGATAATGAAATAGGTCATCTACCACCAAGAATGCCCTACATGATGTGTGAAAACTTGACAATTTTTTACCTCCTGAGATTGAAGGCATAAAACATTTCAACCTCTGTTAACCTCAAATGACCATTAACCTTACAGATATTGGAACCACTAGAAGTTCTTCATTCCAAATTGTTCCTTTGTGTGAAATTATGTTTACAGAGTTCTCAAACATGGATTACTGTTGACCTAAAATATGACCATTTGACTTGAATGTATAACAATTGGCTAAAGGTTGCACAAAACTTACTAGACGTGAGATGAAAAACCTTGTCTGTAACTTGCCAGTTATTGCACAAATTTAAAAGCTGGAGTCGCTTCAGATCTGAAAGGCGAATGAAGTGTGACATGATTGATACATGCTGCCTACCATACATTCTGTGTACAAATAATCAAGCCTAGCATTACAAAGGCTATACATGAAATGCACAATGCATCTAGTGTGCTACTTAAATACCTGCTACTCTGAATGCATGAAACCTATGACGTGTATTACAGTAATTATGGGAGCTGCTTTTGTGTACGCTACAAATGAAACTTACAATTAATCTACTTAATGTGCTAATTAATATCTCCTCAGCCTACAATGAACGCTAGGGTGAAACCTATCATCTGGGTCACTACATATAATGACTTGTCACCTGTGTGGCATTACATTAAATGCCACAATAAAACAATCTTTGAAAACTACTACTTGGTATTTCTATGTTTAATTTGTGATTTTTTTTCATGTGAAATGATTTAACTACAGGTATCATAATCAAGTTTCTATCATTCAAGAGAAAGTTAAGAGCAAGTTGTGGAGAGTAGATTGTAGGAGACAGAAGGTTGGTTACTTTAGTAATGAAGAAAAATTTCTTTCTCACATCTCTTAATTAATAAGTTATAGTTTACCAGAAGAAGACAGAATATTTAACACTCACTGGTTAAAGAGACCAGACCTTGATCAGTTATGAGAGGGCAGGCTGCTAAACTTAGTCTAGTTAGGAATGTATGTCTGCTGACATACTGCAAAAGCTCATTCGTTGTGTACTTGTAACAGTCAAGAGAAAGGTCTCGAAGATGACTGAAAAAAAAAAATAAAAAGAGTATCATTTATTGTGATATATCAACAAACATTATAAATCTGTCCAATTTGACTTTAGTGACTTATGTAATAAAAGAGATCCCAGAGCAGCTGAACTATGTTCTTTGTTGGTCAACGATCATGAATATGTATAACGCTAAGACTCCTCATTAATATCATCTGTAAGTGAGACAATGAACACGAGGTCAGTAGATTCATAAGAAGATTTATAAACAATCATAAAGGACTGTAAAAAAAGAAAGGAGGGCAAAAGAGGTGGGTGGGGGATGGTTGAAGGAATAACCACTACTATCAACATTATTAATAGTCCTACATTAATGCCAATGACCGCAGTTCCTTTTAATGAGTTTGCAGAATAAACCTTGACATGAAAATGATGATGAAAGGGAGATCTTTTTAGCTGATTCTGTTAAAGAATTTGTCTCACAGTGCTTAAAACTTTTTGTGGCCACTATTTAGCTGACGTTTGGCCTAGACTTTATGACCACATCTCACTGCATGGGGTTAGCAGGCCTATGCTTCATCATGCAAATGAACCTAGTCCAGGAAGATTTATTTAGACCCTTCACTGAAATTTCATTGGCAAATGGGAATGGTGATTGCTAATCACCAATGGACCAACCACCTATAATCTCTGCTTGAGAGAGAGGTCATATGGACTAATACCTGCCAGGCTCGCATGTCATAATATCAGTGGTGTTACTTCAAATGCATTTGTTAATTAGGGTATGCACTGCAAAGTGCTGGTAAAATGTCTTTGAATAACTATTAAATCTTCGTAAAACTTCATATCATCTCCGTCAGTTTCCTTTGATGCAGCTCACACCATTACCTGTACATGAGGTGCAAACTCAGTTCTGACAAACTAGACTTATGAAAACAAAAAGAAAGCCAATAAGAATAACTGACAAATGTTTGCAATTTGCACAACAAACAGTGTAATAAAAGATACTATCAGTTGTTTCAAACCATTTAATTGAACAGAGAGTGTTTTCAATACCAAAGATCTTTCACCTTGTAACATGACCTTCCTTTGATATTTCCAGGGTACCTATTTTTCTCTAACTGTTGAATGATCCATTACCCAACAAAGTCTACCCACATGTCAAACATCTTACATAAAATGTTTGCATCACTTACCATGGCAAAAATAGCTGAAGCACTTTGGGTCTGAGCGTGCCCGACTTTTTAAGCTCGGCCAAGAGTTCGACAGCCACGTGAGCAGGTACGGCTTCAAGGTGGACTGACGGTTTCTCTGATTCAATGTACTTCAAAACAATCTTGTAACACAAGTTTGAGAGAGACAAGACTGGCTTGTCAGTTGTTGTGATCTCAGAGACACCGGCATTACCATGGCAACTTGTTGACAACCTCTGTATAGCAGCAGCTTTGATGAATCAAAGGCAAAAAGGTTTAACATCAGCGTAAGTAAAGAGAAAAGCTTTCTGCAATGCATTTCAAAAAGTTTGCAACAGTTAAGTGAAGTTTTGAAATAAGTCAAAGGTGCTAAGCAAACACATGGACAAGTAATTGTTGTTAGGTACTAACATTAGCTAGTGATTTTTGTTCAACTGCTAACATGCGGAAGTGATTGTTGTTCACTATTTACAAGAATAAATAATTGTTTATTTATTGCTAACATGAACATGTGATTGTTGTTAGGTACTAACGTTAGCTGGTGGTTGCTGTTCACTACCTTCAAGCTTAAAAGATTGTTGTTCACTAACATACAGAAACCTCCTCTACCTCAAAGTCAACTTTGGAGATAGACTATCTTAATGTTGGTGATGGAAAAAAATGGCAGAAGAAAAGGACATACTTGACAAGAACTTCCTTCCCCTGAACACTGTGGCAGCAGGAGTTCAACCTCCCTGGATGAAGGGGCGGGGAGAAACGGGCAGGCACCTATCATCACTAACATAGCAGATAAAATTGTGGGAAAAATACCCCCTAGATTAACAGAATTCACTTTCCCAGTACCTGCAGGCACCCTTTCACTCTTCAGTGAAAATTTACTGCTCGAAGGCCATGCCCCCCGGCTCCCCTACCCACCCCCCTCCTGCCATGCTGCCACTGCCTAAATGCGTATCATCCTGTTCTAGGATGATGCTGAAAATACTACTTTCATCACTTCAAATCAAGTACCTGCTACAACAGTTGAATCATATCAGGTGACTGCTGAGATAACTGAATGATATGAAGTACCTGCTACAAAAACTGAATCATGCCAGTACTTGCTACAACAAGAGAATCAAATCAAGCACCTGATATAGATAGAATCATATTAAGGACCTGATACATGAGCTGCTTCATATAGGGCACCAGCTGTATCATGTAAAGCACAGTACCTGCTACAACATCAGAATGATGTCAAGTACCTCCCACAACAGCTGGATTATATCAAGTACCCAGTGCGATAGCTGAATAATATCAAGTAACTGACACACCAGCTGATTCATAAAGACTACCTGCTACAAAAGCTGAATTATATCAAGTACCTGCTACAACAGCAGAATCAGGTAATTCATCATCCATTCGCTCTTCATTTTCTTGATCAGGCACAGCAGCATTGTCATTTAAGCTGTGGCCCTCCCCCCAGTTATGAGGTCTGATATGTCCTTCGATAAAGGAAAAAAGACAACAACGATTGATTATTCAGTAATGAATATATAATCAGCTTGTCATGAATACATACAATAACACAGGATCAACCATATCAAGTATTCATACTAAAGTCAATCACACAAGAAAAAATTCAAACTTTTAAGAATAATGAAGAAATACGAATGTAATAAACTTGCATGGAGTTGACGAGTAATGCCTCAGTGGTGTAATGAGAGTTAGTACCATTTGGTAAGAAAGGCACAAATCATGAAATGGACAAATCCTGAAATATGGTTGCATGGGATTAATGTCAACTGATTTGAGGCATGAATGATTGTAGAAAAATCATGTTTTGCTTGGTATGTGTGATGCGCAGCCAAGAAAAAAAAACAAGATGACAAGAAAGTTTGCAGTAGTGGAGAATGTTCAGAGAATCAGTGAACCACAAAAAGAAAGGAAGAAACAAGGGCAATAAAATAACAAAGATCCACTAACGACCTTTACAAAGCTACGTAAGCATACTCCTTGGACAATATTTTATCATTAGAAGTTAAGTTATGCTAGAACAAACACATCTAAATTATTGATAACCTCGCCCCAAAACGTTAAACAAATCATAAATGCAAATTATTTTGATTTCCACTGACAAATTGGTCGACCCATCTAGCACACATAGTACACGAAACACACTTTCAGGGATAATGGTAGACCATTGACTATAGACTCTGCTTCAGTAAACACTGTCTCTAAAATTTCATCAGTTGGGGGAATTATTCAATACATAATATAGCGGCAGCATGTGACCAAATATGCTCAGTGTATCCTGGAACTGCAAACAATCTATCGTAACATGCTTTCCAAAATATTACTTCTTAAATTTGATGATTCAGATACTAAATTTGGTAAATTTGAATGCTGAATTATCATAAAGTTCAAATAAGAAAAGACCATTCAAAGCAGCCACTCCAAGCATCTGAAATAAAACCTCTTTGTGACTAGAGGAAAGAACAACAATTTCATCATTTGATCAAATAAGTATCACGTACAGAGAATTAGTTCAGAAATTGCTGAATTTGTCTCTGTAAAAGAATACTGGAAGCAAGTTTCAAGAAAGCAAGCAACAATGAAGAGGGAAGGTGGCAGTCAACTCATACTGGTAGTGGATTGACAATGGTCCCCAGAACATGAAACGATGGTCGGCGTTAGTTTTGTTAAACTTTTCTTTGGCCTAAACAAATGGCTATGCAAGCTCGTACAATACACACGTATGGAATATTTTTGTACTCATTTATGCAGCTTTCAAAGGGGATGATTTGGGGACAGGGAGTTTCTTGGGGGCTTTGAGGCGTTTCTGCCAAATCTCTAAATAAGTCATACATGTATCCACATGCTGGGGATCAGTCTGAATATTCCTGTCATATTGCAACACCAGCTTCATTTGACACGTCCATCCTTCAAGACCATTCCTTCTAGACACTTCTATATTTCAAACACTGATATTATATGACATTGCAAGATGTAACCATAACACATTTTACAAACTAGTCTTCTTACTTCTTTGCATGTGACCAAATCCTGCCTGCCTTATGTTGTCTTGCTCAAACTGCACATGTCTGCGTGGTGGACCACCTCTCATGAAGCGTACTCCATCGTCGTTGTTCATCGCTTCCCTCGGCAAGCGAAGATCTCTTCTCGGTGGTAGTCCCAACCGAGCCAGTGCAGGGTCATCTTCATTCCGTCTTTCTTTACCATCCTCTGTAGAATGATCCATTTTTACTTCCTCTTTCACTTCTTCCTCATCCTCGTTGCTTCCATCAGCCATGAAAGAACAACCAGCTTCATCTATAGCCGATGAGATGGCACTCTCTGAGCTGGAAACCCCCGGCGACAGTATATCTTGTTTCTGGACTGCATATGAAAGAAGGAAGGACACAGTGGGTTATGCAGTGTCTATACTGTATGTGTGTGTGTCTGTCCATATATAAAGTATGCAGAGTTAACTCTCCTACAATATATATGGATTGCATGTTAGCAGATATGTTATATTGCCTGATGACAAAGATGATGATGATGATGATGATGATGATGATGATGATGATGATGATGATGATGATGATGATGATGATGATGATGATGACGACGATGATGATGATGATGACAAAGATGATGATGATGACAAAGGTGATGATGATGACAAAGATGATTATGATGATGATAATGGCAATGGTGATGATGAAGATGGTCATGATGCTAATCATGATGATCATGATGCTAATCATGATGATGTAAGATGAAGATGATGGTGTTGATGATGAGGAAGACTGTGATGGAGAAGATGAGAATGGTGATGATGATGAAAATCATGATGCTAATCATGATAGTGTAAGGTGAAGATGATGATAGTGTTGATGACCATGATGCTTGTGATGGAGATGATGGCAATGCACATTACAAAGAGATGATAACAATGAAGATAATGCACTATTCTCCCTCAACCCACCCCCTGCCCCACCCTCTCTCCCTCCCTTTAATTTCATGCAACTGTTCAGAACTGCAACCCTGATACCTATTTACATTTACAATTCCTTGTTGAGGAACACAAACTATTCCTTTTAGTGGCTTGACCACAACTCTGTTTTGAGAAAATGCATTATCTCTCTTCTTTGAAAGCAAAACGTAACACTGAAAAGGGAAAAAAAGAGACATATAGTGACAGTTTATCATACCACTGACCTGATTTGAAAAGATCTACCAGGAAATACTGAATAATTCCTAATCAGCACAAAGCCACTCTCCATTTCTCAGTATCATAATATTAAAACACACACACTGAATTTAAATGGAATTTAAGATGATATTATCAACCCTCTTGATTCCTGTTCTGAGAAAGCCACCCACGGACTGCGGCTACTACATTTCTCCTCTAGCTTACCTTTTACTGGTGGTTCATTAATTGCTGGTCTCACCACAAGAGAGGCTGATGGTGTCAGGCAGAGTTCACATAATGTTTTATCAAACTCATTTAATTCTGTAAATTTCTTTGGAGGAAACGGCTGCAGGGAGAATGGAAAAAGTAAGTGAATACAAGGAATTCAGTGATGACTATTTAATACTCACGATGTTGAAATTGCAACATAAGATCAATCACATCTCCATGTAAATTACAAATTTCAATAAAAAGATAAATCATGCAACTTACAAAGACAACTAAAAATGTCACGAAGAAAATAGCGGCGTGAGACAGACCTGGACAAAGTCAACAGAAGGCAAATTTGGATCAGTTTCACGAAGTCTGTGAATCACAGTGTAAAGGGTACAATCAGCGGTGAACTTCTCCCTCAGTACTTTCTCCTGATGGCATTCGAATCTAACACGGGGAAAATAAAAAATAAACTATGCCATTTGGTAATGACTATGCTTCCTTTGTGAAATCATTAACAAGAACTGATGCATGATTGCATGAGTGTCTGTATGTCTGTCTATTTGTTTGTCTATTCATCACATCAAACACAATTGATAACAGATAAGAGCAATTTTCTCACCCCATAAACCACTGCACATGATACACTCTTTACAATGTGCCCTTTTAGTTAAAAAAAGAAAAGAAGGCAAAACAGCCTTTGTTCATTCAGTGTGAATAACGAAGGTGGAAAAACAATGTCAGTGACCATGTACAAAGCAAACAAAACACTGGACACTAACTGTTTGCTTTCTGACAGAGAGAAAAGATATTTACAAGAATTTTAAAGTGCTTATTTAAGACTTTGGAAGTCATTACTTGAAATAAACTAACTTTGCATGTACATACAAACTATGGGGTTAAATGAATATAAGAAGCCAAACCCATCTTCACAACACTGAAAAACTTCTGAAAAAAAAAACTGTCAAATTGCTGGTCACTCTGGCAAAATCGCTTTGAAACGACGTTTCAAAAGACATTCTCCCTCAACCATGTGCTACCACTAAGAAGCCCCATGTGTCACTGACAATAAAAGGAAATAAACAAAAAAAAATAACACGGTATGATATTGTAACTATGATGTTATAGAAATCTGCAATGCAAAGTTTTCTTCAAAAGTTACTAAACAAAGGATATGAGACTTGTTTAACTATTTCTATTTTCTTCCTACATGTTACTTAGACAACACATTAAAACATGAGAAGATATTCTAAAGTACACCACAAGAGTCCAATTAGAAATGAAAATACTACAACTGTCACATGAACTTCAACGATCTCTCTCACTCTCTTCACTATCTCATGATCAATGATGACGATGTTCTTAGAAGGCAATACAAGAAGAAGATCACAAGAAGATCACAATCAGATAATCTCGATTGGATGTTTAAATCGATAGTATGATGACTACACTCACAGGAGAACTATCATGAATACCGAATAAAACAAAGCAATACTTTCAGTAATTTGTGTACACTCTCATGGACTAACAACAGCTAAGGACATCATCTCCCATATAATCAAATAAGAAATATAGCTGGCAGGAACTTTGGAGGGTTCTATACATTCCAATCAACTTACCAGGTTAATTCTTTTACATAGGTACCCCTTCCCCTCATAATACTGACAGACCTCATTTACTTGGATACCTGAATGAAATATGCCACTAGCCTATTAAGAATAAGCTGTTTCCTCAGAAGATCTCTAATTTATATACCTTATGAAAAGAGCACTTACAAGACCCTGGTATTTGCATCATCTTTTAATATTTAAACTCATGATCATTTCATACACGGTCTACTTCACACCATCAAAGGATAAGCAACTATGCAGTTGCCATGGTTACATGTTGTATAATATATCAAGTACTTAATTCCGGACTCACATGCAGACCTGAACACATTTTTGTGCTGCTTTGTTTCTTTTCCTTGATGTCTTTAAATAATAGAGCATTCCAGGAGGTGTCTATGCCATGATTTCAGTGGTTGATAATTACCATACAGCCTCATACCATTGAGGTTGCAAATTGCTGATGTATTCCAACGATCTAAACTTTTGTTGAGCCCTAAACATTTCCTGCAAACTGTTGTAAGGAAGGAAAAGCAACTTAGTTGTGTGTTACAATTTTAAAGCAGAGTTTCTTTGTAGTAGATTTTGTCACACTAATTACATACAAGGAACTGCAATTACAATTTTTAACATCACAAATCCAAGGATGAGCCATTTTGCTTTACATCATTGAAAAACTGGCACAAAATCAGTGAAAAAGTTCAGGGATAAAAAAGGCTTTGATACCATAGTAAGAGCTTAATTTCTTTTCACTCTTTCAGGACATTTTAAATGTGAGACGAATATAATGGAGGCTTTTCCTCAAAGCTTGCAAGGGATACAAGTGGGAAAACTGCTTAGTCATTTCAAGGGGAATACTCAAGCTTCATACTGCGTGTATGTATTCAGCATTACAGATAAATCAGACAGGCTGAATGAAACTCACTAATAGCATCTCTACGTATGTCGTCTGCAGTCAATAACTTTTGAGGGAAAACTCCCCAGCCCCTCTCCCCCCCCCAAAAAAAAAAAAATACTAATCCATGTGATGGTATTTCGTAAAGGATGAATCAGGCCAAAATTAGTGCAAATAATGAATAGCTAGGGGTACAAAATACGGTACAACATCAACTAACAAAAGACCACATCTGCATGCAGAGAAGCACGGACATGAATATGCAATGACACCTTAAAAGCTTGTGGCATGCCTAACCAGTCCAGCCTATGATCACAAACACAACAATCCAGTGTAAATCTGCATTAGATATCACCAATGATTGTCAATCTTGCTGCTTCATTCATATCAGTCAAAATAAGACTCTCTTCTAAGAGATTCAAAACTCTCTGTCCTTCTTTAAAGTGGTGGTGTCAGTTTGAAAAATCTAAAAGCGTAAACATTTTGCTTCATCTTACGTTTTTCTTTTCTTCAGTCCCCCATGGGTGCTTTGCATAGTTGCCTTTAACTTATAACAACAACCAAACAGGATGCTGACAGTTTCTAAAACCAACAAAAATGTTGTGAAATGGTGAAAAATTGAACTTTCTCTTTTAAAAAAGAACTGTCATTATTATCAACATTAGACCATGCCCACAATACAGTCCTGCACAAGTGGCCATCTTGTGTGTTGTTCTGCACTGATAAAATCTTTGTATTACTGTATATTCTCTGCTACTGTAACGTCCTCTCTTACACGTCCAGGACTGCTCGGTCATTTGATACTCTTATCAAGTCTTTTGTTGGACCTTTAGAGCTTCCATAGGTCAGAAAATTGACCAACAAAAAGCTGTAACATTGCGACTAATCAAGTTTTATTCGGTGTACAAACACACGATTGCAGTACTACAAGTCTAGCACACAATTTATTGCACAACACATGTGCGCTACCACCTTTCACTTGTGTACCTTGTGATGACAAAATGCAATCAGCTGTTTTAATATAGTGAATATGCCTTAGTACTACATTTTCAGTTGGCATGTTCAAGCAAGGTTTGCTGAGAGATGAGTAAGTTTTGTCTACAACACAGTTTAGATCCCCCCATGTTTGGTCGATATTTCTGCTAAAATTTGAAGACCTTGGATGGCATTCATAGTTTGAACCTCATTCGCTTTCCTAATTATTCACTTGACCTACTCAAACAAATGACTATAATGTTGGACAAGAATTTTATGTTTGTGCTTTCTTCAAACAAATGCCATCACTTTAAATTTGAGAATGCTGATGGGTTTTACCTCAGAGTCTGCTAAGACTTAATGGAAGAGTCAATTGAACAAAACATTTGAAAAAAACCTGCTTTGGTTGGTTGACAGTTTTCAAACCCATGAGTTCCCATGCATATACTTCATTCAGAGAAACATTTTGTACCAGGAGGCACACATGTAACCTGAATTGAAACTTCACAGGTTTAAGTCAGGTACACTCAGTGGAGAATTATTAATGTAGTATCATTTTCACTGTTCACACTTTAACTGTGTGTAGTGCTGACAGCAAGACACATATCCAACGACCCAAGCTTCTGACATGTAAAACATGCACACAAAGTGACAGCCTTAAGATTAATCTAACTCTGTGGGCTAATAAATTCTTAAAAGTCTTTTCAGAGAAGACAGCTCCAACACATTATCAAGAAAACAGTGACAAAGTGCAAATTAAAAGCCTTCCTTTTAAACTGCTGACCAGGCGGGATGTCAAACATCAGCCAATAAATTTTAAAAAAGAAAATGAATAAATAATCAGATCAATTCTGCTCTAATAATTGACTGAAATAAGAAAAGGAAAGAAATAACACTGGCACAGAATTTCAGCTAGGCTAGAGAAAACTCACATACCAATATAAAAAAATGTTAGAAAAAGTCTCACCTCTACTGATGAAAGTTTTATCAACAGTTATCAACTGTTAAAGATTAAGTGAACTACTACCAATAAATCCCAAAGAAGAAAAAAGAAAATATGGTTTCACACAACCTTAAAACCCTACTAAAAATTATTACAACACTTTTACACTTGGTAGAGAAAGTTTCAAACTTCTACAGGATGCCAACCTTTTAATTCTTAACTTCAAGCATGAATGTGATTCCAAGAATGACTATTCAGTTACGTTGAAGTTTATCGGTGCCATAGGAATGTCAGACCAAACTCTTCCAATTCGCAAAGACAGAAACGAAGTTAAATTATTAACTATCATGTATATCAAACTGTACCATCTCTGGGTAATTCTCTTTGTTTTCCTGACCAGAATAATAACTTTAGGTAACAGAAAAAAATCGGGGCTAAAACTTGCCACTCTGTCAAAATATTTATGGTCAAAAGTGAATTTCACAACTGACGCATGTGGACAAAGAAAATTACTCATGCAGCAAGGTATTCATCCGCCTGAATTCAATTTCAAATCTCAAAGCTGTTACTATGGATACCTGAAGGGTGCATCCACTCTCAGATTTCTTTACAGCAAGAGGAACATTCTGTGAAGAGGCAGGAGTAACATCTACCAGTGAGGGGGGTGGTGGTGGTGCAGAGGAAGATGCTTTATTTTTCCTTGCTTCTCTGTCTGCTTGAATTTCACGTAGAATGTTGGCTTTGGCCTGCAAACAGCATTAGACAAAATACAATGTCACACACACATGTTCCACCTACAGATTGTCTCAAAGGAAGTAGTTTTGAAATGGTACCTGTTCCATGTAGTCTTCCTTTGAATGAATGAATGAATGAATGAATGAATGAATGAATGATAAACACACATTTTGCAAAGAAAAGGAGTGAAAACTGGTTTAGAGGCACAACTTTGTCCAAAACGGCAGGCAAACAGTCAGTGGAAAACATACAAATCTTGAGTCCTAGAGAGTAAGACACACACTTGGGAAAAATGAGACTGTTTTCTTTCATCTGAGACAATGGCTTTGTTTTAAGGTCTTACTAATGTCTGCTCATCAATTTTGAATGATGCAAGTTTACTGCTGATTTTTAAAGATGACTTTACAGCATACTGTACTATATCTTAATTATGTATTCATCACAATCATAAAGACAGTATACCCTTCATATTCATAACTACAGTACAATCATATTCTTCATAACAATTACAATTATATCCCTCATATTCATAACTTTTCATCTTTGAAGTTGTCCACCACTTTCATACAGTCACTGATCATTTCGCCCCCATGAAAGTTCTCCCCCAACCAGTTTGTCAACAATTTATCAGTTCGCCCCAAATTGTTTACCAGTTCACATCCAAAGACCTACCAGTTCGCCCCTAACTGCAAACCAGTTCGCCTCCTAATCTGCAGATGTAAATTTACGTTGTCACCTTAGAGGTGATTGAGTTATACGGATTTTCATTGAATTCCATGTTTTTGGTCAATTGTGTTCACTGTGTTGTTCATGTGTTTTCTCATCTTTTTGATTTTTCTTCTGATATTTCACCTGATTGGTTGTTAGCATAGTTGATGCGCATGAGTGTGTATGCTGGAGAGTACATTCAGAGTGTGCCAGTTTAGTGTTGGAATTTCAGATGATACAGTCACATACTATTCTCAAAATTTAAATTCATCAACATTTCACTTGACTGGTATATTGGCAAGTGTATTTAAGTCAGTTGGATCAAATACTACTCAAAACAAATATCTTAGAAACAGCAAATAACTGGTCTTCAACTAGCATGGACATTGAGCACAAATTGTCTGACGCTGTCATTGTGTAGAAATGGTGGCGGTATTCACGTTCAGATTTTGCAAATTTTTTCCAAACCTTGCCTGCATTTGCACCTGTAACAGTTTTTGCGACCGCAAAAATGTTTTGCTATCATGAAAATTGTAGTTGAAAACTGTTGCAATGACATTTGATATTAGTTTATTTTAGGGGGCAAATTGGTAGGTATTTGGTGGCGAAAAACTTTAACTTGAGGACGAACTTGCAAGGGGGCAAAATGACGAGGGCAAACTGGCTGGGGGAAGAACTTGGAAGGGGGTAAAATGACCGGTAATCTTCATACACTCTGAACCTATAATCAATCATCAGTATGAATGTCCACAAGTTAGTCTTTTGTAATATTTACTGTCATGGTAACCAGCCAATGTTTGGAGGTTTAGTGCAAATACACTACACTTCAGTGAAAGTATTGAACAGCTTCACCATACATGTCAATATGAACAAAGCAGTGACATAGCAGTTTATGCACAAACCAAATGTTGCATTAAACTACAGATTTTATTACTCCGTATTGGTCACTATCTCTGTTGATTACCTTCAATCAGTTGAGTTGAAGCCCCAAAAAATAATGTTTGTAAGAATTTCACAAACCTGCACCTAAACATTTCACAAGCCACAGTCCATACAAATAAGTAACCAATGATCATACAAACCAGTGCTAAAATATTTTAGAAACCAGTCCCCATACAAACCTGCACCCATTGTTCTATTGATTAAGTTCAACCAGTCAAGGTGAAACATAAATACATAACATGTAAATTATTTTGCAACCCCCCCAAAAAAATTTACCAATGTACTTCAGAAGGCATCAGTTGCAATATTCAGTTCTTAATTTATCCTTACTCTGAAATCACTGTTTAAAGTTTATGCTACTACAGTGTATCAACATTCACATTTTGCACTCTTATGTTTCCAAGTTTCCAAAAAGACACCACTACTAATGAGGCTATCAAGTCTGTCATTTACTTCATTTTGACCAGATTTTTAGCCTACTAGTGTATGCGATGTCAGCGGACCTGTTTTTCAAGTTTTCTATTTTCCTTGAACCACGATGAATCCTCCTCCCGTTTCTTCTTCTCCCATCGGTCTTTATCCTCCTTTTGATCATCCCTGAGCGAGAAACGACTCACGACCTGGCTATCCTCCCGATTTGACGATGTTGTTTGCTCTTCGATCGATGCAGGGATCATGTCCTCAGTCCCGATTGGGGGCATCATGTATGATGGATACGACAGGTTACGTGTCAAGGTGGTTCTCTGGAGTACCACATGGAACAAACAATTCTACATTAGTGAAAGCAAGTTAAATATTCCATCTCACACAATGTACCGTATTGAATATCCACCTAACAATTTACAAATCATGCATCTGTCTTTAAATACAGTGCCCAGTCTATTGGAAGCCCTACATTTAACTAAATGGAGGGAAAACAGAATGAAACAGAACAACTGTTATGAATGAGACCTGTATAGTATAGCAACAATTATCTGCAGTCTGTTTAAAAACTCTCTTTGTCCTATCATAGCGCCCCTGTTATTGCTGACTTGAGCCCGTCCCATTAATTTCCCCTTACGTTCCCACTCTCTGGCCACAAATCGAAATACACCTGGGGGGGGGCTGTAACTCATGGACAGTGATACTGACGGAGAAAATATTTTCACAAATGAATGTTAATAATGTATGTCTGATTATAAAGCAAAAGAATAAATTATTTCATATTATGTAGGATGTGATCCCTGACACTTTAATTCCTATCATTTATCTACACTGTATCTTTAAAAGAAGTATGTATCCCATAAAAGCACAACAACTGCATAAACACAAATTTCGAATTTCCTCAAACAAGACAAAGAGTACAAAAACCTCAAACACTGATATGGACAATTAATGTAGGCCAGTCAAGGTCATTGAACTGCAGTGAAGAAAGCTAGCAAACTGAAAACGTAGCTAATGTTACTTCAGTATCTACCAGTTCTTACTAATACTGTGCCACTATTGTTACCAGCATATGAAATATTAGAAAATACTAATAGTATTGCACTACACTATAAAAAATAACTGGGTATTTGTACACCTCTGTCTCAGGTTTATACATATCAAAAGCCAGCTACACCTCGATCAGTGAAAGATAAGTGCCGATTTTGTAACACTACCACAACAAAAATTAATTTACCCATCATTTGGGCCATTAAAATAGCAAATGTGGCTGAAGGGTTGTGTATTTCTGATGATGTGGGTAAGATCTATGCGTGCGACATTGCACTCAAGCTTTCTGTAAGTTTACACACATAAGATGTGCTTACACTCAACCTTTAAAGCACTGACCCTGTACAACCAGAAAAGTAGTACAGTAGTACCCACTGGCCAAAAAAATTTACAAAAACATGGGTTTCACATACAACATAACCTATCATGAATATATATATGCTGCTCTTGGATTTAAAGGGCTAAATGTAATTAATACATAATTACAAGACTTAAGGTTTATTTAACGGAATGTATTATGTTTATGCACCTGGCATGCATGAACAGATTTTGTGTAAACATTGTTGCAGTTCCTGAAATACTTAAAGAGGTTGTGCTAACAGCTTTAGATTGAGATGATGGTTGCATTCATTCTGTGTGTGGCTTTTCTTAGCAACTGCGTAAGTACACACTACGCTGTTTCTGCCTGGACTGTCTTTTAGGCATTATGTGTGATCTTGTACATCAGTAATCAACTGATTCATTCCTGGCTGAAAAAAGACCATTGGACGATGATAGGGTCTTCATCCTTTTGGTTTACATGTAGACAGGGGAAATGTAAATCCGGCAACATGACAAACTAACGGATAAAGTAAAAATTCCTTTTGGAAAAATTACACCAAAATCAATGTAATATTAACATAATGGGGTGCTGATTTCTTAGTACTGTGAAATTGACAAGTGTAAATATACACCTCGGATGGATATTTTACAACTTTCAGGAGTGATAATACATACCTGTTTGGAGTTTTGCTATGGGGCATTTACATTGACCATATTTAGGGGTAAAGAAACTCATTTACAGTGTAGTGAGTGAAGTTCATCACAGAGTATTCAGTTGTCGAAGATAACTCTTGCAACAAGAATACAAGATTGGACTTTGGACCCTTTTCTTCTTGAAATAAAAACACTGTGTGATATCTTTCATTTTTTTCTTCTGCTAACATCAGCTAACATGAAGCAGTGTACCACAAAAACAGCTGAAGAAATGTATTCATCACGTAAGGAATAGAAGGACATACCTGACTAGGCAGTGGCTGACCTCAGACTAAGTGATGGTGTTGCTCTGCTTGCGATGGATCTGTTGGTATGTTGACTGGCAGCAGACTGACTGCCGCCTTGAAGGATCCTGATTGATAACCAGACAGCCAAAAGGCTTTGTGACTCCTTGCAATAACAAACATTAATTACCCACATGACAAGTACGAGATAAATTATTGCTAAATTCTTTTTGAAACATCACGATAATCAGCATTTGACCCAAAATGACTTTTGGGTTAACTAAACCTATGTACCAGGTGATTTTTTGCAATTATTACATCATCATGTTGTGCACAGTGCAACAGGTGTATCTCAAAAGACAGTTAATGACACACACTGCTATATATATAATAAAGCATAGTCTAATAATTCAATGAAATATAGTGAAAAAACAGCTACATGACTCTGTGTCGTTAACTGTAAGTACTGTACAATGTGTGTAAACATTCTGGAACAATAAAACCATGACTAAGCTATAGCACCAATACAGTTGAACAGAGCAATAGCAGACGTATATCATGAAGGATTTAACCCAGTATTTCATAATGAACTGATAAGATAAACAAACAAACATAGTGTTTAAGCAGCCTTCATCAGTAGGACAGTAGATATACAGTAAATATATCGTGCAGTAAGACGATATACTGATACAATGCAATACGTACAGTACTGCAAGTTGGTATACAGATAAGTTGATGGTAAAAAGTTTGTTTTGATATTTAACGTGGCTTGGGCGCATTCCATGCATAACCGTACAAAAGTGAAACCAAATGGGTGATGACTGGCTGAGACTTACATTTACCACAAGACTTTCTGCATGTCTAAATACTAAGCAGAAACCTCAAGTGGAGGAAATAAGCAGGAGTATTAAACAAGAGATAAACACAAAAAGGAAAGTACCCCAGAGAAATCAGATGACATCTTCTACTGATAAAAAATGCACATTATTCATGGTTTGCTTCATTGATACTTTAAAAATGTTTTCAATTTACCATTTTGAGGCAAATTTTGAAATTTCAGTACAACTCATACTGGTACTGTAAGAGTACAGTACATACCGGTACTGTATATCAGTATGTTTGTATGTAAACACTTCACACTGGAACACAATGCGTTAGACATTATATTTTAACATTCTTGGTACTCTTTCTGTATATTACCAAGTTTTACTTGACTCTTCTGATGATTGTTGTCCATAGTACTGCTACCTTACAACATATTTGTTCGCTGCCGATGTATTATCAATACAAGCTGAGCGAGAACAGACAACAAATGGAAAGCGATACACTTTCATGTTACCAGAAGACAAGTTTACACAAGTTTATCTGGTTATTGATTAAAGATTATCAAAGTTTAAATGCAGAGTTCAGGTATATGTAAACACTGATGATCTTTAACCAAACATCGCTCCTTATTCAAGCTTGTGAGAGACATAAAACACAAACTCATGAATATTATCTATCGAACATCAACATAAGAAAATTCAACTGGAGCAGCAATGCTGCTGAATCTCAATACTTTTGGTTGTTTAATGCTCCTTTGTAAGAATGTCCTGAATCTGGTTGATGAATCTGGTTGATTCTGGTTGAATTTGGTTGACAAAATGACTTCTGCCCCTCCAGGTCATCTGCATACCATCCGTTGCTAACAATTTAACAAGGTAAATGTATTCATCTATGTCAATTAAACGATTGTTTCGAGTTTGCGTCACTGTCATCTGAAAATGTGAATGGCCAAGCACATGGGATCAAAGCATTGTTCTGACCGGACTAATTGTGTTAGGATTAGTTGACTCAAATGATGTTGCTGGGTGAAAGAACTGAAATTGCCTAATAAAGGAATGAAATATCTTTGAGCTAATTGAGCAGCTTATCTTCACTTGATTTGGTAGTCTTAAAGTGGTAGCAGTGATTAAACTAAACACACACCTGGCATGAGACATTCATCTTTTGTACTTTGTGTTGAAGTCAAGAATGCACATAATGGAATTGAAAACCATTTACTACTTTGTCCTGCACACTTCAATCACAGCAAATTGTAAGGGGTGCTTAAAAAGCTACTGTCCAGAACCCACCAATCCGAGCAAAGGATCGAAATATGTTTATTTATGCAAGCACCATGTGCAAAATGATGGGAGAAGTCTACCTTTACCAAGTTTGAAGCACTGTTTTAGTAAATAATTTGCAAAAAAGTCATTTGCTTTCACACCTTCACACTAGTAACATCTTTTGCTTACATGCCAAAAAGCACGGTGGAGAAGTCTGATGTACATTGACGATGGATGGAGACCCTGACACCACTTTAAAAGAACATCAGAATGTCCAGCTGGCAGGACAATATCTCTATACGTGTAATGTATTGAGGTAAAAATTAACATTTTTGTTCTGTCTACTGGGGCACTTTTTAACTGAATTAGCCATTAGCAGGTCACATTTTGCCACAAATCTGTTAAGGAGATACTGTACATGTGTGCTTATATCCAATTTGGAAGGAGAAAATGCAAAAACTTGTAAGTCAAAACTACCTCTTTTCCTTTAAATAACTCTTCTCAGCATTTTGGCTACTGAAATAAAATTCCTGTTGTCTTACCAGTCCACAGCAGCCTGAACGGTGACTTTACCAGCATTCACTGCTGCTTGGCACTTATCAATATCAAACCCCATTCCTGCTAATGTGGCAAGGACCTCATCAATGGAATCCTGTAAATAACAAAAATGGCAGTTAAATTGTATTAAACAGGTTCAGTTGATGTTTAAGTTTTCCTCCAAAATCATTCAACAGTTACAGGAAGGTGGCATCAAATTGTGCTATGCCAGTATCAGGCAGAACGTGATCAGTTCTGAAAACAGCACACTTTTCTGTTTTCCTTTCTGCTGTCAAAAACACTGTAAAAGACTGCCTGAAATTGGAAACTTTGTTACATTTCATCTAGTTGCCAACTAAGTTTTCTCTGTATTCCAGCAAACTTGGACGACAGGTATAATCGGACACCTACCTAATTAATATTTGCACTTTGATTATAACCAAATTTTTTTCTGCACACTTTCCATACCGTAGGCCCTATCTTTGTGTTCCTGAGAGGCTTAAGTGCACTATACAACAGCTAAGTACTCTAAGTCTAACCGTGCACAAACTTTGTTTCTCTTTGATTTTAACTATATTTCCACAAATATATCACTGAAACTGTCAATATTTCCTGATTATGTTCTACGTTTGATATTTCATGGTTGTATCTATGGGTTTTACGATATTACCCATTTTTTAAATACATATTTCAGTTTTTCTTCAATGCAAGAATCAAACTGAATAGACATCAGTGATTATTGTTTGAGTTTCTATTGCTGATTTACTAGGAAAACTTATTGCCAACTACTGACAAAAAAGCCTTTAAGTCAACAGAAAAACACAACTGGGACTCAAATTTGTGTACTCAAAAATGTGTACATATTCAAAAGAAAACTTTGTCATGCCTGCATGTGCACACATAAGATGTGGTGATACATTAACCTGCAAAGCAAAATGCCGTATTTTCACAACAATCTCATAGCCTAACATGAGTTTCATTTGGGTTTCTGGGTGCATGACCAACTATGGACTGCAGGAACATAGATCCAAATTTTGGACATAGTGCAAACACTACAATACCGTTGTTATGATAATGTTATGAATCAGCAGATTTGTATACTCGAAAATGGGCACACACATCAACTTTGTAGATCAGCCATTTTTCACATTCAGTGAAACCATATCGTCATTACTGTTTCAATAAATCTAGTTGTAAGATACAAACGATGTCACATTCTCTTCTTATCGTACATGAGCGAAAACATAACATGGTGACCCAAGACGCGATATATCTCTAAGTACCGAGATCTCTGTATCTTTAGTCGCTATAATCCGTCGTAAAGCTGCAACCTGCAACGTAAGCCTTAGTTAACCGTACTACAGCACACAGGTACAACGCGGATAACACAGCAAAGGTCTTCACAGCAAGTGAGCCACGAGGAAAGCACGAGGACAACGGTAACATACAGAACACAGTGGCAGACTGTGTAACTAGACTCAGTACGTGAGTATTAGTATTACACATACATCTCAGTACTCAAGCATGGCGTATGCTATTCCAGCACTGTCGCCAATGGTGTGCACAGGGAATACTGAGCAAAACTGGCTGTCATTCGAAGAGGCATGGCTAGACTATCGAATTGCTGTAGGCCTAGATAAGAAAGATCAAACTATTCAGATTGCTACTCTGAAAACCAGAATGGGTTTAGAGTGCAAGAAAAGGCTCAAGTCAATACCGTTGACTGAAGCTGAAAGCACAGACCATGACTCGATCATCACAAAGCTTAATGAACATTTTAAGCCGCCAAGAAATGTGCTATACAACAGGCACAAATTTTTCCTGTCAATGCAGAAACAAGGTGAATCAGTCGATCAATATTTTGTGCGCTTAAAACAACTTGCAGAACAGTGTAAATTTGGAAACATGGAGGATGAAATGATCCGGGATAACTTAGTTATCGGCTGTACAGATTCCGTCGCAAAAGCACGTATCTTTCGCCTTAAGGAAGCTGACGCGACACTACACAAAATGCTAGACGGTCTACGTATTAGTGAAGCGACCAGTCAGCAATTGAAATCAATGAGCAACTCGCCACATAGCACAGTCTTTGATACAGATTCTGTGAGCTACAATGACCATAAACCTAAACGATCGGGCAACAAGCAGAACGACAGGCAAAATAACAATCACAATGCAAAGTCAACCAGGGAATGCCCCAACTGTGGATTGCTCCACAAACCCAAGCAATGCCCGGCATTCAGTCAAGTATGCAGGAACTGCGACAAGCATAATCACTGGGCAAAGGTGTGCAGGTCTAAACCCAAGGACAAAAGGGGGTCAAAACAAATGCATGAGATTCACACAGAGGCAGAGGAGAGTTCAGACAATCCTGAGAACTATGGCTTTGATATCGACACGGTCGAAACCACACGCGCATTGCGCAATGCTAAAGGGGTCAAATTTGCAGTTGCTAAAGTGAGTACACCCCAGCACAAGTGTCTCCGTCTTAAAGCAAAAGTCGACACAGGAGCAAGAGCTAACATATTGAATCACAGCACATATAGGACAATCTTCGGGCCACAACAAAATCTCAAACCGTCATCAGTGCGCCTCACTGGATACGGTAGTAGCGCGATCAAAAACCTTGGTAGCGCAATCGCGATGAGCATTTAGCTATGGAAACAATACGGTACGCAACGTTGAATTCTTTGTTACCGAGGCTGGAAACAACTTGTTTGGCCTTAACTTATGTACACAACTAGGCATTGTCCAGTTTCCTTGCAACGAGCGTCAAGATTGTTGCGCCACGTATGACATCGCAGAGACTAATCTCTGCAGCTCAAACGCAGAATCGCAAGTTATTAAGGAGAATGAGGATATTTTTACTGGAATCGGTAAAATTGCAAATGCGTACCGCATAGAGCTAACTAGTGACGCAGAGCCTGTAATCAAGCCAGCACGGCGAACCCCTGACGCCCTAAAACAGCCACTGCGCCAGGAGCTAAACCGCTTACTCGACTTGGGTATAATTCGAGAAGTGCGCGAGCCAACAGAGTGGGTCCAATGACATTGTCCTGGTTACAAAACCAGATGGGTCACTTAGGATGTGCCTTCGACCCTCGCGAACTGAACAAATATATCAAAAGGCCCCACTATTACGCCAAAACACTTGACCATATCTTACCAGAGCTAAGGAATGCGAAATACTTTTCAACTCTCGATTTACATAGCGGATATTGGAATATTCCGTTGGACAAAACATCTCAGACACTTACCACGTTCAATACCATCTATGGCCGCTTTTGTTTCACGAGACTACCGTTTGGTCTCATCTCAGCGCAAGATATTTTCCAGCTGGACTTAGACGTCATATTCGGCAACATAAGAAATGTTTTTTGCATCAAGGATGACATTCTTATCGCAGCAGAAACTCAAAAGCAGCATGATAAAGCTATCCAAAATGTGTTTGAAGCATGTAGACAACACAATGTCAAGCTAAATTCCGACAAGTGTCACTTCAATCAAGCGAAAGTAAAATTGTTTGGGCACATCTTGAGCAAAGAAGGAGTAGCGCCAGACCCAGCAAAGGTGTCAGCGATCAAAAACCTGAAAGCGCCAGCTAACAAGCAAGAGCTACAGTCACTTCTCGGGCTTGTCCAGTACTTATCAAAATTCGCAAAGTTGAGTCCCCTCACTGAGCCACTCAGAAAGCTTCTACAGAAAGATACTGTTTTCGAATGGACTCAAAGTCACGAAGCAGCCCTGGACAAAATCAAAAGCGTGATCACAAGAGCACCAACACTCACTTACTTCGACGCTAGCAAAGAGATTGAGATACAATGTGATGCGTCAATGAAAGGATTAGGAGCAGTGCTAGTACAGGATGGAAAACCCGTACATTTCGCATCCAAAGCACTAACAAGAGCCGAAGCAAACTACAGCAACATTGAACGAGAGACATTAGCTGCTGTATGGGCTACAAAACATTTCAAGTACTACGTGTTCGGTCGAACACTTCACAATTTGTTCTGACCACAAACCCCTTGAAGACATTGCAAAGAAAGACATTAGCAAAATGCCAAGCCGACTTCAGAGACTTATGCTTCAGTTACAAGGGTACAAGTATACCATTAAGTACGTACAGGGTCAGAATGTGCCAATCGCAGACTGTCTATCGCGTTGCATAGGCCCGAACAGCAAAGCAACCCAAATCCCCAACGTTGACGTCCATGTTCATGAAATATCTAACATGAAACCATTTGTAATGGACAGGATTAAAGCAGCCACCGCAAGCGATGCCATATTGCAAGCCCTAAAAACCTACATCATTAAGGGTTAACCTTCAGAAAAGAACCAGTGCAGCGAAATATCGCATGCGTATTGGCAACACCGCAACGAGCTAGCAATACACAACGGACTAATTCTAAAAGGGTCTAGAATCATAATACCCACAGCCATGAGACCCAAAATCCTCAACATACTACACCAGCAACACCAAGGCATTGAAAAGACTAGACTAAGAGCCAGACAATCAGTGTACTGGCCAGGTCTCAATGCAGACATTGAACGCATGATCCAGGCATGTGTCCCATGCCAAACACATCAAAGAAGTCAAGCAAAACTCCCTGTAAAAACCATACCTTCGACAAGAGCGATGGAAATTGTCGGAATCGACCTGTTCGAATATGGAAGTGAACAATATCTCTTAGCAGTTGACTACTTCACAGGATTTGTTTGGGCAGATTATTTGCCTAACACACGGAGTGAAACAGTTGTTGACAAGCTGGACTCCATCTTCACAGATTTCGGTCGACCTACCAAACTAGTCTCAGACAATGGTCCTCAGCTTACCAGCAAGGTGATGGATGAGTTTTGCGAGAAACACGAAATAATCCACGAGACGAGTGCCCCACACCACCAACAAGCCAACGGACGGGCAGAAAGGAACATTCAAACTATTAAGAATATGTCAAAAAGACTGATAGTGAAGACAAAAATGCTTCACTCAGAGACATTCTTTCGTTATTAAGGGACACACCCATATCTTCAGAAATTCCATCCCCATACACACTCATGTTCAAGAGAAAGGTTAAATCTCACTTACCTGTTGTTCACTTTCCCACTGAAGGGAAAGAAAGTAAATTGTGGAAAATAAGCAAACACATACTGCTGCCTATGCTACCCATAAGCAGGAACCAGCCCCAATTGAACCTGAAACAGAATGTTGGTTTCAGAAAACTCCTGCTTCAACCTGGAAGCAGGCAAAAGTCTTGAGCACCCAGTCAGATAGGAAATATACCCTGCAAACCTCAGATGGTGTACGGTATCAGCGTGACCGCATTCATGTGAGACCCTCACCCAAACCACCCTGCAAGGATCCCACTACAGGGGAACTCTCCACACCCCACCTTAACCCTGAAACCCTACCAGAAAGTTCAAGTGGGAAACCCACCTTACCTCGGACCACCGGTAATCCTACCTCATATGTTCATCCAGTTAGAGAACGCAAACCCCCTGTTCGATACCAAGATTACATTTTGAAATGATTTGTTTCATGTTAGTTCTACCTTGATCTTGATGTTCTGTTTTTGTGCTTTATGATTACCTTCACAACACTTCTAGATGACAGAAAGGAAGGTACAGTTATGTAGTTGCAAATTTTATTTTTATGTAGTTGAAAATTTTATTTTTTCAAGAAACGAGTCATGAAGCACAAGCTTTAGTTTACTTGCATGCAACATGTAATCAATCTTTCCACAATAGTTTTCATGACTTTATTTCTCATTTCATTTCTTCATCAAGCACTTTCAAAAGGAGGGGGATGTTATGATAATGTTATGAATCGGCAGATTTGTTTACTCGAAAATGGGCACACACATCAACTTTGTAGATCAGCCATTTTTCATATTCAGTGAAACCATATCGTCGTTACCGTTTCAATAAATCTAGTTGTAAGATACAAACGAAGTCACATTCTCTTCTTATCGTACGTGAGCAAAAACATAACAACCGTATTCACAATCTACAGGCCTAAATATATGTCACCAAATTTTGTTACAATTGCAAGAAACATGTGGATCAAGTGGATCAGCATTTATCAAACAGTACACTTTAAAAAAAAGCACTGCAAGTCATGTGGCTTATTGCTGTAATTTATAATGATAAATGAATGTTACATTCTGTGAAGTGCATCTACAGGTGCTTGCATGCACTGTATGTCACTTCACTATGCACCACCAAAGTGCCTCCACCAACCACAGGTCATCTTACCTTGTCTTACTTATAGGCCGGCCCTAACAGCTACAGTATTTTTAGTGTTTGGCACTGATGTATGAAACTTCGCATATCTAAAGTGAAAAACTTGGAATTTCTAGCTTTTGGAAATTCAAAATCCCTATGAAGCCAATAATCTTGTTTTAGCTAGTCTGAAATTTCATTTTACTACAGTACAATTTGACCCAATCTGGTGGGAATTGTGCTTCACCTCCAAACCTCTTTTTTTAACCAACATTTGCTTGAGTCAACAATATACAGTAATGTCAACCTGCCACACTTAGTGCACCTTACTAACGATAGCATGACAATCATTGCTTAAGGAGTGTCCTTTTAAACACATCCTGTGCATAAACCTTCAGCAATTACTGTATCTGTGAACAAGCTAGCACCGAAAATGATCATGAACAAGTCCACTGAATGGTCAAAATCATGACTTGGATATTCGTAACATTAGGTGGCAACTGCGAATAGGATGCTTTAGGCCTACTCCTAGACTTCCCCTCCTGTTCAAATGCAGCATTCTAGACCTATACTATAGATTTGCTAATCAGGCAAGAGCAATAAACTATTCTGCAAGTGTACCTACAGTATACTAGGGTCCCACTTGAGACCAAGGCTAATTCAGGGCTAATGTTTAGAGGCCCTGGGATAGACCTCATTGTACAGGTTACGGTAGCCTACTTACACTACAGTGAGTAGGAGTAGGACTAGCCTTTGGCCAGTACTATGTGTATAACTATAAAGTTAGGTCACACTCACACAGTCACAGTAGGCTAAATCAAATGACTGTTACTTAAAGGGAAATAGGGCGTTTGTTTGAGAGAAAACATCTATATTTTTGAAACCAATGTTTGTGGACGTAGAATGATAGATTTTTCAAAATAAGGAAGGACAGTAGCCTTCTTTAAAAGAAATAAGCTCCTCACAGATAGAAATTCAGTTATTTGTTACTCAACACTTATTTGTTCACCCAAACTTTTCAAAATTCAAATGATGCATCTTCCATTACTCATCACATGCATAATGTTTTAAGAAGATAAAGCTTTGGTAAATGTTATTGATGAAACTGTATGGTTTAACAATGATTACTGCTATTTTCTTTTGCATGTCATGTTGGTGTATTCTAAACGCCCTATTTCCCTTTAACCCAAGTCCAGCTTACGTTAGGCTAAAGTTAGAGTCATAGACAGGTAACGTAAACGTGAGCATCTATCTTGCCACAAGAAATTCCTGAAATGCATTGTGCAAAATACCTCCATTTTTAGCGTTTTGACATGCTATAGTTAGAATGTCCAAGACACTTTGATCTCTTTTTTTTCTGCGATGCACTTCCACACTTTTGATGAAAATAGTATCAGCAAACCCAGGTAAATATTAACTTGGACTGTAAGTAACACTACGACGGAGGACATATTATATTACGTTGGTGTCACCATCAACCTCTTCGCTTACAGTGATTCCCTTCCCAGTACGTAAACAAATTTGTGTTAAAATCAATCCATTTGAATCGCTTACAAAGTACAAATTACTTGATAATTTAAGATGTTTCCAAAAGGAAGAAATAATTTAGTGGTTATCAGATCGATTTTGGGTACATAGTTGTCGGGATAGACCATCGATTTTGAGAATTAAAACATTACCACTTTACTGCATCCTTGTGATAATCGTTACACATGATGATTACAGGGACGGGTTTTACGAAACAAGAATAATCCATACAACCAACCAAGTTTTAAGGTTGTAGCATTATCATGATTTGGGCTTATATCTTCATTGTATTGGGTCACACTTAACGTTATGCGCCTTCTCTTTTTTGTCATCGTGCTGTAGGGTGCACAGTTGTAGACTTTTGGCCCAAAGTTTGGGAGATACTTTGTAAGCCTAACCTATTTAACTCAGGTGAATAGACTTCAGACAGGAATGGATATAGCCTAAACTTAATAGCCTTTTAAGACTTCAGAGATATCTGTTAGGAATTCAAGTCAGTTGAATTGTCATGCTATAACTGATGAAATACACATGATTGTAGAGGTTTTTACCATTAGACACAACAATTCAGTATCAGAGTTCATTATGTTTCATACATTCTAAGTAAAGTCTGATCTGATCTGGTTCACATTTAGCTGTGCATGTAAAAATCACTCTGTTGTACAAATGAGTTGGAGAAATGAATAAAGACAGTAGTCATCCTGTGATGAATGCATTTTGCTACATGTGTTGCTGCAAAAGTAGCAAATAATGCACAGTGGCTCATTGTAAGTACCATCACAGACCAAATGGGAGAGTAATTTATTAAAAATGGGGGGTCCATGGGATATTGCTGTACATTATAGTATTCAACATCTTCAGTTCATTGCATTAATTGAGATGGCTTCTTTGATATTTATGAACTCCAGGATATCATTTAACAGTATGTATACTCCAAGTACAAGGAACCATAGTGCCATTGTCATGCAAAATATGTCTTATCTTATAGATTGTATGTAACACTATTAATTGGTTCATCACATTAGTACTATGGAAGTGGTTCCATGTGGGTGTTTGCCATGTTTGGGGTCCAATGTCTGAAATGTGCCATATGGGCCATTTTATAAAAGCGTGAATTGTGTTTCTCTATAAATTTTACGTTACAAAAGTGAAGGTTAATGGTCAGAAATGGGCCAGATGGGCTATTGTACAAAATAATGCAAAATGCTTCTTGTACTTCATTATTTACATTACTGTACATCTGTGCAAGGAACCATGTTGCCCTTGAGCTCTTGTTATAGAAGTTAGGAACTGTCTAAACTATTTGGTAGCCATTGTATTGCCTTTTAGCAAATGAATGTTTATTGTCACTCTTTTGACCATGGTGGATTTCATTACTAGGTCACTGATCATTTAAAGACATAATGACACTCGCATGAAAAATTGTTTTGAGGCAGTATTAAGCAGATGACTAGTAGTCAGTTCTTCGGTTTGCTCATTCTGTCTATTATAATTCAGCTTCAACATTTACAGTCATTTAAGTGAACTTGTAATTCCTTTGAAATCTTTAAAAATCTATGTTAAAAAATGGGATATACTTGTTAGAAGATGCCTTAGACCTATACTATGTATTTTTTTTTTTACTGTTAAGTATGAATAAGTGAAGGGAAGAAGCAAATACTCTGTAGCTTCATAGCTTTGTTTCAGACCTATCAGTGAAGTTTTTCATAGTGCACACTGTGTACACTAGATAAGACAAACCATTTTGACTTTTACGTCATCATACCATGACTACGAATTATCCGTGATGCTGTCTCCAATAGTATGTATCGTAAAAGACATTAAAATTTCAATATTTTTGTGAACCAAGTTGTATGCCTTGTATGATTGGTATTGGAAATTCTCCATTTGCAATTGGAGTTCAGGGACGGTCTGGACATTTTTTTTTATGGCAAAAAAAGGAGTAAAGGGGTATGTTACTTTATACTTTTAAGTATCAACAACTAGTTTTTCGGTGCCTTATTTCCTCTGCTGTATAAGGATCCCAATTATATTTTACCCATAAGCCTGTATTTTGGGGAAAATAGGCCTATATTTTGGACAATTTTAACCTGTGGAAATACCTATCATTTTTGGTTTCTTGTGTCGGCAAAGGAACCTAAAGTATGCTGTCATGCTGGGATGTGTGTTTGTGTGTGTCTGTAACACTTTCTTTGCTCTAACTCAATAAGGGAAAGTTGGATGAAAGTCAAACTTGGTATGTATCTTTGCCATATTGGGAGCATGTGCCGTATTGTTTTTGGTGGAGGTCAAAGGTTATCTGGGACAAAACTCTTTGTTTCTGTGACACTTGCTTTGGTACGCAGTAACTCAACAGGGGAAAGTCGAATGACTGTCAAACTTAGTATGTAGGGCTGCCATATTGAGAAGGTGTGCCATATTGTTTTTGGTGGAGGTCAATGATCATCAGGGGCACGGGGCAAATCTCTGAAAACTGTTTTAACACGATATCTCAAGTTTTAAAGCATGGACAAAGTTTTTACTTGGTATGTGGATGTATTATAGTGGTGGTGCCTTTGCTGTATTCAAGATTTTGGGGTCCAAGGTCCAAATGGGCAGAATGGACCATTTTATGAAATCATGCAAAATGCATCTTATCCTACAGATTGTGTGGTATTAAGTTAAAATTGTGTCACATTTCTACTTTGATAGAGGTTGCTTCAGGTTGTTCAGGATGATTGGTCCTACATAGACCATTTTAAAAAATTGTGTAAAATGTTTATTCTCTGCATATTTTGCTTTACAATGTGAAATGTTTTTCAAATTAGCATTGTGGTAGTGGAACCCGGGGTTCAAGATTTTGGGGTCCAGGGCCCAAATGGGCCATATGGGCCTTTTCATGAAAATCATGCAAAATACCTCTTCTCCTACAGATTGCATGGTATTGAGTTGAAATTGTGTCACATTTACTCCTATGGTAGTTGCTCCTTCTAGTTGTTGAGGATTATTGGTCCCATATGGGCCAACATAGACAATTTCTGAAATCATGCAAAATGTTTCTATTCTGTATGGTTTGCTTTACAATGTGAAAAGTCAAATCAGCATTGTGGCAGTGGAGTTCAGGGTGTTCAGCATTTGTGGTTCCAACTTCAAAATGGGCCATATGGGTCATAAATTATACATTGTGCAAAGTGATAGTTTTTCTACAAAGTTGATGTGACAATGTTGAGGGTTTTTCATATTAGTACTATGATAGTCAGCGCCTTTGGCTGATCAGTGTTCTTAGGAACAAATGGGGCTACACTTACATGCATTTATGTTTTCATTATTTACTGTATAGCATGCTTATTCTTCTGATGATATACTTTTTCAGTATTCAACCTATTGTTTGTATGTGCAATAAGCAAGCCACCTGTGCTCGTATCCATCACCTTCCTACCTTTTTGGTCAGTCGGTTCAAAGACTGCTGGATAGCTTGCTATTTAAACATTATCTCCCTGTTTGAAAATATAGGTCAACAGAGGGGGAAGACAGGTTCCAATTGATGGTCATTAATATTTCTCCTTGCTTTCAGTGCAAGGAAAAAATCGGTATTCCAGAGATTGTTTCTGCTATAGCGAGCATTCCGTTTTCAGCAGTTTTATCAAGGACATAACATTGCATGCTGCCCTTTAGTTCAGATAAGTACTATGGTAGTGGAGAACATCTGGTTGATCAGCAGTCTTAAGGACAAAATGGGGTCCAAACCTCTTTTGATATGATAAACTATGGATTACCCTTGGTTAAGTGTAGAGGAATACAGTTGAAATAATCTCCACTCAAGGAACCACAGAGCCCATCAGAGTCTTTGTTTGCCACTTGAATGACTGTAATTTATCCGGAAGATCATTTTTCCAAAAGCCAACTCTTCAGATTGGATGCATTCTTTGAATATATCCTGTAGAGATCAATTTGAGCATTGGTTCAATTATATCACACTTACCTATATCAGAGATTTGCCTGCAGATAAAGAGATGCTTAGAGGGCACTATGGTTTCCACTTAAAAGCTGCAGGTACTCTATAAAGAGACTACATTTGCCCTGTAAAATGAAAGAGTGTTTTGAAAAATATTTTCTTTGACAATGTGATAAAGTGAGGAACCTTGTCAGAGTAAAGTGTAAGTAGATAAAGCCAAAGCCTATCCTTTCTGCTGCAAAGTTTCTCCATGTATGTTCTTAGTAATATTGTTCATTACATTCCTCATATATTTGTTATGAATTTTAACTAGTAATAAGCAGCCTTGTTTAGTGTACAACCCTACTATGGCATCAATGTATTAATGAAACCTATAGGGCAAGTGGAGTTTGAAATAGCATAAAACTACCAACATTTCAAGAAAAACAAAAAGAAATTTTGATTTGATGTCAGTTTTTGAAATTGGCATGACTGAATGTGTTCATGGTCATTAACTCTGTTGTATGGGCCATAGGTTGTGCACACTATGTATAAATAACTTAAGTTTTATCTTGGATTGTCTTTTTGATTCCTTGCCGAAGGCAGAAGGAATCTATGCGATGGTGATGTCGTGTGTGTGTATGCGTGTGTGTGTGTGTATGTGACACTTCTTGTAAACACAATATCTCAAGAAGGGTAACCATGACTGATGTCATACTTGGTGTGTAAGTTGGTCATATTGAGTAGATGATCCCTATTGTTTTTGGTGGAGGTCAAAGGTCATTTGGGGTCACCAGAGGTCAAAATGTGAAAACCTTGTAAACATGATATCTCAAGAACGGTAACTGTGACTGATGTCATACGTAGTGTGTGGGTTGTTCATATTGAGTAGATGATCCCTATTGTTTTTAGTGGTGGTCAAAGGTCATTTGAGGTCAACGGAGGTCAAACTGGAAAAACCTTGTAAACATAATATCTCCAGAAGGGTAGCTGTGACTGATGTTATACTTACTGTGTGGGTTGGTCATATAAAGTAGATGATCCCTATTGCTTTTGGTGGAGGTCAAAGTTCATTTGAGGTCACCAGAGGTCAAAATGTGAAAACCTTGTAAACACGATATCTCAAGAATGGTAACTGTGACTGATGTCATACTGGGTGTGTGAGTTGGTCATATTTAGTAAATGATCCCTATTGTTTTTAGTGGAGGTCAAAGGTCATTTGAGGTCACCAGAGGTCAAAATGTGAAAACCTTGCAAACACGATATCTCAAGAACGGTAACTGTGTCTGATGTCATACCTGGTGTGTGGGTTAGTCATATTGAGTAGATGATCCCTATTGTTTTTGGTGGTGGTCAAAGGTCTTTTGAGGTCAACGGAGGTCAAACTGGAAAAACCTTGTAAACATAATATCTCCAGAAGGGTAACTGTGACTGATGTCATACTTGGTGTGTGGGTTGGTCATATGAAGTAGATGATCCCTATTGCTTTTGGTGGAGGTCAAAGGTCATTTGAGGTCGACGGAGGTCAAACTGGAAAAACCTTGTAAACACAATATCTCCAGAAGGATAACTGTGACTGATGTCATACTTACTGTGTGGGTTGATCATATTAATTCGATGATCCCTATTGCTTTTGGTGGAGGTTAAAGGTCATTTGAGGTCACCAGAGGTCAAAATGTGAAAACCGTGTAAGCACGATATCTCAAGAACGGTAACTGTGTCTGATATTGTACCTGGTGTGTGGCTTAGACGTATTGAGTAGATGATCCCTATCGTTTTTGGTGGTGGTCAAAGGTCATTTGAGGTCAGTGGAGGTCAAACTGGAAAAACCTTGTAAACACAGTATCTGCAGAAGAGTAACTGTGACTGATGTCATACTTACTGTGTGGGTTGGTCATATGAAGTAGATGATCCCTATTGCTTTTGGTGGAGGTCGAAGGTCATTTGAGGTCACCAGAGGTCAAAATGTGAAAACCGTGTAAACATGATATCTCAAGAATGGTAACTGCGACTGATGCCATACTTGGTGTGTTTGTTGGTCATATTGAGTAGATGATCCCTATTGTTTTTGGTGGAGGTTAAAGGTCATTTGAGGTCACCAGAGGTCAAAATGTGAAAACCTTGTAAGCACGGTATCTCAAGAACAGTAACTGTGTCTGATATTATACCTGGTGTGTGGGTTAGACATATTGAGTAGATGATCCCTATCGTTTTTGGTGGTGGTCAAAGGTCATTTGAGGTCAGTGGAGGTCAAACTGGAAAAACCTTGTAAACACAGTATCTGCAGAAGAGTAACTGTGACTGATGTCATACTTACTGTGTGGGTTGGTCATATTAAGTAGATGATCCCTATTGCTTTTGGTGGAGATCAAAGGTCATTTGAGGTCACCATAGGTCAAAATGTGAAAACCTTGTAAACATGATATCTCAAGAACGGTAACTGCGACTGATGCCATACTTGGTGTGTTTGTTGGTCATATTTAGTAGATGATCCCTATTGTTTTTGGTGGAGGTAAAGGTCACTTGAGGTCACATGAGTCAAACTGTAAACACATTGTAAACACAGTATCACTAGAAGGGTAAGTGTGACTGATGTCATACTTGGTGTGTGGGTTAGTCATATTGAGTAGATGACTCCTATCGTTTTTGTGGAGGTCAAAGGTCGTTTGAAGTCCCCGGAGGTGAAAATTTTCTAGCACATTATCTCCAGAAGAGTAATGTTGACTGATGTCATACTTGATGTGTAGGTTCCCCATACTGGGTAGGTGATCCCTATTGCTTTAAGTGGACGTCAAATGTCATTTGAGGTCACCAAAATAAAGGTTATTTGGGTTAAAGGCTTATTAATGTGGTGTTTCAAGACCAGTAACTGAAGTTGATCTCATACTTGTCATGTTAATAATTCATGCTTGTTATAATATAACCATGTGGCAAGGAATCACAAAGCCTTTTGGCTTTCTGGTTTTTTATGCATTCCCTTATCATTCTCCTGAAAGTGCGATATAGATGAACTCTAGGAAAGCAGTGAGACCTTGAAAAGGCCATATAAATCGTGTAAGATCAAAATCTAGCTTGATTTTTCGTCTCCAATTTCTATTCTTGTCATGAAATCATAGGTAAATTATCTTACCTAGGCTCCTGTGTCGTTGTCATGAATTAGTGTTTCATTTTAGCTGTTGAATGTTGTCACTTTTAAAACAGTAAATGTGTTTTGTTCTTTTTAAGTATGAAGGTAACTTGATACCAACCTTGAGAAAACTTTGACGTAAGTTGCAATCTTGAAGTAGCATAAACCTTCTCTTTCATTGCCAAATAAACAGCCCCTGATCAGGAGAAAGTAAAAACATTGTAAACAAAGTACTTGAAAGTTGGAAAACTTGGAGATGTATATATTGAGAAGCGTGTTCATGTATTGCTCATATAAGATATCTGATAAGTTTGCAGATTGCCTCTCACTTTGAAATGCGTAACCACATAAAGGAAATAGTAGGTCATGTAAGAATGGGAATTTACACACTTTCCTTGCTATCGGCACATCTGAAAGCAAAGCGAATAAGACATTTTCGTTGACCATGTTGTTAGGATGTCCCTTTAGTTAGGATGTGTTGGGTAAGTGAGAACCATTTAAATAAAACACGTTTAATGTACAAAGTTGACATAGATCTCAGATCTCGTTTCCTTTTTTCCTCTTGGGAGATTCACTTATAAGGACTATCCACATTGACACGTAACATCGACTATGGTGGACATCTGAATGTTGTGAAAGTTTCATCACCTGAGACAGATCATTTTAATATATGTATGTGGGCAAGAAGGATATGAACTTTGGGGTAACCGCTCTACAAAAAAAAAAATTCACTTTTATATTCAGTAAGTTTCTCACTGCCATGGTCTGTTTTCACTGAAGGTACAAACCCCTCTCTGAAAATTAAGAAATTTTGCTCTTTGAAAATTCTACAGTTTGTCGCCACGCAATCTCTGCCAGGAAACCCATGATCTATTTATAGATTACTCTCACCTCCTGTGCTCCTCCACACCCATGTTCTCATCTCACCCCCCCCCCCCCCCCTTATGTTACAAACAAGTCTTGTGGTGAAAAATTACAATTACCTTTAGTTTCC
This sequence comes from Stichopus chloronotus, assembly GCA_021234535.1. Lineage (NCBI taxonomy): Eukaryota > Metazoa > Echinodermata > Holothuroidea > Aspidochirotida > Stichopodidae > Stichopus > Stichopus chloronotus. The sequence continues at coordinate 2,369,195 of CM037830.1, forward strand.
ACTATTTTAAAGAGGACTCATTGAATTTATATTGTTCATTTTGTGACATGTCCATCTCCAAGGAAAACAGTTGCATGCTAATACTTCTAATTAGCCTCATTAGTCATGCATGTATCCCTACTTTTCTTGAAAATGTGAGAAATTGTAGTTTTTTTGAACTGGAGTTGCCTATGCTTAGTACTGCTTGTTAAAAAGTGGTTACAGATTTCCAATTAGTGATTTCAATCTTGAATTACCATACATCTCTGTTGTTTCAGTTGTGTGTAAGCTCCTGTGGTATCCCAAAGAAACTGATATCGACGTATAGGCGAGGTAATACTGATATATAAGCGGTATGTAGAAATGTACGACCACAAAATTTCACAAAACCAGTCAACATGCACACTGTTTTGTCAAAGTCGTTGCCCACAGTGCCATAGTATCTAGCAATCGCTAAAACTTTTGTTAATAATGCTCCTACTGTTTGAACGTTAATGGTTATGACATTGCCAACCTTCCTTTGTTGCAGAAGACAACAATAACCAACCTCCTAGCCCTGCTACAAGTCAGTCGCTAGTTAACGGTAGGAAATGCACGTGCAGGTTTTGCAAAATTTCCTGGCAAACTTCCAACTTTATTACTCACAGGTTCAGTGAACAAGCAGCAACCTGCAAGACACAGAGTTTTCCTCAAAAAAAGGCATGTCCCCCCAGATGACATCATTATGGTACAGTCTGACAAACCTCCATGTGAGGACTATACACAAGATTGGAGGATTTGGAATATACCATTTTAATTGGTCACAAACAAGTTTGAACATTGAACCACATCATTGCGTGCAGACTGTGCACATTAACAAGGTAGCTGTTACACATTGGCATGTTTGTATCCCAACAGTCCGTAAGTTGGAAGGGAATACTCTGTGGGTATTAACCTGGGCTGGAAAAAATGTTTATTTCCCTGGAGGGGAGTAAAATTATTTCCTTGGAAGGGAGTAGAATTTCCCACAATGCTCGCTATATTCTCATGTACAGAAATGGGAAATTTCCCTCCAAAAGCCAAAATTTCCCCCCAGATGCCCAAATTTCCAGGGAAGGAGCCTCCCAACTTTTTCCACCCATGGGTATTAACTATATTTTCTATATCGTTGCTGTAAACACATGTCAACACCCAAACAGTGCCCTCTTCCCGTCTCTGCTAGTACTGGTACCATTACCTACTCATAGTACACCAAACGGTATTCATACTGATGCAGTGCTAAACTCTTACCACAGTATTATCCAGACAAAATAGGGACGATGTATATTTTGTTTGGGTATATATCGTCAGTATTTCGTCTGGATACAGATGAAATACGGACAGATATTTTCAGTATATACCTACATTTAGCACGTACTGTGCCAAGTATATATCTGTATATGTCTGAAGACACTATATGGGTATCGGTATGGAAGTGAATACTGAGAATACGGAATACATTTGACTACCAATGGAGCTTAGTCGTATGTCAGATCTTCAGAATTTCTTAGTTTGATCATTTACCATCAACATATAAAGCATACTCAACAGATGTGGCAGAATATCTGGAATTTTGTGAACCAACTCAATGAGCCCCTTGAAGGACACATTGGTACCTTCATGGCTTCATGCAGTAAGAGTTACAAAACATCCAATGTGAGTAGGATTTCAACAAAGTAAAATTTGTGCTGTAAATTGACCTGGTGATACAACTAACTGATCTTTTTATATTTACATGTTTCTATTGAAATTAGAATTGCTAGTTTGTATGTTACAATCCTGTGGTATGGTAATTGCGGATTGTAATCTGTCTAGGTATGATAAAAATCAGGAGTAACCAAATCAGTAGCCAACTTTCTTAATAATCAGCATAAAAGAATACAACTTGAATGTAAATGCACGTTGTGGTGTCAGTGGTAGATTTACTGATATAATTATGGGTAACATCCTCTTTGTTTTATATGTTTGCATGTAGATATATTACTTTAGAGAATGAAGTAAAATACTTTTTGTTGTATCAATTTATCATGTGATGCCTATTTGTCATTTTGTTTTTTAATTTCTGATACCAGCTTACAAATGAGTCAGCAGCTGTTTGGAATATATTCTCCCCCTTTTTTCATGTATGGGATTTTTTTAATTTTGTTCATTCTTCAAAATTTGCTGTGATAAACTTTGAAAAGCAGTTTTTTTTTATTACCTTTTTTCTGGTTTCACCAATTTCTGGGGCCTTACCATCACCTATGAAAGTGCTACATTACGGTAGACTTGTTTTGAAGTCAAAATGGTAGACGGATTGGTCTTGCCAGTTTCTTCAAGGGTGGCAATTACAGTCTTCCTTTTCAAACACTTCTGTTGGTTAAAGTCTAAAGGAGGGTATTCCCCTTGAAAGTTATCCGTGTAAGATGCCTCATCCTTAAAAGCTATAAATCCTCTTCATGAGTTCAGTAGATGCGGTTATAGATTCGAGATAATGAGAAGAAAACGTCTCTCAGCTCTTGTAAAATATCAGGCTACATCAGCTTTTTCATCTCACACACTCGGATCTTTGACAGAGAGACACTTTTAAATCTCTCCTACTTAAAACATCACATTTCATGGATTTGAGTGAGTGGCTATCCCTTGTCATGCCCACGCAAGCTTATCACACCTCAGAATCTCCTACTCGGTAAAGTGAAGAAGCACTGCAGGGTCTCAAATAACTGGAGAAAGTTTGCACAAGGGATTGGATTTCACATTTTATAGATAACAAGAACAACCTCATTTTAACAAACATGATACTTCTCTTAAAAGCTCAAGTAGCTAATGGAAGCTTTCTCTTGACCTACTACTACTACACATTTGCTGTTGGTAATATGTTTCTGGAGTAATACCACTGTAGGTGTCACCCACCCTGGCACGTATCTCATTTAAACATTGTGGTATCAAACAGCAACCCTTCGTTTGTGATGTTGTGGGATGCAAATCTGCTATTTTTAGAGGTCACCGTTCCAATCTTTACATCTATTCGATGAGATGGTATCTTCGCTATTATTGTTTAGTTCATAGCCCATGACATATGGCAACCTAAAATTAGCATCCGTTGCTATCCTCCCCTTCTTGCTTACAGTCAAGCTTCACAAACATATCTCGGTTACCCCAAAAAGCAGGTTGCACAGTGGCTATTTACGGTCTCTGTTATTCCAGGTCCTTGAACTGGTTCTCTTGCTTCCTTTACAGAACATAGGTGAATCAAGCAACCAACAGGAACAATGGCCAAGTCTAAGAACCACACCAGTCATAACCAGAGTAAGTCATAAACAGGTTATCTGCACTATAAGGATGGGGTGGGCACATCAAGTATCCACTTAAAATGATATATTGACTGTGACAGTGAAGTAGGCCACTTGGATTAGAATTTCTAAATTTTGAGCTATAGTGCTAGTGCCCCCTCCTTTCAATAGTCCCCTCCCACCTTCCATACATGACTAACATTTTGTACTTGGAATCACAGTTAACTGTATATTTGTATGTGATCTTGGTAATTGATATGTGTGAAGCATACAGTATGTGCTAGATAAACATAAAACTCTGAACAATCTACTGTTGTGGTGTGGATTTGTCACTTTTGTTACAAGATAACTTTATATTTTGGCACTAATGTCAAAGGTCACATAGTTGACAGAGGTCACATGGTTGAGAGAGGTCACTTGTAAGATGTATCCTTTTTGTGGAAAGCTTTACTGTACTCTATGCAAAAGATGTTATACATCAGTATTGTAATAGGTCATTTCATGTCAATGAATGTGATCGTAATGTTCTACAAAATGTGGATGCAAAATGTGTATTACTCTTCGATGGTTCTAAGATTCAGTGTGGTTTTGTAATATCATGTGAACATGTAGAAAAGGGGGTGAGAGGGGGCTCCCTGGGGGTGAATTAAAGACTATATCTTATTCCTGAACAAAGTTAGTCAAAATAATGAGAATACCTCTGATACTGTAGCAATTACTGTAGGCCTGTAGTAATCTGTTGTACAAGAATATCTCTTTTGCAGCAAGTGTTTTGGAAAATGGTTCAGCTTTCTCATGCAGTTGTTACACGGAACAGTTGAAAGATTTCTTACTTTTTACTAGCCAGTAATTTTGCTGTAAAAGTGGCAATTTCTGTGAACTCTGCTACCTTTGTGTAGTTACACCCGACCTTGTATGTTCATTTTTAAGCTACCGTAAAGGGCGCGTTTGAAGCTACTCACTGCTGGTTGTTTCACTAACCCACGTCAATGTCTTCGACAGATACTTCTGGTTAGAATTTTTTAAACCAAATATTTCTGCTGATGTTAATGATTTTGGTCAGTACAGCTTCCTCATTTCCTTCAAAGTCCACCCCCTCTGGGAGAGAATGATATGTAGGAAGGAAATTTGGTATCATTTGGGAATATAGTATAAGATGATACTTCCACACCAGGGCTTTTGTTAGAATGCTCAAATTGTTCCCTATAAACTAAGCTGATGTAAATCATGTAGGAGACCATGAATTGATTTGAAGATTAACATGATATCATGTGTTTAATGAGATTGTTCCTTGTGCGTATGTTCAGCTCTTTTACGATGTAAGTTATATTGGATTCACATGTACCTCAGAATTGTCTCCCTTCATTAACATGACATGCAATTGTTTTATTTCTCTCGCCGACGTAGATCGTAAGAACCATCGCAATGGTATCAAGAAACCCAAGAGATTCAGGAAGGTTTCTCTTAAAGGGGTAGGTCTACAGCTCTAACAGTCGACAGTTTCAAATTTTTGCACTGATGACTTGCAATTGTGTATCAGATGTCTTTACTAGTAAACATGACGACCTTATTAAATGTAGACAGACAGCAAAGTTTGGATTTAACTGCCCTACTTTGAAATTTCAGCCGGTATTATAATAGCACTGAGTCAACTCTCTTTATGGTCAGTAGGGGTGTAGTTGTGAAATTCTCAGCTACAGGCTACACTTGCAAGGAGGACTTGATCATGTCCTGTAATTGTCTTTCCAGTTTAGGTTAAAGAGAATCCTAAATGCAAAACTGTTGTAAACATTGATAACATCAAATTGTAAAGCTTGGTTGACAATTAGGTTGTATAAACCCATTCTGAGCTTTTGGTTGGAATTGTTAAAAGGAATTCTCCACCATCAAGAACACTTTATTTATGTGATTTTTTTTACTGCGCTCTCAGTTAGGCATAACCCTGCCCATAGAAACATTAAGTGGTGATATACCCCTTTGATAGTTGGGAGTTTAGTACAAGCCTGAAAATTTTTCAGCCATTGCAGGTAGCTGTGTGTGACATAGGACCGACAAATGTTGTTCTCTTTCTTTTGCACTTTTTGTGTTCTTGACAAGGGTTTTACGAGGCAAACCTCTTCTGTTCAGCAATTGTGAAAACCTCATATCTACATTTGGTAAAATATGTTTTTGTGTGTGAAACTAAGGCCACATCACCAAATACCAGATCAGAACTATGCTGTAACCCCCATGCTGCACACCACTGTATCAATTACGATGAACACAACAACAAATTTGTTCATACTACTGCTACATCACAACCTGTCGCTTCAGTATTAACTTGAATAATTCAATAATCTTGCAAGAACTTCCTGAGAGTAAAAATGGCAAATTGCATAAAAAATGTTTACATATTTCTTAAAGAGTTTGGAAGAGTCCGTGGATGATTCCTTTTAAGGTTAAATCTCAGTTTGAAGTTACTGTGGAAGGCTTAAGTCCATAAACAGTGTAAATATGGTACATTGCAATGGTGGGCCGATAGCAGATGCACGGTGCATGTACACCGTGTTGAATTTTCGGCTAGTACTGCTGTTCAAGTGTTGCTAGAGGTAGTGAAAAATTTGTAGCCTGTATACTCACCCCTGCCTGCTTCAGTCTCATGGTATGTGGATATTCCCACATTGAGTGCTAAAGAGAAGAGGTCAAATTTCTTTTGACTAAATGGCTAAAATTGAATTGTTCCTTGGTCCTTAACTATGCTAGAATGTCACTTGGGTACCTTCCTTAACTATGTGGAAATGATAATGGTACATTACCCCTTAACTGTTTGCTTTGAGGAATTCTGTTTTGACCACTGAGTGATAACACATTTAACCACTTCACCATCAGAATATGGTCCAAACCATCCCAGAGATAATTCATGCATATTCTGAGTTACTTACTCCCTAACATGAAAGCTCGTTACTTTTATTGAGTTTGGGACTGTGCCTAAACATTTCTTACAAACAGAGGAGTGGATATAGAACTACAGATAAAGTAGTAGTGATGAGTTTTTGTTTTTCCTTCATACATCCATCAGCTGGGAACCTTTGCATCACAACTGTCCAGTGTCATTTAATACTTGCAAGGGTGCATGAAGTTAGAGGGGGTTGTAACAGGTAATATCAACTCACCGCAATGAGTGCCCAGTTAACCATACATTAGTCGATAAGCTGTACATTCCCTGTCATGATGATCAAAGAGAACAGTCAAAACACCTGCCACATTTGATCAAGCAAAGTACCATGTTACCATGGTGACTCAAATTTTGAAAAATGTCATGCAGAGGAGGGCAGAGGGGAAAAAAATTGTAAAAGTGGAAAGTTACCAGTGTGAGACTTGGAAATAGCTGCCCAGCCTTTGTTGTGGTCTTAGAAGAGTGTGTAAAAGCATGTGAGGTTTAATATTGGGGTACTGTTATTGGTCACTACACGCAGTTGCACAGACACATAAATATTGGTTAGACTGGTAGTACTCTGATAAAAGAATTCTGCCTTCTTTGGATCGAGCCTTAAAATGTGAATCATTCAATGCTTATGGACTGAGCCAAACTCTCTGGAAACAGATTAAGTCACTTGAAATCAAACTATTAATTCAAATTTTTCTTACTTGTTGATACTGTTTTGAAAATTTCCCAGTCAGGTCATGTTTTCCATCGTTGATGAAAGTTTTATGTCCAGATGTGGCCATTTTGTCGGTTTGTATCTTCCCTGGATGCATGTTGTAGCAACTCATGCATACTGTATGCAGTCTACTCAGAAGAGTGTGTTTAACCATTGTATAGCTTAGGAGGTTCATGCGTCCATATCGGATGTATCTTAGTATCGTATCTGGATGATGACAAGGTGCTTGTGTGTGTATTGTCTGTATTTGACAGCATATCACTGAAAGTAATGAATAACAAACAGCAGAGCGATCTTTTATTCTTTTTGACGTATTGTAGAATTTTCTTCTCTTTTTCTTTCATTGTGGGCCTACTGTTTCCTTGTTTTTCTTACATTTTTTAACTCATACCAGTAATAGCTGGTGTGAACTATTTTAAAGGTATTACATGTGTCATTTATCTATCTGTCTGTCAATCAATAGATCTTTCTATCTGTTTACAATTGTTCAAAATGCTTCTCTGCCATGTTTCCATGAATTTGTATGAAATTTGGACACAGTGTTCCATAGGTGATGATCAATTTGGGGTGTTCAAAAAATTTACAGTCCAAGGTCCCATGTGGGTCCGATGTCCCATTTTTTGAAATTGTGCACCTCTCGCACAGATTCTTAGTTCAAGGCCCCATGTAGACCCTATGACCCATCTTATGGAATTTTGTTTGAAATGCTGCTGTTTGCACATGTTTTCGTGGATTTACATTTAACTCGCAGATAATGTTTCTTGGGCGGTAGTCCATGTTGAGTGTTCAGAAACTTTCAGTCCAAGGTCCCATGTGGACCCTTTGGTCCATTTTATGAAATTCTACAAAATGCTTCTCCTCCTACAAATTCTCTTGTACAATGTGGATGGCTTTTCATAATGGTACTCTGTTTGTGGTAATCTTAGGGTGTTAATGAATTTACAGTCTATAGTTCTATGTGGGCCCTATGGCCCATTTTATGAAATTCTGCAAAATGCTTCTCCTTCTACTTTGCAGTCTCCCTTTAAACTTTCATAGACATCTCAAATATCTCTAGTGTTTATGAAATTCAGTTAGTCTTCCATAACCTATCAACTTGTGTCACATTTCCTTGACACAAGGCTTCTAGTAACAGATTGATGGTCAAGCTAAGAGGGATGGTTAAACTAAGAGGGTTCCCATGATGTGTCACATACAAATGACCACTAATGAGGGAGCAGTTAATGGTTTAAATCAGTTTTGGAAAAATTTGGTAATGAGGCAGTATCATTGGGTGTACTAACTGAAACTTTATATTGCATTCAGGTATGTTGACCAGTATGTAGAGAGACTTTAAAGAGACACTTTGAGTTGCTTATGAAATTCAGTTAGTCTTCCCTAACCTGTCAACTTACAAGTGTCAAGTTGCCTTAACACAAGGCTTGTAGTAACAGATTGATGGTCAAACTCAGAGGGACCCCATGATGTGTCACATACATATGACCACTAATTTGGAGTAGTTAATGATTTAAATCGGTTTTGGAAAAGTTCCAACCATTCACATTTCCACATTGGTACTAGGTCATGTGTCCACAGCCAATACAAACCATGGAGGAAAATTAATAAAAATTAAGTTTTTGTAATTATTGGATGTCAATGGTGATGTTAATTGTAAGCATTGGTATTTCGTAATAGCATTAAAAATTTTCACAATGTTTTTACAACGTTTGAACTTCTGCACTGTTGCTGTTCTTCTTTATGAAATTCCGCAAATTGTGCCGTCCTACAGATCCTCTTGTGCAATGTTGATGATTTGGTTAAATGATGGTGGTTCCTGTGATTTGACATCATGATATTTAGATGATACCATTTGTGCTCTCCTTTTTTTTTTTTCTTTTCGGGAAGATTTGTCTCCATGTGGGAAAACAGCATACCTCTGCCCAGTCTTTATCCCTCTTGTTTAGATGGAATCAAAACACTCTCTACCTCATTTTTCATGTTCCTGTCATCTTGTGCAGCCTAATTTCCTGCACAATGGACATGTGTTACTCATGCACCAGCTCTCTTTTTTTTTCTTCGAGGTTGTTCCCTCTGTTTACTGGTTCTCAACCATAAATTACATGATTAGACATTACAAGTAAGACAAGAAAGGATGAAAGTAAAGTTCAGTGAAGTTACCTTTTATCCATATGTCTAGAACTTTTTTGAGGTCGATTCCTCTGCTTATTGGTTCTCATCATAAATTACATAATCCAACATTGCAACTACAAAAAGAAGGTGAAATAAAGGTTAAAGGTGAGAATTTCACCATGTACAATCTTAACGAAAGAATTACCTTTTATCCATGTGTCTAGGCTGTGGTTCTGTAGTACCAGCTGAACTGAGACTCATGGAGACCTTGGGTCTTAGATGAGACAAATCTGTAATTGTTTGCAGGTGTCATGGTGTGTATGTGTGCATTAGAAACATGATACATACTAACACGTCCTTCAATGGTTAGTAGCATACTGTATGTTCCTTGGAAGTCAGACAACATGTCAGGACATGTTTCCTTTGTAACAAGGTCAATTATTTCTCTGTAATTCTTTTTGGTGAAAACTCTTTGTAACATTTTGTAGCATAAATGCCTGCAGGTACAACATGGAAACAGTCAGTTATATCTTTTAAATTCTCTCCTGTCATGCCAAGCGTTAGATTCTGTTTTACATTAATAATGACAATTAGTTACATCTAATAGTAATTGAATAATGATTGATAATGCTAAGATATACGGTGCAGTGTGGGTTGCTCTGGGGCATTTATGGTGCTACCGCGCTACTATTCCATCTACGGTAGAATATCAATTGCTGCCAAGATTAATATTTATACACCAGACAGGTGCATACTGTAAACAGTGTTTGAAGTTACCAGATCAGTCAATCACCAGGAAGCGTTACTGGTTTGAGTTACAAAGGGATGTTCCCGAGAACCAGGACACTGATTTACTCTTACGTTTAACATGACACGGAAAAAAGAAAAGTTGTAGCCTTATCGTAGGCTGTTACTGTTTTGAACTGATGCTGCAGAGTACAGGATAACCTAAGCACACAGTCCTCCATTGCAGAATATGAAAATGTTGTGAACCGAGAAAAGTTTCTCTTCATGTATATTTTTTTGTATCAAATTTCTTTTATTTTGAAACATCATTGTAGTTCTCACTGAAGCTAGTATTAAAACATTTTTTTTAATTTTATTTTGTGAAAACAAAAGTAAAGTATGAAGACCTATAGGTTGTATGTAAAAGAGTAAATAGCTAAGGTCATTGTCATGATTTTAAAACCTAGACAGCATGTTTATGTGATTGCTATTTTCATTTGTGTTTTTCTGTAACTTTTCTTGTTGTATATATTTTATTTAAATTTTTTGTCTTCGAAAATGTACACCTTCTTTGATGGAACTTGAAGCTCTGCGACCATAGTGTCTCAAGGAGTAGCATTTTAAATTGTCTTTAATCATTCTACTTTTTAAAAAATGCAGGTAATTAGTAACATCAATGTTGATGTTGATGGTATAATTTGAAGGTTGTCAGTTCTCAGTGGGATAATATGTGAAGGTTACTTGTCCAAGCTCATGCAACAGTGTCCAAAATAATTGTTAGTACAAGTAAGGTCTGCTAATAAATAAAACCCTCAGGTTTAATTCATGTATTTGAATCATGGAATCTTTGGCCAAAGTGCTGACACAAGTGGTGCTTGAAAATCCTATCCAGTGTGAGAATGTCTTTTTTTACCTGCTTGTTTCAACATTATTTTAATACATTTATGTCAGCGATTAACCTCCAGCTTTTTAAAAGTCAGTATTAAGGGACCCTGTGATGGTTTAGAATCAACCCACCTCATCTTCTCTCTTCACAGACCCAAACATGTAGGTCATTAGGTCACATTAATCCTGGAGGGGTACTTTGTTTAACAACCAGCTGTGTATTTTGATGTGTGACCAAAGAAGAAAAAATAAAGAAACATGTCACCATAGATGTTTGGCTTTGTTGAGATTTAACATTATCAGTGTCAGGTATGCATATGTGCACTGTGTTGCAACCTGAAGGTCGCTAATTATTAGTGTTTGACATGTAACATGTAATACAAAAATTGATATATCAGGTCCAAATGTTCTTTTCTTGTCAGGGATTTAAGCCACTTTACATGGCTAGAAAGTTTTGTTTAAACACTACATACTGTACAGTACATTTGTGTACAACACTTGCAAAATGTATGAAAAGCAACACATCAAATTGCTTCTCTGATAAACTATTTCAACAAAGGTGAATTAAAACCATTCGCAAGATTCGAGGGGGGGATCTCAATGCAGCAATATCATTCACTCTGTACTGTATGTTTTTGCCAGCAGCTTGAAATTGTTTTGCCATAGAGAGTCAGTGATGTTTAAATAGTAACCATATCTTTACTGTAGTATGAAAGCAAAATTAAAATGATATTTTGGTTGAATACTGTCATTATGGAAGTTCAGTAAATAACACTTTGATATAATATGGAAAGTTTTGACAAAAGTCCACAGAAACGTGTAATCTGGTCCTGTGTGAAAAGTGAAGGGTATGACCGAAATTACAAAGAGGGAGGGACAAAATACATAACATACCAAATGGAATTACAAAACAAACTGTTTGAAATCATTGTGAATGTTTCGATTCTATGTGAATGTTGAACTAAGATAGGAATGCTTGCAGAAGACGTATCAAGATGGAATAATTTTTCTAGGCTAGTGAGATGCAATGAATATTCATGTTTTAGTTTTTTATTTGCTGTGTAAATGTTTGTATATGTCTATGAGATTTAACAAGATACAAGAATGTTTATAGACCTTTGACATCAAAATAACAAAAGATTTTTTAACACTGTTGGAAAAGTTTATAGACTTAAAGTGTATAGCAATGTGTTACTGCTTTATTTAATGTTTAGAACTCTGTTGGAACAGCATTGGTTTCTGATCATATAGTCTCTGAGACTGAATTTAAAATGAATATGGAACCTGTTTCTTGATTTTTGATACTTGGTGATTTTGAAATAAGTTTTGGGAGGTGGATAATTGAAAACAGTTCCTGTAATTAGTGATTGATTTGTTGTTGATAAAGTAAGAAAAGAACTTTTTGTGTTTTGCACTGGTGTGTGGAGGTTTAACAGAGTGTGACCCATAGTGAGTAGATGGACCTCGTAGATTTGCTGTTTGTGTCATGAATACTAATGAGGTTAAATCATCACTAAAATTGAACTGAGAGTTGCTATGTTTGTCTGTTACAGTCAAACTGGTAGATTACAGTAGTAATGCTAATGGTGGTAGCATTGAGGTATGCATCTGTAATAGGAGGTAGGACTTTCTTTGTCAGTGCATTCTAGTTGTACTGCTTGCAAATGAAGTTACATAGTGATTAATCATTATCATTGTAAGGTGTTTGGCTATCTCATTGATAGTAAATTTAAGCCCTTTGTTTCCTGTGTTATGGAAATGGATATATGGATATGGCATCAGCAGTCACCACCTCGTGGAACTCTGCAAGCATAAGTTGCAACTTCCAACAGTTACAGTAAGGTGGTGGTAGATTCCTAGCTTACGCCTGTTGGTGCCTGTTGTAACTGATAACATGCATATTTTTGAGAGTTGAGATGTAAGTGCACTTTTTGCTCTATAAAGCAATGTAGTAGCATGTAAAGAAATGAAATTGCTGTCTTCATAATTTGCTATCCCTTGTGAATATAACCCATAAACAGCAGACATGATCCTGGTATGAATTTTCATTATGGCAATAAATTTTTTTATTCCTCCCGCCTTCCTTTTGGAAAATTGTGTTGCATTCTCTGGAAGCACATCGTGACTGGGATTAAGGGATGCAGAAAAGCTTACTAGCATATCAAGAGATAAAGCACAGAAAACAAACTACAAATACATCCATTTAATCCTCTGTCTGTATACCCTACTGTATGTTAACATAGCAATCATACTAATGGTGATGGACATACCTGTAGATACAAGGACAGAAACATGAATTAATTTTCCGAATTGAGCTTCAAGAAAAGCTTCATTCATGCTTAAGACTTTGTCCCATCAATGGCCTGTAAATCCATTGATTCCCACCAAAGAATATCAAAATAGTTTCTTTCTTAAATGTTCAGACCCTTCCTAAGAACCTGGATGTTATCATTGGAAAGACTAACAGTGTTTTCTTATCCCCTGCAGACACTCACCCATTTCCTCTACTTTGTGGAAACTTAAACATTTCAAATGTTAAGAACTGCAAAACCCTAACCCCTGATCTTCCACACTGTAAGTGTTTCCTATCTTAAATTGATTTTCGTGATTTAAAGATTGTGTCAATATTTTGTGTTTGTAGAGGTTTGCCAACCAAGTGTACCCAGCTAGCAAGGATGTTTTAAAGTTAACACCCTATTAAATTGTGGATGTTAAGTCAATACAAGGATTTCCTCATTCTTTTCAAAGGTGGCTTTTTACCATATCCTATTTCCTCTATAAAAAAATTCACAGTGAAATGTTGGTGAATGGAAACGTTGGTGAAACAGTCTTTCTGGGAACAGTGCAGCAAAATTCATTGGAACGCTAATATCACACGATTTTGTCATGTCCATGCCATTTGCAATGCAGTGCTGAAGTGAACTGTCAAAGGAAGACTTATATCTATCTATCTTACTTTTTTTCCACTAATGTAGGTTAATTACTGAGTAATAAGGTAAATGTTTGATTTCTTAAGCAAATGCCCACCAGACAGTTTACTTCTTTGATATTAATCTTATGCAACCACTTTCTCAAATGTGACCAATCACTGATGTGATGTTTGTTTTTCTGTATGCGCAATAACACTATAAATAGATTCATTCACCGAAAATCTTTCCACACTCAAGGCTGTTAACTTTACCAACTGTTTGGTAATTAAAAAAAGGGTAATTATGAGTCAGTAATGTTAGAATCTAATCATTTGGAAATTTTCTAAAAGTAAAATCAGCCAGCAGAGGAGAGGAGATTTGCTAATGCATGTACTGTACCCCATGCAATCAGTAACATGTTTCGCTATGATCCACTAGCCTTATTGGAATGTGTGCCTTTACATCTATATGCCATGTTCAGTACACGGTTATTCCCACACTATTGTTGGACTATGTGTTTATCACTGTATCCCCACACAGTCACTCTGTCTGTTCTGTAGTTCTTTATGCAGTGACTATGTTTGCCATTTGTCAGTTAATAATGCCAAATTTATAAGTTACAGTCCTTCCTCTTTCCTCCTAATGGGTTTCATTTATCAAAAGGAGAATAACAAACTGGTTAAAAATAACAAAGTAAAGATGTGCAGCAGAATGCTAAGAAAGGAAATAACACTTCCTTTGTTTATTGTTAGACATGCTTATGGATTACAACAATGCAATCAAAATAAGAGAAAGTTGAAAGTATCTGCTGGCTTTGTAGTTTAACATAATTGTGTGTCGGGAGTCGAAGACAACTACATGGAATCCAGCTTTATTTTTGTTTTTCTTTTTTTTTGTATACTTGGAAATTGTAGGAGAACTCTTCATGGACAGGACTTATCCTTCAGGGGTAGAGCACATAGGTGTAATCTGTGGAAGTGTGACCTTTAAATTTTAATTTAGACAAGTCAGTGACATTTTCTCAAGTTAAGAATGGAAATGTTACTTCCTTTTATTTGTTTTGTAACTTTAAACTTTGCATTAGATGGCTTGTTTTGTGCAACAAAACTGAAACTAACAGGAAGACCGCAGAGCTTACAGGATACGGAAGGAAACCCTTTTTTCTGTTTAACACTTAGTCATTAATGCATATTAGACTAACATCAGGGATTCATTATAGCCAAAGGGCATCAAATCATTCCTGTTCACTAACTTTAAATGCAAATATCATGGACTCAGGTTGTAGCACATTTAAGAAAAAGATTTGATTTTGTCAAAGAGTGGTAAAGTAATTAGGTCAAGTGTTGTTGAAGGAAATTAGGTCAAGTGTTGTTGAAGTCATTAGTTCACATAATTGTTAGAAGGGAGCAGAGATGTATAAACTGAAATCAACATTGCAACAAAGGAAATGAATAGGTCGAGGAGAACTAATGAAAAAAAAAAGAAACCAAAATGGATATCTTGAAGAAAGAATCGTCTCTCATCCTATTTTAGGTTTTGGTAAATGGCATCATTTCACCCGCAGAATTACCTAGCTCAGTCGAGTCACAACATCCCCGTAAACAAGTATCAGGGTGATTCATACAACAGTAGTTTGTAGCTTTACGTTAATAGTACTATGCTAATGTGGTTGCAAAGATTATGTTGTTTTTGAAAACCTGAATTCTCCATATACCTTGTCTTAGTACAAAACATGTACAGTAATTTCACTACAATATATCAAAGCTGGACTTCAGGGGTACTGTATGTGCTTCAGGCTCAGTAGTTACTCATCATGTGAAAGTTTCAGGCATATCCCTCCATCAAAATTGCTGTAATATTATTCAAACACTAACTTGATTGTAATTTAACTACCAATTAAAAGAGTTCAGTGTTGGCATGTACTGTAGTAGCTAATTCCCTTGTATGAGTGTAAGGTTATGGAAGTGTAATGTTTGTTTTTAGATGAGAAACTTTTGTTTCTGACAAGGTTTGTTTTCGATACATATTGATGGAATTTGCTTTACTTGATACCCAAAACACAGAGCATTTCTTATAAATCACTACATTCTGTTAAGTCCAACAAAACTTTATACTGCAGTAAAAGTATTAATGTACTGTAGAGTATGTCATGCATATCTGTGTTCACAGTTTTGAGAAACCATTTTAGGAAGCTTAACAAACTTCTTACCTTCTTCTCCACTAAAGTCCAGTAGTCTTGTCAATTTGTCCCTCTTTAGTATTTTAGGTCTGTCCTCTATTTATTAAAATCTTAGAGTTTTCTGAAAGTGTTTCATGTGCTTATTTAATCCCACTATATTGTCTGTTTGTCTCATTTATAGTCAAGACTAACAATTCACTGTAGATTTACTTGCTTGTTTCAGCCTGAAAATATTCTGTGAAAGTCTTAAGTAAAAGTAGAATCTGACAAGTTATGACACAGGATAGAATAACAGGAATTTGCTTTTGCTGACAGTGCCTTTTCTTTCTATCATGTTCTTTTTTGTGATTATGTTTAGTTCATTTCTAAATTTAAATATGTGAATATGAGTACCTCAGCTATGTAAACAAACTTTAGTACTGTGAGAAAGAGTCAAGGCTACACATTCAATACATTGTGATACTGTAGTTGCAATGTAGATCAACTGTAGAACATGCCATAGTGAATGAGTGTAGAGCCTCATGAAAACTGTTGACTAAACTAAAAACATTTACTACCAACTAGCAAAATGGAAAGTCCAGGAATTTGCCCTACATGAAATGCAATTCGAGGGAAGTTTGAAACATTGGTACTATAATTACAGTTTATGATTTGTAAGTTTGGAAATCTTTCGTTTTTACTTGTGTATCTAGTTTTATTTTTTGGGGGGGGATGGGCAGTGTTTAAAGTAAAGTATTAAGGTACATGATAATGTCATCATTGTGTTGCAATCATTGGCTATGAATACTCATTATTTTTCTATGACATAAAGTGCTTTGCAGTAGTTGTAATACTGTCAACAGTTCCTGTTATTTGCCCCAAAATTGCTTTCTTCCATAGTGGTCAATTTGTGTTACTGTATATTGGTTATCTGTGAGGACTTCGCTTGTGCACACATTGTAAGGACACAGAAGGGTAAGTCTGTGCAGACATAATACTAGGTAGTCCTTGGTGTTGCTGTGTGAGCTATTGTGACAGGTCTTATCTATCTGTCTATCTGTCTATCTATCTATCTATCTATCTATCTATCTATCTATCTATCTATCTATCTATCTATCTATCTGTCTGTCTGTCTATCTATCTATCTATCAATCTGTCTGTCTATCTATCTGCCTGTCTGTCCATCTGTCCATTCTGCTCACAATTGTTTAAAATGCTTCTCCTCCATCATGCCTTCATGGATTTGTATGAAACTTGGAAACAATGTTCCATAGGTGGTGGGCCATTTGGGATGTGCAACAATTTTTGGTCCAAGGTCCCATGTGGATCCTACCGCCCATTTTATGAAATTCGGCATAATGCCTCTCCTCCCAGAGATTCTATTGCACAATGTTGATGGTTTGTCACAGTGATACTTTGTTGATGGTTGTCTCAGAGTGTTCATGGTTTTGTAGTCCAAGGCCCCATGTGGGACCTATGGCCCATTTTGTGAAATTTTGTTTGAACTGCTGCTTCTCACACATGCTTTCATAGATTTATATTTAACTTGGACACAATGTTCCTTGGGTGGTAGTCTATGTGTGATAATCAAAAACTTTCTGTCCAAGATTCCATGTGGACCCTGTGGTCTACTTCATGAAATTCTGCAAAGTGCTTCTTTTCCTTCATATTCTCTTATACAGTGTTGGTGGTTTGTCATAATGATACTCTGTTAGTGGTTGTCTTAGGATGTTCATTAGTTTATGGTTCTATGTGGGGCCCTATGGCCCATTTTATGAAATTCTGCAAAATACTTCTCCTTCAACTGTTAAAGTTCCCCTTTAAACTGTGATACCACTTCTCAAATAATAATTGATAATTAGTAATGGGACAGTGTCAGATGGTATATTAACAGAAAATGTTTATTGCCCCTAGTCATATTGACCAGTACAGTATGGACATTAAAGCGACACTTTGAGTTGTTTCACAACCTGTCAATTCTTTGTCAAGTTTCCTTAACATAAACAAGGCTTCTAATGAAGATCGGTGGTCAAATTCAGATTGTGCCCATGATGTGTCACATACAAATGACCTCTATCTAATGAGGGAGTAGTTAATGATTTAAACTGGTTTGGAAACCTTGTAACCATTCACTCTTCTACATAAGTAAAATTCATACACCCACTTCCAGCACAAACCATGGAGACAAATATCGTGCTGTTCACTGTATCAAGATGGCAGTGTTGAGGTGCTATGCATAGTTAAGTCTTGCCCTCCTCTTCCACATGTACAATATCTATTGTTTAGTTTACATGTGGTATTGCACAGCTCAATTCACTTTGATTTACCATAATTTTAGGTAGAACTTGTTCATCTCATTGAGATTAATGTTGTTTGGTAGTTTACCATACTGCTAAAGGGGTCATTGTTATTAAAGTAATTGGTCTGTCTGGCTCTGTGAATAAAGTGCACATACTTGCATCTTCATTTGCGTATTTATTGTTCCACTGTTTTTTTGTTGTGCTGGTTGTCATGCCGACAATAGGGTCTGTGAGGAAGGGGGTGAAAAATGTAGACTTGTGTATCTGTCATGAAAATTTGGCCAAGGATGCCTGTATATTGCTGCAATACACTATTAATTTCAGTGAAAAGATTATCTAAAGTAGATGCTATTTAATGATCACATAGGTCTCATAGTGTGTACTTTTTAATTTTGACTCAAATTGTTCATTTCTACAGATGGCGGTGTGATGGTGCTATAAGTTTAAGTCTTTCTTTCTTTCTCATCCCAGGCACACAACTGTTGGCTCACATGAGACAATAACCAGCTCAATTGCTAATCACCCACTGTAGTGTTAGTTAGAACTTGTTTTACTCAATGAGATTAATGTTGCTTTGAAGTTACCATACTGCCAAAGGGATCATTGTTAAAGTAATTGGTCTGTCTGGCTCTGTGAATAAAGTGCACATACTTTCATCTTCATTTGCATAATATTCTTCAAGTTGTCAGAGGGGTAACGTGCATGTGAGGAATGATAAAAAAAATGTAGACTTGTGGATCTGTCTTGGAAATATCAAGAACGATACCAGTGCAATGAAGCTCACTAGTTTCAAGTAAAAAAGACTTTCCTAGATCTATGCTATACTGTAAATATGCTGTTAGTGATGCAAATATATTGTACAATCACTTGGCCCTGATGAAGTCAGCTTGGCAAGATGATTCTGTAAACTGTCTTAGTAAAACATTATCTTCTTTATACATTTCACAAAATGAATTATGTAATGCAAGGCATTTTTTTGTGCTAAAGTGATTGCGTGCATAGGCAAAAAGTAAAAACATTGAAATTTCATCTCGAAAAGTTTGTTAAGGCTTTTTATTACACCATTTAGACGATCTGGGAAAATAAATAGGTTTCAGTTGGTTAAGTTTGCCATTTTGATTTCAAATTCTTCTAACATAACGACAAAAAGTGTAGAATACAATAATGAAGTGGTTGACAGTTTTCATTCAAATCAACGGTGTGCTTCTATGAGCAAGCTTATAGGAAATATACTAGTGTTGAATATTCAGTTAGCAACTCAGGATCACTGACGCCACGGGCAAGGTTGGGTTCACTTCATAAGCTATTTGTAAATACAGTGTTTCCTTCCTCCAAATACAACAATTCCCGATACCTACCAAGGAGTGACGACTTGAGTAGTATGTTTTTGATACACTAGTGAGACCTGTACTGTTGCATATTCATTATGTAGGCGGTTATAGGTAGAACCATTAATTTTCAAATATGATTTCTGTTTTTTACTGTTTTTATGCCAATCCCGTTGCTTTTCGAAGTAGTTACTGTCATTTTCCTTTCTTGAAAGACAGTCCATTCATGTACAACCTCGCGTGTACATTTAAGAATAAAGAAAAAGTTAAGATCAAACATAATCTTATCTTTTTGGTTTTTCAGTACACACGCAGTCACTTTAAGGAATTGAACCTGGGAGGGAAATCCGTCTCTAAGAAGAATTTTTGGGAGGAATTTTCAAAATCAAGAGGGAAGTTGCCCCATAGTAAAGATTCTATTGCAATTTGTTGTGGGTATTCCTAATTGAACAGGAGCCACAACTGCAGCTGCGGAAAAGTGTGCAGGATTTTTTCGCAGAAGATTATTTGTGCAGGATTCATGAGGCAAATGCGAGATTCATGAAAAGGAAATTGTGCCTTAGTGCAAATACTGATGCAAGGTCTGTTTCATGTTCTGCGTAAAAGATGTGCTAATTTGGTTCGCTCCTCTCTTATTTACCCCTACACACCAACTTCACTCCCACCAGCTTCACTCCCACCTACCATACTATTAGTGCTGGTAACGTCTACTGTAAGTTGGTCTGGTATTAGACCAGACGGCACCAGAGACGGTGTTAAAGGCCATGATTCTTGGCACAGTAAATGGGTGTGTACAGTAGTTGTCTTGTTGTCGTGATACATCACAATGTTCATATGATGTATTGCCATGGTCATGTGATGTATCACCATGGTCATGTGATGCACTACAATGATCACATTTACATTTTTATGAAGATTAAGATATAGTGCAACAACAGCTCAGCTCTGTTTAATAGTTCTTCACATAATCATAAGCAGTATTTACATACAATGAGCTCCATTGTTCAAGCCATGGACTAATTGGGTGAACATTATGTTTAATTGAAGAACACAAAGGAAACAGTTTACATCAAATGTCAAGAAAATAAACAAAATTTTCAGCTGCTCTTCAGTTGCAATGGATATGTTAACCTTCAAAACATGCAATGATGTACCACAGAGAGTAGATTTTGTGTTCAGTGTATGTTTGTAATTTATGAGTATCTGATGTTGTGCTTGTACACATTTCTTCTGAAGAAAATCTTGGTCAGATCTCATATTTGTTGTGTAGTACAACTTACCTTTGTGATTGTAAAGACCTAATATTGATTTTGGTGGCAAGCAAAGAAGGACCACATATTATATTCTAAAGAAGAGGAGCTTGGGCAGATGACATGTTTATCATGAACGTTATATAGAAGAACCCTGATTTTATTGTATGCGTCTTTACAATTGTAGCCCTCTACATCAAACGAAGCATAATAGTTTACAGAGAACTTTGTAGCCGTAATGTACAAGAATGTGTATTATGTACATTCTTACCTGGAGTAGTGAAGCCAGTTTTATCTTAAAATGGACCATACCCCACACAGTGGATCTACTTTACTCATTCATCAGAGCTGAAAGATCTTGAAAGTCTCCTTAAGGTTGATTTTACTCTTCAAAGAAATCAGAAATGTTCCATGTTTCAAATCTGTATTTAATCTGGATAAATAGTGGTGATACATGTATTGTTCATTTTGGACATGAAAGTTTCCCTTTATCCTTTGTGCGGTGGGTATTGTTCACATGTTGTGACTCGTGCCATCCGCTGTAATGTAGCTTCAATCCCAGGTGACGTCTCTTTGTTCCATATCCTCCTCAGATGGACAGAAAGTACCTCCGCAACATGAGGTTTGCCAAGAAGGGTAACAAGAAGAATCCGCAACCCAAAGAATAAATACAAGTCACGCCCGTCATCATTTCACTACAGTGACAGATTGATCCCGACAACTTAAAACAGCCGTCGTCGTCGTTTAGTCGCTTTGATCAAGATCCAGTGGCATTCACAAACTCTCAGTTTGCAGATTTTACGCCCACACTTTAAGTGTGGCATGGTCATTGATATCATGATAACTTGTTCGTGGCAGATTTTTTGGCTATTAACCCTTTTCATCCCACCCGATGGGTTTTAAGAGTGAATAAAGATTATGATACCCAACAAACTTTCTGTTTCTTTCGTGTTATCATTTCTAGTAAATTGTTCAACACGTGGTGCGTGGGACAACACCTCTTGACCGTTGTTGGTGATAAGTCTTTCCTGAGCTAATCCTGTGGCTTTTATTATCTTATGGAAGTACTATTCACAGTAGTCCCGAGTGTATTGTTTGGTCAAAAGTAGAACATTGCAGTCAAAAGTGCACTACTACAAGGTTTATCTCAGAGAGAGTGTTGTAAAATTATTACAACATATCGTTAAAAGTGTACTGGGCCAGGTTTATTGCATAAAGTGTCAATCAGTCTAAACATCAATGACTTCAAAGTTATGCTAAACTCCTAAAATCTTTGTCACATATTTGATATGGTTTCGGTTTTTTGTTCTTTGGTTTCAACTATAATGTAGGTGAGGTCATAAGAACTATCGACAAAGGTTTTGCAGGACTGATAAGTGGCAAAAGCAGATGGAGAATTTTCAACAAACAATACGAACAAAGTGTATAAATAAATTAGGATCAAGCTGTCAGGATCTAAACATGAGGTTTGAACCAGTTCTTCTAGTAGCCAGAAAAGAAACCAAAATGGAATGTGAAAGGTATCTACACCCCAAACATTGAAGAACAGCATAGTATTAATGATACATATCAACCTTGTAATAAAAATGTACAAAAATGTGATTGATCTTAGAAAGGCATGCTCACTTTAAGCAGAACTATGATAGACTTGCTATCTTAAGAAAACATGTATTAAGTTTGCATATGGTACAGCAATTCACCCACCCACCTCCCTTGGCCTGTGGTAACTTTTATTGCTGCCAGGTTCCTTGAACAGTAGTAGTTAGTATTCCTTTTAAAAGGTTTGTCTACACCCTTTTCATACACCAACCACCTGCTATTAACTCAATACTGCAAACGGTGCACATCCTGCCATCATCCCAACTCCTGTCCGTATGTAGGTGTTTACCAAAGAAAGGAAGCGAGTATATGCTAAGACTGCAGACAATATTAAAGGGTAGCACTAGGAACAAATTGTATCTAAGGATGTCATGCACCAATTTCCCTTTCTGGGATCGGGCGCTCTCTCCACATGAAATTTTGCATGATAATTTTGTAACAGTGTTTTTGAATTTCCAAAACACTCAAACTTGTCTCATAGGACTCATTTTCATTTTTAGTTTGATAGCAACTGTTTTGATGTAGGATGCTAAGTAGTCACTGTTGGATAATGAATTAATTGGAGGGGGGGGGGGAGACTTCTGCAGCAGGGATAAAACCATAGTGTATCAGAAATACTTAAGGGAGAACAAAACTGAGTACTATCATTATGAAAACTTAAGGAGTTATTTGACACACATCTTCCCAAAGTTTCATTCTAAAATATTGTTTCAGAGAAGGGTGCTGCCACCTTTGGTGCAATTAAATGTGAACAGATTTGAGTATGGCAAATTATGATCTGCGTAACCCTGATAGCAGGAATATCAATATATTTGTTTTCTTTAGGTATCATATTTATAAATGCAGAGACAATTGTACACATTTTATGTTGAATTACTGCTATTTTGGTTTGAAACAATATGTGATAGGTTCCATTGTGCCTTTACTCTTCACTTGTTTTTTAATCATGTGCTGCGGATTAAAGACACATAATAGAAGCACAGTGGATTTGGACAGCAGAGCTGTAGGTTTCACTGTACTAAGAATTAATCCTAATTTAATAGCAACTCTTTCATTTCCTCAAGACTTTTATGCATGAAACCGCTCTCCTGTTACCCTTTAATCATTTTGTTGCTGAAGTTTGAACTGTGTCATACAAAGAGTACTGTTAGAGTGGGTGGGTGGGCCAAGGACAGTCTTTAGCTGTGTACTTGATTGTTGGGTAACCATGGGAATAGACTTGACCTAACTCAGAATTATGTAATCATCAGCAGTTAAGGTCATGTTTGGAGCACATCGGATTAACTTACTTTCCAATAATCCTGTGGTAAAAGGTAAACTCAGTGACCTGGTGACTTAATTCTTTTGTGTGGGTGTCCTTGTAATATCAAAAAGGGTTTACTGAGTATTCATGTCGCAAAATAAACGTGATGGAATCTGTTCTTGAGAATGATATATTGTCAGTTCAGAGTTAAGCAACAACTTCATAATGCCAACATAGGGCTATAAGCAGGGAAAAAAAGGAGAAAAAAATTACTAAAACCACTTCAAGCTAAATATGACTTGTGGAAAATGACTTTTCTTTTGCCTCTTGTTCAAACACAGACAAACTGGATGCAATTTTGGAAACTTTTTATAAATTCCATATTTTATAAGGTTATCATGAAGACTAGTAATATGCTGATTTTGCTTATACGAGGGAACTCTCAGTTTATTTCACATCTTGTTCAAACTTTTGGATAGTAATCAGTGAGCCTCTCAAAAAGCCACGTACTGCCAATTGGCCCAGACTGCTAGTAAAGTTTTCAGTCAGTGCTGTGTCAAAGGTCATGTGACATGAGTAAGACATTTTGGAGCATTAAAGTGGATGTATTGGTCCTTGAAAATGTTGGAAGTTAAGCCACAAAATCCATCAAATATTGACAATTTTACAGGCAAATTCGTGTTTCACACCTGCATCATGAATAAACATTGAATAGGTATATATGCAAATTTATGATATAGAGATGGACTCTATGATATGTCTTAAGTTATCCTTTGTTTCACCTAATCTGTATTTGAGGACAATCGACGATTTTATATGCCCAAAAGGTCTTATTTTTGAAACATTTCCTTCAAAAATATCCATATCATTTACCACTGAGTGTGAAATCCAGGTACTTACACTGTACAACACTTCACATCATCTGTTTTGCATTTTCATCAAACTGTGAAAAGTCGTATCTCAAAAGTGATAATATATATAGAGACAGTTCCAATGGATTTCATTCAGGGCCTTTCTCCGTGACTTCTGATTGAAGCCAGCTTTTTCGTTGATCCATGTCACATGGCCTTTAAAATTCAAAGTAGCTATGTACTATGAATGTATGGTTTTTAATGGGATTTTATTTCTTGCCAGGTAAAGTTTTTGTCAGATAGGCCTATCACTTGCTATGGATTTAAGTGATTTTGGATCACATATTAAAATAAGATATGGCACCATCTACATACGTACCATATATGTGGCTATATCAAAATTATTCCTGAGTAAAGTTTTGAGTAAAGTTAAATAGTAGTATATGATCAGGTGTCAATGCATGGTCATATAAAAACTTCATATTGCTATGTAGTATCGACCAGTGGCACTGGCATGGATCGCAAATACCCCCTTCCCCCCCCCCCCTTTATTTGGCCCCAAAACAAATATAATTGAAATTGTATCAAAGTTGCATTTATTTGGAGTGGAATGAGGCATTAAAAAACAGAAAAATCTGGTCATCTGGACAGTATTTTGTGTCAAAAATTCCCCAGTGCTCTCCACACCAACCGATGGTGGTGGTCCGCTTAGGCAGTATATGCTTGGGCTGATCTAGTTAAGATTAAAGCACGGTTCCAGAACAAGCAAACATGATGTAATGGATCAAGATATGCTGGATAAAAGCAGTTCAAATTATTACCATTTTTCATAGAAGTATTGGTTATGTGAGATCCCTATTACAATGATGGATAAAGCTTAGAATACCCTGGAAGTGCTGTTTCCGGTCAACTGGGGGAGGGGTGGGTAAGTTGTAAAACCAAAGATTTTCTCGTACACTCTGCACCAACTAATGGTTGCACTTTACTATAGTCCTGCCTATGCAGTCTTGGCAAAAGAGCTTCGCTGTCAGGCCAGACTCCCCCAGCCATGTGCATCCCCCCAATCACTAGACACTGGTGGTACCACTGGTATCAATGCACACCCATATATAATGCACTGTTGTTAGTATGTTACACATTTGTTAAGCATGTAGGCATGATCTCTTCTAACCGTTTCATTCTTGATCCCCCCCCCCCTCCCCTGCAACATCCTATAAATTTAGGAATAATGAATTGTAGGCCTATGCAGTCTTTCAGCTCCGAGTGAGTTCAATGCCCCACCTCAATTTTCTTAGGTACCCGCCGGGTGTGTGCATGTAGATGTCCATCTGTGTGCACAAGATGTACGTCTCATACATATTCTCCTTCATGTATGTCCCACAGTATTCGGGAGAACAGTCCGACGGCCAACAGATTGGGTAGTGATAGAAAAGAAAAGAGTTAAAGGGGGAGTTTTATGAAGGTTGCTGTCCTTTGGATGGACAATTAGAGAAATGATAAACAATAAAAGAGCTGGTGAAGCAAAGGGAGTAGCAAGTTTACACTGCATTGCACATAATGATCAAGCCTAGATGGCCAAATAGCCAATAGCAAGGGCTATAGTTCCTACCCACATAGGATGTACAGTGTGTGTCATAATTTTGCACTGCATTGCAGATCCATTGGTGTGGGCAATGGGTGCCACAGAGCCAACCAAAGGTGGGCCAAATAAATGTTTACAAAATTTTTGTCTATATTTCCTTGAGGAATATTAACCTCACAGGTGTACACTTGTTTGCACCCAAACACATCTAAGGGCTGCTCACTTACAGTAAACTTTGTCACACCCTCTTCTTTGTTTATCATCAGATTAATTGGTCCCGCCTCCTCCTATCCACTTGACTAATGAAGCTGTCAGCCATTGCAGGCCAGGTTCTTCAAATGGCAATGATTGTAATGACTTGCAGTTTGCAGTTAACAATTTTCCCTCCCACTGACTACAAACAGATATCCTGATTTTTTTTTATATTTAGTACCAACTACCAAACAAACTTTGCCCCCAAGATATAAATACAAAAGGTCTCTTTGTTCTCTTGTTGAAGTAAAACTTCAAAAGATTTGGTTATTCCATGCATTGGCAATACTGTACAATATCAGATTCCCATGCACAGAAAGTTGCTTTCAGAATATAAATTATAAAACCACAAGTATTTAGTTCCAAATTTCTGTGGGTGTACAATACAAAAGATTTTGAGTGTAGGGTGACCATTTTGTACAAAACAAAAGACAGAATTGCACAGAGGGGATTCAACATGCACTCACTGCTGTGGCCCTCAAATTTCAGTAGTCTGTCATAACAAAATCTACCCCATTTGTTGAGTTAACATAAATAATGGAACATACACTAAACAGCCTATTTGGGTTTACACGCACGTTTGTTTTTGTTTATGTAAGTATTATTTTTTTAGTTGGGACTTAGTTCTTCATTTACCATTTATTCATTTTCAGTTTTACAGGATGTGCTGGAGAAAGTTATCAGGAGTTCCTAATGCAATGACTAATGTGGTAGGAACTAAGTCAGGGTATCTGTTCGGACTCGAAGTCCTCAATGAAAAAAATGGGACTAAAGCTTTGTTTATAACCCCCAACTTAATATTTGCCAAGGGCTCTGATGGGTCAATCAAAGAGGATCTGTTACAATTATTCCCTGCATAAATCATAATTCTTGTACCATCTCAATCCATGTGATATGTATTACCATTATTCATAGATTGAAGTTCGCATTAATTGAGAAATCACAAACATGAAATTTCTACTAGTTTTAAGGCTAGGTAAATACAGCTAAGACTACTCAGGAAGTGCTGTTTCTGGTCACCTGGATGGGGGAGGGGGGCTTGTAAGGCTTGGTGGTACTCTACTTCCTGTTGGTACTTGTACCGGCCCCTCTCAATATACTTTTTCCCCCTTCTGCTATGCCTGCAATGACTAACAGATCAAAGAGCACTTTAGACTAAGATGTTATTTGTAGTTTTCATATGATTTAACACATGGGTTTCTTTATTTGCTGTGAAAACTTAAAGGGAAATAGGGCATTTCTTTTCTAGAAGACATCCATATTTTTGAAACCAATGTTTGTGGATGCAGAATGATAGATTATTCAAAATAAGGAAGGACATAGTAGCCTTCTCTTCAAGAAATAAGCTCCTCACAGACAGAAATTCGGTTATTTGTTGCTCAACACAAATTTGTTCACCCAAACTTTTCAAAATTCAAATGATGCATCTTCCGTTACTCATCACATGCATAATGTTTTGAGGAGATGAAGCTTTGGTATATGTTTATTGATGACACTGAATGGTTAACAATGATTACCACTATTTTCTTTAGTATGTCATGTTGGGGTATTTTAAACGCCATATTTCCCTTTAACAATTGTTATATTTTCTGTGAACATTGTCACAGGATATTATGTCAGCTGGACATTCTGTCAGTCACTATTTCAAACAAAGCAAATTTCACCAGTCGGTCAATGATTTTTTTTATGTCTGATTATATTTACATGAAACAAAATGGAGAGACAGAAGAGAGATTGAGGCAATATGTTAAATAAATCCTTTTTTTTCTACTTTATTAGAGGGGAGGGTTTTGGTTATACAAAAGATTTTGTAACCTTTTAATTAATGTATCAGCCTAAAATATAGTGTTATCTAATAGTTTGTAAATTATCTGTTATGATATGATGTTAAATATTTCAACCCATTTACACATGTCATACACTGCAAAGTAAACTTTCATGGTAAACCGGCACTGCCAATAATGATCAATTTCTATTCACTTTGATTATCGCATTTGAAGAAAATCTGGAATATCAAAGAAAATCTGTGATACCTTAAAAATTGAAAATAATCGTGACATATTGAAATTTGCAGTGAATTAATCAAAGAGAAATAAGACTGTGTGGTTTGAGAAGCACTTTATAGAAATAGTGAGGTAGGTATTCTCATGCAGGCATACAAATATTGGGTCTATGTCAACTTGTATATGTTAAGTGTGTGCAGTGGCGGCGCTACGGGGGAATGAGGGGGCATTTGCCCCTCCAGATTGTTTCCTTGCCCCCCAGTTGCCCCCCAGTTCCCAGAGAAAAAAGTTGGGAACCTTGGAGTACAGTCAACCGAAAAGATAAATAATATAAAAATAAATAATATACCTCTCTTGGGACTTAATTTTCTACCCACCAATTTTCCAAGGTATTTACCTTCTGACCTCTGGTGACCCTTGTACTCAATAAGATACACCTTCACACTTCGTATGACATCTGCTCAAGCTTCTCTTCTTGAGATACCGTGTTTACATGGTTTTCACAATTTGACCCCTGTTGACCCCAAATGACCTTTGACCTCCACTGAAAACGATAGGGTTCCTCTACTCAACATGGTACAACTACATACTAAACATGAGACTTCTACAAGCTTCCTTTCTTGAGATATCGTGTCTACAAGGTTTTCACAATTTGACCCCTGTTGACCCCAAATGACCTTTGACCTCCACCAAAAACAATAGGGATCATCTACTCAATAAGGGCAACCTTCATGCCAAGTATGAGATCACTCAGAGTTACGCTTCTGGAGATATCATGTTTACAAGCAATTTTCAAGATATTTACCATTTGACCTCTAGTGACCCCAAATGACCTTTGACCTCCACCAAAAACGTTAGGCATCATCTACTCAATAAGGGCAATCTACATGCCAAGTATGAAATCACTCAGAGTTACGCTTCTTTAGATATCGTGTTTACAAGCAGGCGTCACATACGCACACACACACACACACACACGACATCACCATCGCATAGATTCCTCTGCCTTTGGCAAGGAATCAAAAATAAATAATATACCTCTCTTGGGGCTTAATTTTCCACACAGAGATATGCTAAAATCTCAGAGCTTCAGGGGGCTTGGCCCCCTGGACCCCCACCGGGGCTTTGCCCCGGACCCCATCAGGGGCCCTAAGGCGGGCCCCTGGACCCCACCCACAATGCCTTTGAAGAGATTGAGAAAAAAGGCTATTATTTGGAATTCAAGCACATTTGAGGAAACAGAGGTAGGTAACCTTTGTGCAGACAATTAATTTGTCAGGTTCAAATGATTTCAGTCAGAAAAGCAGATACACGTCCTCAGTCCGAAAAAAATGACACACGTTCTTACTCGGAGCTTCGATGTAGGCCTATACAACTTTTCATATACACACTGTATAACACCCAAATCTATCAATGTGGAACACTTTGAAGCTGGAAGTCCTTTGGTATCCAACAAGACTGTAAGTTCAAAAGACGGGAGGTTCGCAAGACCAAAAATCAGAATAGGAGGTACGTTCGTGAGACCCAAAATCGGAAAAGATTCACAAGATCGAAGGTTTGGGTGATCGAAAATCAAAAACAGTTCACGAGATGGTTGGACAGACCGAAACTAAAAAAAGATTCACATGACCGAATGTGCGTGAGACCTAAAATGCATTGGCTTAACACTGAGGAGTACTGTAATTGGTCAGTAATTGTGGATGACCTTTTGAAAATGTGAACCTATGATGTCCATTAAATATGAAGTAAGGTTTAATTATAGTACTTTTATTTTGACAAACTGTTAAAGGGTTAAGTGCTCGATTTCAAGCATATTAAGTTCAGAATACACAGCAGGTTTGTTCAATCATCATTGACCACCGGTGCATACAGAGTTTTCAGCAATGTCAGGTCAAAAGTCATGTAAGGGTCCTTGTTTTGCCCAAATGCACTTCCTACAAATGAAATTGCATGCATGCTCATGACAACTCATCACTAACCAGTTGTGCATATTGAGTCGTTATTTTGTTCAGTGATCATTTCATGGTTCCTTTATGGCCTGAAATCACCATTTCAAGAGGCTTTTGATTTATGAACACTTAGTCAAATGAGCTTAATTCTAATCTCTTCGGCATTTTCCGAAAATATAACAAATTGCATTAAATGGGAACATTAAAAATCTGGGAGAATAGTATACACTGGGAGGTTAGTACAAAAACCGGGAGTCTCTCAGTAAAACTAGAAAAGTTGACGGGTCTGTACAATTATGAACTGAAAACTTGTTGTACCGGTAAAACGCTTTCGGATTGAGGCATGCACCCTGCAGGACCATATATCATTTAAGATAGCAATAGTCCATTGCAATGCATGGACTTGCAGATACTTGGCAATTGTCTCTCTAAAGTTGTGAATTTTTTACCTGAGCCATAACATTATCAAGAAATGCAACAAGTTTGCGGGGGACAAATTATTCGGCATCACACTTGGAACAATTACAAATTTATGAAAAGAAACTCAGACTATCAAAATTAAAGGTAGGGATATGGCATTACGTGTGTTTTCAATTACCAAAATAGGGATGAGGGGTCATCGAAGTACAAATCACTGACAAACAAGACCTAGCCTGATAAGATCCGCTGGTGTGTACACATCTAGCAATATAAAGGCAAAAAATAGCACGCAGCCAAGTGACAGCATAATTGATTCCATTTGGTCACCAAACCCACCCCCCCCTCCATCCCAATGCACCAACCCATCAAAGATGGTGACAATGGATATTGTTTGACACTCTGTCTGCCATTTACAGTGCAATAACCAAATTTACATTCATAGAAACCATCTTGAAGTTAGTTCTGTTAAAAACAGTTTTATCACCTGTAGGTGTGCACAAGCACCAAACACAATGGGACAGGCAGGAAGCCGATTGCGTGCTAGATTTATATCTACCCATTATAACCATCACAATATGTTTGATGAACCAGCAGACCTCCATGAACGGTGTTTATGTACTTCCATTTGGATATGAGGAGTGCATTGAACCAGTTAGCTTGAGGGATGTAGTCTTTTGTCCAGTTTTTCTTCATTGCAGAACTGTTGATTGTGTGGTCGTTGCCTGTGGGTGTTGATATATTTATGTAAACAATAATTGCAACCTTTCCATCATGCAGAGGTAGTTTTGGGCTCCACCAGTCAGGGTTCCCTCATGTATTGATTCACTATACTCGTTAATATTTTTTCAGAGTGTGACACCTCAGACTTTGTCGGGGCCACCCACTGTACTGTAGTGTTGTAAACTGCTGATATCTTTGGTGGACAACCAAGATATCATGATAAGCTATGCAACTCTCTTGTTTGGAAAATACTGACATGTCAAGGCACTGAAAATTTAGTTAATATACTAAATGTTTTACATTGCTAGGTTAGCGGTCTAGGCCAATCACAATGTGGAAGCTACGCAACAAATTTATGCATCCCTTAAACAAAAAGTTGGTGCAGATCCTGTCAAACTTGCATGGCACAGATATTAAAGACAATTAAGTATCCGCCTCACGGAACCAATGTTACTAAAGCAGCTTATCACTGTGAATGTGGCATAGAAAGCTACACAATGAAAATAAGGTTGTAATCATCTCTCTTCAGTTTGAGGAAGAGAGTCAATCTATGTGGTCTTCCACCTAGCAACATGCAGTACTGAATGATGTAAAAATAACACCATGAAAACATGTTCTATCAAATAAGAACCACTAACTTGCCATGGTATTACTTCCTACTGGAACAATAACACGCTTATCAATTACTAGATCTTTTCCACTGGCTATTAGTGTGGGGCATGCATATCATTCATATCCCACTTATTAGAACATAAACCTAAAAGAACAAAGCTTTGGCATCTCAAAATTTTGCCAACAACATCCGGCCGGTCATTGACTTTTACTTTCTTCAAAGTTCTCGGCGGAGTAGCGATTCCCTACGATACGAGTACATTCAAATACCAGCAGCAGCATAGCGGTTATATGCAACTGAATTAACTCCCAGATTTCATTAAGCTTTCTGTCTAGGCTTTAAACAGGAAGCTGGTTGATCAGGCATGGGGATTTTGCTTTCAATCTTACTTGCCGGTCAGTTTAAAGGTCATGTTAGCACACTGCGCCAACCACAAGTGAAATCAAGCTAAATGCGTGGATAAAATCAGTCATGCTACACAAGGGCACAAAAAGAAAAGTATGTTTCATGTTTCAACCTTTTGCTCTTTGATGGCCATCTGTTTTGATTGATGACTGTGAAGAAACTGAACATTTTGTGATCTTTAGAACTACCTAATGTCCGTTAAGTGACCCATTCATTACTAAGTAATGTAATGAAGTACATTCTTTGTCTTGAGTTCCCTTTGCCGATAAAGTTGAAATGCACATCTTCAACCTGTTTACTTCTATCATCTTGGAAAGAGTACGATGGGGTAACACATCACTTTGAGTTCAAGAATAATCCCACATTAACATGACACCACAAAATTGGTCGCATCCTCTCATCTCTGATGAATCAAGCACCTCAGAATTCATTAAGTCACCTCCTCATTTCAGTTTACTGTATTGTTCACCACGAATCTACCATTTGTCACTGACAGTTGAATTGTACATGCAAGTGATGTGGACACAGTATGTAAGATTACACAGTCAGCACACGTTCAGGCATTCAAGCTATTCGTAAGACTACTTGCTGCCTTCAACCGATACTTTGTGTCCCATCCTAAAAATCGTGATCAATCCAGCGGGATTGCTACTTTTTTCTTGTTTTAAATTGAAGTAAACCTTGTTTTGAAATATTCCAGCATGATAGTATCTTGTAACCATTTCCATATTCTTTTGGTATCTGATTCTAAGCCATTACAACTACCTCTATTTTTAGCGATTAACTTCACGATGCAGACTTAAAGACTGCACTTTGTTCTAGTAACCTTGTTTATCAGTTGTTGATGACCACTTTATTCAAACAAAACCCAAGTTTGTCTTTTGATATCATTTCCGGTGTATCTAGTGGTTTGTTTAACCAAGGAGATTGTAAATGTAATCCACAATACATCATTTATGAAGCAATATTTGCACTCTCTGTGGAGCATATGCTTGTACTGTAATAAACCTGAACTGTGACAATGCCACTGTGTACTCTCAGTCCTGTATAGTGCATGTTGTTTCTTCATTCCTCTTAGCATCTCCACACAAATTTTTACACATTTTCAGCGTAGTATGACTTTGATCTATGCCACTGCACTTTGAAAGGGACAGGTGTTACTAGCAAATAATAAAAAACATCCCATAATTCATCTAATTCACACACTACAGCTTTGGCCATTGCAAGTTCAGACCCGCTGTCAGTATCCCAGTGGTGCACATTGGTGAAGTGTTACTACAGTACCAAATAAACACAACCATACAAAATGTTGTCATTTTGCATGCAATTAACAGCACTAAAAGCATCGACCAACTCACTAGTTCACAAAAAGAAAGACATGGCAACAATTGTAAATGTTCTCTAAATTTCTTCAGTTCTCAAAAAGTATACAATTTTCTTTATAGTTGACCAGGTGGCAACAAAAGTTCAGACCAAACAAAGATAGAGGTATAGGCCGGCATGACCTCAGCACGAACTGAACTAATACAGTATTCTGGTATTACCCATTGATAGCTGTAACATGATGCACTTTAATATGTAGCATAGAATAAAGGCAATAGTACAGTCTACAATTATCAATCACTACTTCACACTTTCAAAGACAAAACAAAAATATCAGGTCATGATGGATGGAATTTTGTTTTTTGTTTTTTTTTCATATAATAGCATAAGGAGACCTTTTCACTGGTATAAAGCTCTGGCAATTTGACAACAACCTGAACAGATCTACATATGGTACATAGCTAAGGACATATGATAAAGCTACATATCTGTTGAATCATCCTTACCAACAGATCTTCACACATCACCTGAAGATGCCAATGACATAATACCAATGCACATGTAGTTTCATCTCTGCCTTTCAGAAGATGGGTACCATGTTCTTTATGCCATAGCTTTACTTTTATAGATCTTCTGTTTAAAGGTATTCATAATACTACTTGCTGCTCGATCAAAGTCCCAATTTTTCTTCCTCATGAACAAATACCATTGTCAATGTACTTATCATTTTCAGCACCAGTTCTCAAGTTTAACAAAATGGTAAAGGCTCTAAATACTAGCATGTTTGCATATATATGACTCCTAAGCTCAAGGTATACCAACTGTGCCCTTGACAAGGACAGCATTTAAGTCTATTTACAGTACAACTGTGAAATATATGTGTATCTATATACATTTTACTTATTAAGTACAAATGGGGATTACACAGGGTTGCTAAAAGCATCTCAACAATGTATGCGTAGATTGATACAATTCATGAGAGATACAGCAAGGGTTATGGTTCCTCCCCCCCCCCCTCCATCATACCCCACCAATACCCATTCATCCATCCCTTCCATCTAACTTACTCTGATTTAATAATTTCCAATGGTGCAGGCTACTGTGAATTTCAACTTCCAACATGTGAGAATACTTTTATACTTATCAAAATTTATATTATCATTTGAGAATGTAAAAAGCTAAAATTGATGATAGAGCTAAGCAAAACAAGTGTTCTCAAAGGTAAATACAATGAAGGAGCAATTTTCGTAGGATTTTGTTACAGGATCAGGTGAAATCCTGACCAGGACAACTCTGCTATGACCATACTGTACTTGTATGAGAAATGCATCAACTCCCTGAATGGTCAGCGAGGACAGAATTTCTCTGCATACGAAAACCATCACTTACATCAAACTGCTTGCTTTACCTTCACACTGCAGTACACCTCTTTTGGGAGATTTATTTTGGGAAGTTTCACTTTAATCTAATTTCAATACAGGAAACAAAACCGCCATGCCTTTCAAATATTTTACCAGTATGTCTGAATACAATAGCAAATCTGAGAGTTAGAGGATGTGTGTAAAGACGAAAATAGAAAGTATAATGTAAGGGGAGAGACCATATGCTGTAGTATTTAAAGGAATTGACCACATCTTTTGATGTCAGCTTCTTTTCATCAAAGGGTAAATAATGACTTGAGTCTTTCACACCAAATATTGAACTATATGTGTTTACTGTAGGTAATGAGACTCTACTACCTTTCCAAGGAAGTATTCTATAGATCTTCTCCCCTAGCACTACGCTTATGAAGATCTAGTACGGTGGTGTATATCCATAAAGAGCTTTCAACAGAGTGGGATGACTCAACAGCAAATTTCTGTCCTCTTAATGTATCTCTTAAACAAATATCAATTACTTTTAGTGCAAATGATAATATGAGCATTGCAATCATACAAAAATGGTTGAAAATAAGCTGATTTGTGCTTTAAATTGAAGTACTTCACTGCCTTCATACCCAGCTTAATTCAACATATCAAACTGTAAATGTACCTCAGAGGGTATTTTAAGTGTACCTTGAGGTACTACCAATACACACTTTATTTACATGCAGCTCTTTTTAATCAGACAAAATCAAGTATTGTCGCCTTTCACGACCACTGACAAAACAGGTGTCTTACAGGTCAAGGATTTTAATAAATTCACACTGACTACTAACACTATTTATTGTAGATATCCTTACTTCCCATCCAAACACCTAAATAGTCTTTCACAAATCTGTTTAACAAATAGAGATAAGCAGTGACCTGCTTTAACAGTATCATACAATGCCTTTACATAGTTCAGTGAATACATTTTATACACGATAATTTCACTGCTCTCTCTCTCTCCTCACAGGCAATTTCTTCATCTGTGGGTATGATACAAAAACTTCCCGTTTTAATACAACCGATTCAGGATAGTGGGTAAACCGTATTTTTGTTTCCTTGCTTAGTGTTTGCACCGACAATTCTCATGTGTCCCTGCCTCAACTTCTCATGACCAACAAAACAATTAGAAATGTTTAGAGAGAAGAATTCAAGAGCTTATTAAAGGAAATGATGCTACAAACTGGTATTTACATCAAACATATTTACAGCAAATACAAAGAACAGCTCACATCAGTCAGCTGCCTGTTTGCATAGTTCACATGAAAGAGTTACAAACACATAATTAAAAGGTCATATGAGTGACTGACATCACAGATCATGTGACTGATAATGTCATAAGCTGCGTGACAAACTCCACTTAAGTAAAACACTCTCAACTTGAATCCTTTAATTTTTACTGTTCCGTAAGTTATTCTGTTATAAAAGACAGTGACAAGATAAAAGATGCACAGTCAACATGATATCGAGCAAACAGTTGCTTCCTTTTCAAAACCTTTGCTCAAATGATTGTGGACATTTGATGAGTAACATTAACTGATACACTTTGAGATCGTACACATTGGGCGATGCATGGACTTTAGCATTATGGATTAGTAATTGATTAATGAGAAATCTGACAGGTCTGTTCAGTACTGCACAGTATTTACATACAATGTCATCGACATGTCATCCACGAGTATTGGTATACCCTTAAATTAAAACCAGTTCAAACAAATCTGTTGGAATGAATCTGTGACATTACATGGCAAATTCAGCAATAGAAATGGAACACTGTTGAATATTTAAATATAAGGACCTAGCTGCCTTTCCAAAGTTTTAATTTTTGTGATTAAATGGCACTGTACATCTCACATGAGAAAATCAATGAAGTACACAGTTCAATTTCATTGGGAGCTGATTTCACCAAGAATCAGGAGAATTCAACTCAGAAGAGTACACTTGCATGAATTAATCTGAGGGATGAGGAGGATGCCCTTGAAGGAGAGAAGCTGTGCAAACATATATTTCCGTTTTTATGAACTCAGGGAAATATTGTACCTGCAAATACAAGGTTTAATGCAAAGTAAATATGGCATCTATGACCAAACCCTACAGAGTGAAATTGACACAGATGATGTATGTAGAACTACCTCTAAGCTACCTATACTGTAGCAGTAACTCAAAAAAAAAAGAATGTCAAAAGGCTTTGTGATTCCTTGCCAATATTCATGAAAAAAAATAGTACAACATGTGCATTACTGTACCAATGTTGAAATTCAAACACCTAATCATCCTAGAGAAAGCATGCCTACACTTAAGTTCTTTTGACCACTGTGTGAACTAAGCCGTTTTATATGTCTTCACATTTTGAACTCTGGTGACCTCAAATGAAATTTGAGATCATCAACTCACTATGACCAACGCACACACTAAGTATGACAGTTGTCATGATTACCCTTCTTGAGATATTATGTTTACAAGGTTTTCACATTTTGACCTCTTGTGATCTCACATGACCTTTGACTGCCACCAAAAACAATTGGGATCATCTACTCAATATGACCAACCCACAGATCATGTATGAGATAAGCCAAGGTTACTCTTCCTGAGATATCGTGTTGAAATGCAGTCAATGAGCAGTCAATTGACCTAACAAGTATTCGACACCAATGCCCTGGTACCTTTATTCATGAGGGACAATACTTACACCTTGCTTACACTAACGCATTCGTTCGACCCCGCTCAGAGTGAAACTGAAGTCAATTATAGCACCATGTCCTCTCAGCTTGTATTAAAGCAAGGGTTAAGCATATGTCTATGATGTCATAATGTTGGCATAATCTGTTCTGCAGGAAGTTTTTGATTTGTACATCCATAGAATCGACTGATATGACGAGACTAGGTCATTTACACCTCCGTGCATTTGTCACGTCATTTCCCTTGTCCACTGGCCAAATCGAGAACCTGTCTAAAATTGTTTTACTGTTGGCCCTAAAATGCAACGCTGTTGAAACGTGTGACATCACAGAATGATGGAAACAGACTTTAACACATACCTACGCAGTTGATGGGTTCATCTGGACACATTGGTCGAAAGGTTCTTAAATAACTAGTTGATGACATCATGTGCAGGGAACATCTAGTGATGATTTACCTTCTGCAATGTAATTTCCAGTCTCTCTCTGTCTTTAACTTTTTTTTTTATTGCATGTTCATTGAATCTTTACATCGATTTCATGAGTTGCCTATTCCAAAGAGTTGCAAAGAAAGAAATGTGTGAAATGCCCTAGAAGTGAGTACATCAATTGGGTGAGTAGTCAACAATAAATTCCTCTAATATGAGCTGCTTTCACAATTTCCCCAACTGTCAGCTAAAGTAGTTAACCTTTTACTTTACTTCAACAGACTACCACCTGGACATGAGTACATCTTGTTGTAACAGCCTTGCTGCCAGATGATGTATAACAGTTAGGTAGGATACATTCCATAGAAAAGTAATAACCACAATGTACTCTTGCTGAACATTTCAAACACCAGCAAAGTTACAATGGGAATAAGCCAAAAAGGTACCCTGAGAAATGGTCACACTAATATTAAATGGGTACAAATGACAAGTCAAAGGACTTTGTGATTCCTTGTCAATATTCACGATGAACACAGTACAACATGTACATACCAATTCTGAAATGCAAAAACCTTATCATTCTAGAGAAAGCATGCCAACACTAAGTTCTTTTGACCACTGTGTGTACTAAGCAGTTAAATATGTTTTCACATTTTGAGCTCTGGTGACCTCAAATGAAATTTGACCTCCACCAAAATCAATGGGAATCATCTACTCACTACGACCAACCCACACAGTAAGTATGACATTAGTCCTGATTACCCGTTGTGAGATATTGTGTCTAAAAGCACTTCACATTTTGATCTCTGGTGACCTCAAACCTTTGACCTCTACCAAAATACAAGGGTTTCAAAATTTGAGTTCTGGTGACCTCAAATGACCTTTAACCTCCACCAAAAGCTATAGGGATCATCTACTCAATATGACTAACCCACACACCAAGTATGAGATTAGTCAAGGTTACCCTTCTTGAGATATTGTGTTTACAAGCAAGACATCACATACACACACATACATACACACACGCATGACATCACCATCGTATTGATTCCTTTTGCCTTCGGCAAGGAATCAAAAAAGGGCCCACAGCTGAATAAAACAAATGCTGTTACAATATTTATTACGGTGAGCCTCCTCAATGGTAGTCTTGGTCAATACTTAGAGAATCTTTCCCCTTTCCTTTCCACATTCCCACAACACATCTTTTCTGTTGGTAGCGCTACTCCCATGTACAACCCCTTCTGTGTACGGCTTTGCTTGAACTGTTATAGCCCTCAAATTGCTTTCATCCACTGATTGCTTTCATCTACCACTTGCTTTCGTCCACTTTCGTCTTGGAAAACTCCTATCTCGCTGGGCCTGTACATAATGACAAGAGGCATAGCCCATACATTCACTATTCATATCAACGCTGTGTCAGATCACATCCTAGTGAGGGGATGATGTATGCATGAGGTTCTAGAACTATATGGGATGTATCAGTAAATGACAGGAAGAAGAAAACGTTACCATCATCATCTAAACACAAGACTACACTCATGGTGATGACCAAAACAGGTTACAGCAAGCAATCCCAGTGACGAGCAATCCCAGTGAGTTCCAACATGGAGAGTCATCACAGATAAACCGTACCAATGGCATTGCAATACACTGCATCATTGTCTATAAATAAGATGGGTTTTTTTCTTTAACTAATTTCAGTGCATTATACCCTTCTCAACAGAAGCAAAGCAATGTGTGGCAGTGACTCAATATTTACCAAAGTACCTGAAAGGCAAAATCAACAAAGTGAATATAAGCAATGGGTGTAACAGAGAGCAAACAGACTAATGCTACATCTCAACATTTTAATTTCCTCAAAACAACAATTAAGGTTAATCAAATTTTGGAATTGTAGCACAAACAGTGCAGTATCTTACAGTTAAACATGTGTGTATAAATTCTTTCATTCAGCATGATTTTGCATATCAGTGGAAATATATTACTCTTGAAATTGGATATGTCCTGGAAAAACTGAGAGCAAACTGCAGAGATCAGAAAAAAAGGAAAAGCAAGAAGCACTTTAATTCCACTAACATAAAGCCTTAGTCTTTCATGAAAATGGTTAAAATCAACTTAAAATGATCACAATCAGAAGTTTATCAGCACCTTTCACTTTTCAAGTGACATATCAATTAATAATACTGCTTAAATTTGACAGCTTTTTTCCTAAACATAACCTCATCGTAAATCTTATCTTCATAAACACAAAAATGAATCTGCAAGGTGGAAAATTAAAATGAAAAGACTAGTCAATGTGAGCAAATGATGCATACAGCAAGTTATAAATGGAGATTCTCTGAATTGAATCGTTTTAAGTATCACATTCTTTCTTTTATGCTTTCCTTTTGCTTTGTTGGAATCCAAACAGCAATTTATTCTTTGGTTTGTATCATTCTTCTCCTGTGGGAAATGCACCACATAAAAAAGAACTAACAGAAAGTGAATTTCAACTGTATGAAAAACTGAGATTACTCTCTGCTGAGCTGATGCTTGCATTGGTACTGAGTGGGGTGGTTCTTTCACTTGATGAAGCTGAGGAAGAGGAGACACCTGGATCAGGACTCAGGCACTTCCTTCCTTCAACTGTCGAACAAGTACAACGTCCATAGCGGCAAGGACTGGTGGCAAGTTGGCTCTCAAATTCCTGCAACTGATCAAGGAAGTTAACATTGGGAGCGATATTGGTTTTTCTCTGTTTAACAAAGTCATAGGCGTCATTGAGTGAAAGCCCTCGCTTCTGCATGAGGTAGGCAACAGTCACTGTCACAGATCGACTCACCCCTCCGTGACAATGGACTAGAATTCCAGATTTTGAACTTCTGGCCTCATCTGTAACAATGAAGAAATACAGACATCATAAGATTTTATCATACTACAGTAAAACAACA
This sequence comes from Stichopus chloronotus, assembly GCA_021234535.1. Taxonomy (NCBI): domain Eukaryota; kingdom Metazoa; phylum Echinodermata; class Holothuroidea; order Aspidochirotida; family Stichopodidae; genus Stichopus; species Stichopus chloronotus. The sequence continues at coordinate 2,410,172 of CM037830.1, forward strand.
CTGTTAGAGTTGGTCAGGGGAGAGATACCTGTTTTACTTTATGGCTGTAGCAGTGGTAGAGTGACCATATGGTGGGGGTCACCCTCCTGTAAGACTCAAATGGATTACTAGTGCCCTTTTTAGATTTTCACAAAAAGAGAAAAGACAATCAAAGAGATAGAAAAAGATAAGAATGAGAAGAAAATTGAAAGAGAAGGTAAAGAAAATGCTCCACATCCAGGAAATGATGGTGTTTGCCAATTTTCTGCCTTCAAATTTCAAGCAAGTACAGTACAGTATTCATCATGAAATGTTCAAACATGATCAGACTTTTCCAGTGGAAATCTCCCAAAATGAGATTAATTTTTCATCTAAGAAAATACTGACAATTCTACTTTTTGTAGCTTACTCTGTCAACCCCAGAACGGCGATTTCCAAAAGTCTTGGGGAGGGGGGTGATATTTACATATTTTTTGTCGTATGCTTCAGTTCAAACGATGCTGGAGCTCCTCTAAGATAGTCTTTAAACAATGAGCTGTTGACCCCTAATAAAAAAAATTCTCCCTGCACCAATGGAACAGGTCCATACTGTATTTTTGAATTGCCGCTTGCTGATCTTCCCTCACTTCTGAGCTGTAGGCTACTGCACATTCTGTAATAAGCTACTGTACAATGTATCATGATCTTCACAGTAGTGTGTGTGGCTTTCAGGGAAAGCAAAACAGAAGTGTGTTCCTTTAAACTGAGTGAAAGGAAGTCTGACATCCTTCCAGACAGATAAGTATGTAACAGAACACCAAAGGGGAAGAAAAATAACCACCAGATTACTACAGGTGCTGTGGTCTAAAATGGTTACCACAGAGAAGTGGATATCCTGTGATTTTACGTCCAAAAATAAGGAAAAGACAAACATCCTTTTGATGAAATTTTTGAACAGTTCTAGTAATTAACTTATTCTCTGACTTGACTGTCACAGGTGACGACGAATTGCACTGGTGATGTCTTACTATTTCAATGATGTAGGCATACAATACACAATTGTGTTTTAAAGACCAACCGATTTATGCTACTGTACCTTTACCATTGCGGAACTTTGCAGACGTGCACTTTGCACTGTGTATGACAAGCATGTACATCATGTGATGTACAGTATAACCTCACATCAACACATACTGCAGAACAGTACGCTGTATCATGCAGTACAGTATGGTATAGTAATGTACAGTACCTACAGTACAGAACACTGGAAATCTACACTAAGCTATGAAAAAGGGTGCATTGAAGGTTGTGTTGACATGCAACTAACAAACAGCTGGCTGTACTGCAGAAGTTGCAGCGAGAACTTTGAATGTCAAACCCTTTGGAACTATATTAATACCTGCTACCATTTTTAAGATAAATGCCCTTCCAACATTTGAATACTTCTCAAAGACTGATAACATGTAAAAGACTATGATGTGGTACATTGAAGTTTGAACAGTCATGTCACATGGCTCTTATGCCAGTACAGCACACCACAAAAGTTACACCAGACTGAATAGTACAAGTACACACACGTTTTGTTGTGCAGTACCAACAGATACATTACACAGTAAAGACGTGTGCAAACTGTAAAACCATGACACGTCACTCTGACAGTTTCAGAGGAATCTTACAAAAGGAAATTAGTTTCATGATTCAATTCGTGACATATTCTATTATTTTATGAACAATGACCAGCTGTTGTATAAAGCCACTATGTAAAACTGTTCACCTCGTGGAACATTCTGCACATAAAGTGCTAATACAACATCACTCATAATGTGCCAAATCCGGTGCTTCACAAAAGCTATGAAATGAAGGACATGAGTTATTTTGAGTTCTGTACCATTGAACACAGTCCCATTTACAGTAATATTAAACCAATGAAATATTAACCTTCACATCCTATGTTTGATACTCTAGCGCTTCCTACTGCTGCATCAAGGGTTTCACTTTCATTTGCAATTATTACAATGTATGTGTTATGTAACATTGGCATAAAATACTGTACACTAGACTGTAATCACTATGTTGTCAGTGCAATTATAGGTGCCTAGAGTTCTGGACTGCCTTTTTTATGTCATAAGGTATTGTGCACCATACACTACAAATGACACATTACAGGTACCCTAATGTCTTGTAAGTTGTGTGGTGTGATAATGATCAAGCAACATTAGAATGTTACAGCAACATGGCTGGCACAGTCAAGTCACTACTATCAATTCTTTGTTGCATATTACAGAACAAAGATTGGTTTAACATTGTATAATTGTGTAAAGCTGAGGTACTGCAGTAACTCACTATAAAGTGATGGTCTAGGTCTAGGCTATACTGCACCATGAAACAGGACTAAAATACTAGCTCTACTATTAAATAACATACCATAGCCAAAGTCAACCAGATCCATTAAGTATTCTTACTATCTACACCTTTTCAACTTCAATAGAATTATACACACTGTTTTCTTAACCAAACATGAAATATGTTAAACAAAGAAAGCATCCACCCACATACACACAGTACTAATGCTAACCCCATTTACTCCTACAGGCAACAGTACATGGTCTAAATACAGGTAGGTTACAGTACAGTATACGGTACCACTTTTTGACATAACTCTGGTATTGAAGTACTGCATACAGTATAGGTACTACGCTTTAGCATCACACATGGTGTGGTAATATTCCATTCTTAAACAGGATTAGGGATACATAAACACACTGTATGGATAAACTCAACAGCAAACAGCTGCAGGAAGAGGTCATAACCTGGACAATAGATCTGCTACAGTACACATCCACCTAAACATACAACTTCAGTCAAAGCTGGCAAACTGAACAACACAACATTAAACTAGTATGTCGTGTGTCCATGCAGAATTCAGTCAAGAAGTTGGCATAAAAGTGATCTACTGTACCATGACACTTCTAATTCTATCATGCATTATTGCACCCAGCTGCACTTATCTGGATTTTAACGATTCATAATAAACTAAAATGTTCACAGTTTCATTGCCACGGTAATTTTAACGATGAAAACATCCAAAAATTCTTTTGCGCAAAAATTCTGTACTGTAGGACATGCACTGTGGGTGGAAATTTGAAGGAACATTGATGATTTCCAACCAACTAAAGGAGCCTACAGGCCTTAAAGTATTTCATTTGTAAATCTACGAAAAAATTTTAGGCGATTGGCATCTCGCTCTCAGCTTTGATGAATTCGAAAAAATTGTCCAGATGCAGATGCTGTTTGTTGCTTCATGTACTATTCAGTGGCTATGCACAAAGTGACAGTTTTTCAAGAGAGCTTGCACTTCTAGGAATGACTACTGGTATGAACTACAGTAGAGTTGTAAAGCCAATGAATGACATACAATGTGCCATACTGTATCACTATGTGAGGATCACATCCTGGAAAGGTCATGTCTGTAGAAGCCTTTATGGGCTAATTTCAGAGAATATGCAACTGTGGTGTAGCACTGATCTACTGTACCTCAAGAAAATGCCTCTAGTGAACTAAGTTCAGTATCGGTCACTTCCTACATCACTGTATAAGGAAGTTAGGAAAAGATACAGTTTCATCAAAAATAACATCAGCTATTACACAAAAATATCAGAAACTGTATACTTCACCTCCTCAAGGCTTCTGCTTCTTGTTTACTTACTGACCTGTGAGGTTATGACTAGGAAAGACTACAAACCAATGTTACCTTTTCTGAAACTGTGACTTGCAGTCATCAACAATATACTGCAAAACCACAGAGAAGGAAGTGCTTTCGACAAAATTAGTAGCCAGGATCCCTAACTAGTGCTCATCATGACCATGGCACTTTAAATCACTAAAGCAGCAGCATGCTTCTTGACATGCATCTTTGTTGTTTCACTTTTGGGTGAAAGTTTGAGGTATTAGTCCACTTTGGGTTAGGGCAAAGGTAGAGGTGGTTTTTAAGGCTACCAGCTGTTTCTTGTACTGCAACAAAGTAGTGTGATGTGCAATAGTTGCGTGGAGACACGTGAGTGATGAGGGCAGTATGGGCAGTAAAGTTACCATTGCCTTGTAACAGTGTCCCGTATTCGGCAATATACAGTCATTCGAGCACTGGTTTAACTACTTGACTGCACTGTGTAAAGTCAGAATACACCTGTAGGACTGTTCAAACTGTTAATTGTAATACATCCAGTACTTCAACCTTATCAATGGACAGACATTGGATCGAAGTTGTGATGACTTCCCCTTAAAAGACTAAGAAACATAAAGTTTAGAAGTTTCCATGATTGTCTTAACCTGAACCAAAAATAGATACTACTTCATAAACAATAGATTCTTCTACTTGATATAAGGCATTCACATGCTTAGGATCAAAAGTCTCCATGATTCCTATCTTGAGATATCATGTTAACAAAGTTCTCATGTAGAATTATGGTGACCTCACATGACCTTTGACTTCCACCAAAAACACTAGGGTTCTTCTACTTGATACAACACATTCACATAGTTAGTAACAGAAGTTTCCATAATTGTTATCTTGACATATTGTTACAGTACAAAGTTTTTAGTGTTTGACCTCTTGTAACCTTAGATGACTTTGATCTCCACCACAAACAATAGCATTTTCCACCACAAACAATAGCATTCTTCTACTTCATACGAAGCACAGGTCTACATGTGGAGAACTCTCAGAATTACCTTTCACGAGATATCATGTAGACAAATAAATCAGCACAAACACACATGCATATGTACACACATGTATATAAACACGATGTCCTTTGATTCACATAAAGTGTTATATTTCGTAAAGCAGTTTTCGTATCATAGTTTTCAACGATGGCTGAACAGTGTATACCAAACATCATTTTGCAGAAAATCATTGTAATGCCAAAGATGAGTGTAGATGCTATCATTAGGCTAGGCCTAAAACAGTAAACCATTGGCGGGGAAAACACAATTATCATAATTGTTGCAATACTTTTTCCTTAATTATTTGATGACAAACCAAAAGTCGAATGACTTTGAGATTCCCTGCCAAGATTCACAGTAAACACAGGACAATACATACCAATTTTAAAGTTCACACACCTTGCTCTAACAAACTGATCCCTACTGACTTCAAAATGACCTTTGACCTCCATAAGAAATGACAGAGCTCATCTGCTCATCAAAGTTTACCAATGTTAACAGCTTGAAGATAAGCAACATTCATTTGCAGAGATAGGTTTCTTGTAGTTTTCATACTTCATCCACTAGTGACCTCAAATTATCTTTCATCCCCATGAAAAACAGTAGGAATCATTACTTACAATGGACTACCAACACACTGAGTTAAAAGTTCTAGCAATATACTTTGACCTCCGGTGACCTCAAATGACCTTTGAAATACATGAAAAACATTAGGAATCATCTACTTACATTGGACAATCTACAACTCAAGTTTGCATTTCCAGCAACTTTCCCATACAGAGATAACATGTCTACAAGACTGTCACATCATGACCTCTATTGACCTTACATGACCTTCGACTTCCATGAAAAATGGTAGAGATCACCTATTTATCAAGAGTTACCCACAGTATGTTAACCATTTGCAGCTCGAACAACATTACGTTGCTGAGATAGCATCCTCCTTAGATTTTCAGACTGTAACCTTTGATGACTTTTGACCTCCATGAAAAACACTAGGGATCATTTAATCAAAACTGATCACCAACACACAACATTTAATGTTCAAACAAAATTCATTTGCTGAGATATCTTACTTAGCATACCTTATTTTCAGACTTTAACCTCTAGTGACATCATATTACAAGTGACTTCCATGAAAATGAAAGTCAAAAGAATTTGGGATTCCTTGACAATATTTATGATGAAGAAAAGATAACCAACTTACCAACTTTCACCTTCAATCACATTACCCTCCTTGAGATACCATGTCTACAAGATTTTCAAACTACGTCTTACACTGACCTTATGTGACCTTTGACCTCATTAACACATTTGTGACAGAGATCATTTACTCATCAAGGGCAACCAATGTTAAGATTTTAAAGTTTCGGCAACTTTCAGCAGCTGAGATATCCTTCGTAACAGATTTTCAGTTTCTCCCCTCTGGTGACCTCAACTGACCTTTGTCCACACGAAGAAGAATATGGACCATCTGCTCAGTAGGAACTACCTACATACTAAACTTCGAAGTTCAAACAACTATCTATCATTGAGATAATGTGTTTACAAATTTTTCAAACTATGTCGTCTACTAACCTCATGTGACTTTTGACCGCATCAACACTTGACAGATCATCTACTAATGAAGTGCTACCAATGGTTTCAAGTCTGAAGTGCCAGCAACGTTCAATTGCTGATATATCCTCCTTAATAAGTTTTCCCACTTTCCCCTCTGGTGACCTCAAATGACCTTTGACCTACCTGAAAAAGATTAGGGATCATCTACTCTTTATGGACTACCTACACAACAACTTTGAAGTTCAAGGAACTTTCCCTTCTTGAGATATCGTGTTTACGAGCTAAGGCATCACACACACACACAAATGCACACACACCATCATCACTGCATAGATTTCTTGCCTGCATTCAGCAAGGAATCAAAAACAATAGGAATACAGAAGTATACCCAATTGCTTGCAATCAGCAAACAGCCACTCGCTAATGTTATGCAGGCCTTAGAAAACCTGTTAACTGTACCTTTTACTCTGTAACTGTACTGTACAGTACACCACCACCACGGTCTCTTCTCTCAAAGCACACTTACAGGATACCACTTCCCATACACAATTTTTCAAATAATTGTAGGAAATGTCAGTAACTTCTTCCCCTTGATTTATTTTTTGAAAAGGATAACCAAAAACAAATATTCCTCATGGTCACAGAGCTCAACAGGACAACTCAATCACAGCAGGAGACTGAGGAGAATTTTTCTTAGTGTCTGTTAAGATGCATCAGGCATACCACCAGAAACCATCTCTCAGGTTGCGCAAGTAAATACTGGAGACCACAGTTGCTATGGTAATTTCAATAATTCAATTTACCTACTGTACATCAGTAAAGGAGTTCAACACAAACTTTACCAAAGGGAAGATAGTGGGTGCAACTGACTACTGCTGTACAATAGATTAAATCAGCAGATTAACAGGAAAACCAAATCCTTCAAATACTGTACTGCAATTCTTATAAAGTTCTTTTGTGTCTGGATCAACATCAATGGGCACAGCGATGGCTGTACACAAATACAGTAATTGTGCACACTCTGTGCAAAGTGCACACTATAGCATTTTATAGACAGTGCCTCTTTCTGTCAGGTTTCTTCGCACTCCCATGCCATGGTTTTTAGCTCCATGCCCATACCATGGATTGTGCCAGAGGGGGAGGTGGGATTTGTCCTCTTCTTCCATGAGGAAAGGAGCTATAATCCCCCTACCTTTCATTTCCTTTAAATGTAAATACTCAAGTGAGGAGTGAAGTAAATCTATTCAATTACCTTGGAGTAATTGTTTCCAAAGAATGGGACACTCTTGCAGCAATGACTATTAAACTTATATGAATGGCTTTTTAATGGCCTAATATGAGTCTTAAAGAAATCCTTTTGTCCTCCTGAACCCAAAACTTTGCCAAGGAGAGTGTCAATTTGAAATCATTTTTTAGCAGTAACAATTCCTCCCCCCCCCCCCCCCTTTTTGTTTTTGAATTTCTGGAGGAAACCCTGCACAGTATGTTGCAGCAGGGAGCTGGCGGCAGAGAAATTGAGTATTACCACAGTTCTCACACATACCACCTGAGAAATATTGTAGGTGTTTTGCACTAAGTCTACAACACAAATGCAAATCAGTTTCCAGTTTTCTGGTGTTTGCACTGGTACTGTGACTGCCAAAATTCAGACATGCCTATCCAGTATCTACCATCCATAGTCAGTCAAGTCCACAGGTGAAACGAAAAGTAACTTTCCCCGAAGGAGACAGTGAGTTCATTGTGCAATAAATACAATATTTTGGCTTTTGCTTTGGATGTTTTTAAACACCATACTGTACATGTACCATACATGTACCCCACATACTCAACCAGTCCATTGGACAGTCTTGTCGCAAGTCTGGGCATATTTTCGTCTGGGCATATTTTGTATATACACTAACTGTATGGCAGTTACAGTATTCTCAGAAAAACAATCAGCAAAAGAAACTGTATTATACAACATAGCTGACTCATGAAAGACTGAGGGAATTAAAATACAAGCCTTAACAATACACCAAACATTATTACAGTACACAATGGTCAACCTTGGCAAATGTAGCTCTAGCAGCTCACATGTGCAGTTTATTTCCCTAGTAGTGTGCTTCCATGTACAAGTCATATTAATTGGGCAACATACCCAGTAGCTTCATTCATCTACAACAGTGTGCAGGCATACAGGTACAGTGCAGTGAAAACAAAATAGACTTTCAGTGGTCATATGACATGCATATCTAGAAAAGACCTGGCTTAATTCAGAAGTCACTGAGTGAAACCCCGAATGAAAATCCATTGAAACTGTTTATATCTACAGTATCACCATTTGTGACATACAGTAGGACATTTCAAAGTTTGATGAAAATGCAAAGCAGATGAAGTGGAGTGTTGCACAATGTTAGTATTTCCGTTGTGAGGCCTAGATATTGTAGTGTTGCTACGATTTAGAAATTTTCAAAACTCAATATCAGGAGTTCTTTTTCCTCATTTGCCCTACGATATAACAATATCATAGGGGTATAGCTGGAACCAAGGGACACCGTGTGAAACTACTGTATGGATACTAGTGTGTAGAAATCACATTGTAGGCCTACAGTCTCAGTCTACCTGAAATTTGACGTGATGCTTCTCTTTCATAATCAAAGCAACTTCATTTAAGTTCAGTTCAACCTTAAGGTCTGATTTCTTTTGTCCATATTAGTTAGTATCAATCTAAATCTCTTCTGGGAAACATTTTTCCTCTGGTGTACAGACGAGATCATTTCACAAACTATATCAGGGGCTGAGTCTCATCACAATATCCTTTGCCGATATTCCGATATAACACAACAAGTAGACAATCCACAGAGTTGCAAATCTCATAACTAGTGTGGTCATTCAATAACTATCATTTCATGCACACTGAGCTGTACTTTCATCAGTGATTCGGATTTCTCCTTAGGGCTAGAGGTGTTGAATATTCAATTTACTAATAGTGATCTGGTGTTACTACAGTTCATAACGTATGCGTCGAATGGCAAAAATTCGTGCACGGGCGTATACAGTACATGTGCCTAGAAATCGAGTGTGCATCAAAAGTATCTCAAGAAATATGCGCACGTCAAAGGATTCCTCAATTCTGCAAGCGCTGTAGCTCTGGATGTTTTGAATGCCCTGAAAAACACATTGTGCATGCTTCAATCCTATCTTCAGCACTTGGGTAAACATCTCAAGTCTAGTTCTTGTACAATTAGATTGTGTAGTAGACCTATGCTGTAAAAGTATGTACTGAGTAAAGGAACTACAGTACGAACGCATGAAAAATGACAATGCTACCAAATATAATCACTCAGCCCAAAACATGGTTGCATACAGCACACCAGGTTGAAATACTGTACCATGTTACATATTCATGGAAAGGCAACAATGTCAAAGTCATTTTGACACCATACACTACAGCACCAGGCCTAACACATTGTATTATGTGCTACATTGACAGTGACATGTGACCTTAACCTACAGCATGACATCCTCGGTTGTGATACACATTTTTAGAGCATTTTTTCCAATTTGACTTTTGACCATGTGAACTTTGATCTCATGACATTATCAATATTTTTAACAGATTCCTTGTGTCGTCTACTTTTGGCAAAGACGGTAGTTTTACTCTAGGATATTCACACATAGAGATATTTTACACGACTTACCGTCTAACAGGAGATCGTAACAAACTTCCTTTTGCACACACACACTTGAACCCCCCTTCTCAGTCCACATACCACGGTGGGTTATTTTGATCCATGTCATTTGTATACCATGAAACACCCTCACATACGGACTACTCACCCATTAAGTTTCTGTGAAATACCACATGGGACTTTACTGCTCCACAAATTACAATATTTGCTCCCAGTATACAGCAGTGCATGAAGGGATGAGATAACATTAAAAGTACTCGGTTTCAAATCAATTGGTGTTTAGTAAGTGATATATTCTTGAAGAAAGTACTGTACATGCAGGCAAAAAAAAAACAAACCCTCTGGGCATATAAAATCCTCAAGTGTCCTTAAAATGAAGGCTAAGTAAACAAAGGATAACATAGGACAAGTCATGTGAGTCTATGCTTGACTTCACAAATTTGAATACTTATCCAATGTTTATTCATGGGGTGAAGGTGTGACAGGAATTTGCCTGTAAAATACTGCATGTACACTTGATGGAATTTGTGGCTATTTTCAACATTTTCAGTGAATAATACCTTGTACACTCAATACACCAAAATATCTTTTTCATATCACATGACCTTAAACACAGCAATGGCAGAAAACTTTACAGGCAGCCTGTATCAGTAGCATGGTGCAGTACAGTAAGCAGTGTGGTTACCCTCTCAACGACCTCAACGACCTTTTCACCACAGTTGGTCTATAACTCCCCACACAAGAGAATCAATTGTCCTGATGCAAGGATCAGCTTTCAGGTGAGAACACAAGATGAATTCAATTGATGTTTTATCCTTCAAACAACTAACACCCAACAAAATGAAAAATGACAATGGCTTACTTTATCTACTGTTGGCTTTATTTCTGGATAAAAGGAAATATGCCTACCAGTTAAAGCACACTCAAGAGGAAAAATAACTCATCAACATTCCATAATACTTTTCATTTTTATACCCATGAGAAGATGGGACACATGTTGAAATGATTAAAATAGTCACAAAATTGCGACATCCTACTGTGTTGGAACAACTCAGCTAAGTCAAATATGGTCATTCAGCCAGACAAGGAAATTTTAAGGCAGCAGAAACTGTTTGCTGTACACTGTAGGTTTCAACTATCAGATTCACCATCAAGCTAATTGAAAAGTATTTGTGAAATAACTACACTGTACCCCACAGATCAACACTAATGAACAGCATAACTGGAACATTTTTTATAGCAATGTACAATACAGTAAGCATTCACAGCCTCCCTGCACTCTACACTACTTAACGAGTACTTACTACATAACGATGATACCTGTTGAATAACATTAATGTCTTGATTGCTAGCCTCTACAAATACTTTTAAGTTACCATGTCATTGGCTTACACTGAAGTATTTATAGCTACAATAATCTGTGCAAACCTAAGTTTGTGAATTCCCACGAAGGACCTTCCAGGCTTTACTGTAGCTGTTGTCTATCAGTACCTTAAGAATTAAAAATAATCCTACCTCATGTCTTTATCATCAGATTCTCCAAGAAATATTGACCACTTAACACACTTTTTAACAAATTACAAAAAAATCCAAGAAAACTACCAGATTACAGTTAGGGATCATCATATTCCTTCCAACAGACTGTTCGATCACATAATGATGCACTGCATGAATAGCCTGCAGTTATTTACAAAGAACTGTATTGAGGTATCTAGACCAACCAGTGGCTCTGAGTTGTCCATAAAACCAGGGAGTTGCTATTTTCCACACCAGTAGCCATCAAGGTGGATTTCTAAAATTGCTCCACCATCTTCAGATTCTAAGACTATGTGTTTATCATCTGATCTAACAGGCTTTCCATAGTCTTAACTTTGCAGTGAATATTTTGAAAGCTTTGATTTAAAGCTTTTAATGAATTATAGGACTGGCTAAAAACTGACATGCTGTGATTCTGCACATACAGAAGGAGTACATAAATTCAAAAACAAAACATGAAGTTACTTCAAGTTAAAGAAACTTTTGTTCAAGCAACAAATACAGTAGAAACTTGCGCCATTTTTGTATCTAGACAATGAAGACACCCTTGAAAACTAAAAAAAAAGTCTCGAAGGGGAGAAAGCAGAATCTCCTGTTAGATAACTCCCCAGGACCGTGGATGCGTTCCGTGTCCCTCCTTGCCAAAAAGTAAATATGGTACCCCTTTCACAAACCAGCTTCACAAGACATCTTGAAGAAGTTGATGAACATCTTACTCCACAAAATCACACTGTATGATCACCTTTAACCTTGGCCAACATAAGTACAGATTTGCATTTAACAGTGACTACTGTACAGTAGTACCTGCATCAGGAACCCACTGGGTAATAACTATTGGATTGGCATAGTTTATGTTAGAACATATCCTGTACAGTCACCAGGGGAAGGATGCAGTTTTTGTAACAGCGGATGTAAAATTACTCGCTGAGAGGAAATTGGGATTTAAGTTGGGTTCATAATGTGTGTCACAATTTAAGCACAGGAAGAAATCAAGTTTGTGGGAGACAAACTCTCATATCCCTAAAAATCAAAAGTACATTTATAACTGTGGGACATCTATTTAAACAGATCCTATTGCAGGAAATTCAACATCTTAGCTACCATCATCTCCCAACATTTAAGTGATCCTTAAATACAAATCATAAATGGAACATAACTGATTGTCAAAAGCATCATATCTGCAGTATAATCACTTAAGTATTGTAGTTAACTAGAAACTCACCCAATATACATGGGTGCCCCAGAATACAAAACTGTTTTCACAAAACACAAGATCATAAATGTTTAATCACTTCCATGCTTAATATGAAGAGGTTGTCATGTGCTGCACTGAGTGCAGTTAAAGGCAAAAAGACTTTCTTCTGGGAAATTTTCAATTAAACACTTCCACATGCATGCACTTTTGTCATCTTAGAAAGTGCATTAGAAGTGATCCAATTCACAACTTCAAGAGACTAAAAGTGAATATAAAACAAGAACTGGCTTGCAATTGTAACCAGCAAAAGTGGGTGAGAGGTAGGACAGAAAGGAACTAACAAGCATCATTACAGTACCAACAAATACTTACCGATAAAATCGATAGCTTCTGGAAAGTGCTCAGCCAGATTCTGATTCCAATGATCTCGGACAGGAATTTGAAGGTATTTCAGTCCATCATTCTCAAAGTGGTTTGGAATGTTTGGTGTGACATTAAGTACATAGCTAATCTGAAATTGACGTAAGAGTTTCCGGTTTTCCGACTCTCTCTTGGATCCCAGATAAAGGTAAGGCAAGATTTCCACAGGAAAATTGTCCATTTGAAACTCATGTTTCTCCTCTGGAGAATTGTCAATCCTCAGTTTATCAAAACCTAAATCTGGTAGAGAAACGTCTGGGGAATTTGATGAATCTTCTTTGATGCAAAGATTAGGGTAGAGTGATGCAAAGGCTTCAAATCCACCTGAACATGGGAAAACAATGCAATTATTGAAGTGCTGGAACATAGTAACTGACTGCTAAATTCACAATTAACTTGGAACATTGCAGTTCTGAAACACTGCAGTCCTTTCCTTTCAATTTTAACTGATGGCTAATGCCACTTGAACTAAAAACTACTTACAGTACAGATACAAAAGAAATGACAAGGGAATGGCAGGAGTGGTGTGTCCATCTCTGTGAAATACTCTTGACCTACTAAGTACTGACATTACATTGCAAATGACGTAAAATACACATTTCCATACCCTATGGTGAACATTTGCAACAACTAGTGGAAACACACGATCATGGAAAATTTCTGACGATTGACTGGTACCGTCGAGTGAAGCACAGTGTAATTTTTTACATTGATACATTAAAAGTATCAAGAATTGGGTTGCCCCCCACCCTCCCTCACCTTAAACTTACATACCACTATGAATGCAATACATGATTTGACAATATATGCATGATACAAATCATTCATTATCATCTTCAGTGGCTAACATACACCTTATTAAAGTAATGAAAAAAGGTACCCCATAAATCTCAGGAAACAGAATGAATAAGGTTATATGGGACAAGAGTGGGGTCTTAAGTTACAGTACTTTAGTAATTTAGTGTACAGTATTGTGTTTGGCACACTGGATTCATGCAGTATTGCATACAGTACTACTCTGAAGAAAGTCAAGATTTGGTATTAACGCAAGCAGGAAGTTACTGTAGTTAAGTTAAACTTAAGACTTTTGTATTGCATATTTTCTTGCAAACTGCTGACTTCAGCATACACAAATAATCTTAATAGTGAAATGCAGACTTAAATATAGGCCTACTGGACTATAAATTTGTAGTCCTACTGGTCTATTCTGTTGGCTTAAATTATGCTGACAATGACAGACATATTATTAGAGTACTGTAAGGATCTGCAAAATGTATTCTATACTTTGGAACTGATGAAAATTTAAAAGTCTTACCATCCAAATATCCTACACGAAACCCGTTTTCTTTTAATCTCCTAAGGAGTAGTACAAAAGTGGAGTTTGAATTTGCATTGATATCACAGTTTCTTGATTTGGCATCATACAGAATGATGGAGGCAGTTTGTGATTCCTCAATAAATCTCTTTTTTCCATCTTCACCATTGATTAGGCTCTTGAATGCACCTGCTTTCAGGGAACCATTTTCAAGTCTCTTCAACAATATATTTGGAATGGAAACTTTCAGTGCATGTTGCACATGTCCTTGGCTATAGGCCGCTTGGGGTCGATAGTCGAGTAGTAAAACCCCAGGTTCACTACCACCACACTCAAGAAGCTCTGCAACCATGTTCGGTGTACTTCTCATTGCCATGATGTCAAGATCACTGCAATTGTTGTTAATGGTTGTCTGTGCAGGCATTTTAATCATTTGTGGATGACTTTTAAAAAGATGGATCTAGCCCACTGTGCCTAATTCATTTGCACAAGCATGAAGCAAACATCAGAATGAGCACTTCATGCCCCACACTGGGAGCAAAAGAATGGTCATAACAAATAATACTGCAACGCTGAGGGGTAAGTACAAATTCCTTTAAATTCTAAAATGCATCCAATTATCCTTATAAGATAGGCTGTTAAGTCTGGGATAGCTAATGATTGCAGATGAGACAAGTTAAGCTGATCATCTAAAGATTGTGTTGTAAATGTAATGTGAGCCGTGGCCGAATACCGAATAGGTCTGCATGCAATGCGTACTAAGGAGACAGTAAACAACACTGTAAATGGGCCTCACGTTAATCCAAGCACTCTTGCGGTTGCAATCCGCAAATTGAGATAAACATACTCGTCGCCGAACATGAAAAAAAAAATCGAATATTCACGATGTACAGAGAAACATCCGAGTTGAATGATGGCAACTCTCTGGTAGAAAATGGGCGAAAATACGAATGCGATGTGTCACTTCCAGAGTAGTACTAGAGTCTGGAGAACTGTCTTCCGACTCTACAGCATGCACGTTTGTAAACACAATGCACTGGCACATGAATGGAGAAGACCTGCATAGTAATCCCGTTATACCAACAGGGAGCTATTCCTTTCTCCAGTGAAAAACATGACTTGGGCCGGATTAAAAAACTTTCGAGGCATAATTTTGTACAGTCCAGATATTCTGTATATCCAACGAAAAGAGGTCAAAACGGTACAAGATTGCAAAGTTGTGTCAATTTGGCGTTAGAAAACGAAGCCTCTTGGACGGATCAACAGACGTAAAATGGTGTGCACAAACATATACTACAGCCGCACTAACTTACACATGTACGTACTGAGCAGTAATCGGGCCACAGTATATATTCGTAAATTACATGCACTGTAACGTTAGTTGTGCATACTTGCACGTTGACCATGGTAGACACACTGAGAACATTTGATTGACAGCTTTTTTCATCAAGATCGGAAGTCGCTTGCAACCGGATTATAATTGAGCCAATCAGATTCCAAGGTTCGGGATACGTTGCCAAATTGAAGTCTTCGTTTCCGGGCAACCATAAGAGTAATTCAATATATTTCTTCCGGAGTTGTCGACTATATCAAAGCTTCAAAATAACATTGTTTGTAAAAAATACGACAAGGAAAATTACGCTAGGAAGAAAAGAGTTCAAAATATCTTTATTTTTATATCGGCTATAATACTTTGCATCTATCTGGAGATCTAGTCTATGTGGAAAGACTTTATTAACATTAATATTTTAAATATAAAACCGTACCTTGGTTTGTGTAACCCCTATAATTATTGGAAGAAGCGAACATAGCTGACCAAGCGATAGCACAAGAGTGTGACACAGAATGTATGGGGCCTTTTACAGGCCTTTTGTAATGTCTTCAGATATAAACGAAAACTTAATTGTGGCGACGGAATCATTTGTTACGTTACTGTAGATGGCAGCTTAAACATTTAAGAAAGTGCGTTCAGTGTGATTACTGTCAATTGCAAAGGTATGAGAGTAAACACCCCTGACCTTTTGAACAAAAGAAATTCTTGGTTTATCTGACCGACATTCAAGCACTTCAGATACCTTTAACTTTTCATTGAGCATTTTATAATGTCTTTACCGTGGTTCTATCTTTATTTTTCATCCATTATACACACATGCTCTTATGATATGAAAAGTTGAGTTGGCCTCAAAAGGTGAAATTTCTGTATTGTACATAATATTTTTGTGTAGATTATTTTGTTATTTTGTTTCTTTTTATCTTTTTTTAGTTGTTGTGACTTCTTAACCACTGTACTTTTTATGTCTGTATTAAAATAAGATTATATAACATTAGCTACCACTAAATAAGTAATATTACAATCTGAAATAAATAAAAAAGGCCTGCCGATCTTAGAAAAAAATGATCTTTCTAAAAGGTCTGCTATTCCTTCAGTATCAGCCACTGTAAAACATCCTCTTGATATTGGCCGTATTGTGTGATGTTTATCCTCATTTTGTATATTCTGTCAGTGAAGGAACTGTTGTCTTGGTCTCAATTTTAAACATAAGCTACATATTTATGATAGTCCTTGTTACAAAATAAAACAAATAAAAAACAGACGCAAGATAACCACGTATTGATTCACTGCTTCTTGTATATGCTCCTACATGTTGTCGTAATAAAAACATCTGGCCCCTGAGAGCAGAGTATATTGTTACCGATCAACGTTAATTTTTGTTAAATGTTTCAAGTGCTTGCGTAGTTGTAGGCTAATTAGTTGGCAGTGGACTCACAACATGGACTGTACCGTAAAATGGCTTAATGACTACCACAATGAGAAGACTACATGCACTTTACACCAGTCTACACCTGGAATTGGGAACATCCCTTTACCTGAAGTCACTTGTTTATATTAGCTCCCGACCGTGATTTCTTGTAAGTTACTCCGTACGGTTAAAATGGTACCTACGAGGATCCGTCATCTTTTCAGTCGAGTAACTTCCGGTGTCTTCCACAGATTTTTTTTTCTTGAGACGTCATCAATAAGTACAATGAAGCAGTATGTTATTTTTTACTGTGGATACGATTTCACCCATCGTATTTACCAATCAAAGATTCAACAACTGCTCATTTTTCTTCTCTTCTCTTCTCTTTTTTTTTTTTTTTTTTTGCATCTGAGTAAACATGTGTTTATACGAGCGTGTGTTTTTACGCATTTTGCTCCCTTACCATCATTTATGCAATTGGTAGGTCTTTTATTATTCTAAACGATTACTGATGCATACGTTTACCAACTATAACAAGCACAGCCTGCAAGCAGTCGATCAAACGGTAAGGTAAATGCACTTTCTTCAGCATCTCGTCTTGTGAGAAATGATGAATAGGTTTGCTCTCCTAAACTTACATATGCGATGGCCCTGTTAATGTTTAAGTCTTTCAATACTCGAAGTAATCTAAAAAGTTATGGTCAATTGTTTCTCCCGCGTAATTCTGAGGGAATAAAATGGCCGCCACTGACATATTCTAAAGTGCGATAGTAATGGGAGAAATAAGAGGAGGGAATTTAATTAGGAGAATGATTTCAGGTATATATAAGTAAAAGTACAAATTGAAGTTGTGATTTCTGTTGGTTAATCTGTAAGTATAGCTGTACACACCCTGTATAGGCTTAATTTAAGTTTGGGTATAATTGTCTTCATTCTGATGTTGATTTTTTTTTCAATATTGTTGTGTGACGAGGTATTGAACTTTGAACTTTATTTCAATCGCTTTGAACATGAATATACAATTCAATTAATAGATGTAAACAGACTTAAAAAGATTGGGTAAGTACTCAGTACTATTCCGATGTTACGTAAACTTATAACCTTAGTTGTAAGTTTACTGTTATTGCCACATGTAATCACCTAAAGGTCAATTAAATTCTAAAGTGTGATAAGCTTTGGGAAAATTCGATGTTTTCTGTAATTCAAGTCGATACTGTACTCATAGGGCCCCTCTCATCAACAAGCACACACGAGTACCGCAATTTGTTAAATACCTCATTCTTTATCGTTGTAATAAAATTCATAATTACACTTCATCATAATCATCAGTGCACCATTTCATCATCGCAATTGTCGTAATCATCATCTCCAACACCATCACAATTCTCATCATAATCAACACCATCAATAACACCATCATCATCACAATATTATCATCATCATGACGGCAGTCATCATCATCGCTGTCATCACCATCATCATCACCAACATCATCAATGTTAACATTAAGATTATCATGCATCATCACAACCATCGTCACCCATTATCAATTTTTCATCAAATTGTTACCATCATCATGATTATCACAGTCA
The DNA here is from genome assembly GCA_021234535.1 of Stichopus chloronotus. Lineage (NCBI taxonomy): Eukaryota > Metazoa > Echinodermata > Holothuroidea > Aspidochirotida > Stichopodidae > Stichopus > Stichopus chloronotus. Next base: position 2,428,882 of record CM037830.1, read on the forward strand.
TGATCATCATACTTACAGATAAGATCATCACTATCATCATTTTTATCATCATCGTTCTCATCACTGCCATCCTCACTGCAATGATAATAATTCAGTGGTAACAGAAGAGGATCCAGACATTTCGAAAAAGGTGTGTGTAGCGGGGGGGGGGGGGGGGTTGCAGGATGGAGTGTAATTGTGGGAGGACTATGTAAGCGGAGCGCTACAATCGGTTGGTACGTAGCAAACCCGAACAATTATGGATGAAAATATACCTAGACACGTAGCTCGAGGAAATCGCCTGTCCCAGGCTTCAACAAGTGAGACCCGGGGAATGATTCTGCTTTTCTTGAACGGAAATCATTCTCGTTACCATTGTCGGAAGCTTTTTCTCTGTAAATTGTTAAATTCTCTTATTATAAAGATTGAAATACTTGTTTGAATTCAGAAGGATGACAATAGGCAATACTGACCATCATCATTCACCGGAGGAGGAGGACGATAAAAGTAAAAAAAAAAAAGCTTGACTTTTCCTCTACCGACTGTTTCATTATTTTCTCATTTTTTTTGTCTGCCTATCATTTTCTTTATTCTTTATTGTATTATATTTATATTATTATTCTTTATCCTTTTCCCGTCTACCTTCTTTTTGCTCCTCCTGGTACATGTTAGGATGAAGTCGGAACTCCTTAAATTGCGATACAACTGCTCAAAACCAATTGAAAACAGTGAACCAATTCGTTTCATTAAGTTGTTTCTATGCATTGTGCATTCTGTGATGTTTGGTTTGCAGGTTATACCCTCTTCCTCCGAGTGAGTTTTGATTTAGCTTGCACAGGCTGTTGCTATCGTGAATATCCGTGTTGCCACCGCTTTGGCCTTTGACATCGTATGATTACGTTACCGTTATAATATCATAACTGTCCTTCTCTGAACTGGCTGTGTTGTTAACACTTATTGTCGCGAAGGTAAGAACGGTGGGAAACCCCCGTAAAATACGCGGTTCATGTGTTTGGTATTTGTATTTCAAGGAGAGTGAGAGGGAGAGTCTGGAGAAGTCCCCCCCCCCCTTTAATATCCTCCTAGACTAACAATTATTTTAGTTTTCTCGAGGAGGGTGAAACAGGAACCCCCCCCCCCCCCACCTTTGAACCACGCCTGATTAACACCTCTGAGAAGGCCCGGCAAATTCAAAACTCCCTGCGTTCATTATCTTATCTATTTTAGGCGACAGACTCTAAAAATTTTCCAAAAGGTAGGGGGACTCTCTTCCCCCAGGTCCCTCCCCCAGGACGGAGATCCATCATCAGTTCCGTAATATCAGAAGTCACAATCATATACAGACTCAGCACCCCCCCCCCCTCCCGATGTCACTCTCACTTTCAAGATTATAAAGCAAGACCTTGAAAAGTTGGAGAAGAATTTTCATATCTCCACCCCCCCCCCCCCATCACTAGTAAAGAATCCTGCCTGTGGCCATATTCTCTTCAAGCATGTTATCGGATATGTGACTCATGATATTACATTGTCCTCTGTTTCTCACCAATCCCCACCCCCCACCCCCACCCGATCTCTCTTCAGTCTCAACCTCCAACCTCTCTCCAATCTCCATCCCTCTACAGCTCTTACCGCCGTTTAGCACATCGAAAACCCCAGTGGTAAAGAAGTATGTGGATCGCTGAAACCCCATGTACCTTGGAGTACTTTATGTGCTGTATAACATGTACAAATCGAATTTAGTAACCATTCCTTCATGTATGAGTAAACTTAAAAATACAATGTACAGAAGGAAAAAAATCATCCGAGGTAAATGATACTGCATTATGATATTAAAATTCCTCATAGACTACCGCATCAGCTGGCATACATGGAAATGTTCGTTTCAATTTCTTTAGCTTCATGGTAACGATGTTAACTGCGGTTGAGTCTGATTATTAATTAGCCCCTTCTAGATGAAAACAGAATGGTTATGTCCTAAACCGAAGACGGGGTATTGCTAGTTTCTTGGGATCCAATAATTCAACCGCCCCGTGATACTAATTTAAGTATCTCGAGTCAAGTACGTATTTTTTTTTTTCTCTCTGTTCTTGATTACTCTTTGCGTGTTAAAGGAGAATCATCCCGCTGTGGCAGTCGCCATTATCATATGTGTATTATCATATGTGTGTATCGTTCTCGTGCAGGGACACTACACTTCAAATTGCATGGTACACGAGAAAATGCTGTGAAGGAGTAGCAGTCGTTAGGAAGGTTCGTGAAATCTTTAATCAGAAGTTGAAATAAATAGTCCTTTGAAAAGTTTGTTAAAGACCTCTACCTTAGACAAGATGGTCGAAATGTGTTATTGATGTATATTAAAAGAAATTGTCCAGACCTGCACATTAAATTCGTCAATTATACTCGTTCTGAAACTAAATAAATAATCAAACAATTGTCACTATTTTACCGTTCTCATAAATTAATCTGCTATAATTTTGTACCAGTGGTGGTATCAGCTTCTCTATTTCTAACCCCCCCCCCCCTCACTTATAGGAATCTGAACTGGCCCCTGGCTGAAATGTTCTCTGAATATTTTATATGATCAACCAGCTAACGTGGTATTGAATAGTTAAATCTAATCTATAGCACTGCTTGACCTATGATGCGAAACAGGCATATTACTATATGTGTGATATAATGTTTCCTTTGAGTGTTTTTATTTTTATGTCAATGTATACATTCAGATCGTCGAGATATTTCCTCATCATGTCTCTAAATTGAAGAGGGGGGTCAATAAAACTACAGAAATTTGTACCTCTATATAAATACAGCAGAATTTAAGTATGAATACACCTTCACATGTTGGTTAGGTATATGGACCCAGTCTGGGTCTAATGATTGAGAAGCATATATCATTGACAGGACATGTCAGACGCGTGTCCAGGGTTTTTCAGCAGGGGGATGACTGTCTGGTCTGAGGGTGAAGCCCTATTGTGCGAACGGTGGGAGCAGAAGCCATCTAAGCAGAACGCCACATCGGTTGGCGCAGAGCGTACAAGAAGATTTTGACTTTACAACACCCACCCCCCCCCCCTCCCCACGGCCGGAAACCGCGCTAGTCCCCAGTGTTCTAGACTTGAAGTACCCAGTCTTGAAGGAATCTCATGTCTGTAATTTCTCAATTAATGCAAAAACATCACTCTACGAAAAAGTGGTGATAATTTCGATTGCTTTTATCTAGAATATTTCCACCTATTAAATTTGCTTCACCGTACATTTGCTTCACCTTTGAAGGCAAAATGCAGTCACCCTAAGGTGAATTAGTATACTCCCCTATGTTAATTTATGAATGGCTCAATTTTATTTTGTGCTATCATTTTTGTTGCTGAATTGCTAAATGTGCTGCATATTAAGTAACACCATGAATAATACTTTTAAAAGAAATGAGAAGAGAATTGCAAGATGTTGACCTTTTTTTAAAAAAAAAGTAGCGATGACTGCTTATGCATCCCTTTAGAAAAATTTTAAGTTAGGCTTTGAGTAAAAAATCTTATGTTCGCCTGCATATAATATAATAGCTAAGGGCCACTTGATTGGCCCGAACACACCTCTCAGATCACCGAAAATAGCCTTACCGAGACCATTTTTCTGTTTGTTCCCTTCCTCACCCCACCCCCGTAAGAGAGGCTACAACCTCACTAAATAGTATATATTGCACTACTTGGTGTTCTAGACGTTTTCTAAATTGTACATCGAATTACATCGCATTAAAGGAAAGAACTCTATAAAGAATGCATGTTTAATTCTGTGTTCATTTGCTATTTTTGAGGGAGATTTACAGAATATTTATTGAAGCTGCATGTATTCAGTTCAATAACCAATAATTTTTATCCAAATTAAGAAAACAAGCACATGTAGTTTGAAATGGCACTTCCCATGCCTTAAAGTAAAAAAATGTGTACTTAATCACATGAAAAGTTGAAATACTATAGCAATCATAAAACACTGAAAATAATGCACAAAGTATGCTCAAGGGGAGAGGGAAGCTGCTTCCCCGCCCCTCCTTCCCGTCCCCGGTTACGTCTCTGTTCAAAGGAAACAGTTGTCGTTCAAATTCCAATTGTTTACGTCTTTTAAGTTTTAAATTACTTCACTCTTCTCACGAATGATACAAACATACCTTACGGTACGCCAATAAAATCAGTGCGTTGATCTCAAATGTCATAAAACAGAGTACCCTTGTCACAAATAACAGTGGTTTGTTCTATTCAAACTATCTGTATTTTCCTTTTCGAGGAATTTAATTATAAAGCGGCTTTAGATTACAAAATCTCTTTGTTATTGTATATCAGGGGTACTCTCATCCTATAGCAATGTCATTATATGATGATATAAAGCGCTTTACTCATTTCCGTTATTGTCAACAAGACGTATTGCTGGAGAGTAATACTTTAGTCCGACCTCACACGAAGATAACCCGTCGCTATGGAAACGTGAGGAGGGAAAATAATATTTTTCATCAACTTTTATACTAAGAGAGTAATTACATTAAGTCGTTTTTATAAACAGAGTCCCCGCATGCAGGATATACATAACCTGCTACGAGCAAAAAGAAAATGAACACATATAATCACTTTTAGTGAGTAATATGTGAGTCTCTTAATAAATAATAACAACCGGAAGTGTCGGTATGTTCATATCAACCACTGATCTCGGCGAACAATGAGATCACAGATTATTGTGCCTATGGAGTGTCTTCAGGCCATTGGTAATAACTTCTACTCTCTTTTTCTTTTTTACTGAATCATCTTTTTAATTTCTCTATATCTTTGTCAATATCGACAGTATTGTCATATTTCTTTTACTTGATTTTTTTTCTCTTCTTATTGTATATGCTTGGTATTTATTTTTTCATTGTCCTATTGTTTTGATGCCCTTTGTTCTATATATTTTATTCATATTATTTCATGAGTAGTGGACTTGCAAGCACGTCTGTTTGCATGGAATGTACTTCCTTTAGGGGTGGTCGTCATGTTGATATATTGGTCAACAGCACAGAATAATGGTGTTAGATTAAATGAACTAAATCGAACAAACTATATGTTCTTACCAACTTAACAATTATAAAATATCATCATTGTAATTATACCATAAAATTAAATTAAAGCTAATGTCAAAACACTGTAATTTGTAGTCGGAGATGTCATGTGACTGACTTAATTTAGAAATTACGGGCCACCCGACGAGTCAAGATATATCAGGCATTATTTTCTTCTAAACATTAACAGGTTTCGAGAATATTTGTTTGTCGTATAGACCTATGGTAAGTTACGGATGGATCATGGTACGTGGCTGGTGGAAGGGGGGGGGGGGGGGTTCACTAGTCTCCACGTTTTCCACAGAAACTGAAAGTGAATCAATAATATATCCGTACTCCTTAATCATAAAAAAATGCCGCAATAATGTTACTGACTGTTACTGTACCTGGAAATTACATTCAATTTCACGAAGTGTCGAATTACGTACCGTCTTTCTTGAAAATGACTTGAAAAGGTCTCAACATTTGATATGCAGATTTAGTTAATAGTGGCTGATAAACAGACTACAGTAACAGGTAGCAGAAACGACTAAATTGAAGTAAAATGGAATCGGAAGTATCAAATGTTTAGTTCTGTTTTTCTTCAGAGGGAAATTTCCCAGGTGACATCGATGGTGTAAATGCCGGCATCTACATAGTGCCTAGCTGTGAAGGGCTTTTTTCCTGGAATTCCAGACCTGCGCTCTAGATTTTGAGCTTGACTGTAAGTAGAGAAGTGAGAGAAGAGGTTAATGTATATAAAGAGGATGGGATAGTTGTATTAATGGTACCTAGATTCATGGTGGGCACAACCTTCTTAGAGTTGGGGGTGGCGGGAGGAGGATAAATGTCTAAAAAGTTATATAGTCCTCTTACAGTTGGAAAGTATGGAGATTCTGAGAAACTTTTAGTACGTGTAATATATAATGTCAATAAGGTCATTTTTGCACCAGGAAATTTAGATCCTCCCTTATTAAGCCAAGTAAGGTACCTTTTGAATGTGTTATAAGTATTATATTATATTGTTGGTAAAATGTATACATAATGATGTCGTGTTGCGTTCATCATTTCACTTCTTTTATAGTTTTTATTTAATGTACCGTATAGATTATATTCATTGTTTAATCTTCTTTACTAACTTTACACAAGTTACTGAAGTAAAAAAGTAAAACCTTATCAAACATTTTTGTGGAGATGTTAGGGGTAAGTACCTCCCTCCTCCCTCTCCTTGGCAGCCCTGGTCCGGATCAGATTTTTGTTTGATGTTACTGGAGTTCCGTTTTATGAGTGTGCATTTTGCAGCTTCTTTCACTCAGTCATATTTTTAGTAATCAATTAACTTAACGTGAATAATGAAAATGTCTGATTCTTTAAACTGTTATATTTTTTCAATTTAAGAGATTCAAAAATGAATATCATTTATACTCCAATCATTACTAATCGATTTGTGACATCACACAGACAGTATAGTGTGTTATTGCTATGGTTGGCCTGTGTATAAGCTATATGGAGAAAGTTACAAATAATTGAGCACCTCAGTCTCACACCGTCGCCCTCAACGCACACACCAACATCATAATTAGCGCCTCTCCGTACAATTTCACTGAATGAAAATACATAGTGTTCAGGTTCATTGAATTATATCACATGACTAGGGTAGATTAATTTGTGGAGTCCTCAGTTCAATTTGCAATCAGGTCTAGTCGATGAATTGTATATGATGATATTGGAATTGTACCCAGTTTGAGTAAATGTGTACAGAAATTTAGGAGAACTTAAAGTGTCATGAAAATGTATCTCCTTGTTATTTACCATGTATACATACATATAGCCAGACTTTAGGCAACACTTATAATGAGACTATACTGCACACAACGTGAACTGACGAACATGTTGTCTACTTATATATAGTTAACATTCATGTATATATTAACTGCTTATCCCGGGCATCATTAAATAATATCACCCCCGATATTATCAACGTCCACTGGACGCCATTCTCACTGCAGGCAATATCACGACCGCGAGATTTAAATAATTTTGTTGTTGACAATCAACAAAGAGAGAGGGAAATTCATATCAGTGTGGTATCAGTTTGCTCATTATACAACGTCACTGCCGCGTATGTTTTCCCTAACTTGTAATGGGTACGGATGTTCCGACGGTACACCGTAACCATCATCCGTGTCACGTGTCTATAGGTTTCGCCATAAACAGTGTGCCACGGTGCACGATGAATACTGCAACTATAACTGTAGAATATTAACTAAGAGTCAATTGCACATAAACAAAAGTATAAATGAGACTATAATCGTAGTTGACAAAATATTTTGAACTTCGAAGTTTGTGTTAGTTCTATTCTCCTCCAGTGGGACTTTCCTCATAAAAAAAATCAGAGGCAAGTTGAGAGATCAACAAAATAACAAGGAAAAAAATAAGAAGCAATAAGAAACCAAAAATAATCTTGTGAGCTGTGACAGAGTGTTTGAATGGTACTCTATCGTTGCTGAAGCCAGTGATGAGTAACATAAGACGACAGAATATTCAATGGGTTACCCTAGGCTTGCAATCCGTAGAAGATTTAAAACTGTGGGCAATCAAAACAAATTTTGGATGATTAAGCTTGGGAATGGTTGCTACGGTGGAAAATGTTGAGTCCATATAGAAAGACACTACTTTACTTTGATTTGGTGACGTCCAGAGAGACTGGTGAAGGAAGGAATCCCGAAAGTTTGACTTCTTAAGAGTCTTAAACTGGACTGGGAGCCCTTCCCTACAACATAGTGCTAATAGCATAACATAGACCTTATGACTAAATCAATCGACTTAAAATTAAGTGACACGTTAGCGTATACAGCAGAAGTTCCCTTTCAGTGTTGGATACAGTGCAGTCACGGTGGTGGGGGCTAGGGTAGGGGTTGTAGGGAAAAATGAATTTTAAAAGCTCCCGTAAATTCTTTTCTTCTTCGGCCTCCGTTTCTTGCTGTTCAAACCACGCTCCTAAATTGATGATTTCCGCGACTGGAGCAATTCGTTTGTAATCAAGTGTGCATTGTAATATGGCGCCCCCGCAAGAAAATATGCCGGTCACTCGGTAGTAGGGAACGTTACTAAGGCGGTTTCCCGCCAAGAGCTTCGTTTGAAGTTGATTAAACTATTTTTCAAGCTCAAGTTCGTTTCTGTAATTAAGACAGTTTGTTTGTCTGCACATCGTGAAGCTGCCGTGCGTAAGCAAACCGAGTCAGATTTCTCACGGCCTATTCTGAACATTGAATAAGTTATTTCCTGAAAGGTTAATTGACTCCATTATATTAGCTCATTTGCAAGGAATTAAAATTACGAGATACCGTTGCATGGTCATTGGCAGAGTTCTGGACGCTGTAGTTTTGAATATACCAGTTTAGCTTAAAGTCATCCTAGTAATGTAAGGCGTGATATGTTACTAACACGGTCGAAGGCCAACACACTTGTAACGATGTTAGGCGGAAAGACGCTTTTTCTTTTGCAAGTTACTGAAATGCTTAGAAGTCAAAACCGATCGAAAGGAAAATGTTGACTGTTAAAAGAATGACAAGCAGACATGTCTCTAGATACCCCCCCCCCCTTCCCTCTCTCTCTCCCTTAAATGTGTTGTTTCACCTTGAAAGACGTGAGGTCGTTTACTCCTCAAAAAGGACCTATGTCTTCTAATGCTGTATCATCAATGGTTTGTGTAAAATTAAAGCCTCGATACAATATGAGATCTGTTTATACACACAATGATGACTTATAGAGCATATGGCGTTGTAAAATACATCTTATATAACTTTTTGCTCTTTCTTCCTTAACTTCGCAGCAGGAATGTTGTTGGTTGAAGGCCATCAATGGCTACTTGCAGAGTCCAGGTAAACATTGATAACATTCGACCAAACAACAATCCATGTTCAAGCTAGGCCGGGTGGCATAAAAGACATACTCATGAATATCATCTTGCGGGCCACAACATAGTAGGAAAATTCAAATATTAACGGTTTTTTCGCGCTACTGGGGCGCTCTAACAAAAATTATCTCTAACAATCTCTTTAATAGGTATGTTTCTACTCGATTTGGAGGGGGAAAAGAGCAAAAAGTTATGTAAGATGTATTTTACAACGCCCTGTGCTCCTTTAAGTATAATCACGGGATCAACAGCCGCAGTATGACTATGCAAAGGGAAAGGAAATGTCGCTATGGGTACGTGTGCCATGACAGGTAAACGTCGTATCACAAATACATTATTTATCAGTATTTACATCCCATCCTGAATGGGAATGACGATGAGAGTCGAACTGATGTCGAAGACTTTGGCCATAATATGTTAATTGGGACTAACGCTCGTTTCAGAGTCAACTCAATCGGAATCAACGAAAGACATGTCAGACTCCCATGGAAAACACTGATCTCTGGGAAATGAGTGTACACGGAGCGAGTATGTGTCCTGGAAAACACTCTCTGAAATATCACCACGCCCCTAAAATAATGACACTGTAATACTTCAAAGATTATTTAAAGCAGGGAATGGCTTCTAATGTTGCAAATTTAAAACTACAGTATGCAGTGACTGATGCAGTAGAAAGTCATTGTTGGTATAGTGAGATGACCTGTCATCGGAAGATGACGTCATAGATATTTACCGCCAATAGTCATCGGAATTCAGCAGACTATTTCGACATACCGTGAGTGATGGTCCGACGACCGCACACTGCCGGCCACAAGGATTCATATCGATGTTTATGTGGTTACCATGTGCGGTTTTATGTTAAAATCACGTTTTAGACACATTGTCAAACTGACGTATGATATTAATGCAATGCTTTGTGCCATTGTTGTATTCAGTTTCATTTAGATATTAAAGATCTATGTTGCGGTTGCACAAAATTGTGTCATCGTTGCATCAGATCAAATCCGTCGACATTCGAAGTTTTAAAGGGGCTCATTGAGTTGTTTAGTGAAAGTAACTATTTTCCCCAAACTGTAAAATTTCTTTCATATATTATAAAGACAGATGGTCAAACTAATAGGATCCCCATGTATTAACACACAAATGAATGAGTAATTAACGATTCCACCTGATTTTGGAAAATTCGTGACCAGACACTCACATTAGCACTAAGTCATATCCATACCCAGTAAACAAGCCAGGGTTTAAAAAAAAATGAAAAGATGACAGTTGTTATAATAATAGCATATGAAATGTGACTAATTATGCTTATTATAAGAAATTGCCAGGTGGATGTTCCTCACAAAATTAATCAATATCAATTCAATATGTCACTTTAAACTCGTTTATCAACGGTAATAGAGGTCGTTGTTAAATATTTCCTTTTCTCGTTTCCATATTACGGTACAGCTTCATAATTTATCTCAGTTGGTGTTGGGAGGTTTGGTAAAATAATTAAGGGTGTGATACGGATGCAATTCTGGTTATAAACCTCCATTTAGATGACTCATCATTCTTTGTCCTTGCCACGCTGCTGAACTGTTGAGGAAACAGTTTATTCTTGCCTTAACATGTCGGTATAGTTATCGAAGTCAACATAGTGCACTACATGATATGGCTTATTATACCTTTAGTCATAAACAAAGGGAGGGGCACAGACCTATACCGGTGGAGAGGGTGGTGTGGAGCTTGGTTCTTATGTAGATAAACATTAGCAACTGGGCCAAAATCGGCCAAGATTTTCATTGAACGAACATGGAAGACACAGCCTATGTTTATCTGTGCAGTGGTGTATATGTGCACGGCCACCATGTAAAGATTGGGGAATTTTAATCATCTGTATAATCTGAGAGATCTGAAGATGGCAGACTTTGAGATTTCACTGAATACGGTAATCAATAAAGAGCTATTTACTTAACCCTCCTCTAATCTAACAATCCATCCTATTTTAACCCCTTGTCTCTCTTTAATCACGGAAGTATTAACGTGACACTTTAAGTCCGTTTTGGTTTTCAATGATAAACGAATCTATGCTGGCTTCAATTTGTTTAAGTTATTATCTTGATTTGGGAACAACTTTTTTTTCGACCCTACTGGGGAACAACCTTTTTCGACATACTTGGATTTCTTTGAAGGGTACAGTTCCATTCACTGGCGAAGATAGCCCGCACAACTGGACGTATATTACTCATACATCAGCTCTGACTGCATACGTAATACCAAAGTTTGTGAACTATCGCTTGGGTTTGGACAGAATGTGCATACAGACTGTAAGCTATTAAAATTCATGTATACCGACGTAATCAATTACACTAAGTAGCCCTCAATACTTCTTTTCGTTAGGCTTTGATTATTCGTGCTCTTTTGAGCCAATCATCGTTAAGAAAAACTTATAAATATAGAGAAGTTGGATCTTAGATGAGACAAATTTCAAAGTGTTCGCAGGTGTTTAGGTTTGTAGGACTACGTTAAACGGCCGTACATACCAACATCTGCTGGGAGGGAGGGGGGGGGGGGGGGGCAACGGAAAGTGTTTAGAGAATTATGCCAAGGTAAGCGGAATTGTTCAGAAGAAAATGAAATGCAGAATTGTGCACTTTTGTGGCACCAACCCATCTGAGAGCATTCGGTTGATTTTTTTTTTTCAAATTGGGAGCCGGCCAGAAAGCTCCTCCCCTTCGACCCTTCTCCGGAATGTCACCGCACCATCAGTGCGGACCATACGAAACAAAGGAATTAAATCTGCTTGTGCTTGTACTCCGGAGATCCATGGCACAAAACACTTCTGGAATTTTGGAACGTACGTTACGGCAAATAACTTCCTACAGCATGGTTAGTGAAAATGCTTGATGACGAGAAGGGGGACTGTTTCACTATAGCTTTGATGGACCAATGATCTTTATGTATGATACACATAAACGATAGATATACCTACTTGAGAAAGTAGATATGGTCGAATCCATCATAGGCAATTGTGTATACAGCTACGGCGAGAGGCAAAATACAACATACAAAGTATGGTATTACGTTATTTTGGTATACGGTGTCAATCTTTCCATCGCTTTAGTGCTAAATGTATCTGAACAGCCATTTTATAAGTATGTCATGTAGAAAAAGAAAGAAAAAAAAAAAACAAGGTTCGCTTTTTTCGCTTATCACGTTACATAACAGGACAATCCATATTAAGTGACACTCTGCAGTGTGTGGTTGACGGTGTAGGTCATGATATATTGTGCAACTCGTTGCCTGTATGCTGCAATTTCTCGACAGCGGCACATCTTCGATACTATTGCAGTGACAAATTCCACCTTTCTCTTTTGACTGGGATACAAGCTGGTTCTTTACCCAACCAGCTTCTAAAGGTAAAGTGTGGGGGGGGGGGGTAACCTGAAGAAGGGGCCTTTTGACCGACATTCAGTTCACATTCACTGCACACAACTTTCTTTTAAAGCTGGAGTATGAGTTGAAAATTCGTCAATGAAAGTCAGATTTTGTGGTGCATGTCATAGCCACTACAATAAAACACCGTTTAAGCCCCATTTTTGCATACGTGACTATTCATATCCATTCCTATTGGTCTGTTTGATTTCAAGTAATGATGAGTGACTGCTATGCTTTCTTGGAGAGTCTGAATTTGGAAGGCCATAAAACATGTCGATACAATTTTCATATTCAAGTGTCTGGATAGTGAGTGCATAGTTCTCCTTCAGATTTTGTGACAGGTGATCTTTTCCCCTACTTTCTCTTTCCGGAAACACTGACGAAGAACAACGGCAGATGATCAGGCAATTTAACTCATATTCCAGCTTTAAGGCCCTTGTACAATAACGGTGGCGCTCTACCTGTATTATGTCTAGAGTCTCCTCTCTATCATGGGATTCTGATATTTGGTTTAAGGTAATTCACTTGATTCATAACTATTGTAGAGCGCCGCACAACATAATGTCATTATCGGTCGAATGCCAACTTCTTTTGTGAAGCCTTGTAGGGCTCGGAACGGCCATCCTGCGTAACGTAACTTAGTTCATACAAATACGCATGCTCGACCTTTTAACAATAGCAGTAAATGCGAGCTGTGGCCGTCTTCAATCCAAATCTACTAAGGAAAAGCAAATGCCACAACTCGAAAAGTTTAAGGAGTTAAAGTGATGAGAGAACCCTGAGGATAAATTTCCAGAAAACGCCATGAAATGTGGTTCGGCCATTTTCCAATGAGATGATAAACCTGGAGTATCAATCGTGGTAAGCAACACAGCGCCATTGTGTTTAATATGATGTCACAGAATCGTGTACTGTTTCACTCAGGCTGGTTTTTAGTGGGGGCAACATGACGTTCTTGTACACAATCATGTCCTTATGTTCCATTTCAGTGGTGAACAGAAAGCCAGTTTTGACAAATGTACGGCAGTTCTAGAGTACGCTTTATAACTCAGAGCAGTACAGTCTTGTACGACATATACAGTAACGACAAAGGTCAGCAGTTTTAAAAAGTTATGAGAGAGATCCAATGGAACATTTGTTTCGTCCAGTGTTATGTAAAAAAAATGAATTGGGAAAGGGGCCAACAGGAAACGGCACTCCTTTCCCCCATAACGCTACTCCTACGAGGAGTAGATCCATGAAGACCGGCTTACGCCCAACAACAAGGATTTGCCTACCACGCACTACAATTCCGCATATTTGCAGGCAAATGCAGTACTAGTTCGCCGTCGTATTATGTATCGTGAATCTATACAGCGCCATCTCTTTCAGCTTAATCTCTTCGGCCATAGATTCGTGGAGAACCAAAATAAAAACCATAATTATCGTGGCGGGAAGAGGGAGAACGAAAAACGGGTAGTCTAGTGGTTACTCGTGAGGGTAATAAAATGATGCAAAAACCTTTCATGGAGGGGGGGGGGGGCATGGGTGAACCAAACAAAGCATATCAAATCTTAATATCTAAACAAGAAGAAAAAACCTAAAAAAGAAGATCTTGTAGACAGAGCAAAGTCATCAGTGTAATACAATAAAGATGACAATTTAATGATGTACTTAAATGTAATTTGAGAAGAGAATATAATAAATATTTATGAGTTAATAAATCACAATAAAGGATGCTTTAGATGTAAAATCATGGCATATCTCCGGTCAGTTGACAAACTGAACATGGAATTAGGAAAAAGTGGTTGTGAGATATACAATTTACGTACTATTCTGTAACTTTGTCTTGCAGTTGAGCCATAAATACTATCCCTGAAAACATTGCCGGTAGAAAAGTGACTTGACGGTAGAAATTTTGACCAAAATACTCTTATTTTTTTTATACAAAGACGGCTAAAATATGGATTTTTTAAAGTAATGAGTGAGACATACACATGAGAACTAGTCTGAATTGAAAGTGTACTCAACTGCATAGTGTAACGTTTCTGTAGAAGTATCTTTACAGGCAGCCATAATCGTTGCTCGTGGAGTGTACAAGGCCTAACATTACTTCCGCTAAGGTTTTGAATAGAGTTTGTAGCTTAATTTAAATACAGGCATTACCGTACTTGGCATGTGTGAGTTTTCTTTCACCGTGGAGATGTTTCGTGTGCGTTATCCGAGCCATGTATACGTGGCTCTATGTAAGTGTCCTTGTACCATCTAGGCCAGGCCTACTTTGCCCGTGTTGCAGTTTATCATTCTCACTTTAGATGCACATATCTCATAGCCTTAGCTGTACGTGTTCAAGTTACTTGGCAAAATTGCAATCAGGGGTGCAGCATGCATGTCCACAGTCCCAATATTCTTCAATGTACTTGCCTGCAAGTTCAATTCTTCTAATTAATCGAAGCTCATGGCTTCGATTTTTTTTTTTTCTCAGCCCGTCGTGTGTATGTTTTATTTTATTTCCATCTGCTTGGTACCCACGAATAGTTTCGTTATAGCTTCTTGTGCACACACGTGAAGCGCAGGTTCACTGTGAAGGTGAACAGTGCCGCAGACAGTGCTATTGTTTTTTAAGTGCTAATCGCCATTTACCCTGCCCGCAAGACCCTTTGAATTTATCATAGTGTGTAACACCGAGTGACCTTTCGAAATATTACCGATTTTCTTTCAGGGAAAATAGGGTATTTGGTTGATTGCTTCAAGTCGTTTCCAACTACCCAGCAGCTTTTTGTTCATGCTAGCTTCAAACTGGTACTGCCAGTCAGCTAATGCCCAAGTTGCCTGGTAGTCGTAGTTACTGTACTGACATCCCATATATCTTTATATACCACCATACCACGACCAACTACACATAGTATTAGCGCGATCATGGTGTTACTTATGTTCACTTCGCTACTTGAAGAAGTATCTTTACCGCCAGAATCGTTGCTGGCGGAGTATGTTTGCCTGAACATTGCTTCTACTGCGGTTTAAACAAGTTTGTAGGTTACTTTAAATACAGGCATTACTTGGCATGTATGAGTTTTCTGTGGTGGTGTTTCGTGTGCATTATCGGAGCCATATATATGTGGCTGTACGTGCTTGCCGTTATACCATCTAGGCCAGGCCTATACTTGTGCTACAGTTTATCAATCTCACTTTGACGCCCATATCTCGTAAAATAAGCCATTCGTGTAACTGGGCTGGTCTACAATCAGGGAACATGTCCACATTCCGAATGGGCTTCGATGTACTTGCTTGCAAGTTCAATTCTTCTAGTTGGACACTGGACTTAATACACCTGAGCGTGGAAACATATTTACACTTGGTTAAAAATTGGGGGCATACTTTCACAATTACACGAAGGGCTCCTATATAGGACCCTATTACACGGACTAACATGTTATAATCTTTATTTTCTAACAGGTTAATTCTAAATGAAAAAAAAAAAAACATTTAAATAAGGCAGTGGCACTAAACATGAATGTGACAGGTAGCATGTGTAAATGGCTGTGTTTAAACATTTCTTGTGGACGCTAAGAACTTTAAAAATATTCAACTTGATACCGTTCTGTTTTCACTCCTGGCAATTTGGATACCATTCTGTTTTCACTCCTGGTAATTTTGTTTTTATTATTTTCCCTTAGTTTTAATGAATATCTCCGCGACTTGACTTTGATAGTTTTGGAGAAATTCTAGGAATGCGTAACCACTATGTGACGCTTCTACTACAATTATTTCAATTCGGGACATACGAATACATTAATATGCAAGCTTAATGACACTTATTCAGAAACAGTTGGTCCTATGGCATCATGCCTTTGTCTCTTTATGATATTTAATAATCTGAACAAAATAGTCTGTATTCCCCTCGCAAACCATTTTTCTCCTCCTGTGTAAGCTTTGTGAATTTCTCGACCCACTGGCAAATGCTCAGACCATACCCGAATTCTGGAATAGGTGGTGGACCTGAAAGGCACATGATAAAGACAATTTAAGCATGGAGTTCACAAAAGAAGTCAATAATTATAAATAATAAAGACATTGATCAGATTTATAACTTAGAGTGTCAACAGAGCATTATGACGCTCCTACATACACAGTTTTGTTACTCAGGCTAGATAGCTACTTGCTGTATCTCGAAGTTGGTTGGCCAGCTTTAACGAGCTTTATCACAGTTACTGTAATCTGATAATAATATGCTCACCAGTGATCAGATACTTGGCACCTTCTTCAAGATCTGTGACGCCGCACTGTAAACCGGAACCGGAAGTCTTGAATGTCATTACGTCACCAATAGCCAAGTCTTTATGACCTTTAAAGACGTTATCTATGACCATAGTGTATTCAATCATGTGATGCATCCAAGACTTCTTTTCGATGACAGTAGCTTTGATAGCTGTAATTGGAATCGAGAAAATCACGGCATAAGATAAGAGCTACGCTGACCGACAACACCTATCTCTTGAATCAGTGGAGAAAAGAGTTGTAAGTAACGACAGCAAAAACTTACAGGCGAAACTCTGGGATCATTAGTCTCTGACTCTCAGGGATTTTGGATGACACAGTTAATCACCTGCTAAGTGTAACTTCTGACTAAGACTATCTAGTGTCTTAGCAACCAATCTGACTGCGTGCGTATGGCGTGTATTGGTATTTTCGTCTTGTTCGATAGTAATGGAGTTAATCTATCCGGCAATAATTCTCATATTACCCTTAAGGTTGAATCTATATGCACGCGAAAGTGCGCAAATCACTTCTGTTATTCCCCCGAACCTAAACCTACCAAATATTGCGACTGGATAAAATCTTGTTTGTGCGAATGATTAGGTTCTATTGGTACATTTTCCAACGAATAGACTCTTTTGTTTCAATCATCAGAGAAGCCAGAGACAAAATACTTAGTGTAGGTAGAGATTTACCGCAGGTCATTAACATGCATTGTGAGCCCTTGGAATCACAGCATGTGCCTTGCATGTGTTTACAATTCAATTTATCATTTCGAAAACTTTCATTAAGAAGCACAAAGAAATGATGAGTGAGCTCACCGTAATTTGCATCACAATAGAGTTGTTCCTTTGGTGCCATGTATGGGTTTACCATACACATACAACCAAAGCAATCTGGTATATCTGTGACCAGAAATAAGAAAGCAAGTAACCAGAACAACTTCGTCATTTTGTGAGCTGTAGAGAGAAGAAGGGTAAAAAAGGAGAGCTCATCGCTATTACATGACTTCATTATGTCATTCTTTAGGAAAGAAAAAATATGTGAGACTACACAGAGAATTAAAGCAACAGCGATTGGTCCATTAGTATGGTAGTACTATACCATAACGCTCCTCTGAGCCGATTATGGTCCCATGGTTATGTTTGTCATAGATACAGTTTACACATGTTTGCTTTCGATTTCAAGTAATTGCTTCAATTCAATATATATATATATATATATATATATAGAGAGAGAGAGAGAGAGAGAGAGAGAATAAAAACGCAAAAAGACGTGACAGGAAAGAAACTGAACTTCTGTTACTCCAAAATTTTATTAAAAACAAACGTTTCGGTCGTTCGACCTTCTTCAGTGTGGAGCTTGAAGTACAATGACGGGACATTTGCCATCCGTAGTACAGAATACAAATCGTACTTATTACGACAAGGTTACCCCTCCCATATTATTGAAAAAAGCTTTTATAAAGCAAGCTTGACCAGTCGTGCATCCCTACTCCGCCCTTCCAAAAAGAACATTCAACGGAAATACCCCCTTGTCTTGGATTTTAATCCACATCTTCCTGATATCTCCAAAATTCTACACAAACACTTTCCCTTGTTAAGAAATTGTACCCAGGTCAAAGACCTCTTCCCCCAAAATTCTATCATTTCCTCTTATCGTAGAACGAAGAATCTCAAGGAGATTCTCGCCCCTTCGAAAATGCGACCCCTTCCCTCTACACAGCATACCATCACCAAAGGGTATTTTACTTGTACTAAGAAATGTGATCTCTGCAAAAACTTTTCCAGCACATGTTCTTCATTCTCAAGTTGCACTACCGGTAATTCATATATGATCAAAGAAAATATTACTTGTACTTCATGTAATGTTATTTACCTAGTTACTTGTCATAAATGTAACATGCAATATACCGGCTCAACTTCTACTGCATTCAAAGTCCGTTTCCGAAATCACAAATCTGCCATGCTTACTAACAAAAAGACATGTGAGGTGGCTATTCACTTCAACAGTTCCCCTCACAGCTTATCCGATTTCGTTTTTACCCCATTCGAACAAATCCAAAGTACTAGCAATACCAACAGAAATCTCCTCAGACGTGAAATCTACTGGACAGCACAATTACAAACCCTTAAACCCTTTGGCCTCAACAAAAGAAATGAACTACACTCTCAAAAACGCATCAACTTTAGCTCTTAATCTTCTTTGCCCTTTGTAACTTAAGCTCATTTTTCCTCTTTACCTCTTGTAATCTGTCTTTATCTTGTTCAAGTTCAAGTTCAGTAACTTTCTGACATTTTTGCTTCTACAGTCATTGTACTTCAAGCTCCACACTGAAGAAGGTCGAACGACCGAAACGTTTGTTTTTAATAAAATTTTGGAGTAACAGAAGTTCAGTTTCTTTCCTGTCACGTCTTTTTGCGTTTTTATTCTCTCTAATTATGAAAGTTACTGCTTGGCATCCCTGGTGGATCCTTCTGTTAGGAGCACATTGTTTGGAACTGTTGCTATTTGCTATTCCAACCCTATATATATATATATATATATATATATATATATATATATATATATATATATATATATATATATATATATATATATATATATATATATATATATATATATATATATATAAAAGGAAGAAATAAGGAGGCATGGAAGCTCCAATACATATGTCTAGTCCCATTTTGTATCCTGTTAAGTAACCAACATGCATTAGAAGCGATATTTGATAGAGCATGCACTGGTATAAAAGAATTAGTAAAAAATAGTATTTATGGCAAGAAATATTCAAAATAATTTGGAATGAATAATATCCCTAAAAATAAACAAGGTGAAAAGTATAAAGAGTAAAACAATGGCTCAAGTAAAGAGTATTAATCTGATAAAAGTTACAAATGGATATTTCAAAATTCACTGTACACACAAGGTGTAACAAAAAGAGGGAAAATGCAACGAATGCGTACAATAACCAGCTGAAACCTATGAAAAAGTAATCAGTTAATAAACAGAAATAAAAACACCGGGAATGAAGACAACAACTGAATTATAAGCATAATGTAACAATAAGAAAAAATCAGGCCCGGGCCTGTATATCCAAGTCCGCACCAGTTCCGAATCCAGTTGCCTCAGTTCCAGGTCATTTCCGAGTCCGGGACTCCCCACCCCCCCCCCCTCTCCCGCTCCCCCGCTCCTTGGAGTCCAAGCCGAATCCGAGTCCACGGGATCGGAGTCCGAACCGAGTTCGAGTCAGTCTTATAATTGAATGTGTAGTTAACACATTGGAATTGGTTATGGGATAGGCAAGGATTACTCACAAAAAAAAGTTCTTGACAACTACATTGAAGCTGCTGCACCTATTCATCGTCCTATTTAAAGCTGAGTTCAAATCATGCAAACAGGAACAACAGTAGGTACAACGTTGACTGAAAAGCCTAAAATAGCCTATAAATTCCAGGATTGGTCTAATGTTAATTTTAATTAGATGAGTGCCACCCACACAGGGACAAAGAGGAGGAATCCTTCTTCCAGTTACAACCTCTTTAACCTGAACTCGAAATTTAGTAAATGATTATTGCTCATCAACTTTGGAATATTAGATAAAAATCACAAAACTGAATCCCCTCACTTCATCTTATTTCCATTTAAGTGGGTCCAAGTCCAGTTTGCAGCTCATTCCTGCCCAATTCCGATTTCAAAACCTCCCATTCCGGACCATTCCGAGTCTAGGTAAAACCGAAGTCCGGAACGGAGTCCGAGTTCGAACTCTAAAGAATATGACTGTGATTAATAGTACAAAAACTCTAAAGTGGACAAGTTACGATAATAGCATTCATAATACCATGAATTTCGACTTAAAAAGAAAGAAAATCGGTGTGAAAGGTACATGGAGACGTCTATTCAACGTACCAAATTTGGTAGCAATGATAAAATATGAATTTTGTAAAAGAAGAGTAATTTAACGGGCGGCAAAGCGTCCCCCTTTAAGGTGATATTGTTCACCAATGGGTACTAAAACAATGCGAAGTTGGTAATTTTGTTTCAAATTCATTTTTGATGGAAGTATTTAATATCATTTTAAATCGATAACATGCTTAATTTATAGACAGTACTAATAAAATAATTACAAAAAATGAAATATGAATTGGATATATGATCCTGCAAATCATGTTGAAATAAAAGTATTCAAGACAGCGATAGTAGCCGGCAATGACAAGGATTGATGAGTATAACATATAGTGTCGGTTAGCAATATAGTTTGAATGATAACAAATGTTTCATCTATTAAAATATCGTCAAATATATGTATTTTTCATAAACTAACGATGTGGGCCTCAATTTTAATATCTTCAGTAATAGTAGTAATGACTTGCAATTTCAGAAAATGTCAGGAAGCCGCACCCACGGGGAAAACACCCGTGATGGAGGAGACTTGAAGGATGTTTGGAAACTTAATAAGACTTTTAATAATGACAAGTGAATCACCAAGGGGAGTGAAGACGAAGTGACGTAATTATGATGTTAACTGTACGAACAGTTAGTATATGACAGGATATAAGTTTTTTGTTTTTCAAAAGTACAACCACGTCTTCTTATTTTTTTTCTTGTGAACGCCTAGCAACGAAACCCTTACAACAATCACTGTGAAAGACGATATTTTCTTCAAAGAAAAGACCAAAAAAAGAAAAAGAAACAAAAGGAATCGTTGAAGAAGTAATAGGCTATTGATACACAATGATACACACTGTATAAACAGTATATAAGATACAGGCTATACCATAAATAGGGTGGTAACCTACTCAAGTTACCATTACTTTGAATACATCCAATAGTGTTCAAACTGACTAGATTCTTTTGAAAATTATACTCTCTTAGAGACCAAAAGAGAAGACAACATTTTAGACCAACATTTCAAGGAAAGACCATTTTCAAAACACGTTACAGTAGTGGTTATTCTATTGAAATAACGGACAGACCACTACAAAGTAGTCCCTTATATTTATTAAACATGTGAGCTGTTTTGAAAAAGAAAGAAAAGATATATAACGATGATGATGAAAATGAAAACGGATGATGTTGGTGATGATAGTGATTATGAAGATGGTGATAAAGATGGTGGTGGTGATGATGGTGGTGATGCTGATAATGATATACTTGTGATGATGACAATCACAATAAAGGTAATACTAATGATAATGATTGCGATAATGATGACGATGATCATACCGATGATAACAACGATGAGGATGATGATCATGATAAGTACGATGATATTGAGATAATAATGATAATGATGATAACAACGATGCTAATGATTATGATGCTGATGACACTGATACTGATCTCGGTGGTGAAGGTGTCATAACGACGATCATTTTAGTTTTAAATTTGTAAAGTACATGCGTAAAAGGACGGAGTTTATACTTTCTCTCAAGGATAAAGCGAGAACTTCAATTTGAAATGAAAACAATCCGACGGTCGATGTTCTTTATATTCCAATAATCGATTTTACATCCAACATACCGAGGATCATTGGAGCAAAGACCAAGGTCTTACAACTGCTGTGTAACTTGATAATATTATATCAAGGTATTATCAGTTTAAATGCAATCATATATTCCAACAGAGATGTAAAATTCTCGGCGGATACCAACACATGTATGTGAACTTCATCTTACAAGAAGATCCGGAGGAGCTCATGAATGAGTCTAAGGGCACACAGTGTAAGATATGCGCACTCATTTATGGTAAACGTAAGCGGTATAAAAATTAAATGTTACATGACTACGAGAGGTGACAGTTTGTATTATAGGAGGCGTATGAATAATTACTGACAAGATACAATATACATGGAGATAACGTAGGCTTGACTGACCGAAGTATCATAAAAAGAAGGAAGACCATTTAAAGTTCTTTCTCTTTCACTTTGTTCTGTGGTTTGTCTTATCTGTATATTCTTTCATCAAATTTCAATATTCGAGTAATAAAAAGTATATAAGAAAATATTTCAAAATGCATGTGGAATAACTACAAATATTAGGTAAGATGACCTGCATGAAGCCTCCGAAAAAATTAGTTTATGCCAATCTATTGTCACCACAACATTACATGATTTTGAAAAAAAAAAAAGTAGATTCATGCATGCATGACCAGATCCATGACCCCGTGAAATGATTTAGCTAAGCCTCAGAAATAATAATTCGTTTGTGTGAACAAATGTTACAAAATGCTGAACGTTAATGTCAATGGCGGCAGTGTTGTTTTGAGACAAACACTGCAGGAGAGGCGAAAGCATACGTCACACTCATGAAGCTTAATGCACACCGGGATAACGTCGAAATTGCTTTATCTGTGGTAAGTTATTGGTGTTTCGATGAAACTTCAAGAATGAATACTAGGTGAAACAAATTATGTCACAATAGAAATCCAATTTCAAGTTGAATCATCGGCCGACTAAAAATATGGAAACATCCATATTATCATGACTTTTCTGTTTGTTTGTTTGTTGGCCTAACCATGGATTTTACCATGAATGATTCTTTGTTTCTCCTGATAAACACTTGGCAGTATAACCTCAAGTGAGCATTCTTCCTTAGTTACTTCGATATTTTGCTAACGATTTACGTATTGCAAGCTTTATGAATCCCATTCAACGTAAAGAGTTGAGGAAACAGATGATGGTGGATGATACATGACGTCATCATGACAGATGAACTTCAAAATCATTATTTCAATTGGCACGTGCTCAATTTTTTCTTTCTTATAATTCTTTTCCAACTTCTGGAGATTATAGTCATTATTTTTACATCCGCATACATGTATCTTACACAATTGCTTTTCATTCCCGTATATTCCCATGTATCACTTAAACAATCTTACGTTTTCCATTTTGTGGAGTTCTTATATATTTCACTGGTAACAGCTGTTTCTCCTACAGATTCAGTTTACACTCTCTTTTTGCTCTTGATATGTAATTCCCTTTGTGTAATTTTCTTGAAAGTGCAATGAAGTGCAATGTATTCTGCTAGAGCACGACATGAAAATGTTAGCAAGAAGGTATAGTAAAACTATGAAGGTTGGACAAGTTTCTACGTATTTGTGTAAAGTAAAGAAACTTGCTCAAAATTCTGTACAAACAACTTGTTTGCAAGTTAAAATATTCAAAGTTCAATATATGAATTTCATACAGTGTTTAATTCACAGATATCTAGTTCATTGATAACGTTTCGTATGATGTGGTTAAAAACAGGAAAAGTTAAAGAAAAAAGAAGAGAATAAAAATCAACAGCATGTAACAATTCTGAAGTTTACCTTGGTACAAGCTTAAGCATTATGTGTGTAGCTGATTGTATCGATATAAACGTCCGCCTTCATGACAGTGCTATTAACATTTACAATAAAGTTATTGAAGCTTTTTTTTTCAGCAACTGATATAGGTTTCAATTACGCATATGCCATATTGTGGTTGCTTAGGTCTTGTCTGCGCATCTATAAAAGCGCAGGATTAAAAAGAGACCCCCCTTAACGGAAATAATTTCACTGGTATCGCACAGAACTCAAATAGTTAAATTCTTACCTTTAAAAAGTAAAACCGTTTTCGCTACTCGACCCGCAGAAACTGTTTTGGCCTCACTGAATCAAGTCCAATGAAATTTTGAATGCGAGGCGATTGGTTTTAATATTTTTGAAATGCCTTACGGTGTGACGTCATAAACGTAATCCGTTCACGACCGTTGTGTGTAACCACTGATATCTCTTTGAACTCCCCAAGCATGGAGCGCCAAAGTTGTCAACTTGTGTACTGAGAGTTAAGTGTTTTGTTATTGTCGCCAGGAACTCCTGAGAGGGAATCAACGGTCTAGTTGGTTAACCAAGCGAATTTGTGTTACAATTCAAAACTAAGCTGTTTATTATTACGAATGAATTCTGAACTGTTGTGATGGTCAATCAAAATGTTAATTTCTGGGATACAATCGGCAGAAAATTACTCAACCGAAAAGAGATAATTATTGAATCAACGATTTATCTTACTAAAATATAAGGAAAGAGGCGAGGGATTCGAAAAATATTGGCACGTTTTATTGAACTCGAGAGCATTGCATTACATAAAATAATAGAGTGGCGGGGACAGCTTTATGGGTGGCTGGCAAAGAGAGAATGGTTATGGTCACGTGACGATATTTCGAGATTTGGCAACCGAATTATAATTACAGTTATTTCTAGTAAACTGCTGCACATGCCAGTCGTTTTTTCACTTATCGATCATGCCAGCGTTTAAAAGCATCCATTAAATAATTATACTTCATGAACAGAGATATCGATGAAAGCTTTATTACATTCAGTCTGTCAAGGAAATTTCAATAATATATCAAACTGAAAAGATTTTATCCAACTGTCGTAACGAGAAAAAGAAGAAAAAAAAGAGAAAAAGTGAAGAAATGGTTAAAAAGGTATGTTTCTTACACTTTTCAAATTCACGTTAAACGATAAATTGGTGGAAAAACAAAAACTTCTTAGACTAACCTTTCAGGTCAAGTGACAAATTTATAATTATTTGAATCGGGAAAGTCATCAGTTTTGTGTGCACGACCTGAACCATTCATCAATTCAATCAAAGAACGTCGATATTGTTTATTGAAACATATGAATCAACGCTTACTTAGTAATTTCGTTCAGTCTTATTGATTGAGATTGATTAATTGATAGATTGAAATATCAATATTTCACAAGCTAAAGACAACCGATGTTTTCATAGTGTCGCAGTGTTCTGCATGCACTATGTAGTTCTAGATACTACATAACGTTACATTGGTGTTTCAAGTCAACTGTTATTGACAATTCCATGTTTCGCAGTGATCACTACAGAAAACTGAAAATGCGGAAGTGACGTAACCTATCCTGAGGGACTCGCTTCATCAGATGATCCGCCGTCTTTAAACAATAGTGTAGCAGTTAGAAAAATACGTTCCACGCCATATTGCGAAGACAAAATACTGTTGATGGTAGATTACTTTGCCACTCAGGAAAAAAAGAAGAAAACTTCCGAAGCAATTTCA
This sequence comes from Stichopus chloronotus, assembly GCA_021234535.1. Lineage (NCBI taxonomy): Eukaryota > Metazoa > Echinodermata > Holothuroidea > Aspidochirotida > Stichopodidae > Stichopus > Stichopus chloronotus. The sequence goes on from CM037830.1 coordinate 2,454,548, forward strand.
GCATATGTTTTGTTACCATTAGAATGAACTCACGTTTCGATATGTAAGAACAAGGAACCAAACCATAAACAGACCAATCTGTCATAGTATATGTGAACTATATAGACATAAAGACATAACATCATCATGTTGTCATATGATGATGAGATTAAAGGGTATAAAAATATTTAATATTCAAACATTTTCATCTACGAAAGGTGATGAATCATAACAATACTAGCGAACCTACAAATGTAGCGATGTCATCTCTTGCATTGCTCTGCAATGCTATTACAAGGTGTGGGAGGGTGTTTTTTAATTCACTTCATTTATGTTATCATAACAGTATATGTTATAGGTGCGTTAATTTATAAATGCAAACTACAAGTATATTTGAGAGACTGAGATGAAAAAATAAAAAGTTATGAAGTAATTGATGATTAGGGGAGTCAAAAGTAAGCAGAGCTAATTGATTTATTCAAAAACTTTCAATTATTATTTTCTATAAATAAAGTGATAATTGATCAATTTACATCAAATAGGCCCATTTCGACAGAAAAGTGTAGATTAATGTCTAAAAATGATTCTTTGATTAAAACCTTAGTCGAGCAGAGAAAAAGTGAAACAATAATTACCGACATTACGTAATACATCAATCTGCACTAATATACTATTGTGTGATGTTATTGTGAAGATTAAATCCCCACAAATCATACATTGAAAAAGCAAAACATAACCTTTACAAGCAAACGTTGAAGTTTCACCGTTGGTATATCATAAAGGGATTTGTCTGATGACCTTAGACGTCGTTAGTCTCTGAAGATTGATCTAAAGTAAGGGCAGCTTATCTTTACTGACATGCTGTACTTTCCTACACAGACAATTTTTGCATAACTTATACGTTTGCTTACTCTACAAAGGGTTCCTACCCCACCCCCTCCCTTTAAGTTCATCTTGACATTGGAATCGTGAGAAAAAGTATTATCTTCAAGAAGAATCAATGGGAAGCTTGCATAATTCCCTGTAAAGTACAGTGCTTTCGTTTTTATTGAACTTTTTTTTTTTGGGGGGGGGGGAAGACTTTTTGATTTGAAGATTGTTTGAAATGAAAATAACATTTGGAATATAGGCTGCAGTAATCATTTAAAATGTTAAAATCAGTCACATAGTCCGTCAAAATTCATCAAATATTGACAATTTTTCAAGCAAATTCCTGTCTTATACCAGCATCATGAATAAACATTGCTAAGTATGCAAATTTATGACGTCATGATATGTATTATGTTATTCTTTGTTCACTTAAGATGTATTTCAAGGACAATTCAGAATTTTATACACCCCTGGGTTTTGTTTCGGAAGCATGCATTTTCTCCAAAAATATTGATGTCACTTACCGATGTGAAATCCAGTAATTGAGTTATGTAGTCCTAACAAAAGAAATCCTGACACTGTGCAACACTTCACGTCGTTATCTTTGCATTTCCATCAAAGTTTGTGAAGGTATAACTCAAAAATGGTAATAGATACAAGTACTTTCAACGGGATTTTCATTCAGGGCTTTACTCTTCAACATTTGAATGAAGCCAACAATTTTTCTAGAAGCATTTCACGCGACGCTTTAAGATTACAACGTGTTACCATAAGGAACGACAAGTTTGGCCGTATAGTTTACTTTTATTTTTTTTTAAGTTCTGTCATCATTACCGATGCCTTTTAATGAAACCGTAGATTAAAGGGAACAATATTTATTTAAATACACTTAAAAGTAAACAAACAGATCAGACGTTTGTAACATGATACAAGATCACGATTACCTGCTGCAAGTATCCATTGTTACTGACAAATAGCTACCATTTAAAAGAAGAGAAATGCCCTAAATCATTTCACAAAGATAAGATTCAAACCCACTGGTGAGGAGATCAGCGAATAATAGTTAATTGTCGTGGTAACCACCTATCTACGCACCACCCCCACCCACCAGTCAAGGCGGTACCGTATATTAGTACAGTCTAAGGTTAGACTGTACTAATATACGGAGTAACCTGATATTTACTTCGAGCCCTGCATGTGACATTCAAAAACATAATTCCCATCTGCTGCTTTGAATGGAAGTATACAGTTTAGAAAAGAATAAATTTTACTTAAAAAGTAATGCTGGTGGTCAGGCAGGAGAACTACTTTCAAGAAGAGGCTGACACGGAAGTTGATATGGAGCGGGATCGAGGATGACATTCGCTTTCAAAAAGCACCAACCGATTTAAATTTGAGTGTATTCTAATGGGTGTCTACAGAGTTGATAAGGCGTATTTAGCAACTAAAAGGGTTATCAACTCATTACACGCTGGTTGGTGTACAATCCTATGTGGGGTCGAGTGAGGTTTTGGAGGGCCTGGTCATGCTAAAAAGGTAACATATTGCAAGGTTGTTCGAGAACCAAGGAATCGTCTCCTCTGAATCTTACAGCAGGCCCAGATGACGTTTATCAGAAGAATGTTTTCCAAACCTGGTTATCTTGGCAAGGAGTTTATTACCCCGTTACTTTCCTTCCTTGCAGGTAAAATTCTTTTACATCCAGTTAGTATTGGGTTTATCCAATGAAACCCATACAGTTAAAGTGAGTTGAGTGACTGGAACTATCATAATCGGTTTAGTACATGATAAGGGTTCGTTATGATCAAAGTGTTTACACTATGCCCTAATTAAATGCATGTAGGTATTATATCTGCATGTAAGGGTTGAATCATAACTTACCAATCTCTCCAGAGTCGGCCTCAAATCGTTGGGATGTTTAAATCAATAGCTATAATAGGCTCTTACGGCTATTAAGAAGTACCATATGATTCACTAATACCTACGCTGTGCAGTTGTGTATGTGAATATGTGTAGCGCGATTGGAATTTGCTGTCTTAGTTTAAGTGACGACGAGAGTTACAATTTCAATCAATACAAGACTGCAATATCAAAGGTCGACTCTAAACACTGACCTTTTTGTGTTTACACAAATAATTCTTTTCAAAGGAGGGAGTGTAACGATGCCTTTATACAAGATGTAAAAATGCAGGGCACTATATAGTGACTACTTGTTTATTGGGTATACAGTAACCTCAGGAGATGCAACAATTTCAACTTTTTTCTCTCAAGAGTATGTAGGCAACCGAGTGAAATAGTGAGCAAAGAGAGGCAAGTGTGAAAACCCATATACTGAAAGGACACCAGAAAACTCCAGTAAAAATCATATTTAAAGCTATAGAGAAACGATATGTGCGAAATTTGTGGAAAACAGTACCAAATGAGGCATTATCATTTCCAGTGATTTACTTTGTCGTGTTTGTACTAAACGCTTTAACTCCCTTCCCACAGGATGTACGATGGCCTCAGTTAGGTCACATGACGTCATCACCTCTGACAGAGGCTCATTGAGTTTACATCGCTAATTATGTGAAGCGTTCAAAGGCAACAGTTACATGCCAATGCTGAACTTGTAATTAGCCTCATTAGCCATTTATATATCGGTACTCTCAATGAAAATGTGACAAGTTCTAGTTTATTATGAACAGCTTTGCCTATGTTTAGTACGTTATGGTAAAAAGTATCTGGCCACAATAAGTGATTTTGATCATTAATTAGTAACTACCCTATCACTTTACTTCAGTTATGTGTCAGATCTTCAGAATATCTTAGTTTGAACATTTACCATCACGATATGGGTAATACTTAACAGTTGTGACAAAATTTTGGGAATCAACTCAATAACCCCCTCTAAAAATACCATTTCTCAGTGCAGAAAAGGGAGCCAAATTAATGACAAAATAAATAAATAAAAATGTTTGCGTTTGCTTGATTAACAGTTCAGTCGTAGCGATATGGCTTTCTTTGTTGCAGTCCACGTGTAGCTACCTATATCGTTAACTGGAGGGAGCTGCGCACAATGTACCCATCATTGGCGTTATCTTACAGTTTAGGCACGTTTATGATGCTGTGTGGGTTTGTTTGGTGAAAGAAGGGGGGGGGGGGTATGGTGGTATCCTGACCTGGGACACGAATTATGGAGTCTCATCGAGTGTGGTGCCAACAATGGTAACACCATCATCATTCCCCTGGATGGTACTCAACCATCTTGTATGTTACTTGTACTTGTATTTTCCTTTACCTTCTCTTTTAATTTTTTTCTCATTGCCTTTCATATATTTTTCTTTATTTCTTTCGTTCGTCTGCTTCATTGTGTGCCCCCGGTCCGTCTAGGGAAGGACGGCTGCCCCTCACGCCATGTTTTTCTTACACAGGGAAATAGGAAGATACCAAACTTTAGTCACTTTTTATGAATTTTGTAATATCCAAATCGACTAATATTAAACCTGCAATTTTCCATTCTCAAAATTGACGTAGGGTTGGAAATAGGAATGGTGGTATGTATGGGATTACACCTACTTTTTTTTTTTTTTTTTTAAATATCTACCATGTCCTACGTTAACATGATATAAAGGATCGACGAGATACGCGCGCGTGCTTTTGAAGATGACATTCTGCACGGTTCTAATAAATGTAGCTCCCTTAGCTGTCCAGAGATGATGACGTAGAAAGAAACAAAGACAATGTTCTCTAAAATTTGTGAATTCTGTAGGTTTGTGTTCTGGGAGGGAGGGGTCAGAGAGTGGAAGCTCAAAGGGGCTGGTAATAAAGGGGCAGGGTAGAATAATGGTCAGTGAGGTGCCAGGGATGAAGTCAAATCGCGGCCGACTCGGTGATTTTGAGACACAGAGTTAAATAACAATTAATCAGGCAATTAGTCATTATGTTATTCGAATTCCCGTCAAAATTAAACTGTGTATTTATATTCTTTATACATGGAATGTATCCTTCACCATAAAACTGTTTAGTTACAGATGTGACACTTTAGTGGCCAAATACATTAAGAAAAATATACATCCATCACTTTTAAGGACAGTTGAAGAAACAAATTTGGCAATTATACAAGATTGACTCAAATCTTAAGTCGCAAGGGCTCCTTTTTTTAAGCAAAGTGACCCTGTCACGTGGCATAAGTCATATAGTGTTGTTTTCATTTATTATTGTGTAAATTAAGTCCTTTCATAAGAATCGTCCAAACTAATAAGTAATATAATCTTATTGTATACACTGAAGAAACTTAAAATTCGATATCTTACCTGTTGTACTGTCATTTGTTTTTTTATTTTAGTGATATATATTTTGAGTTCTTAGTCACAGCAATTTCTCATCTCTCTCAAAGAGTGGGACTTAAAGCAGTTCTCTATCTTTGACCATACTGATCTTTTCACAATTCAGTCTGTACTGGAGTGGATTAGTTTGTAAGACTACATCCTTAGCAGGGATGAGACACTATGCAAATGTCTGTGGGAAATTGACATAAGAGAACCTCATGGGGGAGGTAAAGTGGCTGCAATGTTGAGAAAAAGGAACATAATTGAAGTTGCTTGGCATAAATTCACCACAGAAAGAAAATTTTAACAAGATACTTAGATTAATCCCACTTTGATATTACGCAAAGTAATTTTGTTTAGGAAAATTATTCGTCAAATACATCCAATAATACATTATTTTGATGGACATATCTACCAGGCTATTGCAAGGTTTATCCCTTAGGGAAAAACAAGGCACCCAGTCAAATCTCCTTGACCCATAAGCTACCCTTAATATTTTAATGACCTTGCAACTTAGTTAAAAACTAGTAAAACTGCATTATCCACAACATTCAAGAAAGGACAACAAACTTGTGTGAACTTAACAAGTTGAGTAAAATGATCCTTTAACTATTTCAAGTGTCATCGAAGAGACACCAAAGAACACTTGGCACCGTCTTCCATCACACCTCTTCAGCCAATCAAATTGACACCTCATCTATATTACTGGCAACTCCCATACAATCAACAGACTGCTTTGAACACTAGCCATAACAGTATATGTTTCCTAGATAAGACCAAGATCCTCTTGTAGCATACACATCATATTCAGATGTTTAGGGCCAACGGTAAACCAGAAAACAAAAATAAAAACAGGAGGACGATCCCAGAGTTTAACACTCTCTTCACCAGCTGCATTGGCAAGGATATAGCAGAAGAACCAATCAAATGAATACTAATACTGCATCCTGATGTGGTAGAAGCGTATGCTGGCCATCTACCCTCATTTTTTACAAAAATTGCAAAAATGTTTTGAGCAGTGCAATCCTTGAGTGCATTGAGGAAAGTGATGATTCTTATCAGCTGTTAAGTACTTGTACAAGGAGAATGTACAACACATGAAGAAATAAGATGGTGGGTAAAAACAACATGGAAGACTATGCAGAAGTATGCAGCTCACAGAATACAATTAAAACACTGATGTGGAAGACAAAAATGATAGGGATGAAAGGAAGGTACTAACTCCAGCAGCAGCAGCATCCATAAAGATGCATCCCTTTTTCATTACGCATCACACTGATTTTATACCATGCACTGAACTGACTATTTTTTAGCAGTGAGTGCATAGACAATGGAAATCGAATTCATGTTATGTAGCAGTGTTACTCTGTGATATATGACATAATCTACAGTAGCTCAACATGTAGTGTATGTCTTCATTGTATTAGAGCGTATGATTCCTCAGAGTAGACGCCATTAATGACACCATGTAACACCAATCATGACACAATGTAATCACCACAGTGGCATGCAGTACTATGAACAGTTTGACAACAAGTAATATTATAACTGCACGTAACACTAATATTATGACATGTTAATATCACAATATTATGCATTACTATCACACAGTGTAATGCCATCATAGCATATACATATACATGATACCATGTAGTGGCTATGACAGCATTTATAGTATAACATCACATGTAATAGTACAATAGTATGCATTGTAATCACACATTGAAACATAATGACATCATGTATTACAGAACACCATGAAGCACCATCACATTATTTTTTCCTATAAATGCATGTAGCACCAAAGAAGTATTCTTACACCACGCAACAGGGACATACCAGGAGAGCACATAATGATATGCAAGCCTTGCACAATTCTGACATTACACATTATGGGAGGTGTCAAATAATATCTCTTAGGTATTGTTACAGGGAAGTAAATTTGATGACTATAAATACAAAAAGTCAGCTTCTTCAAAGAAGTGACTGAAGTTAACCTGATAAAATGCTTTAACCTTTGCTTGATTTGTTTGGTATAAACTGATAATGCTACCTGTAATACGAAGACACAATCTCAGCATATTCATTTTAAAATACATACCAATCATAATTTCAAGGACTGGAACTTAACACTCACTAGTCAAACGAATCAATGTGCCATATTTTAACATTATAGAAACATGAAAATTAAAGATACCTGGTTCTTTCCTTTCCCCACAAAGAAGCAATCTGAAGAAATTTGATCCATGCATCCTTGTCTGGTAAATTAATCAATTTCTAGTGGAAGCCAAAGTGACGTATGATATTTTACTATTACATCTAATAAACAATACGTGTATTGCCTTAAACATCAACCATGGAATGAACTCTTTTCAAATAACTTTAATGATTAAAAATAAATAATTTCAACTGCAAATAATATGAAAGGTTCAGTAGCTATTGTGGGTAATCTTACAGAAGTTACTTGTATTTTTTCTTCTTTTCTGCCTTCAGCTGGTCTCGTTTTACGATCATGACTTCATAGACTGCCTGACAATGGGAGAGCAGCAGGTAATTTTTGTAGATGATGAGGATGGGAAATATTAGCCACGGTGAATTGAAAGCAATGAAATAAAGATAGAAGTACCGTCTGTTGCCTACAGGGGTGTGTTCATAGCCAGTTAAATGCTCTTCCAGGTAATACACCGTGGTACCTGAGATTGATGAAAACATGTAAAAAATGAGGCAAAAATGATGGATGGACTGATGTTGTAACCAGAAAGCCCAAAGGCATTGTGTTTTCGATGATTCAGTTATGAATATTTTGAATCTTACATACCACATATTGGTGAGGATGTGCAACATGCTTGGTCATTAAAATGTTTCAGTAATTTAATGAGTCAAAATTGCAATGTTACAACTATATAGACACAGCAACATCTTTTACCGTGAAATAATGATTGACAGATAGGTCTATTATAACTCAACATGCACACCTACATGTACCTAATGAAAGATACATTCAGGTTTCTGTCAATGGAATTCCATCAGCACATGGTGTTAAGAGATTGACCCTTGCTTGAGCCAAATGGTCTGAGCCACCAAATATAATATATGCATTTCCAGTCAATATTACACTTGCCTCTATCCTCGACATAATAAATATGACATCAGGACAAGCCTTCCTCCCTTGTGATAACATATTTTCTCTATTTGACCCTACTGACCCCAACTGACCTTTGACATCAACCAAAAATGACAGGCTTCTTGCATTCAATAAGGTACACCCACATACTACATATGAGATACTTTCAAGCTTCCCTTTTTGAGATATCATGTTTACAAGGTTTTCATAGTTTGACCCCCTGTTGACCCCAATTGACCTTTGACCTCCATAAAAAACAAGAGTGTTCTTCTACTTAATATGGTACACTTACATACTAAATATGTGATCTGTCCAAGCTTCTCTTCTTGACATCTGAGATACCATGTTCACAAGTTTTTTCCACAATCTGACCAGTGTTGACCCCAATTGACCTTTGACCTCCACCAAAAACAATAGGCTTCTTCTACTCAATCAGGTACACCTGCATACCAGATATGAGATGTTGTGTTGACAAGGTAGGGCATCACAGACATACATGCACACATACACACATATTCAATGATTTCAAAGGTTACAATAATCATCAAAACCAAAAACGAAGAGAGTAAATGTTGACAGTCTCTAAATGTACTCTGAGCACTTGATCACAACTGAAGCAGCAGATGGTACTGACTGTCTTATGGTGTAGACATTGAAGATACAGTATGACTAAGGCCACTACAGGAGATCGCCCAGCCGCCCCCTGATTACAGGTATGAGAAGACTGTCATATATGCGTGTGAGAGTTAAGAGCTACCCTCATCTCTGTTCATAGTGTTTCTTCTAGATGGATACTTTGATCCGTTTTTTTGGTGACTTGTTAAGTTGTTAGCCAGAACTTTCCAGTTGGAAATATGGTTGTGGTCAAGCATGTAGTCTGTGATAGTTGGTTGGTGAAGTATTCCTGTTGATCGTCGGGTCTTCCTAGTGTATACACCCCAAAGCTATGCTGCTACCTACGTGAGCATTTTATTGGTGTTCTTCTATTCTTGTGGCTGGTATCCTGCCTGTTTCTCCAGTATAGACTTGGACACAGTTGGCACAAGGGACTTCATAGACAACTCCACATTTTTGCTCATTCAGTGGTTCTGTCCTTAGGGTGAAATACTCTGTCCTGTATCTTATTGTGAGGGGTTAAAGAGATGCTGATGTTGCAGTTTCTGCAGACTATCATGATATGTTCAGTATGACCTCTCACATAGGGAATGGTTACATGTCCTCCTTCTGGGGCACTCTCCTGCAAGAGACTTAATCCTAAAGCAGCTCTTAGACACAAATTGAGGGCTCACTTCACCAGCTACTCCTGGAGAGAGTCAATGCCATCTGCTGTCTCAGTTGTGATCAAGTGCTCAGATTTGATGAACAAGCTGTCAACCAACAAATCTCAAGTAAGGATCCACATAAATCAACTTCACTTTACTAAGTACAGATTGCTCCTTGTATGTCTCACAGGATTATAGCTAGACGGAGTGGAGTGGTGGTTGTTTTGAAAAAAAAAGAAGGGTAGTGGTTAACTGGTAGACAACATCAAGTGAAGTGAGGTCACTCAGAGCATATTTTTTTTTAATGGACTATGACAATTGAAGTTGCGATGTTGTAATGGTATATTTGTCAAGGTCAGTATTTGTATTTTTGTCTCCTCCCAGTGGTGGTGGAGTAAGGTAAGTAATGAACTTAAGTCAGACTACCACTGACAACTGTAGCTACAACTCTCTGGTACTCTACCCTGGTCCTCTTACCATCTCTCATACCTTTACTTCCAAATGAAGTTGCAAATATGCTTAGAAATTGATACAGCAAACAAATAAAGTCTTAACATTAAATACTGTACATACCGTATAAATGAGATGTTGCCACTATGAGTTCCACTACATATCGCGTCGTGTACTTTTTGTAGTGCAACCATAGCACCATAATACAAGTCGGTCCTAGTATCCAAGATGTTATTATTTCTACTGCAACGACAGCTGGGTGGGCTCTGTACAATTATACAAAGTACAAAGTTGGAATGAAAACACACATTCACAGTATACGGTATTTCATTCTTAAATTTACATTACAATCTATAGCACTTTTCTCCAGAGAAATCAAAGTATTTGTGATACTTATTCCACATACCACTGAAAGACCAATACTAGGAGGAGAGAGACACAAAAACCAAAACATTAGCTATCAATTGCTTTGCTAATATACAGTATTCTAATAGAGGGAAACACATTACTTGTATCCTTTCCATTATTAATGTCCCCCCCCCCTTCAGTTTTATTTCTTTAGCATCGATCGTTATGCATCCTTTTACTGCACGGTAGGATAAAACTAAGGTTCTGATGTACAGGCCCATACTGCACATTTGTCACTGAAGGATAGAACTTAAGGTTCTGTTGTATTGGTCCATGTGAATTGTCACAAATACCTGAAACAACCAAAGAACACCCACTTAAAGTTACTACAGCAACAACTTGACTGCCCTACCCAGGGTAGCACAGCAGAACAGCAGCACAACACGTAGAAAGCAGTGTGGACCAAGTTGTAAGACCTGAGGTTATTTTATAAACATTGCAGGTAAGAGTGAGCAGGAATTTTTAATTCTCGATCAATACAGCTGACCTAATAGAGGAGTAAAACCTTAAAAAATGATAAAGAAGATCAGTATCTATCTACTTACAAAATATATCTGCTATCAGCTTTACTGTATTCTTTCCCTGGAAATAAGATAAATCATGAAAAAGAAGAAAAGTATTTTTTTTTTCTTATTAAATTTCCAAACTGAATTCACCCATACTGTACATGTGAAAATGACTTTATGCCACAAAAAGAAAAAATGTTCAAGACAGATGCAAATGTGACTTTCAGGGAAAAATCTATGACTAGTCTTGCATTAACAATTTAATTATAGTCACGTTTTATTTCTATAATGATACTGTTGATACTCTATCAAACCTTGTGAGATAGAGGACACAAGTAGTCCAAGGATTTTCAAATGTCTTAATGACAGTCAACTGTCTTACACCATAAACCTGTTTGACTTGGCATGATAAATATGTAATACAGTAAGTACCAATCTAAGGCTGGTCTTGACTGAACAGGCTATCCACGATAGCATCACCATAGCACCCTACTGTAAAGCAGGCCGTTTCCTTTCGTCAAATCTCAAGTGTTGACAATTAGAGCCATTGCCTACAGATAGCGATGATATTTAACTAAGATGCAGTCATCCATAATTGATCCATAATTGGCAGCTGGTGGGACACCATTCTTCAGAATTGCGTCAGTAAAGACAAGGTGTGAAAAGAGAAATTTCCTTCTTGCAAATTTGAAATTAAAGCAAGACTTATAAATATGACAGGAATAATTGGGTGAACAGATGGTAATTCTTCAGAGAGATACAGTATATGTGGTCTTTATCAGGATTATTAGACCATGTAGTAGATTAGTGACAGCAGTACATCTCCATCGCGTTGCTGATTTAAGGATGAATCAGCATCAACCACATCCTTCAACAAGATTTGATGTTTGAGGAATACTGCTGCAGGGACGGGCAGTGCCAGAAAATGTCAGCACTGGTACTTTTTGCACTTCAGTACAGGTACCAACTTGAGCGCCGGGATACCGCCCAACCCTGTACCACTGTGACTGTCTTTAAGTATCATAGGCACAGAAGCAGGTTGAGTGGGGTGGGGAGGGTGAACTGTCCCCACTCTCATAGGTGGTGGCAAAGATATGTTCCCCAACTTTTTCAAACTATTAAAGGTAAATTAAAGTGTGATCCCCATACCTGAATTTGAAGACAGCATTTTGCGACCCATAGTAGGTTAGGAACACAGTAAGTTCTTCATCATCATTTATCGTACAAATGTTTTCTCAAAAATCTCAGTCAGTTGAAATCAATGTCATGAATTTGAACAATTCTACAGTATTACAGGGAAATGGAATCAATTTTTTAAATCATAAAATGTTGGAAAAAATTGTGAAACAGTGGTTATGGATACTTCTAACATGACAATGTCACATAAACAAGAATTTTAGAATACGATACTGTGTGGTTTCAATGATACAGCCAACATTAGTCCACAGAAAGCAAAAGCAATTTGGCTACCTGTGTGTACATAACACAAACCAATATTCTATTCAGTGTTGTTCACCATCATCCTATAAATGTCATTATTCCAACCTTATGATTTATAAGATATATGCTTTAATAAGGTTTTCATGGTTTGACCTCTGCTGACTTCAACGTTCACCAAAAACAGTTTAGAAGGGATCTCAATGCCTGAACTCAATAAAATTAAACAGCACATAATAAATATGATATTAATTCAAGCATGCATTATTGAGATTTTGTCTTATCACATTATGACCACTACTGGTCATTTGAAGTTCAAGACAAACACCATGCATCTGATTATCTTGTTATCACTTTAATGCTTGACTTGCTTGAGCACACACATCAGAATTGAGTCCATTGACACATTAGCCGTGTTCCCATTTGAGTGAGCACGGTGGATCATGGTTTTATTGCATCGAGTAGTGTCGAATAACTTGATCCAGAGCCGCGTTCCCATTTGAGTGAGCGCGGTAGATCAACATGTTGTATGAACACATTGCGCAAGGTCACCAATGTTTACAAGTAGGCCTGTCATTTCGTATATCACACACTAGCACTGTATCACAAAAATGCACATGAGTTTGCGTGTTCATAACTGCATACACCCTACAACAACAGCATAGTATTGGTCATATTATTATTTTGCAGCTTATCACTAACGTTGGGTCTACTTCCACGACGTACTGTACCTTCAGAGGGAACGTGAGATATTAAAACATGTCAATAAAGTCGTTCGTTTTTAATATGGAGGTAAACATTGCTGTTTTGGCAAGTTTGCTTGTGCTTCTATCTCAGTTAAGAGTTCTTTCACATCGTAGGCAGTTGACGAATGCATTGCTAATTCGACAACGTTACCTTCTTGGCGAAGAAATCGGTTCAATATAGGCCTGGTGCGCATATACTTGCATTTACTAACATTGGCAGCCACTGGCATAGGCTTTAATGATAGGGAACTATTGCACCGTTCAGTCTGGGTAATACAAAGGACTAATGCATTATGGAATGAGATGGTATTGACTTTGACAAACGAAAGATGGAGACACCATTTCAGAATAAACAAAGATACATTTCAGTTTGTGTGTGATAGACTGAGACCAATTTTGCAAGGGAACAGAACAAGTCAACGAACAGACCAAATTTCTTACAAATTATCAGAACTGCAGTAGCCCCTTCTCGATCAATCTCTAGCGGAATAAAGGCAGAAAATGTGCGCTGTACATGTACGCTACAGTACTGCACTGTGTTGTATATATACACTTGCCCGTAGCGACGTGCCCAGCGAGGCGTAAGTTAGAACTAATTACCCGCTTTTGCCACCGGAAAGCAAATGCATGCCGGGAGGAATAAACCGGAGATCCGGGGTCACTTGATCTACCGATGTGTTCCCATTACAAACTTTGATCCAGCGCGGTCGATCTGATCTACCCCGATAGGTGTATCAAAATCGGTGGATCCTGATCTTGAGTGAGCGTTGTTGATCCGCGTTCCCATTAGAGTTTGATCTAGCGCGGTAGATCTTGATCCACTGCGCTCACTCAAATGGGAACACGGCTAATAGGTGACCAGCAAGGTACTTGTGGTCAAAATTATTTCCACTTCAGAGATAAGTGCAGCAAAAACTCTACACACAGTTATACATGCTTAAGTGTCTTCCTTTTCTGCAGGGTTCCACTTTAAATAAAGTGGTTTATGCTGCACATACATTAAGTCTGGATAACAAACCAAAATTAAACACAGTTTTATACATTCTGATATAAATATGGTGCAACAACAAACCACAATACATGCCAGTCACTTTCAATTAAAAAAATTGTGAATACAAGGTTTTCACAGTTTCACCTTTCCTGACCTCAAATGATCTTTGACCTTTATGAAAAACACCACATTTCTTGCACTCAATGTGGTTCATCAAAGTAGCATAGATGAGATCAGTCTATGTTAATGATCTTGTGATATGGTGTTTTCAAAGTTTTCACAGTTTGACCTTTGTTGACCTTAATCGACTTTTGAACACCACAACAAACAATACTGTAGGTTTCTTGCAATAAAATGGTACATGCACATACCAAGTATGCATCAGTTGATACTTCCCTTCAAAAGATATTGTGTTTACATGTTTATCACTGTGACCTCTGCTGACCCTACTTGAAATTTCACATCCACCAAAGTGATAGGGATCTTGTCCTGAATATGGTCCATATGTTTACCAATAAGTTTACGCCGTGGTTCTTAAGATATCACGTTCACAAGATTTTATCAGTGTGACCCCTGTTGACCTCAAATGACCATTGACTTCAACTAACAACAACAGACTTCTTGCACTAAATGTGCTTCAAACACATACGAAATATGAGTTCAGGCCAACCTTATTCCCTTCCTGAGATCCTGTTTACAAGCATCACACACTCACATGCATACACACACACACACACATGATAACACAACTGTATTATAAGTTATGATTACCAATGAATCCAAAAAACATCATTGGTTGCCATTGTCATGTCACTGCTTATTGCTGCGTTGTTGTGTCATTACTATAATGTGAGCTCAGTTTTCTTTGGATCTGTTTGATAATCTACAAGCTTTGCTTGCAGCAAACATCCTCATTATCCAGTTTTCATCCTTCTGGATTCACAGGTGCAGTGGTGGCAAAATGGGGTCAGGGGATGGGGTTTTGGGGTGAGCCCCTTTGAAAAAAGTGGGGAAATATGGTATTTTCAGTCCACCTAAGAATAAATGCCATGGAAAGAGGATGCATAACTCTTTATGAGTCTTGTACCAATTACTCAACCCATTTGACATGTACTACACCATTTTTCATGGACTGATCTTTTCTCATTGCTTTAGAGATTGCAAGCATGTATGTCCCTATTTCCACTCTGTTGCATACAGTTGAGAACACCCAGTAAGTGCCTTGACTAATGGTGGCCATTTGTGAGGGGCTTGCAAAGAGAAAAAATTTCCTTGTATGCTCCAAGCCACCAAATGGTGTTGATCTGCTTGGATAGTCCTACCTAACTCAGACCCTCAAGCCCCCAATATTTTTTTCATTGTCCCACTTCTGCTGGGGAGGTGTTTTGTGTGTACCATGGTTGGCAAAAATCAAATATTTGTACCTTTACCAATATGAGTTATGGCATACATCATCATCATCATCATCATCATCATCATCATCATCATCATCATCATCAATAGGACGTTGTTGGCCTCAAGCCATTTCCTCACAGCAAATAAAGTCTTTGTTTTGGTCTAGGGAGTAGTATGAGATGCACAAACAAAAATGTCATCCCGACTTTCATGCTGGTAAACATATATAATAAGGAACTTTTATCCCTGGGCTGGGGAAATCCAATGGATTGTGATCACCACCCTGGGGAGGTGTCTATGGAGTGTCCCCCTCCTCCCTTGGAAGTTTTTGAATAAGTGGCCTTCAAATGCTGTATAATCCTACCACATTGAACTAGTAATAACTTTTTCTGATTCGTTTATCTGATGTTTGTTTTGTTAGAGAAAAATTTCTGGTAAAACTAGTAAAGGGGGCTCTTTTTGTGATATACACTATTATTACTGGAACCCTACATCCCTTCAAACCCTTTGCTCCTTCAGTCCTTGTTTCCACCTGTTGGCTGAATAATTCCGAACTATTTTCACCCAAAATGTAAGTCCTAATGCGAAACCAGTCTGGTGTGACATGGCTAGACGGGATACCTTGCGGTAACTGCAATACAATGAATTAGGCAATTAGAGCACTAACTTAGCAAATATACTTACAAATTTCGGACCATATATCAGTTCTCCAAGCCATTGATGATTGCCCCAAAGTAAACGGGATCTCAACAGTTATGTGTGTGAAACCGCATACGGTAAACCAGACTAAAAACATTCGTTCACCTGCGTTAAACTTCTTCCCATATTGATCATGTGTAAAGAATATTAATACTAAAAGGCATAGGATAGTCAATGGAACCAAGTAACAAGTAAATATCACTGTTAATGGAAGTTCGTTAGGCCTATAACCAGGTACATCGGCCGTGGAAGGTGTGAATGGATGCGGGTACTGCTCCATTTTATTACAGTCACAGGTCCCGTCCGATCCGAGGCCTTAGCTATGCGAGTTTGTGTAATTGAAGGCAAATGAATTATACAACGATGTGTTCCTCAATATGGTTTTGAACTAAGTCAACAAAGTCTCACACTAACAGCTACAACAATGCAAAGGTCACTTTATTCGCAGAAATGCTTCCTTATCGCGTTATCGCTGATTAGGTACGGTGTAGTGCGTACCGATTATTTTTGTGGTACGGATCGCTGCCCTTGGCATGAATGGATCAGCACGGTAGCTAGCTAGAGACACTCATTACGTGTACCTTATCTAGGCGGCGTGAATGTACGTAGTTAAGTGCGGGGTCAACATTCCAGTCCCAGGGAAACCGATACGCATAGTCACGACTGGCTAATGCACTTGACTTTGCATATGTTCCATCACTGGTTGGCCCTCTGTCAAGGATTTTTGATTGATTGCAGAAGGCAGAAGGAATCTGTGCGATGGTGATGTCGTGTGTGTGAGTGTAAGTGGGTGCGTATGTTTGTGGATGTGACACTTCTTGTGAACACGATGTCTCAAGAAGGGTAACCATGACTGATCTTATACTTGGTGTGTGGGCCAGTGTTTCCACATATCAATTTTAGATTTCCTGGAATTGAATACAAAATTTCCTGGAATTTAATAGCAATTCGGGAAATTTCCTTCGAAGTGGAAACACTGGTGTGGGTTGGTCATAGTAAGTAGATGACCCCTATTGTTTTTGGTGGAGGTCAAAGGTCATTTGAGGTCACCAGAGGTCAAACTGTAAAAAACTTTGTGTGTGGGTTGGTCATATTGATTAGATGATTCCTATTGTTTTTGGTCGAGGTCAAAAGTCATTTGAGGTCACCAGAGGTCAATTAAACTGTAAAAATGTGTAAACACAATATCTCCAGTAGTCTAACCTTGACTGATGTCATACTTGATGTGTGGATTGTATATACTAAGCAGAAGACTTCTTTTGTTTCTGGTGGAAGTCAGAGGTCGTTTGAGGTCACCCGAGGTCAAACCTTGCTAACGCATTATCTCCAGAAGGGTAATGTTGACTGATGTCATACTTGATGTGTGGGTTGGCCATACTGGGTAGGTGATCCCTATTGCTTTTAGTGGACGTCAAATTTCATTTGAGGTCACGAAAATAAAGGTCTTTTTTGGGTTAAAGGCTTATTAATGTGGTGTTTCAAGAACGATTACTGCGGTTGATTTCATACTTGTCATGTGGATAATTCATGTTTGTTGTAATATAACCATGTCGCAAGGAATCACAAAGCCTTTTGGCTTTCTAGTTTTTCTACAAATAATTATTCCACCTCATTTGTTTGCTCACACTTAATGTTAACGTACCAGTGACGGTCATCCATGATTTGTGGGGCTCCGATAGATCGTCTTCATCATAGCTGGATCCAGGGTATAGGGTATAAGGGAAAGGGTTCCCCTTCCCTTTTAGAGACAGTAGTAACGCCAATCAGAATATTCAGCGGGGGGGGGGGGGGGCAAGGGACCTCAGGGGAAATTTTGGGGATGCGATGAATGATGCTGAAAAAATAAAGGAGAGCAGACAAAAAAAAAAAATCAAGAGAGGCGGGACTGAGGGAAGATAATTGTTGTCGGGGTTGGGGCCGAAGAACTGGTACTGGTGGGCCTAAACTGGGGGGGGGGGGGGGAACGGGTAAATTGCCGGAATTCACAAGTTTGATCTGTGATCCACAGAAATTGTCAGTGTTGTTCCGCCGTGCAATTGATGGGCGGACCCAATGATTGCAGCTCGCACGCTCTAACCACCAAGGTAACTCTCCAACCTGTTGTCAATGTCAACTAAAGCTACTGTCAATACGAACTAATATTCTCTCATACTACCGTATAAAAATACGTCAGTTCTGCTACTTTAAATATGTCGTGCCCATTACTTAAAATCATTTTCATTTTTTTTTAAACTGAGATGGAAATGTTCCATCGTGGGTGCATGCAACAAGCTCATGTCTTGCCTGGGCTTTTCACCAAAAAATTCCAATCTGGTTCTGCGTCGCTTTGTTGCATTAGAAAATGTTCAACCGCCTACCCCAATTTTCATTTTTATTTTCTAACTTAAAATGGGTCATTATCAACCAATGAAAAAGGGAAGGGGGTTTAGGGTATGCTGAGTACCCTTCCTATTATTTGTTAACTGCTCCGAGGATAAATCAAACAGGATGAATCATTTATAATGATTCTTGTATCGACTCAACACATCTGATATGTCATCATCCATTACCATTTTTCATACATCGATATTATCTTATGAGGCCTAATTGAGAAATTGCAAAGTATGAGAACTTTATTTCAAGACTGGATGCAGCTTGGAACACTCTGGAAGTGCCTTTTCCGGCCGTCTGGAGGGTTCGAAAAGGAGAGAGACTGGATTCTTGCTAGCACACAAAATTATTGGGTTTTCTTGCATACAAAAAAAGTTTTCGTCTCAAAATTACATGGCAAAGGGTGAACGACATTTTGTGTCATTTTGTACAGGACTTGTGCCCCCCCCCCCCTTCCGTCCACCGTCGAGGACCGTACTGAGAACTTTAGCTGCACATAAAATATTGCAAACAAAGAGGACACACGCAAAAAAACTGTTGGGGGCAAAGAATTTCTCGCCGACCTCGAAGTGGATGCAGAGGGTGAGCTAAATGAGTGCGGTCCAGGGGTTCATCTTAGGGCCTCTGGTGTCGTCCTAGGGGAAAGTCCCCAGTGGGGGTCTGGGGGACGAAGTCCCCGGTAGCTCTAAGGTTTGTGCATATCTCTTCCTGAAAAATTAAATCTCAGGATAGGTATATTTAATTCAAAGTGAATTCATTAAATGCAAAGATCCCAAACTGCTATTCCTCTAAGTTGACAACATAAAAACTTATAACCCCTGGTGGGGTCCAGAGGCAAAGCCTGTTGGATGTCCAGGGGCCAAAGATACCGGAATCTCCGATTATTTAACACATCTCTGGGTGAAAAATTAAGTTTGTGGACTTCCTGCAACAGAGAGGTAAATGCAAAATTATGAATGTAAACATTTTCAGGTCACTTCAGCTGAGTGGAAGGGGGGGGGGGGGTGGGAAATCTGTGAAAAATTTCTGACTGCCCTCTTGGTGCCACCCAGAATTTCTATTTTTGAACTTACCTGGGTGATTCGGAATAAAAATGTGAGAGGTGAGACTCAGCAGATACGAACTTTCGGCAGAATGCGAATGGAACCTACCAATGTCTCTGTCTCTATCGCTGGTATGTATGTACAATAAAGAAAAAAAAACAGTCACTATTTCACACAATCTTCCAAGTTCAAGCAACCACAAAAATGGAATGGCGTACTTAAAAACAAGAACAAGAGGGCAATCCACGGAGTTGCGTATCTCATCGCCAACATGCACATTGATTTCAACACAGGGCCTGCACATAGGAATTTGTAGTAGTTTATTGCTTATTGCTAAGTACTTACAAAACTTTAAGTTAGTCGGTTTAATAGTTCTCAAGATATGCTGGAAATACAAAATTTTTGGGCAAAAGTGGCTTTATTCTAAACAATCAGCAAATTTCACTCTCTTTACTACAAAAGTGATATACCTTGAATATTTCATTCTCATGTAGGTTTTTGCAAAATTTTGCATTAAATGCTCAAATACTTCTCAAGATATGCTGGAAATAGCAATTTTGGGGCGAAATTGGCTTTTTTTCTCAAAAAATCAGCAGATTTGACTCGATTTACCATTACAGTAATATTATGTTGAACAATGTGTTCTCAGGTAAATACGTACAAAACTGTGAGTTAATTGATCTAATAGTTCTCAAGATATGCTGAAATACAAATTTTGGGGCAACAAAAGTGATATACATTGAAATTTTTCATTCTCAGGTAAGTTTTTGCAAAATTTTGCGTTAAATGCTCAAATGCTTCTCAAGATATGCTGGAAATAGCAATTTTGGGGCAAAATAGACTTTTTCCTAAAAAATCAGCATATTTGACTCGATTTACCATACAACTAATACATCTTGCACGTATTGGCATCATGCACAACCTTACCAAGTTTCAACTTAATCGCTCATATGCTTTTCAAACTATTCTGGAAAAACCACATTTTGGACAGGTCCGGACGCACACACACACGCACACAAACACGCACATACACACGCACACACATTGGCACGGACACGTTTTCATTCATACCACCCAACAGGACCCTCCTGTACCCATGGTCACTCTACCATGGGGTACCCCTGGGGTGTCGTCACTCATCCACTCCAAGCATTTCCATGGCAACCATTCTCCCATGGGTGCACAGTACAATATATAGCTCCACTAGCCAAGTGACTACAATATCTCATCTAGCCCCTATAGGGCGATGAGATAATTAGTGCAATAAGTGCTATATTTTATTATGGTTTTTATGTTTAGTCATAGAAGGTGGCTAGCCTGTATAACTAGTCTTTCTTAATGTTTTTATACGTCTATTTCCTTTATTGTTTAATGTTTTATATCAAAACTTATTGATTTTATGTTTCACTCACTTTAGGGAGGTTGTTTATATTCATACTGTTGTTATTATTTTTATTATTTTCCTTGTTTCTGCTTTTTCCTTTTATTGTTTCTTTTACTCCTTGTATATGCCTGAGGGCCGCGGGGAGATTAGTATCTCTGCTAACCGAGTCTTACCCTCCTTTCAAATGTCAATAATAATAAGCTCAGAGACATAAAGGGTAGCAGTCTTCATGCCTGTAAACTGAATGATGTTGAAGTAGTATATTCCTGTTGATAATTGTAATTGAGGATAACGCCACTCACTAACCTATATAAGGTTCCCCCACACTGTATACGCTGATCATAAGAACGCCAGCACATTCACTTTCCGCTTACTGCAGCGAGGGGGAATTTCTGTAAAATGCAACTCAGGCACGCCTCATGCCTCAGTGACACACGAAACCCGGAGAAATATGTTGCATCAGAATACGAGTTATGCATAAAAATGTCTCACAATTTCTCATCCTAAGAAAAAATTTCTGAAATGTTAAATGAAATAATATTTCTTAAAATTTTCCCAATGTCCGCATTTTTTTTCCTGGGGCAGGGGGCAACTTGAATTCCTTCTCGCAGTAGCTACGCCACTGGTTACAACCATGGAATAACTCCACGTCGCCGCACAAGAAGAAACAAGACACTTAATTGAATACCAGAATATTTGAACACAGTGGTCGTGTACCTTTTGGGGGGGGGGGTGGGACAAGTGGCGTACATCTCACTTACAAGACTTATGATGAAAGAACCCCCTCTAGGAGACCCGTCTCCTTTCCCCTTTAACCACGTGGTCACTGATTGAACCCTGTACAGGCCTTTACATCTTTTAAGTACATGTGACTTGAAGAACACTTTTTTAAAGTACTGACCGAATTCATGGTTAAAAACGCTGCAAATATCCACACTTTTCATCAAAATCAATCAAACGTTGACCATTTTATAAATTTCTGTATTGCAATTGCTTCTTATAAAACATCAGCTAAAAAGGAATATGAAAATATTTTCACCGCATAAGCATGCATTTGACACAAGGGACAGAATTCGTTGTTCTCCTTTCAAGGTCACGCGTAATTGTTATCACATACATCACATTCTCTCTTGTAGTTAAATTATACTTTCGTTTACGAATTACATTCGAATTAAGCAGCACACTGTAGGTTTAAACTGGATTTCCAAACACATTTAGAAACATTTACATGTTTTAATCTACATCCAGTTCTACTGTATTAATTTTATCCAAACAATTAAAGAACACAGTGAACCAAACCATTGTATAGACATCTGCTAATTACGATGACCAATGTACCTTAAAATACTACAGATCTGTAGTTCCTTAGAGTAATATGTATCACGTGATCTTATTGGTAGATTCATCTTTATCTAATTCAACATTGATGTTGTGCTTGATACTGTATTCATCTCAAACTGAGTACGCTACTCTGTCTTTCTTTATTTCATTTTCAGTTGAGCATACTACTGGCAAATGCCCAGTGGATAACAATATACTTTTATTCGCAACAAATTTGTTATCTGGTAAGTCAAAGATGTACTGATCAGTGAGCTGTTATTAGCAATTCACTGCACTGATACAGAAATGTGATTACACGCAAAAAAAAAAAAGAGAAAAAAAAATAAATAAAAAGAAAAACACACACACACACAATCAAATGTTCAAGCACTCATGAGAATGCAGCGCAAAATAACTTTTTGAGTCTGAGGTTATTTACAAATTTTCTGGTCTATAGTAAGCTGTATTATTATGGCCAAAGCAATGTATCTTCAATTCTTTTTCTTCTTGTTGGGTGACGCCATCGATATGTTGTCTGCTAGAGATTGGGCAGTGACAAATTTGATGACGTCACGGATTATGACTACAATCGGAATGATGACCCATGGTGAATTGAATCCGACAAAGTAAACCCCGAAGAGGAGGGGATCGTTGACTGCAATGTACCGGAAGTCATCAAAGTACGCCTCCAGAATGTAAACGAAAGACCCTGTTGTGAGAAAATAATGTTTACAATTAGAAGAACTACCGTAGTATTTGTGATAGGCCTATCAAAATACGTTATACTGTAGTTATCGTGTTAACATTTTGATAATGGTTTTGGCTGTTATCCGAACAAAGTCGTGCGAGTAAAACGAATTAATGGCACGAACTAGGTTTAAGCCAATCAGCGATCGTTATCAGTGTGACATTTAGGGTTTGGGGTTAGACTCGTTAGGTTAGGCTGAATAACGGAGGTTATTCGCTTGTCATTGGCGTTTTCTTTAAGTGGATAATTTAAAACTTTTATAACTGATGATTCGATAAGGAGGATTCATAGGGCAGCGTACCACCAATATACACAAACAATTCCCCGACTGTATTTGATACATTCATGGACTATTTATCAGGAACACATTTATTTAAGAGAGAAACTCAGTACGTACGTGATATTACGTTATGACCTACGAGTGAAAGCTATGGGAGTCAATCCGGGAAGTCCAGGGAAATGCGACAGTTTTTTATTTCATTTTATTGATTTCGTCTCCACAGATAAAGGTACCGTATAAAATAAAGACAGGATACTAGAACTACTTCTAAAAGGAGAAGAAAAGAAATAACACAAATAAAACAGTAATGGAAGTAGGCCGACATGCATGTACATGAAGAGGAAGCTAATTCCCCAATAAGTAACTTTTGACATGATTCTGAAAGCAAAAGACGAAAACGAAGTAATTTTCCTAATATTGTGGACCTAAGGTTTTAACCTATACGGTATTTAAGTCAACTTTAGGCAGAGGAAAATGGGAGATTATTGCTTAACCTATAGCTCAGTGAACTGCAAATGAATCTGTCACGTTATATCTAGTATTACCATAAAGTTGAAATGTCGAGACAAGCATTTCGACAGCATATCGGCCCGAGGAACGTTGATAGGTCGTCCAGAGAACCAAAAAGCAACCGGGTCCATCTAAGAGGACAGTGATGAGCTCAACTGTATAGGTGCCTACATGCTGACTGTGTTGAGAAAAATAAGAACAAATTTGACTGTAATGATAAAAAGAAGCTGTAGAGCTCCTTCTCAAAATGATCAAGACTGAAAATGGTAATAATACAATAGAAGCACATCGAAAGGTCACATGTTGCTTTGCAAGTTAAACAAGTTCTGTGGGTTGCTTGGGCGTTTCATTACTTCTGCTTTAGTATTATTGGCGAACACTTTGCCCCCGATTTCCAGTTCCATGTAAGTCCGATCCTTCCACAAGGAAATTATAAAAGTGTACAAAGGAGGAAAGACCGTTGCTGCAAATTGTGTGCTGATAAAGCCGATTATATAGAAACTATATCGATCATCCTAGTTTTGGTGGCGTGCATACAGATATAGTAGAAATATCGATGATTGAGAAAAGTTCCATCCATTCTGCACTACGGGGCATGTAATGGAAAAAGGCATAAATCTCGACTTAGTTGTGACCCACCTCAGGGGAGGAACCAACTTTATCACAGAACTGTTTCTTAATTACTAGTAAGCCTATTGAAGAATCTGGCCGACAGTTGCCCACGAAAGTTTGTCATTTATTTCGCGCAGGGAGCTGTCCTTTGGAAGAAAAGGGCCCTGCCATTTGGAAAATGAGGCAACTGAAAGCTTAATCTATCGTAATAATGTTATTTTTTTGAGTAATAAGAGTTTCATTTTTTAAGTATCGACTAGTGCAGTTTAGATACCCTTTCTATTTTGTGTGATACATTCAATTCTACTTAATATGCAGGCAACCGTTATTCGCACCTGCTTATAACCCCATGAAAAGGATCACGTAAAACAATGCTCTTGTGGCGAGGAGATGGCAGACGAAGTCAGATCCACTGGCTCATAAAACAAAACAACTGCTTGTGTCTTCGAAATCAAGACACTGGCTGGTGTATCAGAGCAGGGGGCTGTTATTGGATGGAGATAGGAAAAGAAGCTGAGAGGCAGAAATCAAACTTTTTAACTCTAAATGAGACGTTTCTAGAAATGTCCTGAAATGCCCATATCCAAATTCTTTTCATATTTTAACATACAACTTGTATGAAAGTTGAAACTTGAAACTCCTGCAAACTTTTCTTACTGTACAGAACATACGAATCAAAAGGGAAATTGACAACATCAATTTGACGTATGTTTATAGGACAAGACGGAGAATATATACAACCATGATGCGTACGTTTTACACTTGCCATTGCGCCAGACTTGAAAACAGTGACGTACCCAGAAATTTGTGGAGGGGAGGCCGTAGCCTCTGCCGGAATTACTGCAACTGAAAGATCCGAGCGTAGCGCCACGATCGGGTGGCGCGGAGCGTACAAGAAAGTTTTTGCTAGGGGGGGGGGGGGGAGAATGCTTTCTCCGGAAAATTGTGAAATCTGCAGATCTCCTGCAATCTGGAGCATTTAAGAAGACCTTAAAAGACCTTCCAAGGGGAGGGGGTGTAGACTCGTGAAGACTATCTAAGCGGAGCGCCATCATCGGTTGGCGCGGAGCGTACAAGAAAATTTTGAATTTTACAAACCCCCCAGATGGCCGGAAATAGCCCTTCCCAAGTTTTTTTCAGTTGCATGAACCCAGCCTTGAAATATAAATCTCATGTCTACAATTTCTCAATTACTGAGAAAATAATTAGTCTGTGAAAAATGAAGCAATGCCGAGATGAGCATTCAAAGAAACGTTTGGCTCTACATACCACTCAGATAGATGAAAACTGCCCTTCTTGGGTGTTTAACATGCAGACATACATGCTCCCAACCCTGCATTCCACCCCTGCCTTGGTAGGCCTGCCACATAAATTGAGGGAATTACTATTTAGCGATATCGCGGGGGAAAAAAAGCGAAAATGAGATCAAGGTCGCCCTGTTCGCCCTACTTTCCCTGGCTATGCTTATGCTCCTGGGTGTTTCTGCTAAAAGTGAACGATATGTCAAGATAAAAAAATATTTCATAGCTGACCCTTCAAACACATGGCTGGAAAAAATGGACCTCCCTCAACTTGGGGTGGGTGTTCAAACGCTCCGACCCCCCTGGCTACGGGCCTGTATTCCCTCAAGTTTACCTATATGCATATAGTAGGCCTATATTGACACTAATCATGTCAATTCCCGCTTATTTCTGATATTTTCAGCAAGATATGCAGTATTTAAAAAAATGGGGAATGTGAAGGGGGGGGGGGGGGGCATGGCCTGTGTACGCTAGTGCTTGAAAACGCATGCGTGCCACATAAAGCTGTCATGTTAACATGTATGCGCTGTCTCTCAAGGTTTTCAGTGCAGACTTTACACTATAAGTGTTGTAACACATTAAAACAACTTCATTTCCCGCCTTGTTTTTCACTACAAATCTTTACCAAGCAAGTTATCAATAATATTGTTAAGAGAAGTACATTTAAAAGTCTTCAGTGATTCAAGTGATGGATGCTACATGACATGCTGGTATCACCACGTTTCCTTCTAAAAGGAGAAAATGCATGGAATCAACAAAAACTTACATCATGTACCGGCTGTCTGCCTTTCCGTACTCTTTCCCTGATGAAAAATGAGAAAAAAATTACTTATTGCGGGTGACGTATCAATTGAGTATGAAAAAATATATATATATATAATCTTTAAGCTTGAGAATGAAAGCATTATTATACTTCATGTTTCTTCTTTTGGTCCTCATAAATCACGAGTATAAAAATTTGGTCTCCATCAGTCTATATTGTCATTTTTAGATATAAAAGTGACTCAAGTTGAACGAAGTGTGCCAATCAATCCCGAAACTATTGTTTATTTCCACATGTTAAAAGAGTAAATTACTAAAGGGTGTATGAGTGTGTGTATAGGAGGGGGTTATGATCAGTTTCTACTGATTATGAATTATTCCCTTGAACACTTGCATTTGAGTATTTCTAAATACTGTAGAATATTGTGGTTAGGTTATATTTTTGTGACAAATAACCATACAGTCTATAGTTGCTGAATACATGACCACCATTTGAAAAAAAAACAGGGGTGGCCAAACCTTTTTTAATCAAGGGGCCACATTGCCACATTTTAACTTCACGGCTGGTGGCACACTATAGTTCCTTGATCAAGGGACTCTGTGGCACATGTTGACACTTCCTTCTATTTTCCTTCGGTCTTTTAATACTAGCTCTCTTATCCAAATATGAAAGAACATTTTTCAACATATTAATTACCACAAGCTCTTACATGGATAATATCTTTATTAGGTACCTTATTGTTTTAATTTTTGTTTCTGTTCTAAAGAAGTTGGGGTTCGGATGGTGCCTCCCTGCGGGGAGCACCCCTGCCATAGACCCTCTCATATAAGTACATCTTTTGCAATATAATTTTCATGTGAGATATAGTTGCATACCAACCTGTGCTAGCCAACCTAAGATATTTTTCTTTATTATTTTTTATTTTTTTTATGATGATCCATTTTACCAGAGCCATTGCAAATATAGTATCTGGTAAATCACGAAGGTATGTTTACTCTAGTTAGCTCTTATCGCATATACCACCAGGATACGCGTATAAATTGATCAAATATACAATGCAGACTCCATGTTGAGACTGAGAAACGTTTCCACGGTAATGATATTGGACTTGGTAAATATCGGTAACTGAGGACTGTACCTACGCTAACTGCATGGGTGACGCTGGGGGACAGTATAGGCCTGTGTGGGATGGTTTACCAAACGATTATTACCCCTTTTTGTTCCAGTTTTACTTGCGTGACGGAATTGAAGTGTAAGATGTTTCACAACAGGGCCAATGCTGACCCCCCCCCCCCCCCCCCCGCCTTTTTAGCCACAGTGAAGCGGTACTTTACACCTGCAGAACAGTGCGCATGTCACTATATACACAT
The DNA here is from genome assembly GCA_021234535.1 of Stichopus chloronotus. Taxonomy (NCBI): domain Eukaryota; kingdom Metazoa; phylum Echinodermata; class Holothuroidea; order Aspidochirotida; family Stichopodidae; genus Stichopus; species Stichopus chloronotus. Next base: position 2,482,426 of record CM037830.1, read on the forward strand.
ATATGTGTATAAGAGTGCTGGGGCAAAAATTGTAATTTTGATAAAAGGTAAAAAAGAGGTGATAAGGACCGTGGGGAGGGGTTTCAGGAAGGAGATATTCAAGGATATGCACAAATGGTAACTCACACAGTCACAGTCACCTATGCGTAAAGTTTAGTTTAGAGTGAGTCTAGAACACATCCCCCAAGTCAATGCAGATGCCACCAAGTTGCATGTATAGTACTGATTTCGTATAACTTGCACTATAAGTTGACTGCCACACGAAGTCTACTTACAACAATTTGAAAAGAAATCTTGTCGTTGAGCAATCGATTTCCAGTGCAAAATAAAAGAGGCCTCCAGTACGACATGGGTGAACCCACTTATGCAGAACCAACACATTAAAAGCCTCTCTGACACTGCGAGTGGAGTACCATATCTGTCCTTGCGAAAAAGCACAAATGTCACAGCGAAGACCAACACTACAGCCCCAAAGTAAATCACAAGAAGATCAAGAGTTGACCACGAATTTGGTAGATAATTGGGAATATCCAGGGAAGCTGGAGTAAATGGATGTGTGTCCGTCTGTCTGTCCATTCCTGCCATTTTGTCTGATGCAACTGTAAGTGTGACCACCACAGTACAAGTAATTCTGTTACAGTACCTATATGCAGGTGGTGCTTGTGTACCCAACAATGTACACATCAATATTACCGTACGCAGCTTTTTACATGAAGCACGGTATTTATAATAAACCCATCCAACTGTATGAGCAAATGTACTATTAGGCCTATGTCCCTGACCTTTACATTTGTTGATATCAATTGATCAACTTATTAAATTGGTGGGTCCAGGATTTCTTCAAAGGAGAGGAGGGGGATGACAATTCTTGTGGATGGGTGATGGTCGTCCTGGAAGACGGTTAAGGGGACGGGATGTCCACTTACTGTTTGCAAAATTTTGCTTATGTAGGGTGGTCTAGATGCAAAATGGTGCTGCATTTGATGCTAGATTTTGAGTATATCTCTAGAATTTCTATATTTTAGTCATTAACTTAAGTCATTATTTTTTTTTGCCTTGTTTGATAAATATTCATTTTTGGTTCTTACCTCAGTGACTCAGAATGAAAATGTGACAGATAGTGGACAGTATTGAAAAGATGTGTAAGCTACATTGTCCTACTTATTTACCCTTTGTCACAGGAAAGAATGCAACTCGATATTTAAGCTTGTGCCCGTGTTATGTGCATGCAGGGCCGCAGCTAGAGGCATATCTGTAAGGGGTGTGAAAGTCAAACATTCTCTAACTGGCTGTTTTTTTGTTTTTTGTTTTTTACCGACTGGCGTCGCCACTGCCACTGTTTTAGACATTACCAATATCTTATCAGGAAGGGATCCAGAAGTTTAAATAGGGTTAGGAACTGTCTGCTCGTTTGTCTCATATGATAATGGTGACACCTTTAGCACTGCTAAGAGTTCCTTTATAGAGACTTTAGACAAATACCATGATCGGTTGCCGTTTCCTGCAAAAAAAAATAAATAAATAAACAAATAAAAATAACTCAGCAAATAATCAATAATTGAAGAAAAAAAATCAGAAGCTCCATCATATGTTCCTCGAAAAAACATCAAGTTATATTGCTCAAAAAAAGAGGGGAGTCTCGAATAATATTTCCCAAAGAAAACCATTTCCTAAAATTATTTTTCGAAAGAACAGCAGCTTTAAAATATATTTCTCTACAAAACAGAAGCTCAAACATTTATTTCTCTCAGAAACAGAATCTGGTCATAGTTTCTGCTGGAACAAATTTCACGGAGAACTGGTAACTTAAAATTTCCTTGCTCAGTTTAAAAGATAAACAAAAAGGTACTTAATTATCAGACGTTTAGAAAGCACTTGTTATTTTTTTTTTTTTAAATATAAATGGAAGGAGGGGAATATACTTTTGGAACTAAAGGGATGGTGGTCAATGGACCGTTGAATATTGCCACTCTTGTTAAAGGTTACTTAGATGTTCTTTGTAGTCTCTGTGCTGCAGTGTCCTGGCCATTGATAAGCATTGTTCCTGCTTTTTCCAGACTTTTTCATGGGGGGGGGGGGGGCGTAAATAGTGCGTTTCAGTATAAATAATGAAACACAAAAGAAATGAAAAGGGCAAGCACTGTTACTTGGAAAAGTTTTGCAGTAGTCTGTGATTGGTCAATTTATGTGTAGCCACAATTTGCATACGATGATGTATACGATTATGTGATTCTGATTGGTCATCGTCATCGTAGACCTCATGACTTTCAACCCCGGGAAGCGTCTAGAGCCATGCCGCTCCTCGCACCGGTAATTTTGTCGACGAATTGTCAACACCGTACCTGAGTCTGTAACAATGTAGGCCTCTATCACCGACTGTGCTGTCTCCGTTTCCTGTTCTTTCACGTCAGCGTCATGTAAACTACCTTAATTATCTTCATCATTCAGCTTGATTTTATCTAATTTGTGTGTGCCAGTCCGATCAATTAATAAAATGGAACTCGGATCAAATGGAACTCTCACTCTCTGGGTTTCTGTTTTGACGTCTTTCTCTCTCTACTGTAATTGGAACTTTCTGTAACGTTTGGGATATCCGTCGCTGGGGCAGTCATACCACGACTGTAAACCCCTAAAAGCACAAATATTTCATAACGTTATACATCAGTCCCTTTTTCAGTTACACCTCCCTGCTTTGACGAAAGACTTATGGGGGACGGTTTCGCATATGAAAAAACAGAGCATTCCAATATCATATAACACGATTATGCGTGTATTAGGCATTACTAAATTTTTGATTCGAATCATATCATGATGAAGTATAAGTTTATTTTGTAAGATTTCTTTCAATATCTTCACCAGCATCATTCTCTCCAAGCCAAACCACAATCGGCAGGCTTCTTCGACCAAAAGGTTGGTGCAACCAATGGCTTACCCCGAACACATCGTTTACTTCAAGAGACAGTTCAAGCATCGAATGAGGGAGGGAATACATACACTGTGTCAATGTGCAGTAATGTGCATCAAAAGAAAAAGTCAACCATATTTTAAGTAAACGGAGGATTGAAAAAGTTCATTATTTGAATCCAGAAAATCAGCTGACTCAAAGAAAATATGAAAAGCCTTTTTTAAGATGCAAAATTTGTGATCATACTCCACACCACTGACCAGATAGCACCAGAAATGGACAGGTGGATTTTCTGTGGCAAAGATTTAACATGCTGTAGTATCTCAGCAGTTATCAAACTTTGTACTAATATTTCTACTTCATCCCCAGTGAATTTTTACTTTCAAGAGAATCACTCACCGCTTACTCTTGAAACAAGACTTTGAACTCTGTTGCCCTTACCTGACCTTGACCGTCTTATACAAAGTGGCACGTGTGTTTGGGCTTCCCTAAATATAGCACTAAGTGTAACATTCTGACAACTCAACTTCTTCAAATAAGGTGCTAACAAAACTTTCAGACTTTGATTTCACTTGATCTCACTGATCTTTGACTTTTTACAAAAAGGATGTAACATCCACCCTAATAATTGCTACCTACAAAGAAATCTTGAAATTTAAGAAGCAGTTATTCTTCAGACATGGTATGAACAAAGTTTCAGTTGGTGACCTCAATTGACCATTCATCTTAATCCCCATGAAGAACAGTGAGGCTCCCCTAATTTCTTTGGGATACCAACACACCATGACTTGAAGTGCAAACAGTTTTACTTGTTGAGATACAGTGTACCATACACCATGAAACAGATCTATTTCACTCTCAGTGAGGACTAATGACTGACATATTCCCAGGCTTAACTCATACCTTACTTTTTTTTTACAATTCTACCACAGCATTAGCTAACAAACTTAGGTATGATATCAATGTTGACATTTCAGCAATTTTATCTGGTAGTCCAAGGAACAACTAACCTTTAAAATGTGCTTGTGTTTTTCAAACTTTAGGGGGGGGTGTCCTGCCAACAAAGATGTCATGACTTAATCCTTGGATGTTGTACCATGAATGCAAATCCATTGTGCTGTTGTATACCAAATTCATTGCCACATTTAGAGACATTGTTTCAGATAATGTAAGTAAAATCATAATTTCATTCAAGCACTAACCAACTTGGTTGTCTGAAGGACAACCGTATAACAAAACTTGGTTGTCCTGTACAGTTTTGAGGGTTCTTATATGCCAGTACTACCACTTATGTTCAGCACTGACAAAACTCTCTGTTGTTTCTGGAGTATTCAGCATGAAAGTTAGAACAGTCTGAAGCATTTGATTTAATCATTTGTCATAATATCCAAACATAGTACATCATCGCATTTTGAATTATTATGTAACCCGCCCCCTCAGAACAACATGCTCCCAATCCTTAACCTCAAACATAAGGATAAAAACTTTGGTAATAGTAAGGAGAAGTAAACTGGTGATTACAGTGAGTGGTTTGACCATCCCATAGCACCGATGCAGTTCCATAACTATTCCCCCACCCCTCAGCTCCATTGCAATTTCCCATCCAATACTGAAAGTAAGCACCTTCCTCAGAACCATCTGCAGTTGCGTCAGCAATGTCCTCCATAGTACCTGCAAATTCAGGAATCGGGTTGCTCTTTGAACTCACTGTGGATCCCTCTGACCTGTAGCTACTACTATTGCTAAGTCCATAACCATGTCTGTACTGATCCGCACTAGCGCTGCAATTACCAGTTTCTGAAAACTGATTGTGTTCTTTGGAATAATCTGAAGTTGACGGGTCATGTGAATCCTCCATGAATTCAGAAGATTGTTCAGAATTAGCATTGTTTGTTTCATCGTCTTCCCGATTATTGACCGTAAAGGACTTTAAATCATTCTCTACCTTCCAAACAGAATTACTCCCCTTTTGTATCTGTGCAGTATCTTCCTTACCCTGTTCAAGATTTTTTTTTCCTTGTAGGGGAAACATACTTTGTGAGTTTGTTCTTGCAACAAGTTTAAAGTACTCCCAGATTTTATCTGAGCTTCTGCATTCTTGAGAATGAAACTGTAACCACTTATCATTGTTCTTGCTGGATGTATTTTGATGAATACTTTTTTCTTCGTCACTATTTTGCTGATCTTGTAACCTCATCCTTCTCGCTCCATCACCTAAGCAAGCCTTGTACGTACTACTGTCATTCAATGATAGCATATTACCTTCCAAGTGAGCAACATCGTTAACTTTCTGCTTTCTTGCATTCTTCATCAAGTTGCTTTGTCTTTTTTTGGCAGTCTTATCTTCCTTACAAAATGAGAAGTTTTCTGTGACATTTCTCTGGACAGATAAATTCCTCTTAGCAGTTCTACCACTATTATCGTCTAAAGTGTCTGCACCATGGTCTATCTTATCAGTAATGCAAATATCTTGTTGGAATTCCTCTCTTTCAACTATTTCCTTTCCATTCTGACAATCTAGTACTTCAGTTTCTCTCTTTACATGAATGCTACTGTATCCATTCAATTGCAAGGATTCTGAACAAGCTTCTAATTTTCGTTTGTCCAGTTTGAAAGAATCCTGATCAACATCATCATAGTTTTTTGTTAAACTTTGTGATGAACCTTGCTCTTCTACGACAGCTTCTTCCATCTTGAATTTTTCCAAAAGATCACATACAGCCTTGAATTCTGCTAGAATATCGCTATCTCCCAGATGTCCAAACCCATCGATATTTTCTGCGTTTGATCTTCCACATTCCTGGGACATCATTTGCGAATACAACTGTTCGCTGTAATGCATTGTTTCCAAACCAGAAAGTTGACTAGACCCTACACATCTCTCAGTATCTTCATCATGGTTCATTACAGCTCCTACAGAATTGTACTCTAATCCTCTCACATCATTGGTTGACTTATTATCGACTTCTTTTTTACTACCACATTCTCCGTCTTCAAACAATCTCACCACATCATCCCATCGCCATGGCTGCCTTCTTGTTTCTTTCACCTGCTGTAATATTGCCATGGGAACCATCCAGTCCTGCAATTCATTTCTCATACTCCATGATGGATTTCTATCCTGAGGTGAATCAGTCTCTCTGTATATATCATCTTCATTTTTGTTCTTCGTAAAGAGATTCATTTGTTGACTTCCTGCTTCTATCTCTTTATCACTCTGCAGGGCAACCTCACTACTTTCTCTTCCATGTATACTTGTCTCTGTTTTGCTCTTTTCAAAGTTTGGACTTTTGATCTTGGCTTCTTCTTCATCATCATTTGCTAATACCAGAGTCTCATGTCTAAAAGTGTCCTCCAAGTTTTCATCAATCAAATCATTTTTTGATGAAGAGAGAAGCTCAATTATGTCATCAGAATCATTATTCGAAGTTTCAGTCTCTGGGGTGAGAAGAACGTCTGTTTCAACTTCATGAAATGACAGTTCCAAAAGGTTTGATGGTAACAGGTCTGTCAGGCAAAAAAAAAATGTTTGTGGAAGAAAAGATCAATTAATTACTACAATTGCAATCTTTGTATTCTGTCAGCTTTAAGATCAAATTAAAAAATCTAGCATATTTCTAGCATACCAACCTCTTGTAGCTGTGGGTGGCTCAAGTGGTTACACTGGCATCTGTGCATGATTTGTATCATCCACAATACTTATAAGCGAGCATTTGCTGCACTTCATTACATTTGAGAGCTTTCAACCTAAATTTATCATTTGTCTACATGAACATGTGACTTGTTCAGTGCAACTTTTCATAACAGATGATCAGTGAATCAGCAGAACTAATGAATATTGAAGGTCCATTGATACAGTCTTGTTATGGATGATTATACAGTATTGTAGCAAAATGTGAAGGTTATGTATGCAATGTGGAAAGTAAGTTAAAGGTTAATGATAATCCCTTGTCCTTCACTTTTTAAAATAAATATACATTTTAAGATTTTCATGATGAGTTTCCTTGGACAATGCTATGTTTTGTTCATTATAGACAAACATTGCTGGGTGTGATCACTTCGGCATAGGAGGAAGGGGGGGGGAGGGGGTTACAACCTCATCCTATGGATGGGGATTACTAGAGATGATTCTTAACACTGTAAAAGAGAAACATTGCTAGGTGTGATCACTTCAGCATAGGAGAAGTAAGGGGGGGGGGGGGGTTACAACCTCATTTTACGGATGGGGCCTATTAGAGAAAGTTCTTACATCGTGAATGTTGTTGCTCAATCATTGAAGCCTTTTGCTACTCTTCCCTAAAAATGTTAAGCTCTCAGTCAGTACTCTGTTTATTATTTTATTATGATGTACCTGGCAACAATTTGATGCTACTTCCACTCTTTTTTTGCACAGTCTGTAGGAGGTTGACCTCTGATCCTTCACTAGCCAAAGTGATGGCAGCTCCATAGGTCCCAAACCTTCCTGCTCTGCCGATTCTGTGCAGGTAGGTCTTAAAATCTTTGGGTACGTCCAGATTGATGATGAGGTTTACATTTTCTGCATCTATGCCTCGTGCTGTCTGCAATGAATAACCACAGGCAGGGAGTATCATATAAGTACCACCTCTGGTCATAATTTGGTAATCAAATATTACCATGGAATTTCTCGTAAAAGATGATGTACTTTCAATTGTGTGTATTAAACAGACGCGAGGCACTACACGAGTGAATCACATTGTGTTTCACTTAATGTACACTTAATTTTTCTGCAAATGATGAATAGTAACATGTCAAACACCAAATATTAATGACATTCATAGTTTGCATGTCATTAAGTATACAACATGATCTCGACTTTTAAGAAGAAAAGGAAATCAATTGATGACTGGTGATTTACACCATTGATCCAATATGATGGTGTCTCTAAACAATATGAATATTGCATACATATATACATTACTATCAGTTTGTATTATTGTCATATCTGGAAGACTGATGAAAACACTGACTGACTGAAAGACTGATTGGCTGACTGACTGATTGAATGACTGATTAATTTAATGACTGACTGATTGAGTGACTGACTGATAAATTAATTTAATGACTAACTGGACTGAATGACTGGTTAATTGAATAACTGATTGATGGACTAATCAAATGTATGATTGCTTGAATGAAGTAACATACAAATACAGGATTGAAACACAACTACAGACAAATCCCAGACAAACAAAATAAAACTAAAACAAACAGCAGCTCACCAAATCCGTTGAGATGAGTATCCTACACTTGTAAGATTTCAGCTCTGCCATAGCTTTCATTCGGTCTCCTTGCTCTTGGTTTCCAGAAATGAAAGTTGCTGGCCAACCTCCCTCCAAGAGTACATCACAAAGATTCTGAGCTCTACTCATGACATTAAAAGAATAAATAAAGTTTGAAACACAACTATTATGAGAAATCAAAATGTATCTCCCCTCATGATAGCTGTTTCTGTGACTTTAAAGCAGGTTGATATCATTAAATTGCTACTAAAGACTGATATCTCCAGTCATTTGTCTTCCATCTTTTCCTTCTAACTTGTAGTGTACAGTACATTTTCACCTTATGAATTCTGTTGGCTGGAGATAACTTCTTTAACCCATATTAGGTAAACTAGATTTACTACATTAATGAATGGCAATCAATGCCTAATATGAGTAAATACAGAGTACATATTAATGCAAGTATTATGTTAATGTTAAAGAGTCAAGGCAGCCTACACACAACAACATATACCCCATTACACCACATAGACATGTATACATTAAAACAGCCAAACCCATTGCACTGCTTCCACCTTTTCAAGGACATCAGAATGCAGTTGCTTAATTTAGTTAGTACATCATTTATTGTGAACAATACTGTAAACGTAGAGCAATGGCAGATTTGTGTTATAAAATGAATTTTCATATTTAATGTTACCTTGATTGTAAGTTTGAAAATATGAGGCACTGGTTGAAGGCAATCTGAGAAAGGAGATCAACTAAGTAATCAGCTTTGATTTGGAAGGCCTTGTGTGGAAGGTCATGTCCCGGGACAATTTTATAAAACTGCTTGATACCTACAAACAACAAAGAAGTGAAGATACATATAAAAATAATCATCCTCTTAGTTTGCTTTAAACATCATCAGAAGAATAAACTCAGACATGACTTGGATTTTAATGGCATCAGTGTGGCTTGTGAATGGCATAAGTAAAAAGAAGCTACTTGAAAGCAGCTAAAATTATCTTGTGAAGAGATCAGGTGTTAAGAAAGACTAACTCTAACAGCAGTTGACCCCACAAGCATGTTTCCTCTCTGCAGCACAGTAGCTATCATTCTTGACGATTTGCATAGTGGCTTGTCTAGCATTCCTGAATCAGAGATAAGCCTTGAGATTAAGCGTATGGTATGCTTTGAACCTGTTGCCTCATGATCAACCTCCAAGGTAGTCATAAGAATGCCTTTTGCCATCTCTATAGTCCATGATAATTTGAGCATGACCAATGGATGATTCAGGGAGGCTGGAGTCCTTTATATGGTTGATGTGATTAATTCAGTGTACACATTTTGAGTGCAGATTTCAGTTTATAGTAGTCTACATATTTCTGATTATACTTCCCTGAATCAATGACATAGTCTAACATCAAGAAGACTTAACATTTTGAAAGTGTAAGGAAGATATTCTTTCACTAAAACCACTGCATTCTGCCTGTACCTGGTCTCAGGAATGACCTATCAACACCCCCGCCCCACCCCCCACTCATGCTTTGTTACTGTAACTACACAGACTAATCAAGTGCCAAAGGATGAGAACACTAACAGATCTTAAATGAAGCAATGGCAAGTACGGGGTGCCTAATAACAAGAATGACAGAGACTTCCCTAAGATATTCATTCCAATATTCATTCCTCTGAGACATATATGCTTTATGGGGAAGGGTGATACCAAAATATGCCAAAATGGAAATGAGACTGTTTAACAATGCCTCAATGAGGAAGAATAATGTAATAATTGACAAAGTCTTCATGTTTGTGTAGGATTGTAAATGAATTACCTTGCAATGTGAGGTCCCTTGGATTAAGCCTTACAAATGTTGGGTCTCTCATGTAATTGGTCAGTTGCTCTGCAAGGGATTCTGGGTAAGTAGCAGAAAGTGCTAACATTTGCTTGTTCTCAGGTAACTGATGATAAATCCAGCTGCGGAGGGAAAAATTGTAAAGAAATGTGCACATGTGGTTGCAACAGCAAATGATATGTAGAGACCACTAAAATGTTAAAGTGCTGTACTTATCTAAGGGTGACTAGCTTTCAACTCACAAACTGCGAATTTTCATGTATCAAGGTTTCAAACTTGCTCAATTTTCTATCAGGAAAGGCAGAATTTTGGGAGTGTCTGTCCTACTAGTTGAAAAGAGTCTTTTGTTAAACATATGCACACTAGAATGTCAAATACTAGAGCATATTTATCTAGCTATCATAATGTATCCAGTTCTTAACTTTCACTCTTTTTATTCTTATTACTATATCATGTTTTTCTTCATGGCTGAGGTGCACTGACTCACAACTATGAATTGAAAGATGCACTAAATGTGATAACCAACAACAAGATGATATGAAGGAAGGGTATTACAATTGAAAAAAAGCATTATTCTCTCATTCATTACTTGATGGATTCCACATTGTTTTGGCATAATTTAAAAATAAATCAAAGGTTCACTAAAATATCACCTCGTTGATAAATAAATGCCATTTAAATAAGTTGGTGTATCAGCCTCACTCATTTCAAACCCAGAAGCATAAATGGACTGGTTTGAACAATCATCTGATGGAGTCTTGAATGTTCAAATCATTGTAACACTTCTTATCTTGGTTAACACAAATGTACCATGACCAACAACTTACTTGACAGAAGCCTGAAATTTTTCATCTAATAGCTTGTCTGCCTCATCAAGGATGAAAAGCCTGACACTCTCTGTTTTCATGACATCATATTCGATCAATTGTTTGATACGGCCTACAAAACAAAAGGACAATAGAGATGATAAAACCATAATCTGATGTTCTCTATAGAGGCATCAGATGAAGAGAAGCGACAGATATTACAGTGTTTCAGCATATCTTTAAGTATTTCAACATTGGCATAAAGTAACCAGAATTTCCCACAAAATCATGGTCATAAGCAGGGGTTTTACTGACAATGAAAATGAGAAATTTGAGTAATCAAACCTGGAAAGAAAACAACAATGTGAACATGATGCTATCCTCTGTTATCCATTAACATGATAGTATGTTCTCCACAACTAAGCATGTTGCACTTTATTACCACATGTATAATTTAAGAAAAAGAAATGAAATACTGTGTCAGTCACATACCGAGGGAGGTGAATTGATTACAATAATTTACTTTACAGTTTGTACTTAGAGGTACTAAGAAGATGCAGTAAGTACTATACCAGGAGTGCCAACTGCAATATGACATTTCTTCAAGTTTTGTCTGTCTTGCCCAAAGATAGTGCCACCAATAAATGCATGGCATTTCAGTCCCTCTATGGCACAACCAATAGCCTGTATGACATCCTTAATCTGTATTGCAATTTCTCGGGTGGGTGCAAGGATGAGAATTTGTAAACTGTTGGATGATGCGATGACGCTCTCCAGGGCTATCACGCTAAAAACACAAGTCTTTCCAGTGCCAGATTTAGCTTGAACTATCAAATCTATTAAAAGATGCAAAGAATCAGTGAAAGTGATTATGACTAACATAAGAATGACAAAATCACACATAGCCAAATTAGCAATCAGAATTGGACGAAGCAAGCATGTCTTCAATGACCGCCTAATGTTATGCTGAATTCTGCATTAAGTACACTCACCCAGACAATACTATACAGTACTATCACTACAAAATAACGCATGGTAATAGTTATTGTATCATTTGCCAGTCATGTTTTGAAGGATCAGCAATGTTTAAATGAGTCAGGGAAGAATAATCAAGATAGATTGCTACTGCAAACATGAGAATTCACAGGTTTGTGAAATACAGTCATTGAAAATGCAAATTAGCAAATGGTTTTACATTTTGACACATGTAATACTGTACACTACTGAGAGTGCTGGTGTGCAAGAAAATAAATTCATGACCAAAATGAAAAATAAAGTCTCTATGAATAAAATGAAAGTTTGAACAATTTCAAAACACATTTTAACAAACACCAAAATTATGTGATTTAGAGGACAAAGTTCATCACCTAATCCACATCGTCCTAATGGTATAGCTTTGAGCTGTATGGGAGATGGCCTCTCAAACCCTGCTGATGCCAGTCCTTTCTCGACAGGAGGTGAAAGCATCAAAGAGGCAAAGTCCACATTGGCATTTTCACTGGAGAGGACATCTGACGTTCGTTTTTTCTCGAGAAGGCTGTGTGCTGGTTTTGCATCTGTTGATGCAGCCATGATCAATGACAAGACTGCATGGATACTATAGTTCTGCATATTTAATGACAGAGAATGTTTAACACAATGAATATCCACGTATACTCTCAGTTGCTAAATTCTTTATTTGTTATGGCAAGGATGTGCCTCAGATTGCTCTACTTTTCAGAAGCATTTGTATCTACATAATGTGCTTGCAGATGTCCTTTTTGTATAAGATGTAACTTAAACAGTGTAATAAGAACTGGAGTAATCACAAAAGTCTTTTTATGAGAAAACTCCAAGTTTTCAAGGTTTCTGGTGACCGTAAAATAGGCTAATATCAACAGCCTTCATAAATATAATTCACTTTATTGTTACAGGCTACAGTCCACATGTATATTGATGTGCTACATTCTGATTTCTTTGTACCCATTGCCATCTCAAAACAAAACTTTGACCTACTTTATAGTTTATACCCAACATTTCACCAAGGCAAGATAAGCACCATTTGACAATGCTACTAAAAGGCCCCATGAATTATGCAATAAGCTATATATTTCTTAGAGATATTGTTTGGTTGCACACTACGATTCCATTTCCAGTAGCTTACCACAAAGTTAGAGGTTACTATCTGCACCAATTAATCAGGATTGTCCCCTTTATTATTGGGATTGTCCCAATAGAAAGGTAAAGTGAGTATAGAGAATATGCTATTGTATTTTGCAGGTCTATCTTGCAAGGATGTATTAAATGTGTCACCTATTCAGAGTTACACAATTGTTGCATAGTTATGCAAATTTTGTACCTGTATAAAAGCGTTAGCATGTGGCTGGAGTGACATCTCTCTACGATCTGACTGGAAATGGAGCATGGTACAGTATACTGCATTGTTCATGTATTGTACATTGTGCATTATCTTAACTTACACACACGTTGGGAGTGTTAAAGCGTTGTAAGTGTAAATTTCCAAACTTGTGATCTACTGTTAAAATAAACTAGAACAGCAATGCTGCTGAATCTCAAAACTTCTGATTGCTTAATGTTTCTTTGTAAGGATATTCTGACAATGATAAATAAAACGTTCAGCTGTGAATGAATAGGTTGAAATGATAAACAGTTAAGTTTGAATCTGACTGATGTGAAATTAACCTTTTAGACATTTTGTCTTTATGGTTCTCCTTCATTCTCTACTACTCTCTTTTCAAGTCCCCTCTTGAATTGAGGTAGGTGATGACATCCATGTGGACTGTACTCCTTGAGACACAAAGCTTGGAAAGTTTTCTCAATGTGTTCACAATTTTACCCACTGACTTCCACCAAAGCAATAGGCTTGTTGTAATTAAAGAGAAGCACCTACACTGCCCGGCAAATGTAAGACTTGTCCAACTAAGTATCCCTTCATGAGATCTTATGTGTAGAAGATGGCTCACTACACACAGATATGCCATCATAAATTCAGAGATAACAATTATCACAGGAACCAAAAAGTAACTGGAGTTCTTCTTGGGGCAGTTAAAGAAATTGTGTGCCTAGGCAAAAATTCAAACCATTTAAATTTCATAGCCACTAAATTTAGTTCTGCACTCCTTCGAGTCCTTCTTGGACTCTTTGGAGTGCATTCTACCAAGCACTGGATGATGAACTCCATGAAATGATCAACAGTTTCAATGGTCTTCAGAAGTGATGACATATTTGAGTGGAAGAGAAGTGCAATATGGAGAATTATTGCTCCAAGCAGGCTAGTTTGCTTGTTTAATTATTGACCAATCACAACGCTTCTTACATATGAATTGGCAAGTGACTAAGTGCTGATCTTCACCTGCGTAGCAATCGTTTGCTCTGTACTGTACCTCACCCTCGTTGCATTGCAAATGGCAAATTCGTACTAATACCTCAGTCTATAAGTGATTTTATGAATACGTTGGAGGTCGTGGGTGCGTAAAGTGTGCTAATACATTGAACGATGTGATATAGAGGGTTAAGTAATGTTTGCAGTCAGAGTAAGAATGAAAAAATAGGCCAGGTTTCGTGTACCATTAGATTTAGAATGAGTGTCGTAACATGTAGATATATGATGTGTGGGCATAGCCTATTAGTACTACATGGGGGACGCCTGTGTTTACAATGGACTTAGGTTAGGCCTCAATCCACATATCATCATTAAAAATAAAATTGAGAGTTTGTGTGGAGTCTACATGCGCCTAGGAATTTTAGGAAGACTTAGCCTAGGCTTACATCACTTCTGATCTCTGGTCCTTATCTGTACCAAAATAGTATGTAATCTTTGAGCTAGATCCATAGAAAAGAGCTATTCGTAACCTATCTCCCACCCATACAGATCTATATAGTATCACTATCAGACCCTGCATAGTATTAGTAACGGTACAGTAGTCTACTGTGGCAGTGTGCTATAAGCATGCTTATCGCGAAACAAGTTACTCTAAACTTACTGTACTAAAATAACAACGTTGCGCAACACGAACGTTAGTGTTAAAGTTCAATCAAAGAAAATGTATATTTTCATTAAGAACAAGCTTGTCCAAGACAAATTGCCGTCCATCAATTCGGATTCACTGGTACGATATACACATTATCTAGTTCTCTGTAAGATAGGCCCCACTAACTGCTCAGTGGAGACGGGACAGTTTCTGTTTTCTATGTGCAAAACGGAACGTTACTGTTAATAGTTTGTTGTTTCCATCCACAACATGGTCGGCCATCAGGGCCAAAAGGAAAGCAATGCGTAACGGTAAACATTTAAAGGCAAACGAAAATGTAAAGAAAAACCTACCTCGAAAGTAAAAGATAAAAGTCAAAAGATAAAGATAAACCTAAAACGCAAGGAAAAAGTTCAATTAAAAAAAATACAACCATGATTACCATGCATACAGTAATGTAAGTTTAACGTAGTATACCCTATATAGCAGTTTCCGCCTCAAGTGATCTCAAGTGTTCACCGTCGGTGAAAGCAGAGGAGGTAGCAGTTCATTCACAGGGGGCGAAAATGGCTTTTAAGGGTGCTCTCTTATAAAAATACCCACTGCTCTTCAAAGATATTGGAGGGGGGGGGGGGGGTGATGAGTGCTGGCAGCACTGTTAGGGTTCCTACATAGAGAGGGTTGCGATTTTAGACATTTCACCTCCGGCCACCTGCGTGGATATTGTAAGCCTATGTACGTGCATGCAAGTTAGTCAAACGGTGATACATAATTTGAACTTATGCAGTGAAAACAAACATTATAACGCCAAATGATTGTTCATCATGTCTCACAAAGGATCAGTAAAGTCGTACATTTTGAGGCAAAATGGCGTCAATTATCCAATTGTCAAAACCTCATATAGGAACCTATGAGGACTACCTCAGCGTGCAAGAAAAATTTGCTTTCTATATTCTTGGATCACTTTGCAAATATTTGAATAGTGATGAACATATCTTTAGTCCCATACTGTTTTCAGTGGGCAGTTGAGCCACAGTCATTGTTTGAAGGGTCTCAAGAGACTCTAAGTGAACTGCAGTTGTTATGAGTGTAGCTAGATTTGTTTTCTTACTGAGCCTAGGACATGGATGAGGGGGACATCAACAATTGTGGTACTGATATGGAAATATATGCCCATGTTGCAATGGCGCAGGCAGAATTTTTTTGGTAGGCAGGTGAACTGAGCCTACGAATTGTTTGAAGACTATCTAAACGAGGCGCTATCACCTTTTGGAGCATACCAGGAAAAATACGTAACTCCCCACACTATATTTCTGGAAATCGCCCTTAACACGCTCAGAAAGTAATTAACTCCAGAAAATGTTATTGCCAATAGTTTCTTGGATGAACAATTAATCTCATTTGGGAGTTTTCCGATGAAAAATTGTACATCTCGTGAATACTGTACTTATCTCATACATACTACTCATTTCCCGGATGTGGAAGGTGCTGTAGCACTCAAACTTGCATTTTCTTTACATCTTCTTCAATTTTCTCTCATTCTTTTCTTTTTCTTTTTACTTTATCTCCTTTGCGAAAAGCTGAAAAGGGCGCCGGTAATTAATTTGAATCGACCGTGCGGAAAGGGGGGGGGGGGGGGAGACCGGTCCTAAAATCGTTTTTTTATCAATATGTTAGCAAAAAGTTGGGATTTTCGGCAGTTTGGATCCGAAGGCAGGTGGGTTAGAGAACATGTAGTATGAAAATTGAACAAATTGATAAACTTTTAACGATGTTATGGCCTTATACAACTTTTTTAGTAGACGAACGAACAAAAATGTGCAAAAGGCTCTAAACCCACATCAAAAAGTTTTGTTGACCGTTAGCGTAAAAGCTAACCACCAAAGAAAAGGAAAATTGAAAATACCATGAACGTTCAAAACGTCAGCATTCCATAGAGTGGTAGGTCATAGGTATCATCCTAGGTTTGAATGGACAGTCAATGCAAGAGATTTCGTTGAAAGGGACTTAGTTGTCTACATAGATTCTTCATTACAATCATCTAGACAGTGTTTTGAAGCAGCTAAAAGGGCGAATAGGAGTTTAGGTATGATTAAGAGAAATTTTACTTTCCTTATGCAAGACATTGTTGTTAGGCTCTATAAGCAGTTGGTAATTAGGCCTCATTCAGAGTAAGCTGTTCAAGCTTTGAACCCATATTTTACTTAAGATGAAGATTAACTTGAGAAAGTCCACTTCAGAGCCACTAGATTGATAAGCGACTTAAAGGGTGTTCCTTGTTATAGTAGGTTACGTCTCTTACATCGCCCTTTCTTTGAACTGAGAATATTACGAAGAGATTTACAAGATTGTTCATGGTTTTGATGATTTATCCTTTTCTGACTTTCTCAAGTTTGCAAATAGTAAAATTACAAGCGGTCATTGTCTTAAACTCCAGAAGGTTCTAAGTAGGATCCATATACGTCGTTACTTCTTTTCTCAGAGGGTAGGGAATGAGTGGAATGAGTGGAATGAGTTGCCTGAGGATGAAGTAATGGCAAGAAGTGGTAATGTTTAAAAATGCACTGGACAAGTACTTTAAGATTTTTGACGGGGTTTGAATTTTGTAGCTGTATTTTATCTATTTTTTTTTCAAGGTCCTTGATGGGGGCTTTATCGTCACTCCTGATCAGTTTTTCATGCTAAACTAAACTATATGTGGGGAAAACTTCTGCAAGTCTTTGAAGACCACCTTGCTTTTTCGATTTAGCAGTGTTGAAGGACTCGAGACCTGTCTCGGCCTGGCCGATTTTTCAGTCCTCGGTCTCATTTTGAAAGTGACCGGTCTCGAATCCCGATTTCCAAGGACCCGGAGTTCAAAGACTCGGACCCTGACTCGACTCTGCATGTGGCCTCTAGGACTTGCGCTGAGACCAGGAACAAGTCTTTTTTAAAAAATGCACATTTTGTGCAGCTTGAATGGGAAAAATAACGCAACAACTGAAATCTCGATTTACCTTAAACTTAGCCATGTAACGTGTCTGCTCTAGGGCGCTTACAGGTAAGCGTACTATAGAAATAGAGGCTTCCATGAATACACGCACATACTAATGTCGGGGTGTCTGTCACGTGGGTTATTCTCGTTTATTACCACAGTTGGAAAGCTAGCACAATATTTCGAATCCGTTGATAAACGCCAACACGAGATTATGTAGAGTACAAGTCAATGGCCATAATTTAATGCCAGAGTGTCCCATATAAGGGGAGTTCCACACTAGCTTGATGGTACTCCGGTTAGCAGCGATCAGGGTATGACTGACTTGTTAAATGATTATTTTGTCTCAGTTTTTACGAAGGAATAACCTCTTTTGGGTTCTCATTCATTACTTGTTGATTGTCCGTTCACTTTTGATGACATTTTCCTGTCTGAGGACTTGGTTGCCAATAAATCAAGGGGGTTAAGTGTTTGCATGTCTGTATGACTTGATGAGATTTATCTAGCTATCTTTCGGGGGTGTTCTGATATTTTCTGCAAGTTCCTTAGTAACAGGCACTTTTTCTTCTTAGTTTAGCTCCTCAAAATTCTGCTCTTGGTCCAGTTCTATTTATGATTTTCATCAATGACATTGATAGCTAAATCTCTTCTAGTATTAGTAACTTTGCTGACGAGACTAAGCTTTATGGAGTAGTAGATGACTTACATGATGCTTCTCTACTGCAAAAAGATTTGGATAAATTAGCTTCTTGGCCAGAGACCTGGCAAATGCCCTTCAATGTCAGCAAATGCAAGGTAGTTCATTTTGGTGCAAAAAATATAGACCATGATTACTTCAAGAATGGTTGCAACTTGGACAATGTTTCCATGGATAAGGATCTTGGTTTAGTCATTGTACTGCCCATGATGTCATGGACAGTACCGAGGCACGCTTCTCATTTTCGAGAGGCAGTTCTTTCGTTCAATGTTTCTTGATTCACATTTAGTGGTTTGCTCTACAACTGAGCTCATTGTGTTGAGCGGATCATGTACACGGGAACGAGACTTCTTTGTAAATTTTGATTGGGATATGGCTTAATAAGACCGGTTTTTTATCTTTTTTATTTTGACAGTTTTGTATTTTATTGTTTCGCAATGTAAGACTTAAGCCAACCTCCCAGCGATATACATGCAGGCGTGATAATCGTTGCGACGGTGTATCACATACCTCTGTATATGGTCGCAGTCCCTCCTCCGTTGAGTCAGTACCGATGCTCGGAATATATACAATACACTAACATCTGACAAACACCATGATACGGTGCCCTGTTTACGAGGAAACTATGGAAGAGTAGAAGGGACATACAAAGGAAAAAGAACCATCTCGACAGAGTGACAATCTAAAGTTTGTTGAATTGACATTTTGACGACTTAAATAAAGTCTTCAAAATGAAAAAAAAAATCGAAAAATTGTCGATTTAATTAACCTGTCGAAACGTTGAAACTCTGAAAATTGTCATTTTGCCGAGTTACAGTATCTTGTCAAAGTTGACAAAATTCGAAAAATTGTCATTTTGCAGAGATAGAACAATTCATTAAAAACGGCAAAATTCCAAATTTTGTTATTTTGTCGACTTAGAACATCTGGCCTAAATGGAAAAATTCCAAAAATTGTCATTTTCCAGAGTTCAAACATCTCGTAAAAGTGACAAAATTCGAAAATTTGCCCTTTTTGATGAGTTCGAACATCTCTTCAAAATGACAAAATTTGAAAAATTATCATCTTGCTGAGATGAAGCAACTCATCAAAATAGCAAAATTCAGAGAAATGTAATTTAGTTTGACTAGAAAATCCTGCTCAAATGGCAAAATTCCAAAAATTGTCATTTTGCCGAGTTAGAGCATCTCGTCAAAATTGCAAAACTGAAGATTGTTTTCTTGCCGAGTAAGAATATCTTGTCCAATGGGGAAATTCGGAAAATTGCCATTTCGCTGAATTAGACCATCAAAACGGGAGAGTCACGGTCGATGCTTTCAACTGGAAAGAGTAAATATGCTTGTAGTATATACTGGTTGAAAACATCGAAAACTTTCATACAATACTACGTATAGCTTAACCTCCATACGGTGAAGCTAATCTTATGGTTACAATGCCGACTCTAGACTATTGGATCTCGTAATAATGACAACATTCCGAATTTGGCCATTTTGACAAGATGTTTAAACTTGCAAAGTGGTAATTTATAGAATTTTTTCACTATAACGAGACTTTAGAACTAGGAAAAATGACGATTTTCGGAATTTGCCATTTTGGCAAGTGGTTACAAGTCAACAAAATGTCGACTACGTCACAAGCCACAAAGATCACAGTCAATTACATCATAATGGTCGCTCCCTTCGTATACAAGCATAGTGTCACAACTATACATTTATATATATATATAAATATGTTAACGAATATATATGTATATATATATAGCTAGCCTATATATAGCTAGCCTATATATAGCTAGCCTATATATAGCTAGCCTATATATAGCTAGCCTATATATAGCTAGCCTATATATAGCTAGCCTATATATAGCTAGCCTATATATAGCCTAGAGGCGTAGTGAATTCTGTTGTTCGAACGAAGTTCATTTCTTTTGTTCAGGCCATGTGGATTGAGAGAGAGTAATTGAGCGGTCCAGCAAACTTCACACTTGAGAAGGGTTTTGCAAGAGCTAAAGAGCTATTTGACAACTATTTTCATTACAATATGCAACTAGGGGTCACTCTAAGAAAATCAAACCCAAGCATTCAAGACTGGACTGTTACAAAAAAAAATCTTTTTTTTTTTTTTTGCAAGATGTTCGAAATCATTGAATAATTTGTCCGAAGTAGCCGGATCTTCAAGAGTGCAAGCTTCCTATCGACTACGAGGTTACGCTACTGAGCGTAACCTCATCAGCTGAGTATCAGGTGAATATAAAATTAGGCTGGCCATTACTTTGGTATGACTTCACAATCTTGCAAGTGCTACAAATGTGTTAGACAATTGCACCTCCCTTGTTAACTTGACTGGGCGAAAGTCACTTCTACGTTTGGATTGCTGGGAAATTGACATATTGTGAAGTTGCGCAACTTATTCACAAAGTCCAGCAAAGTTATCCAACATTACGTAACTATAATCTAATTAACAGCTATAGGTGGGCACGTTTGACAGATTTGCCACCATAGACCTATCATTTGCTACGTATCAGAGCATCAGAATATATGCATCCAGTTCAAAACATCTAGTTCCCGCTTGGTACAAGGTTGATGTTTGTTCTTTAACGGTGAGCAACATGAAGAAGACCCCACAGTCCATTTTATTACGCTTACACCACTTAATTTGAAAAAGTACCATTCGGGAGGCATTTATTTATTATCTATGAGCTGAGTTATTTTTTGTAGTAATTTTCTTCATTTATGAGTGAAACTGCTAGTGCCGGTTAAATGTACAGTGAAAGCTATCTTAGATTCCGTCCTAAGAGTCAATAAAGTATTTATTGAATAGAGTCCAAGGTCTAATACATGCCCTGTACAAACTTTGTCAGACTCGGAGCAGTTTACTACGAGACATCTGTCTGTACGTATGAACGTGTGACCTACTTAACGTTCTCCGCACTGATTCGTTAAAAGCTGTCTATTTGACCAATAGTGTATGGATGGTCTTTACGCGCCAATTACGATCACGAGAAACAAGTTGATGCCCTGAATTCACAATCTTAATAGATGAGACTCAAGCTTTCGTATCTTTTCGTTCATGTGATCATTTGGTTTCTGGTCATGAGAGTGTTTTCAACCTTCAGTCACCTGGAAAATGTCTGGAAAAATCAAAGTAGAACCGGTCTCGCCTTTGCGCCTTGATTTGGATGGCAGTGTTGGTAAAGGAACCGTAAACAACAGTAACTGTGTCGTGTGAACTATGATCGAGAGTTGTAACTAAGTTAGGGCAGAGAAAAAAGATAAGGCCTCGTATAGACTCTATTACTGGCCTGTCATTTTTCCTAGCCTAGCGTCAGGCCAAGGCTGAGTTATGCTGCTGTTCAGGACTCGGATGGACAGCGTATAATCTACCATTACAGCATAGAATGTGGACATCTAATAGACAAATTCCGGTGTCTTAAAACAGTAACGTTAACACGTATTCAGTCAGTGCTTTTAAATATTTTAAAGCCGTGAAATTAGCCTCAAGACCTAACTCTGTTACTGTGTTAGGCAATAGGCCTGGGTCGTATGCCTAAGTTAGGCATACTGCTAGGCTAGAGATAAGTTAAATGTTACTAGTTAGGCCTAACATCATGTTAGAAGGCTAATTAGGCCTACAGAGATTGTAGTGTAGGGCTGCCCTACATCAATATCATAACACTAAAACAAATTTTTAATCCTCATCTTGTTTGTGCTGTGCAGGCGTGGAAGAAGTTGGCCCACATCTGTTTTAATTAATTATATCATGGATAGCTGGGCTTTTAGTTTCTCCTTTGAGCCTGAACAACTGCTGCTGGCATATATCTTAAAATCGAGCACTGTGCTTCTCGTGTGGCCATGTGGGTGATTCATGTTTGTTACAATATATTCATGCAAGGAATCACAAGCTGCCTTGATTTCTTGTTTAAATATCATGTAGGCCCTAGGCCTAGTCTATTTCCCCTTTATAAATCAGGGGGTCTATCATATTTTGGGCAGGATACTGGGCCCCTCACCCCCCCCCCCCCCACCTAGCTAGGCCTACACTCATTTTCCTGGCAGAAATTTAAATGTGGTTAACTCATGGTCTCAACTTGGTTAACATTTATAAGCTTTTTGCTATATCTGAACTTATATTTGATTGTTTTTGGGTGTTGTAGTGACTAACTTGTTAGTGGTTTGAATGAGGAACTTCTTTCCATTTTGTTTTGGCCCATGCTGCATTAACCTGGTATTTTGTGCCTCCTTAGTTGTTCCTTTAACCTGTTAATTGTTATGTATACATAATCTCACTTACTTTAAGGCTGTAGGCCTAACGTTAGGCTAACTTTCTAATCAAAAGTTAGTTGAACATAGGCCTACATAAGCCTAACAATTAAGAACTAGCCTAGGTACTAGTAGGTTGAACAGTGGGCCATTTATTTTTTATCCAGTGTTTTCCAGTATTTACTGTAGCCTGTTAAACTTTTAAAGGCCTAATGTTCTGACTCACATGAGTCCAATTACAAAAATGTTTGTAATGTAACTAAGCATTTTTGGGTATACTCTTTTGCTACACATCAAACTGCTTTTAATTTTACAAAATTGAAAATAAAGCAAATACCCCATTTACAATAGACCTAATTATTGAGTAGACTAGAGCAACAATTATTGAAAATAGTTTCAACTAGGAATGGGATGGCAGTTGGAAGGAGACTACAATATATCAATATGTCCAACCATTGTTCCTCTGCACAGTTGTTTCTAGATACGTGGCCCATTTTTATGTAGACTGGCCAAAAAATTAAAGCTTGTAACCTCGTGATAGTTAAACCATCATTGTAATACTCAATTTCTCTTTTACCTTCTCAGGGCATACAGTTGAAGTTGTCATTAAGATTGAAAGAGAAGACTTGACAGGTGATGATCTTTCCTTATTGGAAATGCAAACCATGGAATAGGTAGTACAGTACATTAATGAATGCCAAACCAAAATAAAAACTTATTGTTATCATGGTGTTCTACACCTCATGCTAGCTCTTCTGCAGTTTCTTTCTCTCTCTCTCTCCCTTGCCAGGCAGTAAACGATGAAACTATTAATATTTGATGAGACATGGAGAGTTTTAGGATTGAACAAAACCTCATTTATGTACTAAGTGAATTTAGAAATATTATCATTCATTCAATTAAATTACTTAATTATTATTTTAAGACAGGAAGTCTGGTGTTTTATTTCCTATGTCAATAGAAGTTGAATTTTCAATAGAAGTTGAAGTTTTCATTAAGTTGAATGAAATAGACTGAAGTAGGTGACACTAAAAATTCTCCCAGCATGCCATCCCTTTTCTGTTGAAGTAGGAAAACAGTTGAGAGAACTCATTATGATATCTTAGTTTTAGTTGGCCTTGAAGCAATTGCATACTTTACAGTGGATTACACTTTGCAAACCTCTGATTCAATCTACCCTCAGAAAATATCTCTATTGCAATTGTTGGTTGATTTTCTGTAACATTACATCTTACCTTGATGGTTGGAATTTAAGGACTTACCAGTTTTAACTTTTTACTAGATTTTTGTTAGATAAAGCTGACAGGACATGTGAATTATTGAATTTTACTGTAAAAGAGGCTTTCTGAAGTGCTGGATATACTGTCCCTAGGATTAAATTCCATTCTAGACCATTTGAAAAAAAAATGATTGGTTGCATTTAAATTTCCAATGTGCATTAGACAATAACTTATTCAAACTGGGATAAGACCATTGAGCACTATTTACCTAAATTCTGGAGATAATTAATCTTCATCACTGATTTACATGACAACCCTGGAGTGGACGATTTACTCCCTGAATTTTGTAAATCTGTACCAAGGAGACTTTATTTATGAAGTTGTTCTGCTTAACTTCACACTTTTTTGTAAAAGCTCAAAAGCTCAGCTTTCATTTGTTTTTCTTTTTAACTGATGAATGGGTTAAAGGAGAATGAAACCCTGGGAATAAATTTATCAAAATGAAGCAGAAGTGTTTGACAAACATCTTCCTAAAAGGTTCATTCACAGATATTGTTTTCTATCCAAGTTATACATTTTTAAAATTCAGAGAAGGGTCCATGTTTGCATAACTTGAATGTTAACCAACTTGAGTAAGTCAAATAATGATATCACATAACCACTGATAGCAGGAAT
Source organism: Stichopus chloronotus (assembly GCA_021234535.1). Lineage (NCBI taxonomy): Eukaryota > Metazoa > Echinodermata > Holothuroidea > Aspidochirotida > Stichopodidae > Stichopus > Stichopus chloronotus. Next base: position 2,507,011 of record CM037830.1, read on the forward strand.
TTTAATGCATTTTTTTTTTCCTAATTTCTACAAATTCTCACACACTTGTACACATTTTGTGTTGAATTACTGAGGTGTGTCATGCAATAATCAAATCATAAATACTCAGATTTGAATCTATGCATAACTGTTAAAAATATATTGACAATGAAATATATAGAAAAACAAAAAAGCTTTTCCATCCGATGTGGGTCCAATGATGTCATCAAAATACGCCTTCCTGATTAATTTTTATGAACATTCATAGTGCAATATCTTGGAAAGTAAACAACATATGTAAATGAAATGTGGTGATTGTGTTCAGTGTTCACAAGATGTTAGTCACTTAACATGGTAAAAGTCCTGACTTTAATTCTTTGTGAGTCGATTATTAAGACTTGCGTGATGTTGGGAAGTTGCGAACCTCTCGTTTCGTAGATTGGCGTCCCATAACTAAGACGTGGGCGAAAAATTAAAAATAGCTCTACTGACATAGCATATTATGTAGCGTAAAGTGGTCAGGTAACACTGTACTTCAGCATCAAGGATTATCTTCGTTGGCTCTGTGGTAGTTCTGTATTTAGTACCGTGAAGAAATACTATCCTTGACCCTGTATGGGAGTAGGGCCAGATAGTGCAATGCCGCTCACGAACACTGGATTCGTACGTGATGTTGCTGGAAAGAAGTGGTACTAAATGATTGAAATAAATGACCCAGTAGATATTCCACCATTTCATTTGAATCTGAAAGAAGGTTAGAAAGTTAATCGTTAAGTTCTATGTAGCCTGTCTGTGCCAGAAATCTTAGTTTGGCACAGAACCGTACAGCTTCTGCTACAACGGTAGTTGGACAAAAATACGCTTCCACAAAGCAAGACTAACGCTGTTGTGAGGATAGACTTAGGCTGTGCCTATGGTTTCTTTTGACCAAATCCTATTCAAACCTAAGTTCAGTTAATATTTTGCCAATATATTAACAAAGAAAGATAATGAGTCCAAGCCCAGTTTGCATCTGCTGAAATGTCATCCAGAATTTTATCCATATTGCAGTGGAAGTTTCCGTCTTTGTTGGCGTGTCATTAACATATTGTTCTTTGGAAAACTGAATATTCCATTTTGAATATGCAAAGTAAGTGTGGTATTTGAATGTTAGGGTCATGATTTAGCCTTCTTGAGTAGGTCGTTGTGGTGTGCGGTATGAGCGTAATTTGTACTCCTTTATGCTAGGACTATAACAAGGAGGGCTAGACTTGTAGATGTGGTATGCCAAGTTTGATTAAGTTTGAAAATATTGCACATTTCTTTTGAAAATGGAAGGTGCCAAATTGTTTTAAAAATAGCCAACTTTGTTTATGCAATGCTGTCAATGCCGGCTTGTGTGTGCAATAACTTAGTTACAGTGCAATGTAAGCCAGTGCAAAATGCCAACCGGGTGGTTGACAAATTCTTCATTGATTGTTGTCAAATTATTTTGCTGTTTGTGGACTACGGTGATGTTTTCTGCAAGATAGAAGGTAATACTTCAAAGAATATTACTGCTTGGCCTTTGCTAAGGAATATTCTGTAAGTCTAAATTACTTTTGTAATTCTTTTGCCTGCACCGCAGTGAGGCTAGGTTCTCCAGTACAACTTACAAGAAGGGCTGGATGGTTAAGACCAGTATTACATGTACAGCAGAAAGATGTTATGTAAAATTCAGTTGCCTTTTCTTCTATATGTTTGGTAATTACTACTCTTGAATAGCAGAACATGATAGAGTACAGTACATGGTAGCTTTTAACGTAAATGTGATAAGTCTTCAGTACTGCGACCAGCCAATGTCAAAACATTTGCCACAGTCTGGTTTTGTGGTGTTACTGTATTTGCATGTCACTGCATTGTACAGGTCTTGGGAAGTCAAAAATGAAAATTTGGAAGATATAGAAATTTAAAATCCGGCCAGAACTGTATTTGCCTGATTTGCACAAAACTTCGAGCTGGACTTCTGGTCGGCTTTACAGGATTTAGTCAAATGAAATATCCAGAACCCTTTTGGTGAAACTATGTCTAGAGTATTTCATTGGACTATGTAAGCAGAATTTTGGCATTTTTATTGGTAATATAACAAAAAACTGAGAAAGCTTACTGTATACTGTAAATATTTTATGATTATTAAGCCGTCTGTATCTTGGTGATTTCCCCATGGATGCATAAACTGGAACTCAAGTCTGCTTTGGTTTTGCGATTGAATGGTGTATATAAGAAACTGGTATGACTGATGGCAATGTGGGGAAGTTATGTTTGGGGGCTGCAGTGTTCCTGAAGAACACCATCAAAATAATTTATTTTACATGTCAGTCAGCCGAAGCCTGACATGCAGCTTGCTGAAAATTAGCAATTTGAATGTCCGATTTGTCTGTCCATGCAAATTAGGAGACAAAAATAACTATTGTACTAAGTTAACGGTTTACAGGAAAACATGCCTTTATCAATTCTTACATAAATTTGGCATTCCTTATACACGTTGAATGTACCATGCATCAATTTGAAGAGGAATCGATTGCATTTCTTCATCTTGGTGATAATAAATCTCTGCAGGGTTTGAATTTCAATTAGGAAAATTTTTGTTGTAAAAACTACATGGTACTGTATGCAAAGTGAGTGCAACCATGCATATGACAGTGTGGGGGTCAGAAATAGGAATTATCTGAGGATATTGTCCCGTTGTCTAAGAACCACAATAGGACTACAGTACAGTGTGCTGCTGTATCATGTGAAATTTTCAAAAAATTTTCTCCATTGTACCAATCATTTGCACTATTTTTCATTTGTTTTTAATCTTTGATTTCAAAGCTGATTTGAGTAGTCAACTTTAATATCTCTAAGTCATTTGGCTTTTTGGTCATTTTTTTTTTTAAACTGATACCAGTTTACAAGAAATGGTACTACTCAAACTACTACAGTAATGTGGTTTTGTAACATTTGTTTTAGACTTACTATACTTCATGCATTGCAGCCAACGAAAGTGTCACAATAATCTGCTGTTTAGCACTTGCGTGATTTCTTATTTTCTGGATATCAAGATACTGTAGCGTATGATGTACTCACTATTATTCAAGCTCTGTTTGACCGGGTGTGATATGTGATAAGATTTCAGTATTTTTCTATTTGTTAAACATTTTTGATTTGATAAGCTTTGTGTTGTTTGATTGGTCAACACTTTCAACTCTTAAAGTATACCACTTCTACAGTACCTGAGTGAGTAATTTCATTTCTGCGCCTACAGTTCTTACCTCCCTTTTCTGAATTGAAGTGGGGGAGGGGAATGTTGCAAGTTTGTAAGAAAGAATAACATCGTGTGTCATTAATAATAACACTGCATTCCTAGTCTATGCATCTACTGTAAATTAAAACTTGTAGTAAATTACATGTAAGTTGTATTGTGGGTATAGCCCACCTTAGTATAGCTTATCTGCAAATCTCGTCGAATCTCAAAAAAAAATCTGGCTGGATACTGTACCTGATTTGGAAAAATTCTAAAATGCGGCATGAATTCCAGCTTCATTTTAAATCCAGTGCCCCCCTATCATAATTATTGCAGTAGTTGAACCTTTTGAAACAAAATACTGTATTTTTCTGTAGTATTACTGGCCAAGTGTGAATTACCAGAACATACTGTAAGTTAATTTATTTGTTATTGTGAGTAATGACAAATCATCAGGGTACTTTCTTGCTTTTTCGTCAAATTGAGCTGAGATAGAATTCTTCGATGCCTGCCTTAGGAATGCTCTGTAATTCTCTAATCCTATGAGCAGCCAAACCCCTTTGAATCTGACCTTTTTTGGGGGGGCACATTTTTTGAAATGTTAAAACATTTTTGAATAATATGTGTCACCCTTGTATCTTGTGTTTACATGTACTGTGAGACTGAATTGGAGGTTACCATGAACTGTCCATGAAAATGCTAAAAAACAGCTGATAGTTGTTGTGCCATGGTGAGGAAAGATGTGTGATTGTGCCGTTGTGTAAAATGAATAGAACTAGGTCATTTTAACTTGACGGGGAAGACTGTGCCAAGTTGGGGCACAGTGAGGACAGACTCATGATTATGACATTTTAAATATCATCTTACACTTTGATCATTCTGGAAAATGTGGCAAGTATCAAAGTACCTGAGCATGCTGCACCAAGGACAAAAAAAAATAGCCGTAGACTTAAATTGCAGAAAGATGCAACAACTACGCATAAATAATAACAAAGTATAATAACAACGTACATGTATACAGTGATGTATTCAAAGGGTTTTTTGAGGACGACGTGACAACAAAATCATGATGTACGATACTGTATAACGGAGGGTGGGGGATGTATGTTATTATGCATTCCTGTAAGTTAAGATTTTTGTGAGTAAACCATCACATGAGCCTGCTCTTTGTGCCTCCACCAAGGGCACAGTCTTTGTAAATTACTGAATTAACCTAACTCTTCTCGTGTTTTTGTTTGTATATTGTCCAACCATCAACCATGCCTCTAGTTCACTGTGTGAAGCATTTGGGACGTTGTATTTTGCAGATGTATCGTAGAAAGACCATTGACAAATATACAGTACAGTGTTACATATGTTTGCATTGATTTAAAAAGAGTCCTATACATATTTTTGTTGCACATAGTAGGGTTGTTCATTCATTGCAATTTAGAGATCAGAGGCTCAATTTTCAAACTGGGCTGGAAACTTTCAAACTTGGGACTAAGAAGGAAACTCAGATAAAAACTGGGCTGAGCACTTGGTTAAAAGATTCTGACAAGAATCCCAATCACATGTAAGTGTGACCATACCACTCTGACTCTCTTTGATTGAAGTGCATGCGTAGGTAAAAATATTGAAAGTTTGTTGAACTGCCCTGTGCGAACATCTTTGAACACAAACAAAAGGTGACTCTCA